>OY796678.1:38351286-39551286 GCA_963680715.1 Tetragnatha montana
TGGGGTGTTCTCGTGCGTTCCTCCCTGCTTAGTGGGCTTTTTCGCGCGAAAAGGCCACTAAGCAGGGAGCCTCCTTGCTCTCGAACCCTGGGTTGCTAGCGGGTCACTCAGAGATCCGGGGCTAGGGGTTCTCAGAGCGTTCCTCCCTGCTTCTGAGTAGTGGGCTTTTCGCGCGAAAAGGCCCACTAAGCAGGGAGCCTCCTTGCTCTCGAACCCTGGTTGCTAGCGGGTCACTCAGAGATCCGGGGCTGGGGTTCTCGAGCGTTTCTCCCTGCTTAGTGGGCTTTTCGCGCGAAAAGGCCCACTAAGCAGGGAGCCTCCTTGCTCTCGAACCCTGGTTGCTAGCGGGTCACTCAGAGATCCGGGGCTGGGGTTCTCGAGCGTTCCTCCCTGCTTAGTGGGCTTTTCGCGCGAAAGGCCCACTAAGCAGGGAGCCTCCTTGCTCTCGAACCCTGGTTGCTAGCGGGTCACTCAGAGATCCGGGGCTGGGGTTCTCGAGCGTTCCTCCCTGCTTAGTGGGCTTTTCGCGCGAAAAGGCCCACTAAGCAGGGAGCCTCCTTGCTCTCGAACCCTGGTTGCTAGCGGGTCACTCAGAGATCCGGGGCTGGGGTTCTCGAGCGTTCCTCCCTGCTTAGTGGGCTTTTCGCGCGAAAAGGCCCACTAAGCAGGGAGCCTCCTTGCTCTCGGAACCCTGGTTGCTAGCGGGTCACTCAGAGATCCGGGGCTGGGGTTCTCGAGCGTTCCTCCCTGCTTAGTGGGCTTTTCGCGCGAAAAGGCCCACTAAGCAGGGAGCCTCCTTGCTCTCGAACCCTGGTTGCTAGCGGGTCACTCAGAGATCCGGGGCTGGGGTTCTCGAGCGTTCCTCCCTGCTTAGTGGGCTTTTCGCGCGAAAAGGCCCACTAAGCAGGGAGCCTCCTTGCTCTCGAACCCTGGTTTGCTAGCGGGTCACTCAGAGATCCGGGGCTGGGGTTCTCGAGCGTTCCTCCCTGCTTAGTGGGCTTTTCGCGCGAAAAGGCCCACTAAGCAGGGAGCCTCCTTGCTCTCGAACCCTGGTTGCTAGCGGGTCACTCAGAGATCCGGGGCTGGGGTTCTCGAGCGTTCCTCCCTGCTTAGTGGGCTTTTCGCGCGAAAAGGCCCACTAAGCAGGGAGCCTCCTTGCTCTCGAACCCTGGTTGCTAGCGGGTCACTCAGAGATCCGGGGCTGGGGTTCTCGAGCGTTCCTCCCTGCTTAGTGGGCTTTTCGCGCGAAAAGGCCCACTAAGCAGGGAGCCTCCTTGCTCTCGAACCCTGGTTGCTAGCGGGTCACTCAGAGATCCGGGGCTGGGGTTCTCGAGCGTTCCTCCCTGCTTAGTGGGCTTTTCGCGCGAAAAGGCCCACTAAGCAGGGAGCCTCCTTGCTCTCGAACCCTGGTTGCTAGCGGGTCACTCAGAGATCCGGGGCTGGGGTTCTCGAGCGTTCCTCCCTGCTTAGTGGGCTTTTCGCGCGAAAAGGCCCACTAAGCAGGGAGCCTCCTTGCTCTCGAACCCTGGTTGCTAGCGGGTCACTCAGAGATCCGGGGCTGGGGTTCTCGAGCGTTCCTCCCTGCTTAGTGGGCTTTTCGCGCGAAAAGGCCCACTAAGCAGGGAGCCTCCTTGCTCTCGAAACCCTGGTTGCTAGCGGGTCACTCAGAGATCCGGGGCTGGGGTTCTCGAGCGTTCCTCCCTGCTTAGTGGGCTTTTCGCGCGAAAAGGCCCACTAAGCAGGGAGCCTCCTTGCTCTCGAACCCTGGTTGCTAGCGGGTCACTCAGAGATCCGGGGCTGGGGTTCTCGAGCGTTCCTCCCTGCTTAGTGGGCTTTTCGCGCGAAAAGGCCCACTAAGCAGGGAGCCTCCTTGCTCTCGAACCCTGGTTGCTAGCGGGTCACTCAGAGATCCGGGGCTGGGGTTCTCGAGCGTTCCTCCCTGCTTAGTGGGCTTTTCGCGCGAAAAGGCCCACTAAGCAGGGAGCCTCCTTGCTCTCGAACCCTGGTTGCTAGCGGGTCACTCAGAGATCCGGGGCTGGGGTTCTCGAGCGTTCCTCCCTGCTTAGTGGGCTTTTCGCGCGAAAAGGCCCACTAAGCAGGGAGCCTCCTTGCTCTCGAACCCTGGTTGCTAGCGGGTCACTCAGAGATCCGGGGCTGGGGTTCTCGAGCGTTCCTCCCTGCTTAGTGGGCTTTTCGCGCGAAAAGGCCACTAAGCAGGGAGCCTCCTTGCTCTCGAACCCTGGTTGCTAGCGGGTCACTCAGAGATCCGGGGCTGGGGTTCTCGAGCGTTCCTCCCTGCTTAGTGGCTTTTCGCGCGAAAAGGCCCACTAAGCAGGGAGCCTCCTTGCTCTCGAACCCTGGTTGCTAGCGGGTCACTCAGAGATCCGGGGCTGGGGTTCTCGAGCGTTCCTCCCTGCTTAGTGGGCTTTTCGCGCGAAAAGGCCCACTAAGCAGGGAGCCTCCTTGCTCTCGAACCCTGGTTGCTAGCGGGTCACTCAGAGATCCGGGGCTGGGGTTCTCGAGCGTTCCTCCCTGCTTAGTGGGCTTTTCGCGCGAAAAGGCCCACTAAGCAGGGAGCCTCCTTGCTCTCGAACCCTGGTTGCTAGCGGGTCACTCAGAGATCCGGGGCTGGGGTTCTCGAGCGTTCCTCCCTGCTTAGTGGGCTTTTCGCGCGAAAAGGCCCACTAAGCAGGGAGCCTCCTTGCTCTCGAACCCTGGTTGCTAGCGGGTCACTCAGAGATCCGGGGCTGGGGTTCTCGAGCGTTCCTCCCTGCTTAGTGGGCTTTTCGCGCGAAAAGGCCCACTAAGCAGGGAGCCTCCTTGCTCTCGAACCCTGGTTGCTAGCGGGTCACTCAGAGATCCGGGGCTGGGGTTCTCGAGCGTTCCTCCCTGCTTAGTGGGCTTTTCGCGCGAAAAGGCCCACTAAGCAGGGAGCCTCCTTGCTCTCGAACCCTGGTTGCTAGCGGGTCACTCAGAGATCCGGGGCTGGGGTTCTCGAGCGTTCCTCCCTGCTTAGTGGGCTTTTCGCGCGAAAAGGCCCACTAAGCAGGGAGCCTCCTTGCTCTCGAACCCTGGTTGCTAGCGGGTCACTCAGAGATCCGGGGCTGGGGTTCTCGAGCGTTCCTCCCTGCTTAGTGGGCTTTTCGCGCGAAAAGGCCCACTAAGCAGGGAGCCTCCTTGCTCTCGAACCCTGGTTGCTAGCGGGTCACTCAGAGATCCGGGGCTGGGGTTCTCGAGCGTTCCTCCCTGCTTAGTGGGCTTTTCGCGCGAAAAGGCCCACTAAGCAGGGAGCCTCCTTGCTCTCGAACCCTGGTTGCTAGCGGGTCACTCAGAGATCCGGGGCTGGGGTTCTCGAGCGTTCCTCCCTGCTTAGTGGGCTTTTCGCGCGAAAAGGCCCACTAAGCAGGGAGCCTCCTTGCTCTCGAACCCTGGTTGCTAGCGGGTCACTCAGAGATCCGGGGCTGGGGTTCTCGAGCGTTCCTCCCTGCTTAGTGGGCTTTTCGCGCGAAAAGGCCCACTAAGCAGGGAGCCTCCTTGCTCTCGAACCCTGGTTGCTAGCGGGTCACTCAGAGATCCGGGGCTGGGGTTCTCGAGCGTTCCTCCCTGCTTAGTGGGCTTTTCGCGCGAAAAGGCCCACTAAGCAGGGAGCCTCCTTGCTCTCGAACCCTGGTTGCTAGCGGGTCACTCAGAGATCCGGGGCTGGGGTTCTCGAGCGTTCCTCCCTGCTTAGTGGGCTTTTCGCGCGAAAAGGCCCACTAAGCAGGGAGCCTCCTTGCTCTCGAACCCTGGTTGCTAGCGGGTCACTCAGAGATCCGGGGCTGGGGTTCTCGAGCGTTCCTCCCTGCTTAGTGGGCTTTTCGCGCGAAAAGGCCCACTAAGCAGGGAGCCTCCTTGCTCTCGAACCCTGGTTGCTAGCGGGTCACTCAGAGATCCGGGGCTGGGGTTCTCGAGCGTTCCTCCCTGCTTAGTGGGCTTTTCGCGCGAAAAGGCCCACTAAGCAGGGAGCCTCCTTGCTCTCGAACCCTGGTTGCTAGCGGGTCACTCAGAGATCCGGGGCTGGGGTTCTCGAGCGTTCCTCCCTGCTTAGTGGGCTTTTCGCGCGAAAAGGCCCACTAAGCAGGGAGCCTCCTTGCTCTCGAACCCTGGTTGCTAGCGGGTCACTCAGAGATCCGGGGCTGGGGTTCTCGAGCGTTCCTCCCTGCTTAGTGGGCTTTTCGCGCGAAAAGGCCCACTAAGCAGGGAGCCTCCTTGCTCTCGAACCCTGGTTGCTAGCGGGTCACTCAGAGATCCGGGGCTGGGGTTCTCGAGCGTTCCTCCCTGCTTAGTGGGCTTTTCGCGCGAAAAGGCCCACTAAGCAGGGAGCCTCCTTGCTCTCGAACCCTGGTTGCTAGCGGGTCACTCAGAGATCCGGGGCTGGGGTTCTCGAGCGTTCCTCCCTGCTTAGTGGGCTTTTCGCGCGAAAAGGCCCACTAAGCAGGGAGCCTCCTTGCTCTCGAACCCTGGTTGCTAGCGGGTCACTCAGAGATCCGGGGCTGGGGTTCTCGAGCGTTCCTCCCTGCTTAGTGGGCTTTTCGCGCGAAAAGGCCCACTAAGCAGGGAGCCTCCTTGCTCTCGAACCCTGGTTGCTAGCGGGTCACTCAGAGATCCGGGGCTGGGGTTCTCGAGCGTTCCTCCCTGCTTAGTGGGCTTTTCGCGCGAAAAGGCCCACTAAGCAGGGAGCCTCCTTGCTCTCGAACCCTGGTTGCTAGCGGGTCACTCAGAGATCCGGGGCTGGGGTTCTCGAGCGTTCCTCCCTGCTTAGTGGGCTTTTCGCGCGAAAAGGCCCACTAAGCAGGGAGCCTCCTTGCTCTCGAACCCTGGTTGCTAGCGGGTCACTCAGAGATCCGGGGCTGGGGTTCTCGAGCGTTCCTCCCTGCTTAGTGGGCTTTTCGCGCGAAAAGGCCCACTAAGCAGGGAGCCTCCTTGCTCTCGAACCCTGGTTGCTAGCGGGTCACTCAGAGATCCGGGGCTGGGGTTCTCGAGCGTTCCTCCCTGCTTAGTGGGCTTTTCGCGCGAAAAGGCCCACTAAGCAGGGAGCCTCCTTGCTCTCGAACCCTGGTTGCTAGCGGGTCACTCAGAGATCCGGGGCTGGGGTTCTCGAGCGTTCCTCCCTGCTTAGTGGGCTTTTCGCGCGAAAAGGCCCACTAAGCAGGGAGCCTCCTTGCTCTCGAACCCTGGTTGCTAGCGGGTCACTCAGAGATCCGGGGCTGGGGTTCTCGAGCGTTCCTCCCTGCTTAGTGGGCTTTTCGCGCGAAAAGGCCCACTAAGCAGGGAGCCTCCTTGCTCTCGAACCCTGGTTGCTAGCGGGTCACTCAGAGATCCGGGGCTGGGGTTCTCGAGCGTTCCTCCCTGCTTAGTGGGCTTTTCGCGCGAAAAGGCCCACTAAGCAGGGAGCCTCCTTGCTCTCGAACCCTGGTTGCTAGCGGGTCACTCAGAGATCCGGGGCTGGGGTTCTCGAGCGTTCCTCCCTGCTTAGTGGGCTTTTCGCGCGAAAAGGCCCACTAAGCAGGGAGCCTCCTTGCTCTCGAACCCTGGTTGCTAGCGGGTCACTCAGAGATCCGGGGCTGGGGTTCTCGAGCGTTCCTCCCTGCTTAGTGGGCTTTTCGCGCGAAAAGGCCCACTAAGCAGGGAGCCTCCTTGCTCTCGAACCCTGGTTGCTAGCGGGTCACTCAGAGATCCGGGGCTGGGGTTCTCGAGCGTTCCTCCCTGCTTAGTGGGCTTTTCGCGCGAAAAGGCCCACTAAGCAGGGAGCCTCCTTGCTCTCGAACCCTGGTTGCTAGCGGGTCACTCAGAGATCCGGGGCTGGGGTTCTCGAGCGTTCCTCCCTGCTTAGTGGGCTTTTCGCGCGAAAAGGCCCACTAAGCAGGGAGCCTCCTTGCTCTCGAACCCTGGTTGCTAGCGGGTCACTCAGAGATCCGGGGCTGGGGTTCTCGAGCGTTCCTCCCTGCTTAGTGGGCTTTTCGCGCGAAAAGGCCCACTAAGCAGGGAGCCTCCTTGCTCTCGAACCCTGGTTGCTAGCGGGTCACTCAGAGATCCGGGGCTGGGGTTCTCGAGCGTTCCTCCCTGCTTAGTGGGCTTTTCGCGCGAAAAGGCCCACTAAGCAGGGAGCCTCCTTGCTCTCGAACCCTGGTTGCTAGCGGGTCACTCAGAGATCCGGGGCTGGGGTTCTCGAGCGTTCCTCCCTGCTTAGTGGGCTTTTCGCGCGAAAAGGCCCACTAAGCAGGGAGCCTCCTTGCTCTCGAACCCTGGTTGCTAGCGGGTCACTCAGAGATCCGGGGCTGGGGTTCTCGAGCGTTCCTCCCTGCTTAGTGGGCTTTTCGCGCGAAAAGGCCCACTAAGCAGGGAGCCTCCTTGCTCTCGAACCCTGGTTGCTAGCGGGTCACTCAGAGATCCGGGGCTGGGGTTCTCGAGCGTTCCTCCCTGCTTAGTGGGCTTTTCGCGCGAAAAGGCCCACTAAGCAGGGAGCCTCCTTGCTCTCGAACCCTGGTTGCTAGCGGGTCACTCAGAGATCCGGGGCTGGGGTTCTCGAGCGTTCCTCCCTGCTTAGTGGGCTTTTCGCGCGAAAAGGCCCACTAAGCAGGGAGCCTCCTTGCTCTCGAACCCTGGTTGCTAGCGGGTCACTCAGAGATCCGGGGCTGGGGTTCTCGAGCGTTCCTCCCTGCTTAGTGGGCTTTTCGCGCGAAAAGGCCCACTAAGCAGGGAGCCTCCTTGCTCTCGAACCCTGGTTGCTAGCGGGTCACTCAGAGATCCGGGGCTGGGGTTCTCGAGCGTTCCTCCCTGCTTAGTGGGCTTTTCGCGCGAAAAGGCCCACTAAGCAGGGAGCCTCCTTGCTCTCGAACCCTGGTTGCTAGCGGGTCACTCAGAGATCCGGGGCTGGGGTTCTCGAGCGTTCCTCCCTGCTTAGTGGGCTTTTCGCGCGAAAAGGCCCACTAAGCAGGGAGCCTCCTTGCTCTCGAACCCTGGTTGCTAGCGGGTCACTCAGAGATCCGGGGCTGGGGTTCTCGAGCGTTCCTCCCTGCTTAGTGGGCTTTTCGCGCGAAAAGGCCCACTAAGCAGGGAGCCTCCTTGCTCTCGAACCCTGGTTGCTAGCGGGTCACTCAGAGATCCGGGGCTGGGGTTCTCGAGCGTTCCTCCCTGCTTAGTGGGCTTTTCGCGCGAAAAGGCCCACTAAGCAGGGAGCCTCCTTGCTCTCGAACCCTGGTTGCTAGCGGGTCACTCAGAGATCCGGGGCTGGGGTTCTCGAGCGTTCCTCCCTGCTTAGTGGGCTTTTCGCGCGAAAAGGCCCACTAAGCAGGGAGCCTCCTTGCTCTCGAACCCTGGTTGCTAGCGGGTCACTCAGAGATCCGGGGCTGGGGTTCTCGAGCGTTCCTCCCTGCTTAGTGGGCTTTTCGCGCGAAAAGGCCCACTAAGCAGGGAGCCTCCTTGCTCTCGAACCCTGGTTGCTAGCGGGTCACTCAGAGATCCGGGGCTGGGGTTCTCGAGCGTTCCTCCCTGCTTAGTGGGCTTTTCGCGCGAAAAGGCCCACTAAGCAGGGAGCCTCCTTGCTCTCGAACCCTGGTTGCTAGCGGGTCACTCAGAGATCCGGGGCTGGGGTTCTCGAGCGTTCCTCCCTGCTTAGTGGGCTTTTCGCGCGAAAAGGCCCACTAAGCAGGGAGCCTCCTTGCTCTCGAACCCTGGTTGCTAGCGGGTCACTCAGAGATCCGGGGCTGGGGTTCTCGAGCGTTCCTCCCTGCTTAGTGGGCTTTTCGCGCGAAAAGGCCCACTAAGCAGGGAGCCTCCTTGCTCTCGAACCCTGGTTGCTAGCGGGTCACTCAGAGATCCGGGGCTGGGGTTCTCGAGCGTTCCTCCCTGCTTAGTGGGCTTTTCGCGCGAAAAGGCCCACTAAGCAGGGAGCCTCCTTGCTCTCGAACCCTGGTTGCTAGCGGGTCACTCAGAGATCCGGGGCTGGGGTTCTCGAGCGTTCCTCCCTGCTTAGTGGGCTTTTCGCGCGAAAAGGCCCACTAAGCAGGGAGCCTCCTTGCTCTCGAACCCTGGTTGCTAGCGGGTCACTCAGAGATCCGGGGCTGGGGTTCTCGAGCGTTCCTCCCTGCTTAGTGGGCTTTTCGCGCGAAAAGGCCCACTAAGCAGGGAGCCTCCTTGCTCTCGAACCCTGGTTGCTAGCGGGTCACTCAGAGATCCGGGGCTGGGGTTCTCGAGCGTTCCTCCCTGCTTAGTGGGCTTTTCGCGCGAAAAGGCCCACTAAGCAGGGAGCCTCCTTGCTCTCGAACCCTGGTTGCTAGCGGGTCACTCAGAGATCCGGGGCTGGGGTTCTCGAGCGTTCCTCCCTGCTTAGTGGGCTTTTCGCGCGAAAAGGCCCACTAAGCAGGGAGCCTCCTTGCTCTCGAACCCTGGTTGCTAGCGGGTCACTCAGAGATCCGGGGCTGGGGTTCTCGAGCGTTCCTCCCTGCTTAGTGGGCTTTTCGCGCGAAAAGGCCCACTAAGCAGGGAGCCTCCTTGCTCTCGAACCCTGGTTGCTAGCGGGTCACTCAGAGATCCGGGGCTGGGGTTCTCGAGCGTTCCTCCCTGCTTAGTGGGCTTTTCGCGCGAAAAGGCCCACTAAGCAGGGAGCCTCCTTGCTCTCGAACCCTGGTTGCTAGCGGGTCACTCAGAGATCCGGGGCTGGGGTTCTCGAGCGTTCCTCCCTGCTTAGTGGGCTTTTCGCGCGAAAAGGCCCACTAAGCAGGGAGCCTCCTTGCTCTCGAACCCTGGTTGCTAGCGGGTCACTCAGAGATCCGGGGCTGGGGTTCTCGAGCGTTCCTCCCTGCTTAGTGGGCTTTTCGCGCGAAAAGGCCCACTAAGCAGGGAGCCTCCTTGCTCTCGAACCCTGGTTGCTAGCGGGTCACTCAGAGATCCGGGGCTGGGGTTCTCGAGCGTTCCTCCCTGCTTAGTGGGCTTTTCGCGCGAAAAGGCCCACTAAGCAGGGAGCCTCCTTGCTCTCGAACCCTGGTTGCTAGCGGGTCACTCAGAGATCCGGGGCTGGGGTTCTCGAGCGTTCCTCCCTGCTTAGTGGGCTTTTCGCGCGAAAAGGCCCACTAAGCAGGGAGCCTCCTTGCTCTCGAACCCTGGTTGCTAGCGGGTCACTCAGAGATCCGGGGCTGGGGTTCTCGAGCGTTCCTCCCTGCTTAGTGGGCTTTTCGCGCGAAAAGGCCCACTAAGCAGGGAGCCTCCTTGCTCTCGAACCCTGGTTGCTAGCGGGTCACTCAGAGATCCGGGGCTGGGGTTCTCGAGCGTTCCTCCCTGCTTAGTGGGCTTTTCGCGCGAAAAACGAAACGGCTTAGGCGGAAAGGCGGGCTTAGAGGCCGGAACCGGGGGGAAAAGCAGGGAGCCTCCCAGGGTTTCCCAGGGAGTCGATGAAGCTCTATGGGTCAATTGGGGGTCGACGAAGGTTTAGGGGTCGGTAGGGGGTCGATGAAATTAAAAATAATAATTATAAAAATTTTAATAAATTAAAAAATAATTAAATAAAAATAATAAATAAAAATTTTTAATTAATTAAATAATAAATTTTAAATAATTTTTTAATAATTATAAAAAAGAAAAGTGCAGATGAGACAAAAAACCAGCTCGTGTGAAACACAGAGAAATATCCTAACAGAGGGTCCACGAGGCTATTTTCAAATACGTTACTGATGTGAGGGCGCCACACTAGAGTCTGGAACGTATGCCGGCCGCTTAAATCTCTCGCCAAATTAGAAGTCAACGCATGCGCAAAAAGGTGTTTTCGATCTCCCATAGGCAGCCGGCGAACGATTCAGACTGGATCCAGACGCTAGTGAGTTTAGTGCGATCCCAGCGCCACAATTCTCCCAACCTGTAACAAGATGTCATGATTTTCGATTTCCATTATGGCCTATGGCCGTGGACTCTCTGTTCTAGTACTCTGTGGTGTGAAACTAATAAAATATTTAACTCATATGTTATTATAAAAATCTTAAAAATTAATTCTTTTATATTCTGTAAAAAGACTTGGGTCGAATGTAACATTTTCAATAAGGTCAGTCTTTCCACCAGAAACATATTGAGAGATTTCTCATTGAATATATTCGTTATTACCGTTAATTGCAATTTTGTTTCTTAAATTGTTAATTAAATTTATTTACTCTTATTGTATTTTATTTTATTTGGAGTGTTTCAAAATTTCTTACTTGGAGTTTTTTTTTTATTTTGATAAACTCGTGTTATCTAATTGCAGAATGTAATTCTGCTTACTACTACTACTATTAGACTTCTAAAATACTAATTAGAATTTTAAATTAATTTTATTATTAAATACAATATATACTGGGTTAATCAATAATTATAATAAATATAATTTATACTCCATCCGATTGGTACTTAGCGCTAAGGTACGCTAAATGTGTTAATTCAATGGAAAAGGGTTTAAATTAAATACATAAATTCATATATTTCGTGGTACTTTAAAGTTTTAAATTACTTTAATACTAAAGTTTTTAAAAACTAAATTATATTTTAAAAGTAGTTTAACTAGTACTTTGTTAACTACTACCAAACACTACACCTTTAAAAAAAAAAAAACTAAAAAACACTAAAACCTAAAAAAAAACCTACAAATAATTTTTATCTCGCAACATTATACCTTTAGCGGCTTTACACCACGCGGTTTGCGGTACGCGATTTTCGGCGAAAACGGGTACCGCAGAAACTCAGCGACCGCTCGAAAGAGGGTGCTAGAATCGATTGCCACCGCGACAGTTTTGGTTTCCGCGCGGCAACCACTAGAGTGGTAAATCGATTCTAGCGCCCTCTTTGGAACGGTCGATGAGTCATTCGGTCATTCGAAAAAAATAAACATAGACTGTACTTCGCATCTGCAAGGTTTCTTTTTTTATTGAACAACGGATTTTTCGGCCAATCATATGCTTTATCAAAACAGCAGACGGATTTCTTCATTTTATATATTAAGATGAAGACTGTACGGCGCAAGTTTAGAACTGCTGATGCGCCAATTTTTAGCGATAAAAGCAACCCTAAAACAATGTTAAAAAGGCCGTTAAAAACGCCAAATGTGCCGTTAAAAAGCCAAATCTCGCCAACCATCAGCAGTTGTGAACTTGTGTCTTCGAAGGTTTCCTTTTTATTTGCTTTGAAGGCGTGGGTCCCGATAAAAACCGGGACGAGTGTCAACATGTCAATCTACTGCGGTTATCCGGGGGGATCTAAAGTCTAAGAAACCATTGACACATAGCAGAGAGTCACGGTGACTCCCTCAGTCAGGGAAAGGAAATATTTAACAGAATGTCATCAGTCATCCTACTAGAGGACAATGGGGGTGACACCAGAACTTAAAATCTCCGTTCATCTTCACGCTAAAAGTATTTTTTAAAAATAATATTAAGAAAACATTAAAAAGCCCTCACCCTATTAGAAAAAATTTGGGGTGAAAAGGGGACATTATTTTTCCGTTATTTTTTACACAAAAAATATAATTTTGAAAAATATTTTAATGAAATAGTAAACAGGGCGTCACCCTACTAGATAACAATGGAATAACTCCGGAACATAAAAACTACGATCATCTTCTCATAAAAATATACATAACTTTTTAAACTTATTTTATGAAAGGAAATATTAAACAGATGTCACCCAACTAGAGAACAATGAGGGTGACACCGGAACTTAAAATCTCCGTTCATCTTCACGCTAAAAGTTGAATTTTTAAAAATAATATTAAGAAAACATTAAAAAGGGTGTCCCCCTATTATAAAAATTTGGGGTGACAAGGGGTTCAGCGAACCAAAATCTATAAGAATGACTATTTTCATCAAAGAATTTTTTCATTGTTGAACAGTGTAATATGAAATTAGTGTAAAATGCATGGATAGTATTGTATAGTACGTCACATTACATAAATATAGAAGGAGACGACAAACACAGGCCACTTCTGTTGTATTTAGAAACTTAAGTACCCTCTCATTTTTATTAAAAAAGGACAAATATAAGAGGGCATGGACGTCATTTATTGGGGGGGAAGGAGAGAGCAATTGACCCCCCAACCCCCAAGGTTTTCAGTGTTATAAGAAAAATATAAAAGTACATTGAAAATTCTGTAACTTCCAAGGAAGCATCGAGTGTAACCCAAATCTCAAAAGTCTCAAGAGGAGCTAAAACCTAAAACACTACTTTTAAAGGCAAATTTTCTGGGGGATGACCCCCCGCCTCCCTTGAAATATCTTAATATCTATTTATATTTTTTCCCTTGAAAATTGCGTGGTTTATACAAGGAACCGTTCTCTTCGGATGTTACCCAAAGGGTTTCAAGAGGAGCTAAAACACTACTTTTAAAGGCAAATTTTCAAAAATTTTCTGGGGTTTGACCCTCAGCCCCCTCAAAATATCTTGATATCTATTTGTAATTTTTTTCCCTTGAAAATTGTGGGATTTACAAGGAACCGTTCTCTTCGGATGTTACCAAAAGGGTCTCAAAAGGAGCTAAAATACTACTTTTAAAGGAAAATTTTCAAAAATTTTCATGGGGGAAGACCCCCAGCCCCCCTTGAAATATTTTGATATCTATTTATAATTTTTTTTCTTGAAAATTGCGTGGTTTAAAAGGAACCGTTCTCTTTGGATGTTACCCAAAGGGTCTCAAAATGAGCTAAAACACTACTTATAAAGGCAAATTTTCAAAATTTTTCTGGGGGTAACCCCCAGACCCCCCTTTTTACTTGGAGTGATTATAAAATTGTGACATTATATGCACCATAATTCAAATACTACTTTTAAGTGATATAAAATTAGGTATGGGGTTTAGAAATGGTGGCCCCTGGGGGGGGGGTGACACCGCGAACTTCCGCCCCGGGTGACACCCACCCTAGCTACGCCACTGAGCAGAACTAATAGGTAAATTCAAATTTGCAACTTCTGAATTCTTCCGAGGATTTTAATTTGCTCCTTAAGGTGCATTTGAATTAATTTATATACTTTTAAAATCACTTTCATAACTTAATAATTGAAATTTGCTGCGAGATAATCAACCAGAATTTAGATTAGAACCATGACTAAACAATCGGAACAAACAAACACAAGCTACCTGCCGCTGCGTTGCTAAGTATTGCGTCATGCAATGGAAGATCGGAGAGAGGGAGCTATTCAGCGTTCTCATGGGCGTCATTTCAGTTTTTGTTGGTTGGTGGGGGCAAGGATTTTTTTTAAAGTGGGTCTGAGCCACGCCGTAACCAGACTTGTTTTTTTTTTTGGGAGGGTCACTCAACATCATGAGCTCTAAGTAAAAATGGGGGGTCTGGGGGTCACCCCCAGAAAAATTTTGCCTCATTTTTACAAAATTTAAGTTACATCCGAAGAGAACAGTCCCTTGTAAAGCACATAATTTTCTAGGGAAAAAAGTTACAAATAAACTTCAAAATTTCAAGGGGAGCCGGAGGTCCTCCCTCAGAAGGGACTCTCAGCAATTTTTCACTTAAGATTGGAAACCTTGGGGGGGGGGGCAATCCCCCCCCCCTAAATGACGCCCATGAGCGTTCTGATAGGTCAAAATTCTTAGTACCTCCCCCGGTTGCGAATCCCAGGTGCACTTGTGAATTACGCAGCCCGCGTGGCAATCGCCACCCAGAAGGGGGCCTTATGAAAATGGGGGCCCAAATCAAAATTTGGATATTTTAAAAATAAATTCAAAAGGTGAGAGGGCTGCAGAGAGGAGCAATGGGGCCCGACGGTCCAAGGGGCCCCCGTGAGAAATGCAGAATTTTTTTCACATTGCTTCTGTCAATTCCCTTTGATTTCGCTGCCTTAGCTCACACAGTACCCTCACTTTGCTCATGACCAGGCCCACCGAGGGGGGGCAGCCGGGGACAATCCCAGAGGCCCGAGAAGGGGCCTGCCGTGTCGCCGAACCAATGCTGGACGACACTCGTTGGCTAATTAAAGTACGATTCCGGTGGTCCATCTCGGTGAAAGGAAGGAAAGGGGGTCTCGAAGAAAAGGGTCTGGCGGGATTCCAGCCTTGTTTGTGGATTTGCCTTGTTTTCGTGCATTCTTCGAAATTGCACACACCATATGGGGATGGTCATTGGAAGGGAGCAGAATGGAAAAGGCAGTGACATTGACCGCAGGCAGAGCAATAGCAGTGCAGTTGCAAATTTGTCGGTGTCTTCGTTGGTGTGCTTTTAAGTTTAAGTTTCGCTTGCAATTTTTTTTTTCAAAAACCTTTTGTTACCTTTTTGAGCATTTTCAATCACATGACTCGGACCTAACAACGGCCTTAGCAACAGAAGATGTTACAGTTTTTTGCCCTACAGAGGTTAACAGTTACAGAAAATGACTAGCCGTGGAATTCTCCTATTGGTGCATTTGCAATCACGTGATCCCATACCTAAAAACCGCCTTAGCAACAGATAAACAACGGCCTTAGCAACAGTTAAAAGCCCTACAGTAGATACACAGTTAAAAGAAAATAACCGGTTGTGACGTCACCTGAAAACACTCTATTAAATTATCAAGGTAATTCAATTCAATTTACAATAAACATTAGCCCCCCTAGTGGCGGCTCGTTCATAGGAGCACAGGAGCACGTGAACACCCACAGAAAAAGTATAGATAAATAAATATCAATGGAAATATATTCTCAATTTCAAGGGCGTATGCAGGATTTTTTCTAGGGGGGGGCGCCGGGGAGTAGCCAAAGGGGGGGGGGAAATTACCCCCCACGCTTGGAAATTTTCATTTTATTACCATACATCACTATCAAAAATCATGCTTTATTGAAGCCCCATTTGTCTATCCGAAAGCGGATTTACATCGAAAAGAACTTTTTTTTTTTCAAATCACCCTAATATAAAAGTCCCAGATGACACAAAAACATGGATCCATATGTATTCGATTAATTTTATCAGCTCAAGCACTTACCTTTTCCATAGAAGTCTCAGGAGCTGGCTTTTCAACATTCGGCGGTCCTTTATTTTCACCGTTTTCACCCGCCTTTCGCTTAAAATAATCCGTAAGCTTTCTTTTATGCATATTTTTTAACTACTCTCCTAAGAGAGATAATTTTTTTTTCTGTATTGGTCCAACATCCTTCTCTTTCTAGATCTTGTGTAAATTTTAATTTTTATTATAAAATGGGTGTGAACCCCCAGTTTATCAACTCAAGAGCCGCCACTGCCCCCCCCCCAAAAAAAAAACCTAATCCTGGATCTGCCACTGAGTTGTATATTGGAATGGAGGAGGAACAGATAATGTATGAGGTCCTTTTAATTTTCAGCCACCGGGGCCTGCTACCAGTCAGTCCGGCCCTGACGCCTTCTTTACAATGACTAATAATTACCCCAGACCAGCGGTTCTCAAACTGTGATGGCGGCTTTACACCAAACGATTTGCGACAAAAATGAGAGCGCGACAGAAAAGAAACTAGGAAGCCTCGAAAGCTGTGGCGGAGGTTTCTGCGGCAGTCGCAATTGCAGCAAATCGTATTTAAAATTTTCTGGAAGAGCCCCTAGACCCCCTCTTTGGCGTAAAACTTTAAATTCACTTAATATATCATAAAACACGTTTAAAAAATATATACCATTTCTTGTTGTTCCTTAGCACTCGGCAGTAACTTTCCATTGTTAAGAGATAGGTGTTTTTTTACACCTTTCTAAGAACTGGGACACTTAGCTTTGCCCTAATTTTAAATTTCCAATTTACCATAATATGCAATAATAGAAAATGGATTTTTTAATACCTTTTATCAATTGAACATCCACTGAAAACCGTTCCAGAGTCTTGGGTCTCACAAAAGAAACATCAACATTTGCTGCGTTCTGTTTCAACGGATAATTTTCAGGAACTGAAAGATGCTTTCCTCCTTACGCCATTTAAAAATATAAGATTGGGAGCAATTGGGAGTAAAAATACAAGTTAATAAAGCTCTGTGATGGCGCCTGTCTGGGAAAACTATCGAAGAAGCTTCTGTAGTTTGAGCCGTTCCTCCTTCTACCGTGATTAGTTTATTTTATGTTCTCTGATAGCATCATAAATGATTTAGTTCGACCAATTATAAATGAGATTAGCAAATCAAGAGGAAAGGTGTGAAGTCCTGATTCAGACGTTCCCGGTTGAGGCGGCCGTCAAAAATTTCCCGTTTCAGGCGGTGGTGGGAGGATTTATGACGGTTTGTACTCCCGTTTCTGACGGAATGTTGGTTTGCCACTGACCTATAGAAATTACCCAGGCCTTCCTCAGTGTTGTTAAAAATAAAATGCGTAGAGCTCCCGCGCTTAAGAATTTGTCACCCATACACCTTTTTTTTTAATTATAACACTTCTGAAATCCTTTACAGCCCCGGTATATTTAGAAATTGTTGCCTGAGCGACTTCTTTAGAGTTTAGGAAAAATATTGTCTTTTAGGTAATATTAATACGACATTTTAATTCAATTTTAAAAAGACCATTTTCTAAAGCAGTATGGTCCAACCACTTTAGTTACCCGAGGGCCAATTTAACTTTTTAAAAGGAGTGGAGTGCCACAAACAATAAAAAGCGAAAATTACGCATCTCTATTTTGTATAATACAGGCAAGTCAAGCTTATAACACTGGAACATTTATTTCGACTATGATTAGATGCGTTTCATCTAAGGTTTTTCTCACTTTGAATAGGCAATGAAAAAATATTGGCTGGGTCATTAAAACTCTTATGTGTGCAAGGTGATATAGTTGGTGCCATATTTTTAAAAACTAGTTTCCTTGATGTTCATATTTATTAAATAAAATTTAATTTAATAAGAAATTTTTCTTGCTTAATTGAATAGGAAAATACGTTGTTAAAATAATAATTAGGTAATCCAAAGTAAAGAGGAAACCTTTCTTAGAAATTAGGCCATTCACAATGTTTTGAAAATGAAAGAGCAAGAAGGTGTTTTCTAAGTTTACTGGTAAAAAAGGGATAAAAAAAGTTGGGTGTTTTTCTTTCTCAAGAGGTTAGAAAAAAAAATACAAAACGAAGGTGTAAACACATATATGTAGAGAGTCTTTTTTCAGGCAAATTTTGTAGTTTTTTTTTCTGGGAAGATATAAATGAATGCCAGGCAGGGGCGTATAGCCTTCCTTGGGGCCTAATCCTTGGGGCCTGACATAAAAGAGCCTGAAAAAAACCTTTTTTGCTTGCAAAAACTCTTAAAATTTTCGGGGGGAAATCCCCGATACTATGGGTTAAAATGTTGTTTTAAGGGTCAAATATCCAAAACATTTCTGGCATAGGACCCCCAGACCCCCTTTTGTACTTTAATTTCTATAATAACCATGAATTTTTTTACATTAAGCTAATATTTTTCAAGAAACTTTTTACAATAAGAAAAACATAGTACTTTGTTGATGAAACTTAGAACTAGAGTTAAAAAATTAGTTCTTAATTTTAACTACTATACTAATTATTAATAAATTATTAACCATTAATTACTACTAGGTGTAATTATAATTTTAGAATAATTAATTTCACTAATTAAGGAAAACTATTCATATTCAATAAATTTTTCACACTGAACCCCCCAAAGGAAAATCCTGGCTACGCCCCTGCCATTACCGCCTATGGCTGTGGACATCTGTTCTAGTACTCTGTGGTTGTGACTAGTGACGAACTAGTTTCAGGAAACGTTGCTGTCGAGCAGGCCTGAGGAGAGCGGGGCAGGGGAGAGATACAATCCACGGGGGGCCGGGCCCAAAGGGGGCCCGGGACCCAGAGATTTTCATATTGGGTACAGAGGAATATAATATTTTGAATATTTTGGAAATTAATTTGTTCACCCTGAAGGCCGCCAAAAATGAGTAAATTTCAGTTTTCAACAGGCGTATTTCCAAAAAATTTCTGGGGGGTACCCCAAGACTCCCTAAAAGAATTCATAAATGAAGTTAATTCTCTAAAGTTTCATACTCAAGATAAATCATTATTTCAACCTACATTATTAATCCTACTAATCATTATTAATCCTACGATCCTAGGCTTAACTTCATTTCAGAAAAAGCCAATCCTGGGTGTCTTTTAATTGTGAAAGGTATCCAAGAATGAGTTTGAAATTTCTTTTTTAAGGGTCGAATTTCCGAATTCCCTGGGGATTCCCCCAGAACCAATATAATCAAGAAAACGAAATTTTTAAGCTTATCAAGATTCAAATCTTTCATATAAATGTTCAAAAACTGAATTAAGCCTATAGAGCATTTTCAATCACATGACTTTACCTAACAACGGACTTAGCAACGTTGTTTTTATCCTCCAGTGATGTCATGTGCGCGAATGCTTCTATTGGATGCCTTTATTTCCCGCCCCTAACAACAGCCTAAGCAACGTTGTTTTTGTCTTCCAAGTGACGTCATGTGCGAATGCTCTATGCATTTACTTAAGACAATGTTTGCCCCAACCTCAAAATAAACACTGGGGGCCCGCTTCTCAACTTAGTCCTCGGGGCCCGGCTTGGCTCTCGGCGGCCCTGGGGGGAAATGAGTTATGATCTCATTTTCGTGCTGGAAGCAGTGGCGGATCTAGAACATGAGTAAGGGGGGGGGCTAACTTAATCTGATTGAGGATGATAATGAAGTAACAAGCCGGGCTTTTTTTTACAATGTTCATTAATGTCTTAAATATTGAGGGCAGTGTTGATTGTAAATGACTAGTATTGTTAAATATAACTAATTAATTAGTAATTAAATTAGTAAATAATTAAATATATCAAAATAATAAGAGTGTGTCAACCGGGAGGGTTTTTTTCCGATGATTTGAGTCAAATATTTTTTTCCAAGAATATAGATCAAATGTGAATTTTCGTGCACTTAATTTCAATGTTTAGTGAATAATATATCCATCCCGAGGCATAAGGGGGGTTTGGGGGAACCTCCCCCAAGAAAATTTTTGAAAATTTGACCCTAAAAAGTTGTGTTTTGACTCATTTTTGGTCATTTGGGACTCTTTGAGTGTCACACGAAAAATATGATTTCTTGTACTCGTTTTCAAAGGAAAAACTGTAAGATATAAGGATTTCATGGGGGTGGTTTGAACCCCCTAACCCCGTCTCTATTTTAACAGAGTAAATGTTTTGTAAGAGACTTAGCGCATTAGACCTTTTTAAAAAGTGAATCTTATAAAAACCAGGGAGTTAAAGATCTTGCAGAGGGGCTAAAGCTCATAACCTTTAAGATGTGAAACAAATCTATAAAAATGTAAGGGGCTAAGTATTTTGGAGGTTATGCTTTGTAAGGCTTAGAAAGCTCATTGGAATCTACAAGTTCTGAATCGCAATTATATTAAAGTGCTGAAAGCTAAAGATCTTGGAGGGGGCTAACGCTTTTAGGCTAAAGCTCATTAAATTGCGAACTAAATACTATAAAACATCGCAAGGAGGCTAATTCTTTATGGGGGCTAAAACTCATTGGCCCCTTTAAATTGTGAATTGAATCTACAAAAATTATTCAGGGCTAAAAACCTTGTAGGAGCTAAAGAGCATGGAAGCATTCATAAGGGTTAAAGCTTATTAAATAGTGAACCAAATATATTTAAAAACGCAAGAGGGCTAAAAGCTTTGTAATGGCTATTAAAGAGCATGGAGGGGGCTAATGTTTCATACGGCTAAAGCTCATTAATTTGTATAACAAACATAAAAACGCAAGGAGGCTAATGCTTTTAGGGGCTAAGCGCATTGGATAGACCCTTTAAATTACGAATCAAACCTTCAAACATGCAAGGGGCTAATAATTTGTAAGGGCTAAAACCTCTAGAAATCCTTAAATAGTGAATGGAGTTTATAAAAATGCAGGGGGCTAAAGATTTTGGAAGGGGCTTAATGCTTTGTAGACCTTTTGAATTGTGAAAGAGGCTACAAAAAAACTGAAAAAAAGTTTAAAATTTTGAAAATTTAAACAAAATTTTCTAAACTTAATTTTTTTTTCGAAAAAGTTCAATTTTATGTAGTGTAAACTTAAGTCCCAAGGGGGGGGCTATAGCCCCTATAGCCCCCCCCCATAGATCCGCCACTGGCTGGAAGTAATGTATCATTTAAGCTGATAAGTGCAGGATTTGGCGTGACAATATTTTGGAGTCTCGGACTCAACTTCTTTGATTGAATTTAGTCTAACTGAAAAAATATTGGTGCTATTGTTGTGGCCGCTATAGAGCATTCGCACATGACGTCACAGGCTTGTGACGTCAGAGGCTTGGATGACAGACAGTATGATGGAAAACTATAGGATGCACATCGTTTATTTGTTTACTTTTGATGTGAATTTTGAAAAATAAGGATGTTTTATGTTTTTCTCCAAAGTTTACTTTAAAGTAACCTTTATTTACTCTAAAATGGCATCCCTGCATATTATAAGTCATTCAATAATACTACATTTTATATTTAGCAGTGTTCTAATTGCTGAAACCATTTCTGCCAATGTTCTTATTGCAAGTACCATTCGCAGTGCTACTAACATATTTTAAAATTCTTAATTATTTATTAATTATTCAATATTTAGTTTCAGTAGCATATTATAAATATTTTACAGATGTATCGGACTCGCATATTGTTCTAACAAATGTAAACAAAAACATGTCACCTCGTAATAAGTCTTTTTCTAAATTTAGCTTACCACTAAAACACAAAAACTTATGCACTTACCTTCAATAACTATTATTCTTTCGTTCCGGTCTTTAACCGAGCCTAAAGAATCTTTTTTAATGAACTTATTTTATAAAAACTAAATGCAGCGCGTATTCTCTATGGGAGCCTAATGTTAAAGAAAAGTTGTCTATCCTCCAAGCCAGCTTGATCACGTGATCGGAGACACGTGATTGAAAATGCTCTATTGTTGGCATTATAATCCACTATCCAGTATAACAAACAAAAAAACAAGTGGCACCCTATTGTATAATGAAACCAAAATATTACTTAATTCAATCAATATTCTAGTTTGTGTAATCGTAGGGAACATTTAAATAGTTTGTTAAATCCAGAATGTTTTAGGAAACCCCCTAAACTCTGCTCAGCCATATTCCTTATTTACAGGAAGTGCATTAAAAGTGTCTTGAGAATTGTAGTACCTCTATGACCAATAGTTTTCGATGAAATTGGGACAGAAAAATGTATGAAGTCATATGTGTATACTAAAATGTAGTTAAAAAAGACATTTACAAGATTTAAATTTTACAACTACCTACAAGACATTTGCTTACACTTTACTACATTACGCATTTATGTAACACTTTATTAGTATTATGTACGACTTAATTAGTTTTAAATAGTATCAATACTACATAAAAATTAGATAGTACCTAAATTACGACTGGAAAGTTTTTATCGGTAAATGTAGTGAATTCAGGTTAAAAAATGATATTTTTTCCTTTTTCTCAAATACCCTTAGTTGAGGGAAAATTTTAAGTAATATTTATTACTTTATACATCTTTTAAATATTAAAAAATCCATCTTTTTACAAAAAAGATAAATTTATATTAAAATGTTATTTAAAGTGATAACTCTCCCACAATTACTTTAACCACCACTTTAAAATTAAAAATTATTTTATTAAATTAAAATCCTGCAATTTTCCAACTTAAAGCAAACTTATGTCTAAATTTTAAAATGCGTTGCTGAAGCTGTGTCAAATGACAACTTCAAGCGACGAGTTTCATAAAACGAACATAGTAACACTATACAATAAAAAAACCTTTATCTTTTTTAACATTTCGGTCATGACTAAGACCACACCACATTATTTTTTCCCAACTTACAGAATATTCAACCCCTATATGAGGGTCACCAAAACATTACGCTTTCATAGAGGGAACTGGGTTGACAAAAACCTCTACTAAACCGGATTAAAGCCCTCATCGCAGTTTATGGGATTACGGCAAGATTATCAAAAAACCGCAATTTATGTTTGGCTTAATGCCCATAATAACCTCCATGGGTGTGAAGAGCACGTTTTGTGTGAGCTTTTTGTCCTTTCCTGTGTATTTCGCGATGTGCAGTCCATGATATGTGGGAATTCAGGTGGTAGTCGGTAGATCTTACTTTTTTTTGTGTAAATGGGGTGAAAGTAGTACAGTTACTGTAAATCAAAAGGGATGATATTTTTTTTGTGAGGAAAATCTCGGTGTATTTTTTGTGTGGAAAGTAGTGAAACAATTTGTTTTATAAGCCCGTTACATATTTTTTTGGGCAAAAAATTTGTTTCTTTTTTGTTAAAATTGCGTTTAATATTTTAGATGAATGATGTAATTTATAGCACAATGGATTCCCGGGGAAAAAGCCATTTTTTTTACAAAAGGAAGGAAGAAATCACTGTGAAAAATTAGACACTCAGAACAGCTAAGAAGGTTATTGAGATGTTTTCCGCAATAATGTTCTACTTGTTTTTTTTTAATTAGTATGTTTGAATTGGTACTACCTACTGCTGGTTATTGGTGCATAAATATAAGTCAAAAAATTATAATCTTTATCTGTTATCAAAGACCCGAAGTTAGTGTATTTTTTTTTTGTGCAAAGTAGTGAAACAATTTGTTTTATAGGCGAGTGAGATATTTGTTTTATTCCTTGAAATTAAATATTTTTTTATCCGTTTTCTTATGCAAACATTGCTTTGTTAGAGTAGACAAAAGAGTGTTATTAAGAGACAACTAAAAATTGTATATGAAAGGATGCGTTTCCTTAAAAACCATGTTTTTCTATCTCTCACAGAAAGTCAGTATTTATACCGTAACAGAAAAATATGACTATTTGAGTGGTGAGTGTGCTCGCCATAAATTGTTACCCGAGCACATTAGATACTATCTAAACATCACCTTGTTTTAATTACGTTCACATTTCTGCCTCAAAGAGGAAAACTGATTTAACACCACAACACCCGACCGCCATACATCTCACCGATTGGGATCAGCAACATACGAAAGTTAATGAAAACTCTCATACTACACTTCCGTGACAGAGCAACGGAGAACAACTATTACCGACAATTATCATGATCATTTCAAAGGAGCATGGAGGGGGGACTGGTGACTAAGGCCGTACAATATGAATATTAAATTTGAAAAAATATGCAAATTAGAAGGGCAGGCCCCTTTACCCTCCATGGGGATCTGTTAATTGATCTTTGTGGAGTAGAGTTGTTTACTTGGCGTGCCGCCTGCTTTCACGCGTTTTAATTGCTTCTTTTCACGCAGTTGGTCCTGCGTTTTAAATTAGTTATGAATGAGTGGCGAAGTGTATGTGGCAAAGCTGGGTTTGCGGTTTGGGTAGTTGAATTGAGTTTTAAAAAACGTGAGTAGAATTTATGTTTATTGGGGGGGTGATTTCAGATGTGCAGAGTTGGTTTTCGTCCTGGTGATATCTTGTCGAAAAGTGGGATTTCAGCAACCGCTGATCAAAGGGGACACTCCGGACAATGCCCCCTTGGAGTTACCAAAATGATTTAAAACCTTATTTCAAAATTTTTTGGGAGCGAACCCACAGACCTCCTATTTTTACCGGGGGCTCCCATTGAACACAAAGTGCTAGTGCACCGGCATTTAAATTCTACCAGTAAGTGATTTAATATTTGATGTAAATATGTATATCTAGAGAGGGAGAGGGTGTACATTATAAATTATGTAGAGTCACCCCCCCTAAAAAGGCTGGTGAGGGGCCTGTTCTGCATCTAACCTCCATTTCAATAACATTCAATTTCAAAAGCGATTTCCAATCAAGCGAATTGAATTTTTAATTAAGGAAGGATCATTCACATTTTGTGTAATAAATAATGTGTGAGTGAAAAATTTAAAAGTAATTTCGTAATGAGAAGAAAGTACGGTTGTAATCTTAAAATCAACGAACATTTGACAAAATTACTTTGATTTCGGTTTTTATGCTAATAAAGAGCTTAAACTGATCAAAATTTATTTATTTAGGGTCGAACTCCCAAATATTTTCTGGGGAACCCCCAGACCCCCTGAAGTAGAGTTATACCTGGTGTAGAAAATTTTTACACTGCTCAAAGATATATCATGGTTCTGATTCCAATAATAGTTTATGATACATATTGTTTCCCTGGGTTATGTACATTTTTAATCACAAACGTGGGGAGCGAAACGAAATACAACAAGGGGATCTTGAGTGATACTTTTTAGAAAAAAAACTCATCATTTTGCGTCTATAGGTAAAGGTGATGGTTTTCAAAAGTGCCCCCCTTTGATCCCTGCTGGATCCGCTCCTGGATTTCAGATAGTATATTTTAACGGAAGAAAATTTAATATCCCTTATAATTTAGATCAGTGTAGTGGTTCCCAACTCTCATAGAAGTAAAAACTCATAGTCCTCTAACTAAGCCTTAACGAACCTTTACGGACCATCCTTTATAACTTAAAGCCTTTTCCTAATTAGGTATGCAAATTTATATGCTCTAAAATATTCCTGTATCTACCTGTATTCTTGTATATTTATGAAAAATTTAGTTTTACCTCCCTAGAGACAGTCATTTTTGCGATGAAAGAAGTAATTTAAAGTTTCAAAGAACTTCAAAATGTTGTATGTACAGTTGGGGGAAAAAACGACTCAGTTGAGATTTCTGACGAACCACTTGGGTTAGGCAGACAAACAAGGTGTCATTTTTCATGTCATGAAGTATTCTTTAAATGAAAAAAATTTCGAGTCCTTAGGGGGTCGTCTTCATATTAAACGAAACACTAACTTTTTTTTTCCTTTGGGGACCCCCAATTATTATGCGTTTTTCTGAAAGGGCATCCCAATAAACCCCCAAATACCAAGTTTCATCCATGTAAGTATCCAAATAGAAGCATAATAAATTTTTGAAATGTCAACCATTCAATGTGAAATTTCTCAAAATGTTTTCGGCGTAAAAATATGAAACTGAATTTAGATCAAATTTGTGTCCCCAAACAAAATAATTAAGCTTTTGTAGCGATATTTAATGGTTAATAGATAGATAATTAACATCTAATTTTGACCCTAAAATTAAATTTTAAAATCTTATAATATTTTTATGGTAATCGATTCTGGTAGTAATTTTATGTGGATAACCAAAATTTCGGTCGATTTCATTTAATAGTTTTTTAAACTAAATCCCCATTCTTTAAGGGACCGTAACCACTGCCAAATGCATACCGGGGAATGCTCTCTTTCAGGAAACAATCACCATAAATTAAATTACAACGCAAATTTGATAAAAAATTTCAATAAATTAGTTATAAAGTTTTCAAAAAATATTAAAGTGGTGCGTAAAAGTGTCTTAAAACAGAGACAGAAAATTAATCCTTCTCACTTTGGAGACGACCCCCAAAACGTAAAAGCTTAATTTACCGTCCGATGTGAATGAAACTTGGTATTTTGGGTTTTATGGGGATGCTCTTTCAGAAAAACGCATAATAATTGGGAAAAAAAGTTAGTGTTTCGTTTAATATGAAGACGACCCCTAAGGACCCGAAATTTTTTTCATTTAAAGAATACTTCATGACATGAAAAATGACACCTCATTTGTCTTCCTAACCCAAGTGGTTCGTCAGAAATCTCAACTGAGTCGGGTTTCCCCGAGTGAGTCCCCCCCAAAACTATTTAAGTATTTAAAGAATGGGAAAATATTATTAATAATGAAGTGGTGATTGTCATCTTCACAAATTAAACAGCCGTAAGTCATTGGGTATGAATATAATTATATAATTATATTATTTCTCGGCGTTGGTATGAGCTCAAATTTTTATATTTATTAGAAATTCGTTGAGTGTAACCGGGCCCCTTCTCAAACCACTCTGGTTGGGAACTATCGCTTAAAAAATATATTATTAGTAAATTGAAAAGGCTGTTTGTGTTGTTCATGCAAGAGCAACCTTTTTTAATGTCTTACATTACTTTTAAAATAATGGTACTTACGTATTATACCGTCGACCGTGACGCTGAATCCGAAAACGTTATCAGATCCCATTGACTTTACTATATTACCGTGCCGCTGAATTAGACGGCCGCTGAAGGGTCGACGGTATAATACGTAATTAACAAAATAATATTGACTTCCAATTAGGTATTTCTCCATTGGTATATTTTTTTTTTCGTTCTCATTGCGCATGCTCAGCGTGATGGCTAATACTGTCCATATATAAATGTGTAACATGTAGCAGAATATATAATATGACTTGAATAAATAAAAATATAGAAAATAAAATGGTTTAAATAAATCGATCCAAATCACTTAAAATATCTATAGTACTTTAAGACACTCGGTAATGATAGGTCCCTGAAATTATGCAAATACGCGTACTTGTATATACATCGAAATCTTAAGTAAGCCTATTTATTACACGTCACTAACTCTCTAGGTGAGATTTCATTGACATCATATACCAAAAAGTTACAGTTTCTGTAGATTCAACTCTTTATTTCCTAATAACAAATTTTAAAACATTTAAAAAAAAAATTATTACAAACAAAAACATTACCCTTATTTTTATGCTCAAACATCAAACAATTTAGTCACCACTAAAAATATGCATATGTAAAATATAAATTCTTGACAGTTGGAAAAATAGATTTATACTTTCACGTCACACCAAATTTCAGATTTCAATAAATTAAACAGCGTTGGCAAGATAGCCATGCAGTGAGAATATAATGAGTTAATAGTACAACACTAGATGCGCGATCTGTGGAAGTAGATTTTCTGAGAGTGTTTAAAATGTTGATTTTCTAAACAATTTGGTAGAGTATAGGACGTGTGTATCTGTTACTGCAGCATTAAGTTTTAAAATTATCGTTTTCTTTTTCCTATTAAAATTTCCAAAAAGTTTCTTTTTAAAAAACGACGTGGACAAAACAAAATCCTATAATTCGGCTAAATTTTCGTGTCATTCAAGGCTTTATTGGGATGCCTCGAAAGTAATATGCATTGTCTGAAATTTAAATTCGAATCTAGTAGATTATTTCGTTTACTGTTTAAAACTTTAATTAACTTGCAATTATTTTTTTTAACCCTTTTAGTCCTAGCCGCCCCAAATTTTCCATAGGATTCAATGGTAATCTCAGGCGGCTTAGGACACTGAGAAATATCCTAACAGAGGGTCCACGAGGCTATTTTCAAACGTGTTACTGATGTGAGGGCGCCACACTAGAGTCTGGAACGTATGCCGGCCGCATAAATCTCTCGCCAAATTAGAACTCAGCTCATGCGCAAAAAGGTGTTTTCGATCTCCCATAGGCAGCCGGCGAACGATTCAGACTTGTCCAGACGCTAGTGAGTTTAATGCGATCCCAGCGCCAAAATTCTCCCAACCTGTAACAATTTGTCATGCTTTTTCGATTTCCATTATGGCCTATGGCCATGACTCTCTGTTCTAGTACTCTGTGGCTTAGGATTGAAAGGGTTAATGTGTGGAGGGTGAGCAATTTTGAACTTTGTTAAGAATTACTGAGAAAGGCAATTTTTAACAGAGCAATTTCAAAAGTGACAGGTTATTGAAATTGATATAATAATTATAGATGTAAATAACCCATTGTAACATAATAAGTGTGGGTTCATTCACAAATTCTGTCCCCTTTTAAAGAAAGGAGGAAGTTCTCTATAGCTCAATGATCTCTCTCTATGCATGACACAATATGACGAAGTGGAAGAACCTGATTATAATTTATGTGTGTGATATACAATTTTATAAATATTTTTTCTTCTTCGATAACTGCCATGCGTGTCTAAAATTTAAGCACAGCACTATTTTTTAAATAAAGTGTTGAATACTAAATTTATTTTGATATTCTAGTATAGTATTTATATAAACATCAGTTTTAATCCGAAGAACATTTTTAATATAGTTTAGTCATTTTTATTGCTTGAAATTATAAAATTTCAAAATGCTTCCAAAATACCTGTGTCAAAAAGGCACAAAAGTATTTTCAAAAATATACGTATAGTATAGGTATATAGAAAATTTGAATAAGCCTTGAAGAGATGCATACCGCGAGTGGTTACGTAAGTTTTTGTGCTCCCTAGACTTAACATTGCAAATTCACGGATTTCGCACTACTTTTGACGTTACTTGTCCTATTTGTGAGGTCATGAGTTGAGGGTCTTAAAAAACACGACTTTTAAAGAAAAAGAATTAAAATACCCGAATTTACAGAAGCATTTTAAAATAAAACTCAATATGTTCAGCAATGTGTCGATAAAGTGTCAGTAAAATTTAATTACGGGGAAATAATACCTTTACCAGTATCAAAGGGTCAAAAATATCGAGAAAAAAATGTCAAATTTTCGGGGTTTTTTTCTACTTTTTTGATTTTCATGTTTTGTTATTTTTATAACTGTTACCAATCATGGGCGCCCATACATAAGGGCAAAGGCCCCCCCCTTGCACCGGAAAAGTTACGTAAAATCTTCCTTTTAGTTTCTGACTTGAAATTTTGCGGCTAAGCGTAGGAGCGATCCTATTTTAAAAGTTGTCCAAATTCCAAATGAGTTATAACAATATTTTTTTTTAAACTTTTTCTGGGGGAGGACTCTTAGACACTCCTTTTTGCTTGTAACTCCAGTATTTTTTACAAAATTTTTTGCATTAAGAACTCTTGCGGGTTCCCTTTGAAATAATTATGAACCAACCCCCTTAAAAAGAAACTTGGCGGGCTTGACTTGCTTAGACTTGGCGGAAAAAGAATACGGGGGCTTGACTGGCTAACTTCAAGGTTAGTAGAGATCACAGCTGTACGAGCATTGCCATTGGCAGAGCACTCCCTGACGTCACGTGTTTACTTCGGATGAGCCAACCTTCCCTCTCTACTAACCTTGGGCTAACTTGTAAAAATTTATCTTGGCCCCCCTCCTAAATTCAAACATGTGGGCGCCCATGTTACGAATGTATTACAAAAGACACTTCTACATAAAATATTTTGCTTCAATTGGTCAATATTTATCACCATATCACTTACAATATTTAGATACTTATTTGGAAAGTTCTGAATAATCAAGAAAGATAAAGATAATCTAGAAAACAGTCAGAGGGAGTCGGAGGTATCTTTCATATCTAAAAGAAATACCAAAAATTTAATTTGAATAAATAAACATTAATTTGAAAATTTTAATGTTTACAGCAAACGTAAAATGTTCCGTGAGCTCCAAAAATCCTTTCTCGCCGCGATTCCAGCCCGAAGTTTGATTACATTTTTCTTCGCGCGATTATACTGAAATACTTCGGCAATATTTGATGAGTAAAAGATAAAAATCCAACTTCAAATAATTTAAATAAGTGATCGCTTGCAAGCGTTGGTAAAGCGCCATCTGTCGTTACTTTGAACAGCGTATATAATACCATCCTTCGAAACAGTGTACTATCTGTAAGTTTTGTTTTACATAATTGAACTGAACTGATTTCAAAAAATAAAAGTGAATAATTTGTTTACATTTTGTTTACTTTGCTGCTCTGATTTTCCTTCTGCTGATGTTATCTAGTACGGGTGTGCTTTCGTGTAGTTAATTCTGTTGCATAATAATTCCGGCGTTTTCCGGGCTGTTACCATGGGAAGATATCTTAGAAGTTTGCTTTCAACTCAAAGACTTCAGTTTTTAGTTAGTTTCTTTTATCTTTATTTACAAAATAAATTTGCATTGATCTATCCATTTTTATGCCAGCATTTTGAAGCCAACTTAGTAACCTGTCTTTGCCTCGTTCATGAAACTGTTCCCATTGCTTGTTGGATAATTTCTGGTTCGCAACTTTGCTCTATATTTACTGACTACATTATTCACCTCTCTATAATCAGAGAATACGTACATAAAACCTGTCACTTTGGGAATTTATCCTTTCATTACTATAAAAAATAAACTCTTCTCTGATTTGACATAATAGTTCATGTTGATATAATTGGTTAACTTGTTGATATTGGCTGTCATTTCCTCAAAATTATGATTAAATTAGTTCTGAATTCTATATAACTTCGACCTGATCCTTGTTAAATCACCTTTCTATCTGTTAAGTTGTCTGCTCTCATGATTGAATGTATTTGTTACTTTTTACCTCATTTTGATTTGTTTACCATATTTCTAGAAACATGGAGTCCCATCAAGGCACATGGCCTCAGTTGTAAGTAATTTCACATGATTAAGCAAAGCCATTTTTATATACCTAGTTAACTGTGTAACCAATATTTAAAATACTTTTAGCCCACTACCAAAATGTTCATTGATGGCAAATTTATTGAATCAAAGGCTACAGAATGGATTGATTTGCATAACCCGGTAAGTACTTACTTCTTTATTTTAAAAAGTTCATTATTACTTTCTTTTCCCTTTTTACATTCTCTTCCCTGTTGTAGTACCAGGGTCGTTATGTTTAAAACACTTTCTTCAAAACACTTGTTTCAAACATGTTTAAAACAAAGTGTTAAAATGATGAACCGCTACAACTAAAACTATACTGCTTTGTTGTATCAAAAAAACCTAGTGCTCGTGCTAATCGTGCTATTATTACTTTTTTTGAAACGAGTCATTGTTCTTTGTTATGAATTATTTACCTGATGTAACTTATTTTTCCATTTTCCATTTATTGTTTGTAGTTATTAATAAATTTTTTATTAATAACTATTGAAGTGCGAATTATTCTGTCAAGAGGTTATGGGCCCAGATACGCGATAATGGAGCTATTCGCCACAGATAAACTTCAAGGCCAGGAAAACTGGGTGAGGTGGAAATGGATGGTGGAGGGGCTGCTAATGGAAAAAGAATACGCCCATGAGGTGTGCACCGGAGAACTAGAAAGGCCAGTTCTGGATACCGGGGATGCTGCATCAGTTGGTAAATATGATAAAGAATTAGCAAAGTTCAATAAGGGGAACAGAGCCGCGAGAGGCATTTTTTCTCGTACTCTGGATTTTAAAATTTGTGACTTGGTGTCCATGTGCAAAAGTTCCAGGGAAATTTGGTTAAAGTTGCATGAGCTGTTTGAGCAGCAAAATACACAAGCTCAGTATGCATGCCAGCTGCAGTTTTCGTCTTTTGCCAGGGATCCGGAAAACAGTATTGCAATGCACATTGCTAAGCTGGAGCACCTCGTCTCAAGAATGGCAGATTTGGACATTAAACCAAATGACTTTCTAATCATGAGCAAACTTCTTGAAACCCTGTCAAGTGAATATGAGCCATTCAAAATGGCTTGGTGTGTAAGACTTCCAGAGCAACAGACGCTCACAGAATTAAAGAAAATGTTGATATCTGAGGAGCAGAGGAGAGCCACAGAAACCTCCCGAGAAGCTGAGCTCTCAGCTTTATTGGCAAAAGCCAGCTTGGGAAAAGTACAATCTAATGCCAAGCATACCAACCCGATAAATAAACAGGGGAAGATGAAATGTTTTAAGTGTGGCGAAAGTGGACACATTAAAAGAAACTGCCCCATGAGAAACAACTGTCAAGAGAAAAACTCTTACAGTGATGAAGTGTTTGTGACAGAGTCTCTCGTGGCGAATAGGGATGATGTGTGGGTTATTGATTCGGGAGCTACTCAACATATCACCAACAAAAGTGGCTACTTGTTCGATTATGAGGAATACCAATGCCCCTTGGAAGTCCGTGTTGGAAACAACTCGACAATGAAAGCATTTGGACAAGGAAAGGTCTCTGTCAAGATGCTGGTACATGGCTCGTGGAAACAAAGCATGTTGGAGAATGTGTTATATGCACCGGACGCATCAATAAATTTGTTTTCTGTCAGCCAGGCCTTGGATCATGGGAAGGAATTTAAGATGTCTAATGAAAAATGCGAATTTGTTAATTCAAACAGAGTAGTTGCGGTAGGAATACGATATGGGAATCTATTCAAGCTTCTATGCCAAGTGAGGATGCCTGAGGCGGAGACTGTTATCACCACTGTTCCCTCACTTGAAGCTAATTTAAATGAGACGCTTCAACTCTGGCATGAGAGACTTGGGCAAGAACAAGTAACAGGAGAGCTTGAGAACAAGCAACTGGAAAAGAAGTTACTTCTATCTCAGAGAATTAAAGTGCAGGATGACAAGGAGTTCTGTGAGGCTTGCATCGTCGGAAAACAACACAGACAGCCGTTCCTTAGTCCTCAACAACGAGCAAAGGAAGATGGAGAAATAATTCATTCTGATGTCTGTGGTCCTATAGAGGAAAAATATAGGGTTGAATCAGTGTCAACATCGGCTGTTGTTGGACTTGAATTGCCAAAACCAGAAAATGATCCAAACCCTGACTCGACTGAAGTGACCCCCCTTCCCGATAGTGCTGAATCTGAAAAAGATCCTGATCCGAAGAATGCATCAGAGGAAAAGCAGAAAGAAGGTCATCAACTGAGAAGCAATATGAAACTAAAGGCACCCAAACGTCTCATTGTATGCTGTATTGCAGAGCAGGTAGAACCTGAACCCTACCATCAAGTCTCTAAGTCGGAGAATGCTCTCGGGGTGCTGGAGAGATTCAATATGGAGGAGTTGGATCCTGTGTCCAAAGTCAAGCGCATACTCAAGTATGTTGGAGGCCGTGGTGTGTTGTACAAATATGGCCCTCAATCAAGTGTTTCGGAGTCTTGCAGTGATGCTGACTATGCCAGTGACACAACTACCAGGAAATCTGTCTCTGGTATCTTCTTCAAAGGTAGTGGAGGAGCTATTAGATGGGTAAGCCGTCGTCAGCAATGTGTATCACTAAGCGTAAGCACCACTGAGGCAGAATATGAGGCTGCAAGTGAGGCTACGAAAGAGCTGATCTGGCTGAAACGCAAGATTTATCCCCCTTGTCAGCAGTCCCAGTTCTACAGGTCACCAACGAACGAAAACACCAACTGGCCGACATTCTGACTAAGCCACTGCCTAAGCCACGCTTTGAACTATTAAGAATTTCTCTTGGTATTTTTTAAGTTAAACTGTTAAAAATAATATTGGTAATTTTTTTGAGTTTTGATATGTTTAGTTGTAGGTTCTAGGGGGAATGTTAAAATGATGAACCGCTACAACTAAAACTATACTGCTTTGTTGTATCAAAAAAACCTAGTGCTCGTGCTAATCGTGCTATTATTACTTTTTTTTAAACGAGTCATTGTTCTTTGTTATGAATTATTTACCTGATGTAACTTATTTTTCCATTTTCCATTTATTGTTTTTTGTTATTAATAAATTTTTTATGAATAACTATTGAAGTGCGAATTATTCTGTCAAGACAAAGCAAAAAGAAACATTGTTTAAAACACATGTACTTTTTTAGCAATTCTTTTTTCTATGAACAGATTGCATTAGTATATAAAACTTAGTATTTACTTCCAACTGTTTTATTTTATTTTTTCTAGAATGTTATAAAAAAAAATACAAATAAACTTGTTAAAAAATCATATTTTTTTATAATTGACCTGTTATTATGTTTGATTTTAATATTTTAAACGATCAATGCTGCTAATGTCATCAAAATACGCAATGAACTGAAAAAGACTGAAAGGAATATGAATATAATAACTTGTGAATGTTCAGCTCGTATCTTAAACCTTTTAGCAAAATGTATCAAAATGTCTAATGTTAAATCTGAAGTTGTTGACATAGTAACACAGTTCCAAAACAATCATTTTGCTTCAGCCAAGCTTCAAGAAACAGGTGCTAAAAATTGCTCAAGATGCCATCTGATATCAGGGGGAGCTTTGTTAATCCGTTTTCAATTTTAAAAACTTGATTTAATTATTTTTAAATCATAGATTATTTTAGAATTTCTGTGTCGAGGGTAAAAAAAAACACGTTTAAAACAAAAAAACATGTTTTTTTTTCAACCCTGTGTAGTACTACATGCTCTTAAATCAAGTTAGGAAAAATAACTGCGGATTAAAGAACAAAAACAGTACATAGGTATTATCCTGTTGCCCATGCTGCTGAAAATGAAAATGCATAGCCAAATCCAATTAATTCTGCTGCTAAAACTGATAGTTAATGGAGTTTTACATAAGAAACACAAAAACATATTAAGATAGTTATTTTACAGTAAATTGACTTTTAATTCTATATTTAGGGGTATTCAAGTTATAACCTGTTGCCTTAAACTGGGCTCCCAGCTTATAGAATGTTACCTGATCTCCATTAACTGCTGTATTTTACATGTTCCACCAACAATACAGAAAATGCAAAAAAAAGTCATAAAATTGAAGATGTTGGAGCTATATTAGTAAAATGTGAAGTGTGATGAAAATTCTACAGAATTGCTAAATTGAGAAAAAGGATAAATTTCTGTTAACTCATCAATGCCCCCTAGAAAGCTTCAACACCCTCTGGGGTCAGTACTGCCCACTTTAGGAACTACTGAGTTACACTGTTTCAATATTAGCATAAGATAAAAATATGTTATTTATACCTACCCTTAAAGATGCAAGTAGTATAAATATCTTAAAATAATTAAGAAAGTTTCCTTAATTTTCAAGTTTGAAATTCTGTATCATCCTCTCATGTTTCTGAGTCTAACTTTTCTATAAAAATTCTCAACCGGTATATATTTTTAGGCAACCAATGAGGTCATCACCAGAGTGCCAAAGTCTACTCAAGAAGAGATGGAATGGGCTGTATCCAATGCACAAGATGCTTTCAAGACGTGGTCACAGACATCAGTTCTCACGAGGCAGCAGACCATGTTTCGATTGCAGCATTTAATTAAGCAAAACATGGTAAATTTCTATGTTTTTTCCTTATTTCTTTTGTGTTTCAGTTGATTTTACAAAAAGGAAAAATTATGTAGACACTAAAGTAAAGATGATTAAAACAACTGGGTTAACCATAACGTATAAATTTGTTTTAAACGTATAACATTTTCCAAACTTAGTATTACTTAACCAATAAAAATGTAATTTTATAGTTTTTTAATGATTTAAAATAGGGTTCTTGACAAAATATTTCATATAGTATCTAGAAATTTTATGTTGAGAAAGAGTAACTGTGTTTTCTCAAAAGTTAGTTTAGTTTATAAATTTCAGTGTTTGAATATCAATATATTAATAATAGAATTTTAGGAATGGAATAAACATTAAGAACATTCACTGTGAAATATTATATTTGTTTAAAGATTAGATTTGGTGTGCTTTTAAGAAATCATATGTTGTTTAAGTTTTGCTTTTCTTTATGAATTGGTTTTCAAATTTCATCTCACACTTTACTTATGAAAATGGAAGTTCATATGAATATTTTACTGAAATCTAAAATGATGTATTGACAGTAAATGTCTTCTTTTTTATTTTACTTTTTAGAACAGGTTAAAGGAAAGTATTACTTCAGAGCAAGGAAAAACTTTAGTTGATGCAGAAGGAGATGTACACAGGGGTTTACGTAAGTTTCTTATTTATCCAGTTGATTAATGAATTACCTTAATTATTTTTATTTTAGGAATGAACTGTATCTATAGTTTGTTTTCTAAATGTGTAAATTAAATCATATTTTAAAAATTATTTGACCATTTTCAATTTAATTATAGTTTTTTAAAAATATGATACTTATGTATAGCCTGATTCTTGTGCCATAAAACTATAACCAAAGATAACCAGTTATCTTTGGTTTTGTAGTCAAGACTACAAAGCCATATGTCTGGGGGTTTGAATCTTCTCTCAGGCATAGATGTTTCTCTTGCCTTATGTTGATGAATGAATGTATCCCCCTGTAAAAAGGGGTTGTGTAAGCAAATATGTGTGTGGTGCGAGTAAAAGTCCTTCACCTGTGTGGTTTTGGTCCACAGATGCCCACTGCGTAAAGTTGAGAAAATACTCTACAAACCTTGCCTTTACATGGATAAAGGCTTAAAATCCAAGAAAAATATCTGCCATTCGTTACTATTGTGCAGTCAACCAATTTAGCCAACATAAAAGTTGTTGCTTTAAAGGTACTTCATTTTTTTTTAAGAAAGTACTGCACTGTGTAGGTTTTTTAAAATTTTTGGCAACAGTTTTAGCATTGTCAAAGTTGTTGACAGCTGAAAACTAAAGCTCTAAATATAATAGTTACTAATATTTAAAGAAAGGATTTTATATAAGGATCCCTTTGAATGAACTCTTATTAAGTCTGAAAAAAAGGCATATATTTATATTTTTTTAGTAAGCATTACTTGGTTTTTATTAATTTATTCTTATCCATGCTGTTGCAGAGGTGGTTGAACATGCTTGCTCTGTGACATCTCTATTGCAAGGAGAGACCATGCCATCTATTTCAAGAGACATGGATTCCTATTCCTATAGATTGCCTCTTGGAGTGTGTGCTGGAATAACCCCCTTCAATTTCCCTGCTATGATCCCTCTTTGGGTAAATCATTTATGATTTTGAATATCAGTCTTATGAGGTAATGATAAATTTGCGTAAGAAAGGTCAATTGTTATCTCATTTTAATGGATTGTAATGGGTAATATTGGGTTTGAGAACTAGGGTTTGTCAAAGGAAAGACTTATTGACTTTGTAACTTCACTGTAGTAGGGGAGCCCAGAGTGTTTTTGGGTAGTAACTCGAGCGCGTCAGATAATCATAGGGGGGATACCTTGCATGCTTTTGAGTAACTCCACCAAATATAAGCTCTCTGTGATGGTGGGTTTGTCTAGAACAGCCCTTCAGATTTGTAAAAAAAAATTAGTTACATGGACATACTCGAGCGCGTCAGATAAAGATAAGGTAGGTTAGTTACCAGCTAAAAAGTGTACATTTTCTAAAATCTGCCGATTTGAGCGGTGGGCAAGGGAGTGGGAGGGTTACAAAGTTGCAAAGTAAAGCCAAGACCGGTAAGACCCTATCGCTCTTTTTGAGAAAAATGTACGAAACAAAATGTTTATGGACTAGTAGCCAGAAAACTAGTCTCAACTAGTTGTTAACTGTCTCTGTAGCCAATCTGATGCGCTCAAGTATGTCCATGTAACTAGTTTTTTTTTCAAATTTTGACGGGCTGTTCTAAACTTACCCACCAACATAGAGAGCTTATATTTGGTGGAATTACTCAAAAGCATGCAAGGTATCCCCCCTATGATTATCTGACGCGCTCGAGTAAATCCACATTTAGCGTCATGGGCTCCCCTACTACTGGGGAGTTAGGATCTTTATAAAGGGATGTACCTTGAATTAAAAAAAAGTATATAAATTAATCTGAACTGAATTCCCTTGTTTACCCAACAAAATTTTAGAGCTCCCTGTTAAAACTAGATTCAAATTTTGATTAATTTTGTTGGATGGATGTCTTAAAAGGTACTGATTTTTCCCTCATTCACCTAATGTTAAAACACTATTAGTGCTTCAAAATCGATTCATTCCATCAATACTAAATTACTCTATTAGTACTCATGCTGGATGGTAAGATAATATTTTGAATAAAAAGTAATTAGAAAAATATGTAGACACAGAAAAATAAAGTTTTTTCTATTTTAATCATTTAAATGTTTTTAACTGAATATTGACTGAATAGTACTATAATCTTTTTGTTTCAGAACTTTTCATCAAAAATACTTTACAAACTAATTAAAACTAATTAAATTTACAAACCAATTAAATAATGATACTTTTCTTTGACCACCCCTCTTAATGGCTATTTTTTTATGCAATAGAGAGTGGTTTCTCCCTAGAAGCTTTACTGTGTCATGTGAATTTTTCAGTAAGCTTTCTATTTGTGAATTTTAGATGTTCCCTATTGGAATTGTGTGCGGAAATACCTATGTCATCAAACCTTCTGAAAGAGATCCTGGCGCAACCATGATCCTCATGGAGTTGGCTAAAGAAGCAGGTGTTCCTGATGGTGTAGTCAATGTTATCCATGGAGCTCATGAAGGTATATTTTGTGTATTAAACTTAGTGTTCGGCAACTAGTGGTCAAAAAGTAGTTAACTACCAACTACTAACTAGTCTGGGAAAATCTAGTTGCAACTAGTAGTTAACTATTTTTTCCTGGGACTAGTTGCAACTAGTAGTTAACTATTTCCCAAAGTAGTTAACTACTAGTTAACTAGTCTATTTAATTTCATAACCTATTTTTTGCCCAAATTCTAATACTACATCTTTCTTATCTATATCACAAAAAACTTTATGCTTCGCTCAAAACGGCGCTTTATTTCTGGTTATGGTATTTGAGTACTCTACCATGACATTGTAGTTATAAATAGCAGTGTAATTTTTGTATATTTTGATAAAAATTTTAAATATTTTTGAAATTTTAAACAAAAAAATTTTTTAAAGTAGTTGAAAATTTGAAAGTATAGTTTCAACTAGTAGTTATTACAAAAAGTAGTTTAACTACTAGTTAAACTAGTTTAAACCAAAAGTAGTTAAACTACTAGTTAACTACTAGTTGATCGGTAGTTAACTACTAGTTGCAACTAGTTCTAGTTAACTAGTGCCGAACACTAATTAAACTACTATATTTTTCTGAATATAAACCTATTTATATATAAGCCAAGACTGGTTTTTCTTCAAAAAGTTTTCTTAAATTTAAAACCTGTTTATAAGCCAAGACTGGTTTTTCTTCAAAAAGTTTTCTTAAATTTAAAACCTGTTTATAAGCCAACATAAAATTTCTTGGATAAAGCAATCCTTAAAATAAATTCTGCATCAGTTAGAATATTTTGATTTAGCTCAATAATTTACTACATTTATAAATATTTTAATTAATGTTTTACTAATATTAACCATTAATACTCTTATGCATTGCAAAAGGGATTTCATAACTGATTGCAATATTTAACCCTCAGCCTCAGTTAACTGAAAAATGCGTTCTACTTTTATGGATCTGAATATAAGCAAAAACCCAATCTTTATTATTGAATGCTAACAAAATATTAGTATTTTTTGTAGGCTAAAGGCTTAAAATTAGACTTTATAATTTTGACATTTATTCTAGTATTATGTTCTAATATGTAATTAATAACCACCAGTAAAAGTGGAGATTTAGTTAAAAGTTAATTTATTGTGTAAAGTAATTATAAGATGTTTTTTTGTGTAGGTTTATTTCTGATATTCACCTTGCTTGGTATTCATGGTATGCACAATTCAAGTTTCAATTTTTCTTTCAGCTGTAACATTTGTGTGTGACAACCCAACTATTAAAGCCATTTCTTTTGTTGGTTCTGACAGAGCAGTAAGTAATGTTATTAAATTGTAGAAATGGAAGTTTCATTTTTCTGTACTATCTTGTGCTTTTTAAATAATACTTATTAATTGATTGATTAGTTCAAATAGTTTACCCTCTAGGTTACTTTGAAAAATATAATATTAATTACATAAATTGTGCTTAGTATTTCTATTTTAGCTTGCATATGTTTTAAAAATATTCCAGGTATTGACTAATCAAAGTTACCCTGCTAATTATTTTGTAATACTCTTTTCTCAATTTAAGAATGTTTTTTTTTTCCCATTTTATTTTTCACTTTTAATATATTTGTATCTCTGTCATTTTTACTATTGAAAAAGTCATTCTTTATTCCCAGAAGTTTTCAGTTTTAACACACAAATTTTACAGGGAAAATACATTTACGAACAAGGGTCTAAAAGTGGAAAAAGAGTCCAATGTAACATGGTAACATACTTTTTTCCCATCAAATATTGTTCTTATTACTGTATTTCTGTTACATCAAAGCACAGCAGTTAGATTATTATTATTTTCAGGGTGCTAAAAACCATGGTGTCATCATGCCAGATGCTAACAAAGAACACACTCTTAACCAGGTAAAATATCTAAAGTTTACATAAGAATATTCACAATGTCATTTTCATGTGTTTGAAAATAGCTTAGATCTACACATTTCATCCCTTGTTTGCTATAACATGGCATGCAAACATTAATATTCTAAGAATCTTATGAAACATAACTTTAAAATTTAAAACATAATTTTGTGGTTTGATTGTAGATCCTACTTTTAAAAATAATTTATGGAGTAAGATTATTATGAAAATAGTCTTCAAAGAAACATAGATGTCAATTAAAATAAGATGAGATGATATTATTGTAGTTTTTAAGGAAGTTGGATAACAAACCAAACACTATTGACAGTGTTATTTGTAGCACTTTCAACTTGAAAAGGTGGATTTTTTTCTTAAATTGCAGGAATAATATGCTCTAAGTACTGAATAATTCCACTGAAAAGGTTTAGATTTTCTCATAGGGATTATTTGGCAATTGTATAGATGCTCAAAAATTGAAATGTTTGACACCTGGATGATACAGGTTCTGTACTATTTACATGTTAATACATGTTTTGTAACCTCTGATTCAAAATAAAAAACAGAATGTATTAAAACTTATTTTAAAGAAGAAAACTATAACTTCATCCATGCAAGGCCAGGCATATAAGCTAGTTTCTAATAAGACTTAAACACATATAATTATGCAAATAATGTTTGAATATGCATAAGTTTGAATTAAAATTGAGTAAAAAACTTGTGCTTGTTGTTTCAAAAAGTGATTGAAACACAATAAAAATGCAAGAAAATCTTTTTGGACTCCTTAAAATTTTTTGAAAAACTTAACTCCAACTTCTATAGTTACTCAACTCTAAACTTCTCTAAAAAGCTATTAAAATTCGAGATAAAAATATCTTGATCAATTTTAAAAGAGAATAATATTTTTTCTCTTCAGTTGGTTGGTGCTGCATTTGGAGCTGCTGGTCAACGATGCATGGCTTTGTCTACAGCAGTTTTTGTCGGCAAGTCTAAAGAATGGATTCCAGAGCTGGTCCAGAGGGCCAAGAAATTGAAAGTGAATGCTGGTAACGTTGTTCTTCATTCTATGAACAACTTCTTTATAATGTTCGAAATACTGCTTATTTTTAAGTTCAAAAACTTTTATTGACCTTGTTTATCAGCAATGGTTTTCATTAAGGGTATAAGAACAACATTCAAGTAATTCGAAACCTGTGGGCCAAAGTGAAAGCCCCCCCCTTTCTTTTGCCCCTGAATGTTGAATCACCCTATGTAACTCCTTTGGTAATATCTTAGCTGCCAACTCTTCCGTTTTAGCCGGAAGATCTCCGTTTTTTTAGAGAATCTTCCGTCATCCGTTTTTCAATAACTTTCTTCCGTTTTTTGCTCAGTTAAAAGATTTTTTTCTCATCAGTTATTAATCCGACTTGATTAAAGCTTAAAAGCAGTTGTTCTGCTGTTGGAAATAATGAATAGCTAGATCTCTTTGTAAAAATAATGAATTGCATGAGATAGATAAATATTCTGCATTGGTAACCGCTTGGTTACCAATGCAGAATGTTTATTGACAGCGTTCATAATTGATCCTTATTTGCCACTCAGCTGTGCTGATCATGCTGGACAATTATTTCAAAAAATGTTTCCAGACTCCAAAATCACTAAGAGTTAGGGATGTGTGTTTTTCTTAGATTTATGCTACCTATTGAGTTAGGTTAGGTAGAGCATGGTAGGCACCCTTGTTGACTTATTAGTGTAAAAAAATGCTGTGGGTATCTTGAGTTTAATCTTCCTTTTTTTATAATCTCAATGTTGGCAGGTGTGTAATATGCATTTTTGCCTATGGTAGTATCTATGCAGAAAAAATTTATCAAGACTTGGGTTTTCCAGGACACATTCCCAACACAGATCTTGGTCCAGTCATATCTCCAGCAGCTAAACAAAAGATCTGTGACCTTGTAGAATCAGGGGTCAAAGAAGGAGCCAATCTTATTCTGGATGGAAGATGCATCAAGGTGCCAAACTTTGAGAAGGGAAACTTTGTCGGCCCTACCATTTTGACAGACGTCAAGGTATGTTATTAATAAAATTATGAAAAAAAAAGTGTTGCAATTAAAATATTTCATTGTTATCAAAAATGATATCCCAATGTATTACTTTTTTAAACTTGAGTTTATGAGTTGTATTTCTTATGGGTGACACTCTACTTTTTAGTTAGGAGCCTTTTCCATCCTGTTTTTTAAGAGTTGTATTGATCATTCACTAATTATAATAATAAAATTATAATAATTATAAAATATAATTTTCTGAAGAGATTTGCCCACCCTTTCATTATTTCACATATCTGACTCCCATCTTCCATTGATTTAAAATCTGACTTAGTGTTACTTAGAATTACTAACTCTTTTAAAATCTTGAAAACTTCCACGGCCTGAATAGTTACTATTTATTAATACATTTTTCTGGGATCGTAGGCTGTGGCGTTAGGATATTACATTCAGATATTCTGCCCTCTGTTTTGGAGGCATCCTCAGTGTCAAAAAAACTTTACTTTTTCTCCACCAAATTTGTGATTGGCTCCTTATATTAAATACTCCTAAGTTAAGATTTTATAATAGTAAGTATTAAACTAATGTAGTTTTAGATGGTATTTATCACTGGGTTAAAGTTGTTTTATGTTATTTCTTACAGCCAAACATGCTTTGCTACAAAGAAGAAATTTTTGGACCTGTGTTGGTAATTCTTACAGCTGATACTATTGATGAAGCAATTGAATTGATTAATGCTAATCCATATGGTAATGGTACTGCAATATTCACTACCAATGGAGCTACAGCCAGGAAGTTTGTTCATGAAATTGATGTTGGCCAAGTGAGTTTTTTTATAAATAAATATCATTTATAACTCTGGATTACAACTTAACTAGCCATATCTGTGTAAGGGTGGGGTGAATAAATTTTAAAACAATTTCTCTGATAAACTAGTTGAAAATGCTGTTTCTCAAAGGAAAATCAAAAATTGTGTTAAAATTTGAAGGAAGATAAAATTATCCTGTCAAAAGTCAACATCTGGTACACCAGTTCTATTTAACTACCTAGCTAGATACTTGCCTTTTCCATTCAAAATATGACAAGATTGTCTAAAATTATGTATTGTGTATTATTTATCAATGAATTAAAATAAAACTGATTTTCATCATTTCTTCAAAATACTTATAAATAATACAGTAAAAATGTTTATTAGCTATATACTCATTACTCAAGTGTTTCAACTGTTTAAGTTTTGTCTGTTAAAGTAACAGAAATTATTTATAATACTATTCCTGCCATAGGTGGGTGTTAATGTTCCTATCCCTGTGCCATTGCCCATGTTTTCATTTACTGGATCCAGGGGCTCATTCCTTGGGGATGCCAACTTCTATGGAAAAGCTGTAAGTATCCATAATTGCATTTAACTTCTGATTGTTTGTCAAGATCTTGTAACCTTATTTATGGACACTTCTTACTGAGAAGAAGCTAATAATGTGTGTCTCAGCTATATCAATGAAGTTATTTTTCCAGAATCACAGCTTCAGAGCATTGTTTCTCTGAACACATCTCTTATAAAGGTTCCAATTACGGTACCTGTTCTGTTAAAAATAACTGTGCTGTTTCGGGCACCAACCAACAAAATTGAATCCTCACACTTAACAATTTGATTATTGTCATAAATATAGTTTGTATTTTCAGCAATATTTTTGTTACTCAGCATTTGGCAATATTTAATGGGACAGATAAGGGCTGGTTTACATGAAGTGAAGCGACCATTACGACTGGTTGAAACATTCCTACAAATGCTGACATAGCTACTATGTCATAGCTCCAAGAATCAATGGAAGGACCACATTCAACATCGATGAAAAGAGCGATAGGAAGTTTTAAACCATTTATTTAGTCTCAACGTCCTGGTTACATTGCTAAAGTCCCTGCATGGAAACCTGCCATAACAGAATTGTACCCTTATAAATGATGAACATTCTGTGGATCCCTTGAAACTCCAGAATTTTAAGATTAACCTGGAGTATATATCAATGATTGTCAACTATTGTTGTGTGCTTTATGGTTGCTGGAATTTTTAAAAGTAAATCTGTATTTTTTTTGCAGGGACTCAATTTCTACTGCCAGCTGAAGACTGTCACTCAGTTGTGGCGTGAACAGGATGTGACTGATTCTAAAGCAGCTACTAGCATGCCTGTAATGAAATAAATTGAACTGTTTTATATCTGTTATTGACCACAAATTTCTGATTTATGTATAAAGCTGTTTTTGTATTTGGAAAGATATATTTGTTAAAAAATAAAATTTCTTTTGACAAGATTTTAGACTTACTATTTTTATTGTGTTTTTCTGAGATGTTCAACTAATATTTTTATCAATTAGGTATTTTTTAAAATTATCTTTAAGTTGTACATAGATGGTTTGAATAAAAAGCAAAATAAAATAAACTGCATTATTGAATTGAAGTATTTCTAAAATATGTCATTTCTTTTAAAGAACTCCTTTAGTAGAATTTAAAAAATCCAAAAGGTGAGTTTTTCCCTTTGCAAGTAAACTTTAATTAATCACTGCTTTGTGTTAATATACTTGAAACTCATAGCTGTACAGTGTTGTACTTAAACATTTTTTTCTAGCAAATCATCAATTTTTAATCTAGCAATTTACAAGTTCTAGAATAGCCTTTGGCTGATCACCTGCTTGTTAACTGCAATGAAGAGGTTCAGCAGTTATTTACAATTAAAGTAAATTTCGATCATGATAATCAGCAGAAGCAAACTGCAAAATCTCTAGTAATTGTGAAAAGCATCAATAATAATTAACAATTAAATCAACTGCAGTTGAAAATTAGCAGGGGTAGAAAGGGAGTGTAAGAGTACTTGGGGAGAAAGAAAAAGAAAGTGGTGTAAGAATAATATTTTCTCTCATCCTTTTTTCCTGATCTTGCAGCATAAAAACCAAACCAACCTTTTACCCCATTTTATCTCCTCACTATCTCTTGTCCTGTATTCTCTCACCTTTCCTCTTCACCCTTTACTTTTTTTTTAAGAAATAATTTTCTCTCTAAACTCTCATTTATTGACACAAGTTTAAACCTTCTGAGCTAAGTTGGTAATTTATTTACCCACCTAGTTGAACAAATCTTGAGTTTGATACTAAAAATCGGTCGAAAAATACGCCAAAGGATTCACTATTACTTGCACCCCGTCCCCCATTTATTTCCCCTATTTTTCAAAATTTTCTCTTTTATATTTTCGCCCTTTACCACGGCATAAAACAAAAATATGAAAGACAAAAGAGAAGTTAAACAAGACAGGTGAAAAGAAGAGAGAAATGGAGAGAACCTGAGAGAAAAAAAGAAAGGGAGAAAATAAGAGAAAAATATGTGATAAATTTTCAAAAGGTAAAGTAAAATATTTTCAAGACAAGTTTTCCCAATTTCGCAGAAAAGCTAACTTTCAGTAAAAATAAACAGGAAGTGACGTGGTTGGATTGAGAGAAAAGCGGAAATGCTTTCCTCCCTTGGGATCCTCAGTGATTTCAGATGATTTTCGGAAGTTTATTGGTCGAAGAAACCTAGGTCAGCCAATCAGATGTGAGATGATGCGCAATCTTTAGATTTTTCTCTCAACCTTTTATGGACACGATTGTTTGGAAACACAACAAGGTGTGGTAAAAGAGTGGGTTTCACTTTGCGTAGGTTTCATTCATTCTAGTTTCGGCCTTTAGTTTTTTTAATGGTTTCAAATTAACAACTGTTTGATTTTTGTTCGAGCTTCAGCAATTGGAAATTTGATTCATCAAGCAAATTTTGTTTGAACTACTCGTGAAGATGGAAGATATTTTTCAGTGGTGTAAAGAGGGAAACGCTTTTCAAGTCCGTGTGTGGTTGGATGACACTCAAAATGATATGAATCAAGGGTATGTTAAAGCAATCAAAAAAGTTGTAATGATAATAAATTTCCCATACTTTATTTTGTGATGTAATCTAAAACTTCTTAAAACTGTGTAGCATTTGTTAATCATATAGGTAGTATATAGGATCTTTTTCTGTGGTTTTGACAACAAAAAAATTGTGAAATGGAATAATTTAATTTTGATTATCCTTATTCTGTTCAGTACAATAGATCAACCTTGTTATAATAGCCCCCATCCCAAAGAAAGTTTCTGTAATCAGGGGTTTGTGTAGAAGAAATTTGGTTCAATTCCGTTAGAGTCCCTTCTAAATATCGCCCAGTTCATTTAGACTACAAAAAGTAGAAATATTCATAAATAATTTCAAACTCCTGAATTAAAATGTTTAGTTAGATCAATAACTATTCAGTTTATTAATAAAAGTCAGAAAAATTTGTTGATATTTGGATAAATTTAGTGATTTGGATATTGGAGATATTTAGAGGGGACTCTACGGAATTGTACCAGAAATTTGGGTCTATTTTCGGACCCTTCACAGAATATTCTACCTAAAAACGGACCCTTCACAAAGTATTTTAGCCTTCAAACGTACACTATTTTTTCACAATATACTACAAATATGGGACCTTTTCATAAATTCACAAAAACAGGATCCTGGCTGTAAAAACTAATTTTACACTAACCTTAAATTTACAAAATTATGAGTAGATTTTCTCCATTTTTACTAAAACAGGACCCTTCACAAAAAGTCTGAACAGACCCCTGGTAATATAAGTATATCCTTCAATCTTTTACATGGTGGGGATACTCTAAATTTGCTTTACTTTAAAATTATCTTCATTAGGTTACTTAAATATCTTATTTATGTAATTTTTAAGCCTATTCCTTGGCATTGATTTGAACAGTGATACTCAACCTTTTTGTACCCAAGGACCACTTAGATGCCTTATATCAATAGACCAGTAGCCTAAAATCAGGTCAATCGAAATGTTGACTTCTGATAAGAATTTAGGCAAAAACAGTTGCTTTTTCTAAGAAGAAAAGAAAGTTTTTTAAGTAAGGGGATGACAAAATATACAAATACAAATTAAGTCGACCAACTAAAGGCAAGGGTACAATTCCGTTATAGTCCCCGCTAAATATCGCCGATATCCAAATTGTTAAATGCATCCAAATATTAAAAAATTTTTCTGACTTTTATTTATAAACTGAATAGTTATTGATCTAATTAAACATTTTAATTCAGGAGTTTGAAATTATTTATGAATATTTCTACTTTTTGTTGTCTAAAAGAACCGGGCGATATTTAGCGGGGACTCTAACAGAATTGAACCAAGGCAAGCGCCCAACAAGGTTGGTCCGGTCCATTTAACTCAAACCACCCGGCACACAAGTGCCTGTTAAGTGGCTTAACTGTACAATAACTTTCTTTAAATAAATGTATGTTGATGCATTTCTTCTCTATTTCAGGGATGACCATGGCTTCAGTCCCCTCCACTGGGCTGCCAAAGAGGGAAGAGCCAACATAGTAGAAATGCTGATTTCAAGGGGCTCCAGGATAAATGCCACAAATCTGGGAGATGACACTGCCCTTCACTTAGCTGCTGCTCATGGTCACAGGGACATTGTCCATATGGTAAGTGTCAATTTGAATATGTTTAAGGATTTTTAATACTTGTTTTAAGTTTTTTTTGCCACAGCTTCGATGTTTACCTATAAGCTCAAATTATAACACTTAATTAAATATTTTGAAATCTTTGTACTATAGATGTTGTGATTCTTTGATACATTTATGTTGTTTTTATAATAAAATATAATTTTTATAGTGTATATTGTGTACATTTTTATATTTTTAGCTTTTAAGAAATAAGGCTGACATCAATGCAGTAAATGAACATGGTAATACTCCGCTACATTATGCATGCTTCTGGGGATATCAAGCCATTGCTGAGGTAAAATTGAATCCTTTTATGCATAAAACAATTTACACGGTAATACCTAGGTTCAGATAGATTCTCTTAATTATACTTGAATTACAAGATGAACTAATATTTTGATACATAGTTGTTTCTTTACATGTTAATATCTGCTGACTAAATAAAACTGATTATTCCCTCAAATAATCCACTGGTTTGGGCTAGTTCTCCGATTTTAGATATTTTTTAATTTGGATGGAAATGTGTATCAAATTCATACCATAATTCAATGTGCTCCATTTTGTTATTAATAATATTATGGTATGTAAATTAATATGAAGTGATATTGTTATCTGTTGATTAAGTAATTATTTTTCAAACTTTAAAAACCAGATTATTTTCAAAATTCATTGTTTGTTTAACTGCTAAATTCTAACATCAAAACAGTATAAAATTTTTTACATTTACAACTTTTTTATTTAGGATTTAATAAACAATGGTGCAATTGTAGCTATTGCAAACAAATATGGAGAGACACCTTTAGAGAAATGTAAAGGACAATTAATGCAGAAACTTCATGGTAAACTCTAGGTTATGTTCAAAACCTTTAAATTTTAACGTATATTGTGTGTGTTGTTGATCTATTTTTTCTATTCTTTTCAGAACTAGCAGTTCAATTGGGACAAGACACCAACAGAATTGCTTTCAAGGATCAAAGTTGGCTAGGAACCAAGACAAGATCTCGTAAGACTGATTTTGTTTTCTAGAGAAAATTATGCCCCTTAACTTGTTAGATTTTTTTACCAGGTGTTTAAATAAGTTTGTTTATAATTAATTAAAACCATTAGAAACGAAACCAAAATTTTAAGTTTAAAACCCCATGGGTACAGGTAGACTGTGTTAAGCAATCCAATGTACTAATTTTGCTGGTTGTGCTTTTTAAAGATGAAATTTATGTTTTCAACAACAATTTTGGAAAATTGATATCAACATGAAAGAATTAACCTTTGTATATTGAGTATTTTATTGCTTTAATAACAAAACAAAACTCCAGAGTCTCTGAAATGAAATTAAAGTTTTTGTTAAATGTTAATGACAGTCTTTAAATGTCCGTGGTATTGAACCTTTTTCTTGTAGGTGATGCTACTCTATCAAGACATTCTGGAATAAATATGAAAGAGATTAGTTTTCAAAATAAATTAGCAGTGAAGCCGTCTGGAGAGGTAAGCTATCATATCTTTAAAACTTAAGAACTGGTTATCATAATTTACAAGAAAAACATTAATATCATTTGAAATGTCATTAAATGAAATAAATAAATATAACACCAACTGATTAATATATAGTTGTTAGCCTTGCAGAATTATGCTACCATACAGGCACATTAACTTTTCAAGTTATGATTTAACACAATAATAAGATTTTACTACCATTTATGTATTATCACTTACCTAAAATTGATCATTCTGTCTGTGTTTACACCATTGTAAATGTATTTTGTTTCCCAGTATTCTCCATGGTAATGAAAGAGATTATTTTTACATTAGTTTTATATTTTGGCATTATTAGTAATAGCTGAAATCATTAATTTTGAATTTTAAACTTTAAACTTAACTAAATCTCTTTGACTTTGTCATAATTGTTAATGAAATTAAATAAAGCATCTCACTGTTTAACTAATTTGATTACTTTTACTGCTTGAAAATTCCAGACATGGAGAGGTAGATGGCAAAAGAATGATGTTGTTGCCAAAATTTTAAATATTCGGGATGTGATTCCTAGAGTGACTAGAGACTTCAATGATGAGTACCCCCGTTTGCGAATCTTCTCCCACCCCAACGTTCTTCCAGTCATAGGATGTTGCTGTCATCCTCCGAGTCTTATTGTCATCAATCAGTATATGCCTTTTGGATCACTGTACAATGTTCTACACGAAGGAACAGGTAAAAATCGATTTAGAAGAAGTCTGGTTTTACTTTGTATTTGTTGATAAGAAAGGTTAGTCTGGTAGTAATAGAGGTAGTAATTTTGGTAAATAAACCTTTTTTAAGACTTTAGTTGCATTTTAGTTCATTTGCTATGACAAAAAGATGTGTATTCAAACATTGGGATATCAAAATAAATTTATGTATATTTTAACACTAGGTTCTGAGAATGTGTTTTCCTTCAAATTTTTAAGTATTATAAAATGACTGCTCAGTAGAAACCCCCTATTATATTTCTTTCTAAGGTATTGGGGTGATTCCATTCCTTTTTCCTAACTTAAACATATTTTTTTTTCTTCTTAAAAAATTGTAATCATTGACTAAATCTGTATCTAAATGTCTGCTTAGACGTATTATTTTTATGTAGAGGATTACATTGCTTCTCAATGAAGCTATCCTACTTATTAATCTTAAGGTCCTTCTTGTTGACTTCATTTTTGTTCATGAAAAAGCTGGACCTAGTCATTCACCAATAATAGTTTTGATTTCAATCCATCAGATAGTAATTATTTCTGTACACAATAGAATTAATTTCATTTTATTACAGGCATTGTTGTAGACACAGCCCAAGCCTTAAAGTTTGCTATAGATATCTGCAGAGGAATGGCATTTCTCCACACACTGGATCCTTTGATACCCAGATATTACCTGAGCAGTAGGCATGTCATGGTAAGATAATTCCCTGAAACTGTCTTGTAAAATATAAAATCTTGGTAAATAGAATGAGGTTTCAAAAATCACTTGCTTTCACTGAAGTATTAGTATGCATCTACAATGGGAATTCTTAATGATGGTATAATAAGTTAAAGGGGTTGCTAAGACAAGGCTTCAAGGGGATTTAGGGGTTAAACCCCCCCCCCAAAAAAAAAAGAAAATTGACAAAAAATTTTATATTGTTTTTCTTTGAAAACTATGGGATGGGTGTAACCCAAAGGGAAGGGTCTCAAAATGAGTCAAAATACTACTTTCAAGGGTAAAAATTCCAAAATTTATACCCTTGAAAAGATCCCTTGAACCCCCTTCAAATTTTGAAATTTATTTGATGTACTGTTTTTTACATGAAAACTCTGTGACTTACAAGAAGCGGTCTTTTTGGGGTGTAATGTAAAGAATTTCAAAATGAGTTAAAAACTACTTATTACTTTACCCCATTTTTGACTTACTATTTTTGCATTTTCATTCATCCATTATGCCAGCCAATGAACTGGATGTTTATCTTAAAAGTTTGTGTATTGAATCCTGAGCTAATAACTAAATAATTTTATAATGGATCATTGTTTTCTGAGTATCTTTAAAATCTTAGCTACCTATTAAAATTTCTTAATTGGGGCCTAATGTATATTTTAGATTGATGATGATCTCACTGCTAGAATCAACATGGCTGATGCAAAGTTTTCCTTCCAAGAAAAAGGAAAAATGTACAGCCCCCAGTGGATGTCGCCTGAAGGTACCCGTAAAATCTTTTCTAGTTTAATCTAGGAATTCAACTTAATTTAAAGCACTTAACAATACATTTATTATTAGGATTGGTTGTAAGGATGTCTATCTTCATGTAAAGAATTTGTAATTTTCTTGAATTAACACTCTACAACCAGCAGAAGGGTTACAAACAAATGCATTCAAATTTTAAACCAAGATAACTAATATATGTAACTGAAGATCAGAACTTTAATTGTGATTCTTTCCTCAGCTCTCCAAAAGAAGCAAGAGGACATCAATGTAAAAGCAGCTGACATGTGGAGTTATGCAGTGCTGTTGTGGGAATTAGCAACAAGAGAAGTGCCTTTCTCAGATCTCTCCCCTATGGAAATTGGAATGAGGGTAAGGCATAACATTTGTGCCACACATCCCTTGGGATGAAATAGGCTTACTATACGTCCAGGGTTTTTAGAGCTGTCCGGGGAAATGTCTGGGGTCGCAAAAATGTCTGGGGTTTCATACATTTAAGATTTGCGAGACATTTCCATAAAAACATTCTGACTAGTGATGGGCAAAATCGACAATTCTAGGTATCGAATACTTTGGTATCGAATACTTTTAGGTATCGAGTATTTTCAAGTATCGAATACTTTTTCTATTGAAATTATGGATTAAAAGATTCAATAATTCTTAAAGGATGCACATGAACCACCCTTGTGCTATCTATAAAATCTATAGATAGGGGCAATCTATAAAAAAAACCTAAAAGTTAATGAACAGCGAATTTAAAAACACATTAAAACCCAAGGCTAATAAAATTAAAAAAAGAATCTTAATGTTAACCACATTTCGCTGCCTGAAGCACTCACCGCATGAGCAGAAATTTACACTCGAGCGACGTGAATTTTAAATAAGAAGAGGAAGTATAGTAATTTTAGTGGTGAGTAATAATGATTTAAGTAAATGAGAACTCTTTTGAAGTAAATGTGTTATGAAGGTTCCTTTTCTCGAATTCTTTAAAAGGAAATCAAACTTGAAATTGGAATGGTAAAAATGGGGTTTATAGATGGAAGTTTTGTAAATTCAAACCCTCTCCGAATGATGTATTATATGTATACTAATGTAACACAGATCGTTCCAGTTGTGAAGGGGAAATTGTCGCATTGGTTTTGCACCCTTAGAAACCCTTAACTTCGACTTTTTAAATTAAATATCGTATCTACTAAACTTCCATCTATGGCAATTCTTTTAGATTATAGAGAACCTCAAATTTTTAAAATAAATCATAGCTAAAATAGTTTATTCAATGCTTATGTTATAAAAATAAAGTTGGTAACCTAATACAAAAGAATTAAGATATTTATATTTAAATTCACACACTCACCACTAAAAAGTTATTAAATGAAGACGTTATTTCAGAATTGAAATTTACTCTTAATATTTCTGCCTTTACCAAATAATACGTTCAGGTTTAATAATTAAAAAGGTCTAAGAGTAACCGCATTATTAGTTACTGTAATACTACAATCAATTAGTTGATTTTAATTAAAATAATAGTAAAGACCATTAAATATAATGTATTTACAAAAATTGACTAAAATATTGGTGACTTTTCAAACCCTAAATCCCATTTTAAAATAATCCACGTCATTCTTCCAATAATTTAGCGCTTAAAACAGTACTCGATTAAAAGTTCGAACCAAAAGTATTTGTATCGAAAAACATATGAGTAGAAGGTTCGATTACAAAATTACAAGTACTCGAAAAATGTATTCGAATAAAGGTTCGAACGAAAAACTACTCATAGCGAAAAAGTATTTGTATCGAAAAAAGTATGAGTAGAAGGTTCGATTACAAGTACTCGAAAAATGTATTCGATTACAGGTTCGAACCAAAAACTACTCATAGCGAAAAAGTACTCAATAGAAAGTTCGAACCCTCAGTACTTATGGGACAAAGAGAGAGTCAATGTGGAAAGAGTCGAGAGGTGGATCGCAAAGCGCGAGGATCTTCGGAGCGATTTGGCGGGGGAAAAACCAAGGCCACGTCTAATTTCGATCGCGGAAGATAAACGACTCGGGTTTGAGCTTTGAGCGTTGCAAAATGAAAACAGGCTGTGTTTAATCTACAGTATGTAGTATTTTGAATATTACTTCATTGAAAAATTTAAAACGAAATATGTCAATAAAGTATCGATACTCTTTTGGGTATCGAATACACCCGATACTTTTAGGTATCGAATACTTAAGTAATTGGTATCGATACCTGCCCATCACTAATTCTGACCAAGATGTTTGAAATTGGGTTGTTTTACTTTTATGACTTAATTTCATCATAAAAGTAGTCAAAGAAACAATTTTTGAAAAGTAATGTCAAATAAAAAATAAAATTTTAATATTTCTGTTCAATGTTTTTAGTTTGAATGTTTTGTACTCAGTTTTTAATCTTTGATGAATCAATATGGTACTTATTAATTAATTTCATAAATATGTCCTGGGTTGGACCCAAGAAAATATGGTAAGCCTAAATTGAAATTAGACTTAACTAGATGCTAAATTCCAGACCTCTAGGGGTTTCAATTCTTGCTCTATGCCACATTTGATAATAACTCTCAGTACAACAACCTCTTCTCATTCAATTCTTATTTCCAGATTGCCATGGAAGGGTTACGAATCACCATCCCCCCTGGAATCTCCCAGCACATGTCCCGACTCATCCGCATCTGCATGAACGAGGACGCGGGTAAGAGACCCACCTTCGACATGATCCTGCCTATTCTGGAGAAGATGAAGCAGTAGACTGGAGAAGCAGAACCCAGTGATTAAGTTTGAAAAAAAAATGACTTTATGCCGTTTGGAGCTTTTTTTTTTATGGATTCTCTGGTTCAGCAGTCTTCAAAGTTTCTAACCCAAGTGCCAGATTTTCTACCTATTTCACTAGCCATTCTACCACTCCATCAAGAGCTAACTATCTCACCATGTAAACATGCTGTATCTGTGAGTTTTCATTTCAAATCAAATGTAATTTTTTTTTTAAATCTAATATTTAATTAGTTATGAAATTTTAGATCTTACTAAATATTTCTTGATGCTTTTGAAATGTTTTCGACAATGGTTGTGATAGTGTTTGTAAATATTCATTACCTGGAGATCTGACTTTAACAAATTATATACTGGATTCATAATAAATCCTCTTTTACTCGGCCTCATTAAAAAGGCTTGTATTCTTTGGAGACTATTGTTCTAGTGGATTAGGTACCTAACTTACCATTAATGTTAATTTTCTTGTTGCTTGCCTCCTCCCTTAAGTTTCTTGATAGTGAAAAAGTGCTAAAAAATGAGAATATAAAAGGAGAAAATATTAGGGAGGGAGATTTGAGATGATTTAGAGAAAGAGGATTAGCTAAATAACTGACTAAATCAGAACCGCTTTGTGTTTTGCGCTGCCAAGTTGTTTGTTATTCATATGCAGCAGTGGAGCTCTCAAAGATTTGTGAGATTGAACATTTGATCATAGGGCAAATTTCTTTAATTAAAGATCCTGATGAATTGTAGTTCTGTGAATTAAGTTCAATTCATTTGAATAATTATTTATGGATTTGTTACTGAAATGGTTAAGTATATTTTATGATGAAAATTTCAAGATTATGCACATTGAAGTCTTTCAAAGTAGGAGAGGCAACCAGGGTCATAAAATACTGTTTTCCCTTCATCACCAGCTTTTAGTTAAGGTATTAAAGGTTGAAATTATAATAAATTTAAGCTCATAAATTTGTCAGTAATTAATGTTTTGAAAAGTATCTTATTTAAGATTCATTAGGGACTTTGTATGAATCATTGTTTTTTTATTTCAAAATAAATTAAAATAAGAGTAGCATTTACTTATATGCTCCTTCCAAGATGACTGTAAAAATATTTTTCTATCAGTCAACTAGAATATATTATGTGTTGTGTCTTGTAAAATTTTACCTAGAGACTTCTGAAAATATGAAAATTAGCATCTCCATTCTGCATGAGTATAACTAACATACCTTTGTTTCTATTCGTGGTGTATGAAATCTATTTGCATTTGTAGTTTGAAAGTGTTGATACTACTGCCAAATGTGATTGTCATCCATTTCTGTTTGCATTTGTTATTGTGTGTACTCAGCTTTGTCCATTTGTGAAACTTTTGGCCTTATTCTATTTTACCGACAGTTATATTGTTGATATTTGCGTACCTAATCAAATTTGTCAAAATCCTAGAGGAATAACCGCTTTCAATGTTATACTTATTTTTAAAATTTTGTGGTTACTAAAAAAAGTATCCTACTTTTACATGTTGACATGTAACATGACATGTAACATTTTTTTTCTTATGCATATTTTTCACATATATTTTAAAAAAGGAAGAAATCATTTTCCCACTGTCTCTGCAATTGCCTTAATCTTGAAGATTATTTTTATGAATTTATTTTTTTCTGTGTGTTTTTCAGTGCAAAGTCAACTTTTATTTACAACTCTAGTTGACTAAAACCGGTCCTAAATTCAACAGAACCTGCTGTGATATCCTTGAATTTGTATTTATGGAAAAGTTACCTAGATTTTAATGTTACCTTACCTATGTTTTAGTTACCTAGATTTTACCTAGATTCTCTGATTAAATTGCTTCTAAGATAGTAAAAAGGGTATCATATTTTTTAAAAATGTTACATTACTTCCTATTAAAAAAATTCATTGAAATTTTACCTAGGATAAGATATTTTTCCTGATCAATTCAATGTAATTGATCTGAGTATAAATGTACCAGATTATTTTATAAAAATATTAACCTATTTTTCAAATTACTGAATGAACCTATTTTGTTAATATCCCTAAAAAGAATGGCTTTTAGGAGAACTGAATTACAAATATGATAGTTTGTATGTATTTCTATATTAAGGTTTAGAAATACATTGATTTGATTAGTGATATCAAAATATTAAAAAAAAAAAACAAAAATCTCATCAATTTCTCCAATCATCATTAACTTACTTTAAGAGTTGACTGCTATTTTTATATGAAGCTGTACATTAGAACTAAGAATGAAAAGAATTGAATATTTTTAAAATTTTAATCTTATTATTTTATTAACATGTTTAAAAAAAACTTTCAATGTTAATGCTTGTGTGCAATAAAAGTTTTCTTTTAACATGTATTGTTTGTTGAATTATACATTACAAATAATGGGATCTTTTTCTCATTTTACTCTCCATTTGTGGACACTCACAGTTAAAAGATTCTGAAAAAGTTGAAAGTATTTGAAAGAAACGATTCCATCTTGCATGGGCCTTGGACCATACTAGAAAATAGATTTGTTACTAGACATTTGAAGACTGGACTTCAAAAAAGAGCTAAGTGCCAAAAAAAATGAGTTGGACCCAAAAACCCAATCTAAGTGCCATCACCAACACCCTATAAAACCAGCTAAGTGCCACGACCATGATTAGTAGTTCAAAAAAAGCCTGAAAGATGACTTATTATGTGTATTTCTATGGAGAATCAAATTATAAATGATGAAATGCGGGGAATTTACTTTTTGGCACTTAGCTCGTTTTTGAAGTCCAGTCTTCCTTTATTTTTACCCGAAACCGGGGTATTTACTTTGTAGATTGGTCCTCCAATACCGGTATGATCTGTCTCTAAACCTACTTAACGCTGACGACATCACGTAATACATTCATTCCGGATCATTCAATTGATCCGAAGTTGAAGGTGAACGTCCGACAATGACGTTTTTTCAAAGCGTCTTCTTCGACTTAAAAAGCTTCGATCGATGTCTCGACAACACCTATGACATCCTAAAATCCAGAATGACGAACTTTTTTGTTTTTACCACCTTGGCCTTCGAGGGGTGAACGCCTCCCCTGCACGAGCAATGAGGGATTATGATGACACTGGAAACGGAATGACACATCCGTGGGTGACAGTTGGCTTGGGATCAGAGGGGCTAATTTTAGCACCTGTGTCCGTCGCTGCAAAGGAAGAAAAAATATTCCATTTCTACGCTCGGTGCCTCGGGGAAGGTGCACGTGGGTTGCTCCTGCAAAGCAAAACATCGCCAGAGATGTCTCCAATCTTGCTCGTGTTGCTTGTTGCAGGTATGGATAAGTGATTATTGTAATGGTTTAGATCAGTCAAATTATGCTACAGGCGAAAATAGGGATGAGCCGAGACCAAAGGCGAATCCACAGGGAGGGGGATCTGAAGGCTCCTTCACTATAGACTGGATCCTTCACCCTTCACGGACTACCCTTTATAACTTAAAATCCTTCACCTTCATAAAATTGCAAGGTGAAAGTTCATTTTCCCTAATGGAGCACGCAGTGGCGGATCCAGGATTTGGTTTTGGGGGGGGGCTAAGAATTTTTATAATCCAATTGTATCTTCTTGATTATCTTAATATGGAAAAGGTAGTGAATTATCCTGCTCCAACCACTAAAAGGGGGGCTCTGGGGGTTCTCCCCCAGAAATTTTTGGAAATTTAAGTAAAAAACCCCCACTTTTTCAACTTGTTTTGGTACACCTCATACGAATTTCGGACATAGATTTCATGGTAGAATTTTTGTGTTTTTACAAACTTAATATAAAACAAAGTTGTAATAATAGAGTTACAAGTACTAAAGGGCTCTAGGGGTCCTCCCCTAGAAAATTTCTGAAAATTTAAGTAAAAAAACACTTTTTCAACTCGTTTTGGTACGCCTCATCCGAATTTCGGATATAGATGTTATGGCAGAATATTTGCGTTTTGACAAACTTAATATAGAGTAGAACTGTAATAATAGAGTTACAAGTACCAAGGGGGTCTGGGGGTCCTCCCCCATAAAATTTTTGAAAATTCGACCTTCAAATAACATGGTTTTAACTCATTTTGGTGCATAAAATTCCATATTATTATAGTGTAAAATTTTTTCATTTTGGGGGTGGGGGCTCAAGCCCCCTAGCCCCCCCCCCCTGGATCCGCCAGTGGGAGCACGAGATTTTATGAAGTGATCTGAAAAATATATTACTCAACTTAAGAAAAATTTGATTTTTTTTATCTCACGAGATGTGATAGTAGTTTTGGTATTTCCATACTTCTATGCCGCTGATACTAATGGTCGACGGGCTAATAGGTTGAAACGCAGAAGTGGAAATGGTCCTTAAGACCAATTTACACGAGAGAGAGCTTTGCAGTAACCGAACTAAAACGGGATATGTTAAAGAGAGAAAGAAATCCTAATAAAATACAATATTATGCAGTTAATTGAAAGCCTTTTAGACAGGGCTGCTCTGTAGACTTTTGTTTCGGGGAGGGTTTGGACTCAAAATTATTTCTAAGGTACCCCGTTACGAGTATTTTTATACGGAGGGAAGTAAGACGGAAAAATTATTTATAAATTCGTTCAAAAAAATTTTATAATCAGATTTGATGTATCTTATACTGAGTCTAATTTCCGTACTGATTCGAGATCTTTCTTAAAACTGAGAACATTTTAAAAATAAATTACAAAAAATCACTTTTTAATATTTTTATAGCTCCTCGTCTCACCAAAAAATATTTAAAAAAAAAACTATGCAATCCCTATTGTGTTAAAAACCTCCAAAATTAATCTCAGAAATGTATCTTGATAAAACTCCTTTCTTTCTACCTGAAATCTTCTGAATTATTTTTCATTAATAGTATTCCATTAGGTTTACACCACAAACCTTTGAAGGTTTGCGTAGTATCAAAAACACGTATAAACTTGATAAAAGGCTCAGCTGATTTAGAGACAATTAAAGCATGTTTTTCTGGAAAGGAATAGAAACAGGCTAGGGCAGGTCTGTACAATTTATACCCACTCAGCCTTCTTTTGTATCAGAAAAATATTATTTTCCGGAAAATTTGAAATATATTATGTCACAATGATAGGAAAATTCGACAACTCTGTAGACTTCAATGATTTATAGAAGAAGTAATCAAAAGTTCATCTTACAAGAGAAATTGCAATGTAAATATAGACTATAGTATAGAGTATGTTTTAAATATACATACATAATTTATTAAACCCTAAATATTGTTCAAAATATTTTTTTTGCCCCGTGATATGCTAAGTTGTTTGGGAAAATTGTGCCTTCTGTAGTTAAACAAAATATTTAAAAAAACTATTTTGTTGTGGAAGATTTGGTACTTTACGTATTATAAATCGTTGACCGTTCAGCGGCCCAATCAATGAAATTTGATAACGTTTTCAAATTCAGCGGCACGGTCAACGGGACAATACGTAATTTTTACTGGCTTGGATCGAAGTGTCAAGAAATCCGTCATACGACGGATGCGCAGTAACATTTAAATTTTAATACCGAACGATCTTGCTGACAGCCCCGACAGCTTAGGCGTAAATTTGTAATTTTTCCAAAAAAAAACCGTTAAGTTCTCCATTTTTCAAGGGATTTCCGAGTTTGGATGACGTTATAGGACGATCGCGTACCCACAGCCACCTTGGATAAAAACATTCTTTCTGAAATATTCTCGTCAAATCTATCATTAAAATTGTGATACTGAGCAGTTCACTCAGAAATATTTCACGAAAGCAATACACATCAATACAGCTGCCGTAATTAAACAGAATTTTTATATATAAATGTTTATTTTATATAAAAAGTGGTGGGTACTTTGAATTTATCGAGCTTCCCTTGGTAAGACGATGATGTGAGAAGACTGCAAGATAATAAGGTGTTTTAAATAGTTAAAGAGTAATATAGATTCCTTAGGGTGCACATAAATATCCCAACGAACTATACTTCTGTGACCAATAGTTTTCGAGAAAAAACGCAGCAGAAAAATGTATGACGTTATAATATTTGGTTCACGCTAAAGAAAGTTTGGATAACCTTAACTTCGTTATTAGCAATTGGTCTTTAGACAAAGATGCTAAAAATATTCACTGTTAGGCCGAAATTTTTTTCATGAAATAATATGTAGTCATGTCATTCCATGTCAAATCAAGAAGGCACTCAACCTGACCCTCTCAGTTTTCAATGAAACTTTCAGGAATTGTTATCTCCTATGACATAAATAAATAAAAAAAAGTTTTTATTATTTAATTTTTTAGTAATTTGTTTTATTAAATTTTTTTGATAAAGGCCAAAAATTCAAATTTTGGCTCTTTAATCTTGCATAACTCCAGTTCTATTTGTCTGAGAAAATCTATCACCCCTCGTTTTAAAGATAATTTTACAACCTTTAATTTGATTATACACATTTTTTACAACCTTGAAATCTGAAAATTATACATAGAATGGGACAACCATGGGATGGGATCAGGAGTTATAGCAAAAAGAGTTGTTTAAAAGTAGGTTAAAGTGGTCAAATATGGCGAAGTACTATCTTAAAACAAATTTTTTTAATATCAAATTTAAGGCTGTAAAATCTTTAAAACAAGGGGTGATAGATTTTTCTCGGACATAGATAGAACTGGAGTTTTGCAAGATGAAAAATTGGATTTTCTGCCTTTTTTCAAAAAAATTTAATAAAAAGAATTACTAAGAATATTGAATAAGAACATTTCTTCATTTATATCATAGGAGAGAACATTTCCTGAAAGTTTCCTTAAAATCCGAGCGGGCTTTAGGTTGAGAATCGATAATTTTTTTTGGTTGATTTGGCATGGAATGACCCAGTTGAATCTTGATAGAAGCACTGAAAATGACAACTTTGCATCCAGAGAACTACATTTATCATCATCATCATCAATTTTGTGGTTTGACAGCGCCGTTAGGCGCTTTTGAACCGCAGGAAATAGGGGACATGAGTGGTACAAAACATGAATAGTGTGGCCATGATGCCAATAAAGAAGAAAAGAGGGTAGAGGGGGGGACGAGAACACACGGAAGAAAAGAAAAAGGTCGAGGACCAACAAATTACTCGAGAGTATAGCTTGATAATTGATGGTGAGTTTCTATAACAGAATTAGGAATTTGGACACGATTTGTGACAGCAATACAGTGATACAATACAGACAGCAATACAATGTGACAGAAAAATAGAGCGAACATTAGCACTAAATCAATTAACTTTCATGAATTTGCAGGAAAAATGTATGGTATGAGTGCAAAATGCACTTTGGACAGGGAAAGAGTCGATTGGATGTCTGTTGTGAAATACAGCTTTCTGATTGGTGCGCCACTTGAGCCAGGGAGATAGTGGGAGGAGCAATTTAATTAAATATCCCTCTAATTTTATTTGTGTATCATCCATTGTTTAAGTCAGATATACAATGTCAGCTTGATAAAATTATTAGCCTGACAATATGATGAACTAAACAGAAACACTTTAAAGCTGAATTTCTCGAACTTTGGGTCGCGACAATAAATGTATCACTTATTTCAGAAACATGTCAAACGCAACTTTTCTTGTTTTGAGATAAACGAGGAAAACTGTGTAGAAGCTCACTACATTTTTATGAAGGTGTTTAGTAATTTTTTTTCTTAAAGTAGACCTCATTTGGATATTTTACAGACAAAAATAATTTTTTAAATATTTTTATTCTTTGCATAAAAATTTTTGCATTTGACAGGTTTCTGCAATAAACAGAGTATTCAGATCTATTTTCATAGCTTAACTCTAATTATTTTGAATATTTGGTAATAAAAGTGGGAATATTAGTTGAAAATAGCATTTCCATATTAAATACTAACCCATAAAATTATTATACAGTTCTTATTTTTTCTCTTTTGGTTATTAGATGCACAAATACTTATTTTTATAAACGATTTCAACTCAAGACTCAAAAATAGTGGTCAGAGGTCAGCCAATTCAAAATGTAAATATAGACATCTTTGAAGTCAATTAGATAGTTGTTTAGAACTTTGTGGACAGTAAAACAATTTTGATTTAAAAGCTTACAAAATTAGTTAATTATAGTTCAATATTATGATATGGGTATATATTTGATGTCCACTTTTAATAAAGTGATTCATAGATCCAAAATATCAATCACATGGATGTAATAAATGGCCACAAACATGGAAATTTTATTATAGCTACCAAAACGTCCTCAGTCTTGAGATTCGTACAAAAACTTTAAAAATATGGTTTTTTACTATGGCTTGATGGATGTTACCCTAACCTCTAAAGAATTACTTCCAATCGCATATAGTTTTTGTATGCGATTAAATAACAAACTGCAGTCCCAAACAAGCGGTAGATGAGACGGCATGAATGAAATTTCCCGAAATTTAAGTGCCGAAACCAGTCAAGCGACGTCATTTGACTTATTTCTGCACTAAAGCTGAAATTTAACATGCTGTAAAACTATTTTAAAATCCCTTTATTTTTATTATTGTTACACTAAAATGTGCGTTTATATACCCCAACAGAATAATAGGACACCAATAACTCATTTTTGAAAAAAGTGGCGTTTGACATGTTTCTGAAATAAGTGATTCAATTTAAACTTGTGTCTAAATATAATTTATCCATAATGTCTACGAAAAGTGATGTTGACTTTAAAAATTTCTCAGAAGAAAAAATAGTAAATAAATTCTAATGCGCGGTGTCAAAAGCAGAGTATCTACTGCATGTGTCACTTTAATATACTGATTCAAAATTATTCGGTTAATCAATTAAGATTTTAAAAAATTCAAATAAATGTTTCTAAGCGTGGGGTGCCACTCAAACCAGGAAACAATTACAAATTTGGAGAGTTTTCTAAAGATATATTGTAATTGCAAATTACTAAGAAACGAGTTGAAACCCAGTTTCAAAGAATAAAATTTTCAGAATTTCTCTGTCCAACTATGGGGTTTTGTCCGGCTCTCCCCTAATTGTTTTATGTCTTAAACTTTACAAAATGTCTTAGAAACCGGTGAACCAGGTGCAAGATATGTTACTAGTCATATATCTCCCTCCAGAAATTACCCTTAATTTTTACAGGGTGTTTCTACAAGTCCCCTAAATTCTTTCCGGAGAGTACATAAAAATGCCCAAAAAACTATACCTCTACGACGACTTTTATTTCCAAAAAATCTGTCGTCATATCAGAAAAAAATTGTATACCAAGCAGCAGAAACGTTCAAGGTTCTCCCAATTTTCGCCCTGTATGGCCAAATTTCGTTCACTTTTAGTTGCAATTAATACGTGAAATTGACGTATTTGGTATGAGCTGTGCTACTAGGGGTTATTTCATTCCATGGCGCACGCATGCACGCGCCGTGGATATTTTTTTTTACATCTTTGTCTACAAGCATATAATTATGTTCATTTTTATATTAACCTCTTTTAGCCATAACCGGATAATGGTGTCATACGTTTTCTGTTGCTATTTTCTTGAAAACTATGGGTCAATGAGGTATAGTTCTTTTGCTCATTTTTTATGTACCTAGGAACAAAATAAGTAATTTGATTTCTATCAATTTCTTCATTTGAATGTCTCAAATACAAAAATGCAAAACCAGTGTGTTCAAAAGTCTACGTCTTTTTTTATTTGTCTGGTAAATGATTTATAAAATGTATGATAATTGTAATGAATATGAACTTCGTTTCCAGTTGCTGTTAGATGTGAGAAATGTGACATTATGGAATTTCACAAATGTGTGGGACAAGTCAGGGACCTTGCCGACGGGTACGCTTTTCACGTAACAGACGAAGAACAACTCAAAGAAAGCTGCCAGTGAGTATGAGATGAGTTCATGAGTTTTTTAATGCCTAAAACAATTAAAAGAGTGCAAAAGAGAAGTGCTTAACTTTAACACACGGTTGTAGAATGATAGTGTCGGATATGAGGGGAGCTAGACAAGCATATTTTGAATGTAAACTACAAAAATCTATTTTTCCAAGGCCCATTTAACTAAACAAAACACAATTGAGGGAAAAGGTTCATTGCATAAGATACAGCAGTATGCATTCTATTTTCACTATAAATATCATGTCAAATGTTTATGTCATTTTAAAAAAGTCAATAGATTTTTATTAAAAAATGCTGATTTAAAAAACCTGTAGAAATTACCGTAAGTTGTTCTGTATTATGAGCACTTTGCTTGATTGGGAAATCTGCTTCAAAGGCACAAAATGCCTCTTCTATCCCAACGTGATTCTATTCCCTCCTCTTACCACTTAAATACTACTTTAATTGAATTGAAGCGCTGAATCTTAAAAATGATAAGACTATACTTCAATTATTATTAGTATAATTAAAAATTCACATTATTATAATCAAAGCTCTACTTAGAAATATGAAACCTTCATCTGGTGCTTCCAGGTCAAAGTTGGACGCTGTCAAGTGTGCGAATGACTTTGCTTCGAGGTGCATGGAAAGAGCGGAAAAAGAAGTCTTCAAAGTAACCACTGGTGGCAAGGTAAAGCTAGTAGAGGAGCTCTGCACCGATGGAACAGAAATTAACAAAGGTCCTACGCTGTTCTCTTACTTTCAGGGCCGTAACATAAGGGGGGCCTGAAATTTGGACTAAGTGCATTAAAACGAGTTAAAACAATGTTTTTTAGTCAATTTTCCAAACATTTCTGGAGGAGAACCCCTATAGAACCCCCTTTTGTACTTGGAACTCTATCATTCACATTTTTTTATGTTAAACTCATAAAAATACAAATTCCACCTAACAATGTGTTATAAAAGCTATAATGAACCTGTTAAATTCGCATAGGGTGGGGGGCTTAGGAATAATTTTGGGTCCTCTCCCCCCCCCGGTGCAAAAATTTTGCTTTGGGCCTGGTATAATGACTAAATTTTTTAGAGGATACTTGGACCCCTTCCGAAATAAATTTATGTTGCTTACTTTAATTGTTTTTTAAAATCTGAATTTTTCTTTTTGATGTCATCTTCTTAAGTCTTCCACACATTTCAAAACGTTAACTGTATTTTTAATAATGCACTCATTTCACTTATTAACTCAATATCGCTAAATGCAGAACCGGGTTATTCGTGTTGGAAAAAACTGAACGCTTTTATCTAAAGAGAAAATAAAACTTTTTGACCCTGCCTATACACTTCCTTTTTTGGTTATTTAATTTCTTCTTTTTGAATGTTATTCCTAGTCACATTGGAACTGGCTTCAAAATTTTCATTTCAAAGAAACTAGTAGGAGTGTTGAATTTTCCTAATTATTACAACATTTGAAAGTTTTAGATTTACACTCTTAAAACGGCATTTTCAAAACTGAGAAAAAAATACTCAAATCTGAGTACTATTTCACAAACTCAAACTGGCTCCGAATCAAATTTACTCAAGTTTGAAACATGCATGAAGTCCAGGGTTGGAAAAAAACCAGGTTTTTTTCAAAAAAACCTAAAAAACCCGGTTTTTTTGGTTTAAACCAGGTTTTTTTGGTTTAAACCGGGTTTTTTTACTGAAATTCTTCCCTAACACATAAATACAAATATTTCTGATTGTTTTCATTTATGAATACATTGAATAAATAGTTCATCAATTCAGCTATTAACTAAGTGACTTAATTAATTAAAATTAATTTTATTTAATTAAAAAAAGTTAAAATTATACATAACCATAAGAAACCAAGGGAGTCTGTTTAGAGCATTAAAAAACCATCTGGTTTTTATAATGCATATTATATTTAAAAATCCAGTGCTTATTTGATTAAAAAAACCAATTGGTTTTTATTATGCATTCAAATATCCAGTTCCTTAATGAATTAAAAAAACAAATAGTTGTTTTTTATAAATAAAACCAAGGCATTATTCATAAAACCCAAGGCCAAGGATTCTTTTTAGAGCATTTAAAACCAACTGGTTTTTATAATGCACATTTAAAAATCCAATGGATTAAAAAAAAACAATCGGTTTTTATGATACATTCAAATATCTAGTCTAGTTCTAAATGAATTAAAAAAAACAAATTGTTTTTTTATAAAAAAAAACCAAGGGAGTCTTTTTAGAGCATTAAAAAACCAAGTGGTTCTTTATAATGCAAATTTAAAAATCCGGTGATTAGTTGATTAAAAAAACCAATTGATTTTTATTATGCATTCAAATACTATCTAGTTCTTAATGAATTAAAAAAAAACAAGTTTCAAAACCAAACCACTCCAGGTTTTTTATAAAAAAAACCAGGAGTCTTTCTAAGAAAATTTCAATTGGCTAATTGTTTTCAAAAAATTGCATAGCTTTACAGCATTAATGTCAGAAGCATTCAACATATTTTGTTCAAAAGACAATATTTGAATCAATAAATGACTTTAAACCCAAAAGTTTAGCTAAAATTTTTTTGGAAAAAAACCAAAAAAACCATTTGGTTTTTTTATGAAAAAAAACCATTTGGTTTAAACCGTGGTTTAAACCATGGTTTAAACCAAATGGTTTAAACCGTGCCAACCCTGATGAAGTCATTTCTCAAAACATGCAGGTACTCAAAAATGATACATCATGCTTTTTGTCAAAATTACCCCCTTCGATAGAAGAGTTCATAATTGATCAGAACTTGACTAGTCTAACAGCCATATTCATAGCCATCAGCGTCGGTGTTAAGTTCTTGGTCAACGAAGGATTCCGCCAATCAGAGACAGCGAAAAGCTTATTTTCCTTTCTTTAGCTGCTGGTTAACACCAACACTGATGGCTGTGAATATGACGGTAAGTGTGTGTGTGATACCGCATCCGAGCGAGGTGAGCTATCACGTTTTCAAAGGCAACTTAAATGAAAGTGTACTCAATGTCAATCAATAAACTGCAAACATTTAGCAAATATACATATAATTTGAGTGGTGACTATGGAATTGTTTGAAACTTAGTATTTCTGTTATTTTAAAATTGAAAGAATTGTGTTTTTATATTTGATACAAACAGTTTCATATCACATAAAACTATCGATGTACTCAGATTTGAAATCGCCATTTTTCTCAGTGTATTATTCGAGTCATTTATAGTGTATGTAAATCAATTTTTAGGGTACGTAGACAATTTTGACTGCTGGAAGAAAATCCACAACGATACGGTCTTCTGTAATGAACAGTTTGAAAAGTCTCAACAAATTCTCATGACCGAAGACATAATAGAAAGACTTAGAATGTTCCACAGTTGCTGGTAAGCCCTTATCCTTATTGTGAATTCAAATGTCTTAAACTTGAGCAGCTCTGGTGGAAATAGACACTGAACTGATGAGTATCCTTCCAGCTACTGCACGTTCCAACGAATATGAAGAGTTTTGCTTTACAGGAATGATCGCCATTGCAGAAGAAGTAGTATACAAAAATTATCTATTCTCAAAGAGAGTTATTAATCGAAGTTAGAGTTATTAAAATATTAACACTTTCTGAAATGTTATTGCGCTTAGGATGAGAAATTCCAGTGTAACCACTGGCATGCTAGCAGCTACTGGTATCGTGAAATTTTTCTACTTTTGCAACTTACATAATAGTAGTCCTGTTTTACTACAGACAAGAACTTAATTTACCCTTGTTTTTTTAAAGATCGTCAATACACAAAATGTTTTTTTATCTGTAGAATCTTGTTCGTTTGATTTGATTTTCTTTCATTTTCTTACGTGTGTCACTTTGGTCTAATCTTCATGAACATCTAAATCGTGGACAGCATTAAATCCGCAAATTGAACTGTTCATCTACTGAAAAGTATCGCAAAGCAAAAGGTTAATATTATCTTTATGACTTCATATCATTTTACACAAATCAGGGATCGGCTTTCCATTGCATTGTGATTCACAAACGGTTGAAAACTGGGCCTATATTTCAGATTTTTCCCTTTCTTTATGTAGTATAGGAATTTTCATTTAATACTCAAAAAATAAGAAAATTCTCATAATTTCATATGTAGTCGTATGCATGTTCACAAGGCGCCGACTTTTATAAAATATTGGGGGGGGGCAGTACAAGACAATACAAAACATAAAATTAAAAGACACAAGCATTAAGTTTACGTGCCTAATTATCTAATTTCGTATCAGATGTATAAATAAAATTCCGTTATATGTCCGTTTAAATATCGCCAAGGTGTAATATTTTGAGGTGCATTTAATGTAAAAGTTTTAGAAATGTCTCTGTTAAAAGTAGCATTTCAGCTCATTTTGAGATATCTTTGGTTACAAATGAAGAGGGTCGATAAGCAACCAATTTTCTATGAAAAAAAACTACAGATAAATACATATCCAAAGTTTGGGGGTTCTCCCCAAGAAAATTTTTAAAATTTGACCCTTAAAAGAAATTTTTAACACATTCTGAGGGTTACCCTACCCCCAAAAAACCGCTCTTGAAGGGGATTCCAAACAAGAAAATATTCAAGCATCACAAACGTTGGGGGAGGCTCAAGCCCCCTCAAACCCTATAGAGTCGGCATATATGCAATATGAATGTTCTTTACTATTAGTATATTCAGAAGAGAGAACTGCTGACTATTTGACTGGTGAGCATCTTCTTCTCTCTTTCAGTGGCTTCGAGTGGCACAAGCAATGCAAGATCAAAGCCGCGGAGGTCAAGTGCAACCCTCAGGCTCGTGACATGGTGGACAGTGTGTCCACTCTGATGGGAGGGAGAGTGCTAAGTCAACTCTGCGGGGACTCCATCCCTACCTGCAACGGACTCTATGGGGTGGACGTGGAAGATCTGGACACGAGGTACCGGAGTACCAGCGGGGCCGATAGGGTCGTGTCTTTTCACACCGTGTTGTATGCTATTGTAATGTTTATGGTTTTCTATTAAAGAGTTTGTGGATTATGATGGGTATTTTTTTCAACTATACGCACACTTTGCAGCTGTTGAAGGTTGTAGGGGGATAGTCGGCCATAAATAACCGTATAGTCAAGTCTAACCGGATATATTTCAGCTTTTTTTTAATTGTCCGCCCCCTGCTCGCTATCGCTCCACCACGGCTTACTAGATACTTATACAGGCTAGCCGAGTTTTAAACAATGAAAACCATTTGACAACTTTTCCCGCTTGGAGCGCTACAAGACCTACCTATATCACCCACCGCCTTCAACACTGTGAATATGCTTTGCCAGTTTGTCCAATAATGCCATCTGGATTTGCGATGATTTTCGTACTCAGCTAGCCTGTATAAGTATCTAATAAGCCGTGGCTCCACATTCCACAACCCCCCGTAATTTCTACGCTGTTCTTTATAGATCGCTTACCTAACAAAATATAGTTCATAATCAAATTTTCTTTAAGGTAAAAAATTCTGATTTATATAGGCTAATTAAACCTGCTTTTAGAGTTGTTTATTGCATAATATATTGGATTATTACTTATTAAACGATAGGTTTTCTTAAAATGATAATGATTGCCTGATTAAAAATAATTAACAAAAAATAAATCATAGAAAGATTAGATTACTATCGATTTATTAGTAATTAGACAGCTACATCTGTGTAAAAATTAAATTAAAAACACCTGAAAAACGAAAAACTATATTTTTTCAAAAGTAAATTAATATACTTATCAATTTATTTATCAATTATTTTTTCAATTTATCAATTATTTTTAATCATCAATTATTTTTTTCTACAGGTTTCAGAACTCTTGAGAGTGCTGTTTAGAAAAACTATCGATATTGTAAAATGTGTTAAATATATTTTGGAAAATGTGACTTTTTTAACTTAAAAAAAAATAGATAATTATCTGCTCTTGTTAAAAATCATTAATATATATTTTTAAAATACCAGACAATTTTTTAATCAGATTTTAATACTTTTTTTGGTTTCTGTAGTTATTAATATAAACACTCTTCTTTTTAACTGTAATATTCAAAAGAAAAAATATGTTCCCCCACCGAAGAAAACACAAACTGACAACGTACGAAACCAAGGAAGCTTTTATTCAAACAGTAAAAAATGAAGGTATATATTTCTGAAGAAAATTTTATTTGCCATTTCTAAAATAATTATAAAAATTCTAATTTATTTATTTTTTGAAATAACAATTTGTTACAGAATTATTACTTTTTCCCCTGTCATGTGTTCGTATCGGATTTCTACACTGGTAATGACTTCTACGTTTAAAAGTTTTAAAGAATAACAAAAAATTTAAACTATTCGGTACGAATCAAAATTATTTAAATTAATAGTATCAATTACAATAATAATTGGTTTTCATTCTACTCGAAAGATTGAAGCAGAAGCATTGGTTTCAGAAAAGATACATAGATGGCAGCAGGCTCTATATTTTGGTGTTGTGCTTTGAAGTTTTTAGCATAGGTTTCGGTTTCAAGGGTACAGCTCCCACTCTAGCTCAGATCCTCAGATCATAGAGTAGTATAATAGTGGCTCAGATAGCTTGAAACATTTTGGTTTAAATTTTAATCAAAACCACAGATTTATTTCCTTTAAAATTGGAAATAAGTGAGAGGTTAATTTTTTTCTGATAGTATTCTTTCCCCTTGTAAAAGATTATTTTTTTAAAATTTCAAGATTTTTCTTTCCATTTTGAATTTAGGTTTCGTTTGAAGGCGCATGAAGTTTCTTATCTTGATTGGTAGTTTTTGTAGGCTAGAAAATATTATCCCTAACCCTATTATATAGAGATGATTATTATGGCCAAAACAATTAAGTTATCACGGTATCAGAATAAATAAACGTTTAATTTATCATCCAAAACTAATTGGCAATGACATTCTAAATTATATACCTGAATAAAGGAAATAACATATGTTATATACGTACTCTACAATTAAATTAAAGAAAGTTCTTTGTGCATAATTTTTTCCTATTTAATATGTTGTTAGGACACTATGGCTAATTGATACCTTTCTTTTTCAATATTTTGGAACTCCTTGTTGCACCCAAAAGTGTTAATCATTAAAATATATTATCTGGTTGGGTGTTTTTTAGTCTACCCTTGGGACCCTTTGTGCGCTGCACAATTTTCAAGGATGAAACAATGTATAAATGATAAATAGATGTGAAAATTCTGAGGGGTGAACACCATAATCCCTCTCTCTTGGATGTGGCACTGTAACCCTAACAGTTTTCATACAACACGAGAAGAAAGCGTATTCCTGATACTAGTCAGATTTCCCTTTCATTCTTGGCCTTTCCAACGATCCAGAACATATATTTAATTCATTCCGATCCGGAGAAAGCAAATGCGATAAAGTACTACCACAACCACCAGCTCTTCTCGAAACGTTATTTTCCAATCATCAGAAGAGCCGTAATCACAACCGTAGCTATCGCAGCGGGGAGAAACGAAAAAAAAATATAAAAAATCCGATTTACCGTTTCTTGTGAGAAAAGGTTACGCGTTTTGGATTTCCAAACTGCGGCTTCCTGCTGTAGTATTTATATGCAAAGATGTTTTCCTCTTCGAATTCGGGCTGTCGGTTACCTCTTCATACCCCACCGGCCGATATTCAATGTTGAATCCGTTCGATTTCGGGCCGGATGAGATTTGGGAGTGATACAGAAGCGGGGAAAGGAAGATCGTTTGCGGTTCACCGGAGCAAGGAATTCGATGCGGTTTGTGAACTGCGTGTTCGACATCACGTGATGAGAATGAATCCTTTGAATTTCGTACGGAAAGTTTGGCAACACCGTCCATAGAGACTTACTTTAAACTGGTAAAACTTAACAATAAAAGGATTAGTGGTGTGAAGATTGGCGTTATGATCTGTTTTGAAAGGTGATTTGGTTAATTTTTAATCTTTTTAACGGGAAGGCGAAGATAAGATAGGAATAGTTAAAAATGCTAATTATTTGATAAGCCCAATGAGATTATGAGTAACTTTTAAAACCTCTTTGGACCGTGGAATATTTAACACCTGTAACCTTATCAGTGGCGGATCCAGAGACTTGGTTTGGGGGGGGTGATTTTACCTATATGCGCATTCGACATTACAATCAATTTTCACTTTTACATTCAATTCGTAAGAGGAAGACACAAAATATATTTGGTGGAAAGTTTCACTTTCTACTGATTTAATTGTAAACCATTAAATGCAATTAATTCATTTTCCCTTTTTAAAATGGAACTTCAACTTAAATGCATAAAGTATACACTAATATATAACAAGACAGACCAAAATAAAGAAAAATTAGAGAATAGAAACTAAAAGTAAAATTACCGCAAAGCCAAAGCCTGTTCGTTTCTGAGCACGACCATGTTCACTATTTCCGGAATCCATTTTTTGTGATAGTAAAACGCCAAGTTTTAATAAAACAGCAAATCAGTGTAAAAAAACGAGACAAGTCAAACGTTGGAAAGAAAATCAACTAAATTTTTTACTAGTACAGCTTGGCATATGTACGACATGCTCCGCCCACAAGTTTTGACTATCCCACTGCCAACAAATAGCTGTTATCCCCTCCCAATATGGGATTGTCAATCGCTCTGAAAAAGCTTTGATTAGCCCTTAAATAGATGTTGAAAAACAGTGAGATTAGAAAATATACAAACAAGCCGCCCGCTCTGGTTTTTGTGTGCAATTATACCAGTAATCAGCCTCGATATGAGGTCCAATTCACCCGGATACAGATTTCTTTAACACCGGCTGAAATTTCCGGTGACCAAAGAGTACCGAACCCCACAGGAGAGGAAAAAGCCAGAAAAAGTGGTCATTAGCGCGGACCCTCTGTCAACCCTTTTATCAGGGCTAGGGAAGGGAGCTCCTCTGAAAAGTGATCGATGCATTGAAGTTATCATTTAACGAGTTGCTACTATTGCCGAAAAGGGGCACTGCGAGAAACCGAAAAAAATACTCGCTCAGATGGTGACAGCGGCTTCTCAGTAGAGATTATTCACAAGTCAAGTTTATCGCTATGTTATCGGGGATGGGATTTTCGGCCGGAAATTCGGCGAGGTCACTTTGTTGGGGGGGGGGTGATCACCCCAATCACCCCCCCCGTGGATCCGCCACTGAACCTTATTGAAATTAAATGCTTTGAGAGTGAAAATAAAAATAATGAATTGTTCTAGTTATTGTCTCCAACAAGAACGATTATTCACTAGTTTGAAAATTTTTCCTTAACTAGTTGTTGTAGTAACTTGCATACGCAGAAGAAATGTAATTTTACATGAATATTTCAGTTAAAAATATGTAAGTGCATGGACCATCATGCCTTAAATTAGCATTCTACTAAATTACTCCACAAAGTTTTATCTATTCTGGGCATTCGTTTTAAATCTCCTCCATAAAACTCAAACACACAGAATATTTTTCTTTTATTTCTCACTTCCCTTTTTCAAATGATTAAAATAACCTTAAAGATTAAATCTCTTAACTAATAACCCCAAAAGTTCCACCCACACTTTCACATAAAGATCACGAGTTCAATAAAAAAAAAAATAGCTAAACAGCTCTTTAAAAATCAATCCTCGGGTTCTAGAATTTTCCTCAAAAAGAGAAAAAACATTTACACTTATTTACTTAATATTTTTATAATTTGTTTCGAATGACTAATTTAATGAAATTTACAACAGCATTGCGAAATTAGGGATGTAAAATCACGTCACGGAAGTAGTTTTTTTTTCTCTTTATTTTAACATTGCTTTCTTTTCACAAAATGTTACTCAGCTTTAGTATCTCATTAATGTTTTTCGACCTCAGGGCAACTGAATCAAGGCCAACTCTGCTGTAATAACAGTTCTGATAGACATATAAAATGGTTTAAAGTTCGCTCTTTGTGTTGCTTTTTTACGGCATAAAAATACTTTCGTTATTCTTCTAATTCATTTCGAATTTAAAACTTAATAAATTAAAATCTTTTTTAATTCTGTGAGAAAGCATTCAATGAAATCTTTGTAAAATTTATTTCCATGTAAGAATGTTTCTGGGTTATAACAAATCCCCTGAAAAGAATCGATGAAAAATAGGAGAATTTAGATAGAATGTACCCCCCAGAATGTTAGATATCTATTTCCCTTTTATTGACAAGAGAATTGGACCTCAAACCCTTTTAAATTCCAATACTTTTTTTTAACAAATATTTTGCGTCGCCACTGAAAATAGTTACTATTTTTCATGAAGTACAAACAAAAAGGTTACGATCACTTTTCATTCGATGATTTAAAAATTCATGAGAAATTTGTTTTCGTTTCACTAATTCAAAGTTATACAGATACAGTGTATTCCAATATAGATAACAAGGACGGGTATGGAAAAAAAATAGAGATCATGAGTTTTTGAAGTAATCCTTTAAGAAAGAACGTTACATAAAAACTAATCGTTTAATGAAAAAAGTTCGGTGTCGTTGACGGGTTTTTGCCAGAAAATCCATAGATGGAAAACTGAGAAACCCTTCTGCACTTGTAACTTATATAGTTTGCACTAGTTCTGTAAAAACTCCTTAACTCACATAGCCAAACCTTCACTTCAGCGAAGAAAGGTTAGATAATTCAGACATCTACCAAATACTTGTCATGAAACGGAAAGTATAATTTATATTTATAAATATTTATAATAAAAACTGGTGATCAAAAAATTCCCCATTAACCATGCGAGTTATTTAAGAATAAAATTATTACATTAAGCCAATAAAACCAATATGAAAACTCTTAATTCATAAAACAGATACCAAAGTATGCTATCTTTAAATAATAATTATAACAATTTTTTAATAAACAAATATCTTTAAGATTTCACAATATAGTTGTCATTAGAGCTGCAATTGATAAAGTAAATGAGTTTTAAGACCTAATAATGAAGTCTTTTGAAATACTACTGGAGACAATATGAAGTTTCATTTGTTATAGAATTCCACCATGACCCAAATATTTCACCAAATGTCTTCTTTTAAGGTTCGGAATACATATCAAGGGTATAGAAGCCCTTTTTTCTATAAAAGGTTTTTTTTTTGTTCCAATCTGTTCTTTTTTTCTTTCATTTATAATTAGTTGAAACCTATAATAACCTATATGAGGTTTTAAGACTAATTACTAATTGAAAATGACAAAATATAGAGCTTTAAAAAACAGGCGTAGTTTTAAAACTGGCTAGTATATATCTCCACGGCAACCATCAATTTAATTAATAGGCTGTAAATTTGTTGCTTTCAGTCGCTATTTATATCGCATTTAAATTATGTTATAATTTAAGTGGTGAGAATACCCGCCATCGCCTTTCATAAGTAGGACTTCGCTTTCAATTATACTATTTTGAAGGACAGAGCTTTTAGCATTTCTTATGTTAATTTCAATTTTTAATTTAGAATGTTTTTTAAAGGTTGCTGTGTTTTGATATGGGGTAGAAATTATCAGATAAATTTAAAAAGAATCTATAAACTCCAGGAATTATTTGTAAGATTGTTATCATCACAAGTAGCTATATTCCATTAACCCCCATTCTTACTATTTCAAACTCTTTTATTATAAAACAAGTCTCTATCTCTACCTAAATTCAGACATTCGTACAAAGCTTAACAAAATTAAGTCTCGAAGACCTAACATAGTTAATATTGTACCTAAACCTGAAAAAAACTATTTTTTTGTAAAAATTTCTTTTATTTAGCTCCGAAGTTCTTTAACTTACTATTTTAGAAATTCAAAATAGTCCATCCAAACATGTATTTAAAAATAAATTAGGAGGGTTTTTGATTTCCATTGGTGATACTGATATTGAAAACTTTCTTATTTCTACAGATACTGTGGCGAGCTTACTCACCACTATAAGAGTCAGATTTTTCAAATGAGTTATATATACCGACTGAAGCGTTTATAAATTCGGACTATACTTTCGAGTCGTATGACCTTCGGATCGGTATCAACCATAGCCTTCGAGAGCGAGAAGGCCGGGACAGAAGAATGATGAGTCATCCTTTCCGACGAACGCTACCATTGAGTTTCCATTGACGCGTCGATTTTGGAGGGGAAAAATCGCTATAAATCATAAACAAATGATCGGAAAAAGAAAAAAAGACCTGTGTGTGATGTAGGAAACCAATACTAATGATTCTGAGTGAAAATGTTTACATTATCGGGGAAATATTTTGATAGATGGGATTTTTAAAAAAACCTTGTTCCGAGTACGATCGACTTTCACAAGCTTTATTAGATTAGATTCGGCATAATTTCAGTTAAATTACTACTTGCATTATAAAATCAACATTTTTGGTTAGATTGTATTCGTTTTTGAGTCATTCAAACCAATATTAACATTCGAAAATTTGCTGTTTAGTTGAGATTCGAAGCTAGCTGAACCGGGCGACGTTTTAAATAAAATATTTCTGTTTTATAATAACAAAAATCCTGTCTTTATTTTAACAACTAATAGATCATGTCCTATCTTAATATTTTTAATCCTTACACAGATAAATATTAACCATATTAACCCCCGCCTTGTAACTTTAAGTAGGATTTAAATATCAAGTGAGTATTCAAAATCAGCCGCTCTCTCTCTTTCTGGTACTATAATATATCTTGAGGTTTATTTCCTTTTTCCTTTATATATGAATAATCTAATATTTGAAATGAATAAATAGGATTTCCATTTTCAGTCAATAAAGTGTACTTATTTATAAACTTTTAAAAGGTAAAAACATGAAACGCAAATAACTGATCCAATAAGTTATAAGCATAACATTTAATTAAATTATTAATATCTATTAAAAAAATTTTATTTTTGGGAGGCAAGATAATACCCCACAAACTTTTATTTTAGAAAAACATATTTGTCTTACTATGTGTATTATTAAATAAGTTAAAAGCTTTCACGTGATCTGTAAAAGATGTTAACCTCAATATTTTTTTAAATCAAACTATACACAGCTATACTATACATACAACTATATCAAATTAGACACAGCAATGGTCCGGCATTATAAAGGCCTGGATGCAAAAAGAGCAAGGGAAACATGGGACAAAGCAGAGACAAAGGCGCTTGCTCCAAGTTCCCGCGTACGCACACAGCTCAGACCTTGAGAATCAATCGACGGCTAGGATGACTCATCGCTCCGGAGATGCGCAAGTGGCCAGGCCTGTCTCGTTCTAGAAGGCTATGTATCAACCCGTGGCTCGCACTTGCCACAATACAAAAACAGTAATTTACGACACCCTGCTTGCCACTGTTCATTTCTTAATTTGTACAGCTCTTAGGGGCCATCCATAAATTATGTCATACTTTTTGTCAATATTTTTGACCCCCTCCCTCCCCTATGTTACAAAGTGTCACCTTCACCATATCCCCCCCTTTGTCACATGTCACGGTCTACTACCAATAATAAGTTCAGAATAAGGTTGGTAAGAATTTGGGACCCTATGATTTTACTGGAGTTTAAGTGCACCATACCTTAGAAGTTCAATGTGAACTTTTATTTCGTTGGTATGAATCTTATAATAATAATGTCATTTAAGCTACATTTTCCAAAAAAAAAAAAATTTATTTTGTTTTATTTTTGATTTTCAATCTCTGTTCTCTGATGTTCCAATTCTTGAAACCCCCTTGCCACAAAGTGTCACAGATTGACCTCCCTCCCCTCTAAGCTTGACGTCATTTATGGACGGCCCCTTACTTTATTTTCATGTATTGTTCTCTTACATTTATAATCTTATCACGTTTAAGTTTTTCTTTCATTACTTTTTTTTACATCAAATTTGTAAATTATTTTTGTATACCTTGTTCACATAATATGGATCATTATACGATCCCAGCCAGATGATAGAAAAATTTACTTTATTTGCTGATAGTGAAAAAATAATAATAAAAAAGTAAGACAACACTTTCATCCCACTCATAATAAGCTACACGCGAGTAAAAAGAGAAAATCCTCTGATACAAAACCCTGCATCATCCGCTCGCTTCCCATTTTGTTTACAATCCACCCTTTAATCATTTTCGAAGCGTCACCGTTCCGCTCTCACGTTCCATTCGAGGGAAACAGAGCGAAAATGAGTTTTGTTCGAACCAGAGAGCCGAATGCAGCTTCAGGAAAACGAGTCAAAAACGTCAACCAAACAAACGTAGTATAGTTAAAAAAAATGGTTGAAATATATCGCTTGAGTAAAAACTGTGGTTGTGATCAAAACGTAAACCTTGAAGTTGAATTCTCTGTGTGGGCACTTTGACTCGTTTTCCTGAAGCTGCAATCAGATCAAAGGAGCAGAAGGTTATAAACTTTTGATCCCGTGACAATATTTTGGATACTAAGGGCAAGGCCCTCTATATAGAAGGCCTCACAACTCGAACGTGTGACATCAAACGTAGGGCGAAATCAGATAATTAGCAATTATAAGTCTATGGAAAATCAGAGGGTCTTGCTAAAGGCCGTACGCAGCTTCAGGAATGTGATAATCAAATAAACGGTGTTCATTGAATTAAAACGTCGTTAAAATATCTCCAAAACAAAAGTTATGTGGACAAAATTATATAAACAAACCACCCGAAGTCGACATCTCTGTGTATACAATAAAACGTAAAGTCTAGAACACCAGTTTGCTAAAACCACACATTTAGTTTGTTGGCATGTTTTGGTGCTTTTGAATCGTTTTTTTTTTTTTTTTTTTGAAGATGTATCTGGTCCTAAGAGATACTGATGGTATTATTTTTTATGGGTTCACTTTTCTTTCATGGAAAAGGGACGCATCGACAGTACAAGGAGTTCTTAGCATTTTTTTAGACAGCAGACTCCAGTATTTACTAACGTACGACTGCTCTCTCAACAAAATCCCCTATACTAGACAGCAACTTAAGTTGAGCCCACGACGTCACTAATAAACAAAGTAGTTCCCATCGCGGTGTCTGAATTTGAGTGAAATGAAGAGCGCCAATATAAAAACATGATTCTTTGTTAAACCTATGTCCCATGTATAAGTGCTTTTCAATCAATATTTGCGTACCGAAACTCCTCCTAGCAACCCAACAGGCTTTGTGTTTACCGATTTCTCCTTCCGTATTTGTGACGTACTGGGTTCAAGAAACGTTGCTGTCGAGTAGAGACATATACAACAGTCCAATAAAATGCTCTAGTAGCACAGCTCATACCAAATATGTCAAGTTCATGTAACTGCAACTAGAAGTAAACGAAATTTGGCCATACATGACAAAAACTGAACGAATCTTGAACATTTGTACTGTTTGGGATAGACACAGCAGTGCACAGATACCAATCTGATAGAGACCAACCCATAGACATAGAAACCGATCTGTATACTTAGCTGCCGCTTTTTTTTCTCACAGTCGGTCCAAACACAAAGGATAGTAAAAAGACCAAACGAGAAAGATCAAAATAATAATGGCTAAATAATAGTGGGAGTTTCCTCGCGGCTTTTTTCTCCCGTGTTTTGTGATCGCTCTACTGGGCAGCATCGCCATCTGTGGACATCAAAGGATGTCAAGGGCGGGTATTTTTTAAAGAAGGACCTGTGTCATAATTGTGGGTGGAGTATAAACACTATGGGAAGTGGAAGTTGTTTTGTTTTTGTCATAAGAAGTAGTAAAACTAATAAAAAATATTTCCAGGAAGCTAAAATCTAGTGTAGTACCTAGTACCTGACTATGATTTAGATTTAAGGATCTGTAACTAGGGTGACTAGAGAGAGAGAGACACCCCGATACTGTCCCGCTTTTTTGCTTCTCTGTCCCGTTGTCTGAATGTAAGTACTCCAAGTGTAACTACTAAGTTATAATATCATCACAAAAGAACTCTTTAATAGTAGGCCAAATCCCTTCTCAAGGCCTGATTACGATTCTGAAAGAATTACCATGCTCAGATAGATCCAAGATTACATAAGGGATATGTTGAGAGACCCAAGTGTCAAGCTTCGCTGACTGGGATAGGTATTACAGTATGTCAAGGTTAGAACGGTGATAATAACTGTGAAGACAGACTTTTGGATAAAATTGGTATTTTCAACAATTGCTTTTCGAGATTGCCATGTTTTTGAGGTTCAGGCTATTTGCAAGACAAATATTTTTGCTCACCTTCAGAATAAAAAAAAAAGTCTAGTTAATCTACGGCCCCTTCCGAAAATCTGCCCTGGACTAAGGTCGTATCGTAGCCTTATCGTCAAAATATATAATTTTTGCGCGATGCAAATTATGATTAAAAATCGGGTCAACAGTATTGAAAGTTTGTGAAGCACTGACATATAGTTCATTTCCCATCATGTAACAAGAACACCCTTTGTTACAATGTTCGAGGCGGTACGAGGTTGGTGTCGCCTGGAGAGAGACGCTGGTAGCTTTTTAAACGGTGGATTAAACTGAGGATTCTATCTAACTTTACTAGCTTGTTTTTGTCACTCAATATTGGAATTTTACCATCTTCTTTTACTTTCTAAATTATATACAAATAAAACTCTTATTTATTGAACTCCCTTTGCCTATAATATAATTTTTAAGTGTCACTGTTCAAAAATGCCTTTCTAGATTCATGAAATTAAATTCACCAAGAACTTAATTTAAGGTTAGGGTCAGCTTATCTAGATCAATCACACATTCCATCTCAGAACACAAATCCTTTAATCAAACGTTGAAAAATAATCTGTTCCAAATGATTTCGATTCAACCAAAAGCAAAAACAAAGCCGGGCGTCAGAACACGCGTTCTGTCTAGTTCTAAATGCTTCCTCTTCATCCCCAATTGTTCTTTTCCAGAAACAGAACTCCCTCCTGATATAGTTCGCCGAGCGTAGCGGCCATTTTGGTTTTAATCACACCTTCTAATCAGTAGCAAAGACTGAAATAAATGCAAATTGAAATGGAGCATGCTGAAAACGTGACGCTGATGGGATTTATTGTAGACTTAAACAGGTGTTTAAGGGATTATGTTCCAGCCTTGATGGATTCTTGTGACGTTATCTGGGATAGGAATGATGAAGTTGATGTGTTTGACGCAGGTTTCAAATTTATTAGTGACGTTTCTAGAAATATATATTATTTGTTGCCAATGTTATTGATACTGGTAATAGTAAAGTGGCTTGAGGGGATAGACCATTGACATCTCCTATAATCTTCTTTTTCTATCTCAATGTTTTCCAAAGTAATCGAGATATATCTCTGTATTGGCGAATTCTATTTTTCACGAGCACTATGATTTATATTCCGGATTCAAATAATTTTGCTCACAAAATAACCATCCAATAGATCGGAAGAAAAGTTATTCAAAGTGTATTACCCAAAGGTTTGGTTATTGTTTTATGGCACTACCCAAATGTGATAGTATTTAATATTAGTCGTGATTAAAAAACAGTAATCAGTTCTTTCTTTTTAAAACTAGGCCAGAACGAGAGGACGAACTAAACTAACAAACCGAAATTCTTCATAAATGAAACACATCTTCCACTAACCGCCCCAAAATACTCTTCCACAGAAAATTCAGAAACGAGAATGAAAACAGATTAAGGAATCAACTCAACGACGGAAAGAGCACAATCCCCATTTATTTTTATTACGGGAAGCTGAATAACTTCTCTGCCGATTAGCCTTGAAAATGGCGCCTCGCCTCCTTTGTACTTTGTCCGAACCGACAGCGTATTGTCCGTCTTCCGGTTAGTTAAGCAGCGACCTCTATTGGCGGGTGAAAGAAGGCCACTCGAACGAGCGCTGAAAGAAAGGACGGCAGACGAAAACGAGACACTAGTCACGCTTCTCTGTGTTCGCCACCAGTCTTTGTCTTTTATTTTGTTTAATATAAAAAAGGAATTTTTTAGCATCTCTTTGAGTTATTAAAACGTTATGGTTGTTATGACTGTAACATGAGTTATACGTTACTATACATTCTAAACACATTTGACAGGTTTTGAAGTTAACGATTTCAATGATCGTCAGTCAGAGGATGGTTTAATGATTAAATTTTAAATAATATATAGTAAAAATCGGCCACCCTGGTTTGAGGCAAAAACTTATGATAGGAGTTCTACTGGTTTCCATTAAAAATTAAGTTTACTTTTGAGTGATACGGTTTTACTTAGATAATAATCAATAATTTATGAAATAAATATTTCGAACAAAAAATAAAACTCAATAGTTCTAAAACATATCGTTCACACCTCGCCAAAACCAGCCAATCTAATTTTCCGAGGATACACGCGTTCTCTTCAGTATTTTTCAGAATAATCTATGTATCTATCCTTTGGCGATCTTTCGTGCGACAAAAATTATTTTAATTTTCTCTCTGGCACGAAAAATAAAAAAAAATACTCACAGATAATCATAAAAATTATTATCACCAGAAATTATTACGACGCAAGTTTTTCTTTCCTGATGATCTGATTTTTAAAAATGGCAAATACAATTTTTTTTTAATCTGATGTTGAGTTTTTTCTCTGTCTATAATTATCAATTTCAAACCCCGCTATTTAACATAGGATAGGAATTTCAAAATTAAAAGAATGTCTTGAGAACAAAGATATTTTCTCAACAATTCAGTATGTTTTCTATGAGTATGGTCATTTTTAAACCTTATCCAGACACACTGCTACTCCGACTCCCTTATATTAATTAAACTCACTGGAGCTCTTATAAGACAGGGATGGACAAATAGAGGCTCGCCAAATAGAGACAGTCAGAAAAATACATTACAAAACATCCAAAAGGAGCTTAAATACACTCTTTGTTGTATGCTAAAAAATGCATGCCAGCTCCCCGTTTTCCCCTGTAGTGCTTCTAAAACTTGCAATATTGGCGACTCAATTTTTGACGCTAAAGAAGCTACAACATCTGAGGAAAATCGGTTACGAACCATTCCGCAGGAGGAATGGGGGGGGGGGGGTCCTCCCCCGGAAAATATTTAAAATTTTACTGTGATAAAAGCAATTCTAAGCTTTTTTTTTGCGTGCTCATAAATTATTTATTCACATATTCATACATTATTCTCTACTTGTTCTTATATCATAAACAACAAGTAGAAAAAAAAATTAAATTATACACTTAGGAGATTTTCATCCCTTACAAGTGCATTTTGAAACAAATTAAGTAATACATATATCGAAGAAGAAAAATAAGGAGAAAAAAAAAGTATACATACAAATTAAAAAAATGTATTACAAGAAAATAAAATATAAATAAATTATTACAATTATTAAGATTGTCAAAGGTATTAGATTGTAATTAGATTATAAAGATTGCAATTATATATGAATATAGGCCCAAAGTAGAAAAAAACTATTATTGATAATATTAAAGAAGTCCAATTAAATATAAATAGAGTATTTGTAACAAAATTGTATGAAAAGCAATAAGTTTAAAGAATGAGTAAAATTTCTGAATTACGAGGGTAGTTTGAAAAGTTCTCGGCCTGACTATGAAAATGACAACTTATGGTTTCAAAAATGGTTTATTTTTCAACATTGCCTCCTTATAAGCTGCCTCACTTCTTAGAACGACAGTCCTGTCTTATTTTACGTTCTTTTGGGGGTTGTTCTAGATTTTCGTGAAAAAACCTATTCATCTCACAGTTACTTCTTAATTCGAAGAAAAACGGTGACCAGAGAGAAAATTTTTCACTTTGGAGGAGAGATGGAAGTGTGAAGATACTAAATCTGGGTTATAGGATAGGTGCTTTTAAAATTTTTAACCCAAATCCCTCAGTTTTCCCACTGCAAAAACACGTTTGTTAACAGAAGCACTGTTCTAATGAAAAATGGCATTTTAATCTGCTAAATGGGTCTTTTTTCTCGGGTATTCTCATCAACAGTTTAGATAAGTATTCTGCTATTATATTCATACCCTTCTCCTTGAAATCCATTGACAAAATTTCCCTGAAATCCGAGAATTCTTACGCCATGAATTTTCTAGCCGATAGCACGTTTTGGTGCTGAAAAACTGACTTTTATCCATTGCATTGATTATTATTTTACTTAAAAGTTCTAAGTTATGTCTATTTCTGCATATAGACGTAAAAAACCGCTTTTATTTTGTGTAAATCGCGTCAAAAATCGCAATGAAGTTGTCATTTCAATGCATTTTTGAGCCACAATTTGGATTCGCGGCACCCATCTAGTCCAAGTTGGTTTCACGCGCAATTCCTCGTGCAAAATTAACTTATGCGCTCCTTTGCAATCCCTAGACTATTAGAAATGTCCCCACCTTCTTTCATCATTATTCTAAAATCATAGAGGGCACTTTTCGACGATTTTCGGTATGGCGGCTCTTTTTGAACGTTTTTCACATGGTTCTTTAAGAACACTCTCGCAGCCATGTTAAAGCTTCAACTCTAATTCTTTCACGGGGAAAACAAAGGAAAAGAGTCTCCTTACACATTTAAGATCGTAGAATTAATTTCATTTATTGATATCCCTTCTTTTAAAAAGAATTTTATAACAGCTCTATACTCTCTTTTCTCCATTATTGAAAATAAGCTCACCTTAACTCATTCAAAAAATTCCCGACAGTAGAATTCTGATCAGAACCACCCAAAAATTTAATTAGGCTCATTTGAAGAGTTGTTCTAACTGGAGAAAAAAATTCGCGCGAATTAGTGAGCGTTATCTGGGTGAGGCCGAGAACTTTTCAAACTACCCTCGTAAATAAAAACATGCTTTAGGGTTTGTTTGTTTTTTTTTGAATAAAGTTATTTTAGGTGTTATTTGAATATCAATTGGCAAACTATGGTAGTGTTTGGGTGCTAAGTAGAAAAAACACTTGTGAAAAATCTTTTTGTTTGCTTTAGGAACACAGTAAATCATACCAAGGTGTCTAGGATTAACAGTTGTTCTTTTTATACATATATTCGGATTTAAAAAAAGATTGTAACAATTGTAAAAAAATAGATGTTTAAGAGGAAGTATATCGATGGATTTGTGAATTTCTTGGGGATTCTCGGGGATACATGGCACCCCTGTACCCGTGTCATTGGTCCAGATCTGAATATTGTAACTTTTTCGATATACTCACACCATTGGCGTATCAAGAAATTTTTTTGTGATGGATCTATATAGTATGTATACCTTTAAGACCTTTTTTATAGTATGTATAATTTATATCGCAAGGCCCATACCTAGATTTTTGTTCCGAAAGGGAGGAAATTATTCCAAAGCCTTTAAAAAATGTAGCTTTTTAGAAATCGTAAGGTTGGATTTCCATCTTGATAAATTTAATATATAAAAAAATGTGGGTCATACAGTGCAAGTGTAACTTTACTAGTTAATAGATGATTTTTTGTAGATAGTAGTAACCCATATAGTAAAATGGGTTCTCATACTTTTTGAACAGCTAGAATGACTGAAACCAATAAAAATTATTGACGGTAACAACCTATTGATAATAAATGTATGCCCTAGAACTAGTTGTTGCATCAAGTTTAATAACTTCTTTAGTTTCTATTTAAAGGAGGTTAGGATCGGAACGTCCGTCATAAAGGTCCGCTCCATTCCCACTTTTGTCTTAAAGACAATACCCTTCAGACAGATTTTATGAGCACCTAAACTGACTCCCAATAAAAAATTCAGATAACCTCAATGCCTCGGGCCACGAACAAAAACCTTTCTCTCCCATTACCCACTTTTTCCCTCAAGTCCACCTTGACAAGCAAGAAAAAAAAAGCCGAATCTTATCATAAGCAAATTACGACCCAAAAACAAACCGCTGCCATATTCCTTTTGGGAAAAAAGGGGTTATAAAATTCGATAATGCCACCAAACGGAGTTACGATAAAAAATAAAAATTTTCACTTTGCTTTTCTAAACAGCAAAAGGGATAGCGCAGCCTTCTTTTTGAATGGGGAGCGGCGAATGATTTGTGACTGTTGTCCCACATTCCGAATGTGAGTCAGACGGTAAATGAAAAAAAATGTCCCCTCCTTTCTTTCAAATAGTGCCAACACGTTGTCTTTGACACATATGCAAATGTAAGTAATTGAGATTTATGACACTCAGTAAAGATAGAGTAAGGATAAGAGTAAAAGGAGGATAAAATCGAGTGAATGGGTAACGATTCTTTCTTTCTCTTAAACGACACATGTATTTTTAATCGATAAGGAAAGAACTCATTTGCGTTCTTAAATGAATTTGAATAAGCACTACACTGAACTAATTATATCAATACCGTTTAATAAACTTACATTCTTATTATTAAAGAAGTAGCCGAAACTGTTTTGAAAATAATAAAGGGGGGTTTCCATCTATTCGGCTCCTCGCGAAACGGAAATCCGGCAAGATCAATTAAGCGAATCAGAGTGAGAGATTTCAAGGTGACGTCACTTTTCCCTTTCTGTGATTCGTCTATTGCCGTAACGCAACAGATTGGTAAGTGGAAACACTCCCTTAATGTACGTTAACACGGCTCTTCATTTTCCTCAATAAGAAGTGTTTTAGGGCTTCTGCAATAAACATAATTAATTTTATCAAATAAAATATTTTTTTAAGATTGAAATGTTAAGAAGAAGGATAATTGGTACGCAAATCGTGATAAAAAGACACTATGTATTTAACACACTTTTGCATACATATGTAGTAACTAACATTATGTATTAAGACACTATGTAGGTTTAACGAAATAATCATATTTTTAAATTGACGTTCTTCATTTCACTCAAAATTCAGACACCGCGCAATGGGAACTACTTTGTTTGTTAGTGACGTCATATGGTCAACTAACGTTGCGGTCTAGTATAGAAGTGATTAGAACACCAATGCATTTATTTGAACTAATTTGTGTGGTTTTCTTTGTTGAAGAGTCTTTGTATATAAAGATGGCATTTCTTTGAATGGGAGGATATATGCAATAAGTTCTTAATGCGTCTCCCGAAGTTTTCACATTTGAACATCAACTATTACTTCATGTGAGAAAATACAACTCCCATTAAATTTGTTAAGAATTCGGAGCTGTTGTTTCAAAGCTGTGTGAAGCAACACTTTCATTCAACTTTCCAGGAAGACATCAAAGAATAGAGCTTTTCATCTTCTGCATTTCGGAAACAATAACGTAAAGCTTTACTAGACTTGCATTCCCTCTTGAAAACTTTTCCGGAAAGTGATCGTAATCCCGACCGAATGATTATTCTTGTAATATTTGGGAATATAATTCAAAGGGATATTGGGAAAAAAAAGATGGTCTTTTAAAGGAAGTGTTTATAGTTGAGAATATTTCGAAACTGCGATTCCGGTGAACACATATCGATCGTAAGGGTCACCGTAAAGTTTTATTACAGCCAGTGCCTGGATGTAATAAAACAATTTGTGGCCGGACCACCAGCAGTTTATCTCCCCTATCTCCCTCAATCTCTTTGTATCTCCCCTCGCGTATCTCCCCTCTCCGGTCGAAAATTGACCACACCAAGACACCGGGGCCATAAACTCAGGTTTCTTCCTGGAGATAAGTGTTTTATTACATCCTGTGGAAAAAGTCTACGGTGCACCTAATACCCTGGTTAACTTTTACTTGTCATAAAAAATTGGATAATTATTTTAAAAATTGATAAAAGTTATTGGTAAAAATTCTACTTACATCAAAATCCTTAGTTACATAAAAAAATGTAACAGAACCACTCAAGAGCGTATATAAGGGGGCAAGGGGGTCCAGACTAGGTGTACTAAAATGAGTTAAAACCCTGTTTTTTCGGGTCAAATTTCCAAAAATATTCTGGGGAGGACCCTCTGACCCCCTTTTCTAATTGGAAGTCTATTATTCATATTTTTTAATAGTATCACTTTCATCAAGATGCAAATTTTACCTAAAAATGTAATCAAAAAGCTACTTTAAACCTCTATTATAAATATGCAGGGGATAGGGTTTAGGAATAATTTAGGTTCCCCCGGTACAAAAATATAGCTTTGGGCCTGTGATAATGACTAAATTTTCTGGAGGATATCTGGACCCCTCCCAAATTAAATTTCTATATACGCCGCTGCTAACCATTACCATTGTATATAATACGCATTAAGGGTAAAGTGATAAACCGGGCATTATTAATGATGCCCGAAGATGAGATGGGCAATGTCATAAATTCAATGGCCTTTATCAATGAGTATGGCCCGAAATACTCGGTTATTATTAATAATTCCCGGATTTATCACATTGTCCGTAGCATATATATTGGAAAGGCATATCAGTCAATCGCATAGTTCTAAATCGTATGGTAATTGAAACTAATGATAAAGTTTTTTTTAACGTTCCAGCAAAATAATTTTGAATACATATATTATATTGATCTTCATCATTAAGAAGGATGAATTAAGCTAAAAAACATGATGACCCCGTATGCTACACAATGGAATTCACCAAGCCAACAATCCCAAAGTGGTTAAGGAAACATCCCCTCACATAAACCTGGCTATCATGAAGCCCTGGTTAAAACTTGGAATTTTCTTGTAGTGGTTACAGTCACTCTCAGTTGATATTTTCATGATCCTTATGGGTGACCATGCACAGATGTGTTGTTATACTGAAGATTTGAAGAGAAAAAACAGTGTTCATTCATCGTCCAAGTGGTCATCCTCGATCGTTGAACTGAGCGTGGGAGCGTTCAAGCGTAGGCATAAAAAAGCTTGCGAAACACCCAACACCGGTGTAGAGTGTGGTCACCCACCGTTTTGCTTTTGACACCGCCCAGTTTATGGAAGACTAGTTTTTACGGAAAGATCCTATAAAAGTTGTATTAAAAGAATGTGAATTAAGGGTTATTTTCTGCTGCTAAAACCACAAAGCGTTTTAGAAGGCAAAGATTGGAAATCACTCAAAATTACAAACAAACCGATTGAAGTTATTGATGACTTCAATAAATTTGGTGCTATTTGATTACTTGCTGTCCCAAACTTTTTCGGATTTTTAACCAGATATACGCAGGTTGATTCAAAAGTTACAGGCGAACATGAAAGGAGCTGTAGACCAGAGAGTAACCAGAAGAGAGAGTCCATGGCCATAGGCGATATGGAAATCGAATAAACATTGGGTATGCCATATGATTGGGGCGCTGACTGTGGATAGCATCTACTACTCATGTAACTCACCTCCCTTGTCACGTCATGAGAGGCGGAGAAACAGAGTCTTAATACTCGAATCTTCTAATATCCTTCCGACTGTCCATAAGACAATAATTCAGAATCACTCCGGGAAGGTAGTCAAGCAATTCCTGAGGTGCTGGTTCACACAAGAAAAGGAATGCGAGTCTCCCCATTCTTCAAACTCACCAGTATATATCTAAATCTTTATTTTATAGATAACTAGCTGTCTTACCCGGCCTTGCACGGGTTGAGTTAATTCATAAATATTTTAAAAAGTTTTTCAAGTTATGTCTTTTCTTTTTCTGGATTTTTTTTCTGGAACTTATCATCCCGTCGTCCCCGTCGTCTTTTTCATCACAGTTCTTAACTGTAAAAATATACCCTAACTCATCCCGTCCCACATTTAAATTTGGCTGTTACCTTCGCTGTAAAGAACAATCAAATTGAAATAATCAGGTTTATCAAGTTATGTCTTTTCTTTTTCTGGATTAGCAGTCACTTATCATCCCGTCACCCCCGTCGTGTTTTTCTTCCCGGTTCCTTACTTTGAAAATATACCCTAACTCATCCCGCCCCGCTTTAAACTTTGGCTGTTAAAGAACAATCCAATTTAAATCATCAGGTTTATTGAGTTATATGGTTTTTCTTTTCCTGGTTAGCAATCACTTATCATCCCGTCGTCCCCGTCGTCTTTTTCATCCCGGTTTCTTACTGTGAAAATATACCCTAACGTATCCCGTCCCGCATTTTACTGTGTCTGTAAAAGAACAATCCAATTGAAATCATCAGTCTTTTGAAATTTATAGTTTAAAATCTTAAACAAAATTTCTATGAAGTATTTCCGATGTCCTTTTCAAAAATTACGCTTCGGTTTTTATAAATCACTTGATAAAAACTTAGGAAGTAAAAATCACAACACTTTTATCATCCTTTACTTAACACTTTTATCATCACATCCTTTTATCATGATAGCCAACTTCTTAGTAAAAACGGTTTTCTAGTACTTAACAATAAAAATTTAGTGAATGTATAAGTCTAGTAAACCATGCCTCATGAAACAATGAAATAATTTCAGCTCTGTTTCCATGGAAACCATTTATTTTAGCCTTTCCATAAATATATTTATTTTAGAAAAAAATTAAAATTACAAATGAAGGAAAATGTTGTTTCAAAATTAATTATTTGAATTTATATGTTTCCTGAAAATTGTTATAATTTTGAAATAGAAATTTACACTGTGTTTTTGGTCTTAATTTGTTATAAATTATGAAATTATATTTTATCACATGAGGCCTGACGAAACCTCAAGAGAGAAATAAACCTACTGCAATTTACGCATTTCAACAATGCATAATGCTATTTCAATGGGAAAAACGGAGTCGAAAAAGCGCCGAAAAACAGGGAAGGAGTCATTCGATTTTTAAATCCGTTCTTAGTGCGTTCATCAGCTTCTCTCGGAAATCTTTATGCTTCTTATTTTATATCGTGGACAGATAATGCCAAGAGTAGTAGCTGATAAATATTGCCTATTGTACAAGCTCAACGGTGTTCATTTTACAAAAATTTATATTTATATATTGGTGACATATATTGGCTGACTCTGATTAGTGTAACCTTTTTGACCAAGAATTTAACACCGACGCTGATGGATGTGAATATGGTTGTAAAGGCACATTTACACTGTTTTACTTTCGCTGTTCATCTTAAGTGATTCACTCCTGTGAATAGCTAGTTTCCATAGAAAGTGGAAGTTTAAAGATGTACGCGCGCGCGTAGTCTACATGGCTGGATTTAAGAGGCTACATGGTTCTCCCTCAACACATTTTCAGAATTTTTATTTATTTTTAAATGGTAAAGAACGTTTTTGGAGCTTTCAGGAATAGACTACCATCCTCAAGATCTCTTAGTCCCCCGAGAATCTCCAACCTATACCCGCTGAAGTTGAAAAAATGTTGGTCACACCAAAATCCAGTTTGTAGTCTTTGGACTCCACATAAGGCAAAAAAAAAAAAATTCCTTTAGGTCACACTGACATAATTGGCAGGATCAGCAGAGGTATGTAATGCACAAGAGACCCTTTCTGAAATAATTATATGAACTAGGGAGCAAACTTTACCTCATCTTTTCAATATTTTCCCATCCTGAGAAACGTTTTAGGGGCCATTCATTAATTACGTAAGGGTCCCAAGGGGGAGGGGGGGGGGTTGGAAAAATCTCTACATACCCTTACTTGGGGGTGGGGGGTCAAACCATTCTTACGTAAGATTTTCCAAGTTAATGTAAAAAATTCCAATTATTCTAATCAAATTAAAAATTAATTCCAAAGACTAGAGATAATAATATAGCAAGAATATTACTTATCTGTTGAAAAATAAAAATCTTTTATTTACGTCACACTGAGAGTTTTAGTGTAACAAATCCTTTTCTAATATTTATTATTTTGAAAAACGAAATGGAATCTTACCTAAGAATAGGGGGGAGGGGTTTGAAAAATCTTACGTACCCTTACATGGGGGTAGGAGGGGGTCAAAAATTGCCAAAATCATCTTTACGTAATTAATGAATGGCCCCTTAAGCAATTATCAGTTGCTTTTTTTTTTTTGACAAATATGCTGATGAATCTTGCTGAAGGAAACTTTAACTCAATGCCTTGCACAGAGCAATTAGCGTAAATTTCTGTGTTTAGTTAATGAAGCAATCAATGCCGAACGTTCTAATTACTATTAAGATATTAAAAGGGTGTTGAGATTTTTGATCGGGCAAAAAGATAATACTTCTATGAAAGTACTATATTGAACAGATAATGTTGCCATTGATTTATTTTTCATTTCAACGGGAAAAAAATGTCAATCTTAAGCTAACCAGCAACTACTCATTAATTTCTTTTCTAAACAGGCATGAATAATGTTTCAGCCTGTTTGTGCAATTTAGTACTTTCTTTGAATTTTTCCTCAGTCGTTTAGAGCATTCAGAAAACTTTATATTATATTTACTAATTTTAAAAGTGGTGACTATTACAACTTTTGGACCATACATTTTCTTAATTTAGTTAGCTCATCCAAAGAAGTTTTGAAGTTTAACAAATATTCTTTATTTACCCGCAACATAACTTTTTACCTTCTGATCTCCTGTTGACCACAAAGGCAGTTAGTTAGCTTTGACTTCTTCAAGAAACAGAGCTTGACCATAGTTGCAAATCTGGATCGACTTTAAGGTTTAAAAGATTTGTTATGTTAAAACATAGCAGGCTTAGATCTATTTCTTAGCAGTGTGGAAAAGAGGGAAAAAAAGTACACATCTATTCTAACTTCCCTAAGATACTTTAATTTTTAAGAACTCCAAAAGCTTTTAATTAACAGAAGAACTATCAAATAGGACAAGTCGTTATTAAAGCAGTTTCATTGTTTTAATTTTATATTTTAACATTATTTTCACTTCATTGTGACAATGAAATAATTTTAAAGATTTCTTTTCCTCTTATCTATTACAAATGTCATTAAAACTGAAAAACATAACAACTTCAAGTGTGTTTTGATAAAGCTTGTTTACCTCGTGAAATATTCGTCGAGCGAGACTTTACATTATTGCTATGATATTTCTATCAATTAATTTAAAAATAAATTTAATTGTGCTTTTAAAATACAATTACCACACAACATGTAGTAACAATGTGAAGAAGTTACATATGCAGACGAATATATCCGAATCCAACTTTCAGAATATACTTTCCGCTTGGCCATTTATCTAATTGAAGTGCTTAAATAATTGTGAATACATTTCGAAAGTAATCATTAAATTTTATTGTGTCTGCAGAAGTTTCAGAAGTAAATGATTAAGTTTTTTACTACACAATTTATTTTTAAATCAAATAAGAGTGAATTTTTAAACTGTTAATGTAATGAGAGTCTCTTTTTTTTACCTGTTCATTACAGGTTAATTATTGTTGGAAAATTCCTTACAGAAATTATTATTATTACAGAAATATCCCCGAAAGATGAATTTGAAATTTCACTGAAGGATTTTTTACATGAAATATTAAAAACTACTATCACTTTGTGAGTACTTTTTTAACGAAAACCTTTAAATGAATAAAAAAAAAAAACCATAGTAAACTTGATCTAGATCTAGAAAAACTTAAGAGTAATAATGATTGCAATAATCCATTTCACTGTAATTATCCAGAAGAACTTTGTTCAATCGAGGTTGTCATGACGTAGATCAGCAAATAAGCGAAAATTTCATACAAAAGATAGTTCTTAGTACCGCAAAATTTCAAAATAAGAAATTAACCCCATACAAAGTAACCAAAATAAGATATTTTAAAATTTTTATTGCTATAATTTTAAATAATAAACTAGTACTTCAATAAATTAATGTCCCCAAGTCAGAAAGTCCTCTAAAAAACTTAAGAGAAAACAAGGACAGGTTAAATGAGTTACTGATAAATGAAAATCTACTGTATTTTAATTCTAAAAGTAATTATTTGGTCCCAAAAGGATTTTCCGTTTGAATTTTGAGAAAGATAATTGTCCTATGGATTTTACAAAGGAAATGACAGATGCCCTTGTTTCACTGAAAATTGTGCGTTTCAGCAAAATAAAAGCTTCTACCCTCGGCGGGACTCGAACCCGCAATCCCCGGTTTAGGAGACCGATGCCTTATCCATTGGGCCACGAGGGCTTGTGTAGCGAGCATTCAAGTAAGAAGTCAAACCAGACTATCATGAGTGAGGGTGAGCTATTTCGGTAAACAAGTTGATACGCTAGTTGCTCATTTTCCCGCTGGGCGGAAGGAAGAAAGTAGGATGGGTGGAATTCCGGTAAGCTGCGCGGGACGGAACTTCGCCGTTGAAAAACATGTTTGATTTTGGAAGAAGTATACAATTACTTTAGTCGTTGGAAATAATTGTACGTTAATATTAACCATTCTTCTGTTAACAATCATTATCTTAATAAGCTTTTAATTATTTATATAAAAAATATTTAATTTTTTTCTGGTGACTAATTTCAACTTCAGGGATCTCTCTGTTGCTCAATATTAAAATATAAAACAGTCTCATAGAACTGTAAAAAAAAACTTCTGCAGACCTAGAGGGAGTACAAAAAAACAGTATTTCTGAAATATTTTCCCAGAAAATTGTTTTTATTCTTGATCAATAAAAGGACTGGAAATTATAAAAATATTTTAAGTAAAAAGAATCCCCCAAATTTCGTTGTAGTATTATTAAAGATCTATTCAATACTTCATTTTAAGAAGCCCCCAGCGACATAAAAATATATTGATGCTTTATAGCAGGTATGGGCAACCTTTTCGAATCCGCGGGCCGGACTCAAAGATTATAATGTCGTGCAGGGCCAAAGAGCAGATAATAAGTAATATTTTTTAAGTAAAAAAATGAGGCCTTTTATTATATATATTTATGAAGTTTAATTCTAAAGTTAAAAATTAATCTGGATTTATACAATATCTAGATTACATAAAATAATTATAATGAAGTTACATTAATCTGGACCAGGCGCGGATCCAGCACGGCTCCAATGGGGGGGGGGCACTTCTTCAGACCATCATCTTTATCTTTTAAAAAAAAATGTCAAAATTTTGGAAATTTGACCTGTAAAAGTAGGTTTTTAACTCATTTTGAGTACTTTTTGGGACTTTTTTTTCGTACTTATGAATGATTTTTGGGTCCAAGGGGGGGGCACTTTCCAGAGTGCCACCCCCTGTATCCGCCTCTGATCTGGACTAGAATAATATTACATACAATAATTATAAAGTTAGTTACATTAATCTACAATAGATTAATACTTTGATTTGAAACAAAAATTATAATGCTAAAGTTACAAAAATCGACTAGAATAATATGTGATTTTTGAGTACAATTTTTAAAATGTTCCGCGGGCCGGACCAAATGACGTGGCGGGCCGGAGGTTGCCCACCGTTGCTTTATAGCAACAAAAATATTTCTAGGACGAGGATATGGGGTAATTTTATTTATTTTCAAAAAACGAAACATCTCTGAATTTAAAGGGGTTACATCCCCGAATCCCCTGCTTTGGCTGCACCCATGCCTTTGCCTTAGAATGCTTTTCTAACCCAGTGGCGAAAATCACAATAACATGGAGTGTACTTTTGATCAGGGTTTGAATATGATAATCAGTTTTTTCATCAAAATCTCTTGTAGATGATGAAAGTTGATTAATAACTTTAAAAATAGAGCCTGGCGGCTAGTAAGCATATAACATTTAAATCCCACTTGAGTTTCATTGATACGATTCGATTACCTATCATTCAAGGATTACTTACTGAACAGTATGGTTAATCTAAAAAAAATTCGGTCAAGCTTGCACTCCTTTTCCACGATCAAGAAATCCACAGGCCCTTCCGACAAGGAAATTCCCTCCATTTCATTAAATATGACAAATTAACACTGTGAAAGCCAGCTGCGTTAGTAGTTATATCCACCCAACTCAACGCTAGCGGACATCTAAAGCAAACCGCTTTTGGTTTTTCTCTTCTATTTTTAGAAACAAACCTAGGAAGTTTTTCTCTCTATTTTCCATAAAAGCTTATTATCTCGCTCAATACCAATGGCTAACGATCAGATTTTGATATCCGCATAAGATCAGATAACGCATCATTTTGATGATCTTACAAAATAAATTGTTAGATAACTGGTTCAATGAAATTTCCGGCCCAGCGTCTTGCCTTGAATTAATTGGTTAAGATCCAGGGATATATCTGTGTTATACAATCGGCATATTTAATTTCGTCACAATAATCTTTGTTTTACCGTTGCTGCTACAGCTAGATCGGGTTGAGTTGATTGCTGGATATCTTTTGGACATTTTAAAGTTCAAGGGGAATGTAACAATAGCATAATACTAATTGGCCAATAAAAAAATATTACTTGGGCCGAGGCGAGGAAGGCCTGCAATAGTTCGATTTTGCACGGGTTAATTTTAAAAATGGTTCTAGTAAAAACGCTCAAGTCAAATCTGCCTTTTAAAAGATAAATATACACGGATTATTGGTTTTGCTTTTGATTGTTTTCTCTTCTTATCGTCCATTATGTTGTTTTTTTATATCATCCGTATCACCATTTTCACTTGAAAGGGCCAGTGCCAGTGCTCCTTGTTAAACCTTGCGTAATGTGTTAATGCGTAGTACCTTGTTTGCATCTAATTGTAAAAGTATACCAAAAAAATATCTCCTAAAACTTCAATCCCAACATTAGGCATCTTTTTACACTCTAAAATATTTTTACCCTAATGCCTTATATTATTTTGCTTTGGAGAATCAGAAGTATATCTATATGTTTAATGAAAATATCTCGAATATGAAAATCACACAGACGTTTATAAACACAAACAGTTATAAAATGTACAGTGTATACACGCGCGCGTACAGCAGTATTTCGCAAACCATCACTTCTTAATTATTCATAACGTTGGATAATACTTTGAATTTTTAGCAGAATTTATTAGAAGTAACAAAACTCTGTCTCAGTGAGATTGTGGAATCTCTGAAACGGCCGTATGGCTGTCTATTTTTTCAATTTATCTGTATTTTTTTTAATAATTTAATAATTTTTTTAACAAGTTTCAATTTATCTATATTTATTTTTTTTACTTTGTGTGTTTTCTTCAGTTAGCTTGGCACAAACTATTTCTATATAATTAAATAATTGTTGCCACTCAAAAATCATAAGCTACGGAATCCCGAGTATATCACAAGAAAGATAATAACCAGCATAGATAGTGCCAATTCGACCAGCAAAAATATTTTAATTACTTGCATCCAGGGGCGTAGCCAAGGGGGGGTCCACGGGTCCGCCCCCCCCCTTTGGGCCTGACCTAAAAGAGCCTGAAAAACACTTTTTTGCTAGTAGAAACTCTTAAAATTTACCGGGGGGAAATTCCCGATACCATGGGTTAAAATACTGTTTTTAAGGGTCAAATTTCCAAACATTTTCTGGGGGAGAACCCCCAGACCCCCCTTTTGTACTTGAATTTCTATAATAACTACGAATTTTTTACAGTAAGCTAATGATATTTTTAAAGAAACTTTTTACATTAAGAAAAACATATTTCTTTTGTTGATGAAAACTTGGAAGTTTAAAAATTAGTACTTAATCTTAACTATTATACTAATTAATAATAAATTATTAACCTTTAATTAATATATAAGTGCAACTATAATAATTTGAGAATAATTAATTCCACTAATTACGGGAAAAACTATTCATATTCAATAAATTTTTCACACTGGACCCCCCCAAGGGAAAATCCTGGCTACATCAAATAGAAATCTTGCACTTAGAAATCATTAAATGAGTGAAAATGAATAAACGGCATTGACCATTTTCTTAGTATAATCGATATGTCTGAACTTCACTGGTAGCCTAGACAAGCTGACTAATCGAATATAGGGTAGTGCGACATCAACTTAGGTCGGCATCTTGATGACATTTCCATCGGTCAACCTCCCTGCAATCAGAATATAAATATAACCTTGAGTCTTTCCCTCATAAAAGTAGAGTTCACATGATAATATGGTCCGCTCACATGAATTGAATACAGTTCTCTCGGCGTGGGAGTCGGGGATGATCCGAACTGGATCAATGTCGAAAAGCACAATTCGAACCTCCACCACCCGGATTCTTTGAACATCCGGGGAAATATAATTTCGTTGGAACAATGTCTTGCTTCCCGTCCAACGCCAAATGGCGTGGAACCAAGCTGTATGCCCTGTTGGCCATTGTGTTAGGAGACACAGAGTATCATTGCATTGTGTTCTGATGGGGTGAAGTGTATCAAGACTCCGCCCCTTCCGGGCAAATAGTGCGGGATTGCGAAGATTTTTTTTTCTAATTTTTGAAAAATTTTGGTTAATTAAATCGAACAAATTCATTAATGACCCGTCAATGAGGTATTTGCATAAGTGAGGGATTTGCTTAATTTTACACTAACAATTCATTTACATTACAATAACAATTCAGAAGCAAGTATCCTACCACTGTTCCAGTGGAGATTCAGTAACCTTAAAATTAAAACTTAATAATATAACATCTTCCTTATTGGGGTAACTTTTGACGCAAGCGCAGTGTTGCTGTTGCTGATTGCGAAAAGTGACTAGAGTATAGTCAAGAAGCCCTTTTCGTTATAATTTTGTATTTTGAAGAAGAAAAACTGTATTAATAGCGTATGGATATTTTAAGAAAGGATATAAGATAATCGAACAACTAAACACCTGCTACCACCTTTACTCCTCGTGGAGTGAATGGGCGATGCCTGTATTTCCTGAAAACAGAAAAAAAAAACATTTTCCCCATAAAAAATAGTTATAAATTCAAAATTAAATTAAATTAAAAGTAATAACACTTAAAATTTTTAACCGCATGTTGAAAAATCTAATGACCATGACTCAACTAAAAGGTGATAAAATCACCAATAACGTGCCTCAAAAAGGAAGTTTCAAAAATCTACTACTTCTCTCAGTCAGAACGAGAACAGTCCCCCAAACTAGAAACTGTTCTTGAAAAAATTTTATATTTGTGTTCATACTATATCCAAAAATAATCATGATAATTCAATAATAATCTTCTCAAATCCAGTCATTTCTATTTTAAATAATTCTAATTTTTTTGTAATCTAGCGCCATTTCTTACGTACACCCTGAGCTGAACCTTATTTCTTATAATATGACGTCACGTATTATTTTCGCGCTCTTTTCTTGAAGTCAAACTTAAGAATTAGTTAAAAAATAAATAAAAGTATCGTAATTAATTTAAAAAAAAAAACATTTTTGCTCGTATATTCCTCTCTCGGACGTCTCTATCGAATAAAAAAATAAAATAAAATGCGGGAATTGACCATTGGACGTGGTTCACTTCTTAAAAACCATGTTCTTTACATTTTCACATTGGTTTGCTAATGCTTGTTTTGGATCTCCATTTTTTTTTAAGTTCAACAAACTGCCTTCTCTTATCGGAAAAGGCCGGTAGCGGCCTTGCACATCTGCCGATAACGTCCAACACTGTACTTAAATGGTATTTGTTTTTCTGCATTGCTGCAGATGCAAGATACTGGCTTTGTGTTTATTTGTTGTATTTTCAAAGGACGTAATCATTTTATTTGGTCATTTTTCGGTGGTAATGACACCTATCAAAAAATAGAGGGCATTGTTCTTTGACGAGGAAAGTTTTCAAGAATTATTTACTTTGGACCGAGTATTTTTATTTCACGATGATTACACTATTCAATGCCTTGATTTTAGCCTCCATTAAAAAACTAGAAAATAAAGTATTATTAAACAGTGTTATGTTAACACCTCTATTAACTTTTCTCTTTAGAAACCAGTTAATGTTAATTTATAACCATAGTTTTGGTAAAAATTCAATTGAATCCATCTTAACAAAATAACTTATAATAGAGGTTCCTAAATTGTAGTCCTAGTAACACACCATCGAATGCTTTATTTAATTTTTTACAATAACTTATTTACTTAAATTTTTCCAGCATTAACTTTGTTTGAGACACGTCTTTTACGCTCATCAGGAAAGCAGAATACGAGTAGATGAACTGAATTTTTAAGAGGCATCTAAAAATACCAGACGTAAAACTATTCTATCTGAAAGCTAACTCGTATATTCGTCTAACATGTCGCAGTCAGATGAAGTAATATCCGATGGCATTGAATTCTTTGGCGGAACAATCACAAGGTTGGAATGATTAACAACTGTTCGACACGATTCCTCCAACAGAATATATGATCGACATTTTCCTAAACTAACAACATATAATTCCAAGTACCCGAAATTTTGATTTTAACTTTTATTTTTCTGATTCGATCATCGATGGGTTTTAAAAATCTCCTAAATGGACAGGTTAAATAAAAAAAAGAATTTGGTTTATCATTATCGAGAAATATTTGCGATCAAAATAAGTAAAACATTACTTCCGAAGTAAAAATAAGACATAAATTTTACAATGTTTATTGCTCGTCATCTTATAAGTCAGACAATCTCAGAGTCAACATCTTACAATGTTGTGTGAAATAAAACACTTTTAAAAGTCAAAGTTTAGTAAAAGAAAGCTAGTTTTTGACAATAGTGATATTTATTATACGGGTGTCCACGATTTGAAAGAAAAACCTATTTATCCTACAAGGTAAAGTCATAGGAGTCAATTCACAAATTATGCCACTGTTTCCACTCCTCCGCCTCCCTGTTATTATGTTGTCACATATTATTGAATACTCTTTTCAATATTACATTCACATACAGTCATTCAAATTTTATGTATTCCAATATTTATAATCTTTGACTGGTGATAATTAAAAAAATAACGGTCACACAGAAAAATATAACTGGAATTGTCTGGGAAAAACGATTTTAACTTTCACCGTTCATCCCAGTTTGTTTGCAATTGACGAAGAAATCCCATCTGTTCAGACAAATAATCTTTCCTTCTTTTTTATTTATCTCAAAATAGTTTTAATGACCGCGGAAGTGAAATGAAAACGACTGACGACGGACCTGCGCAAATTCATCTGAATACACTACGATAGTGTTTGCTCTATGACTCACCGAAGAAGATCTCTGTATTATCAAAGATGAATATACCATAATATTTTATCCAATCATGTCAATATGGTGATCCTGAGTTATCGCTCAGTGAACCCAAAGGGTCTTGACCGCTAGCTAGCAATTAGAAAGGTTCGTCGCACTGGTAAAAGTTTAATTGGAAAAAATATGGGTATCCCTTTCCTACAAGAATATTTTGATTAGAAAATTCCCTGTTGGTATTTGGAAGGCTAATGCTAATATTGAAGCTGTATTTGATTGATAAAAGTGTTTATCTTCTTTTTAAGGTATGTTTTTTATCTTTATAAAAAGAAGTAAATTAAAATATTTTCTTTTAAGGGTTTAAATTTGTGAATCCTATAGTTTACATAAAAAATAACAGTGATTATATTTGATGAATAATTTCAATTACCGTGCCCGATTTTAGAATAAAAATGAAAATCGATAGTTGAAATATAATGTATTGCAGTGTTGCATCGTTTCAGCTGAAACGATAGAATTGCGTTTCCTATAAATATCGATTTCAAACCCTGATTTCCACACCTTTTTAATAATGTAGGAAAAGAAAGTTGCCTTAATCTTTCAGCTAATTCACATCTTTAGAAAAATTTTAAAAGTCACCAGTTATTTACTTAAGTTTATTTTTTCAAATAGTTTTTAAGTATATACATTGTACAAGCATCTTTGCTAATCATGTATATACAATTTTTTAAGCGAAACATTTAATTACGTTTCGATTGTAAAACAAGAAAGTTGCAGGTAAAATAATAAGGTAAATGTGGGTATAGTGGACACTTTAAGGAAAAGTTTCGCTTAAATTCTCTATAAATATCAATCTATTTGCCTGTAAACGGTTACCATCCTATTTTTAGATCAACTGGATCTTCTTCTTTCGATTTTACCAATTAAAACTGTAATTAGATCGGGGAAAGTATTTTTAATGAATGTTTTAAAAGTACTCCAAATTGCTTCTATAGTGGCCACATCGATGTATCTGGTGTTTCTATGGTGGACACCCTTTGCATCAAAAGTGGACACCTCTCTTTTTCTGCCTATATGAGGGTGTTTATGCATGAAATTGAGTAGGTATGGTCGTTTAGTTCTAAAAAAGTCTTGCTTCCTAGCGAAATATATTTTGGATTAAAATAAAATCAGTTTTATTTGACTTAGAATTACAGACTTAATGGTTTCCGGCCCATAGCCTACGTTGTAGCTGATTTGAGAGGAATTTCCCGAAGCCAGGATGAAACCTAATTCGTACAACACCCGTTTTATGGCATAATCAACAGTTTCTGAAGAAAATCTGATTCAAATTAAAAATGATTTATATTTTTTTAAAAGCCATTGCAGTGACCACTATTGGAAAATCTAAGATTCTGTATTGGTAAAGTGGCCACCCCCCTAAATCCTCGTAAAGTAAAATTTTTCAAATAATTTTTTTTTCAGTATGATTGTATACACTCTACTTAATCTTAAAATGAACTTAAAAGTCAGTGAAACCGTAATAAATACTAAAAAATCAGTTCCGACTTAACCGTTTCCTAACGCGATTCAATAAGCAAAATCAAATTTTAGTCACTCGGCCGATGGTGTTATTTTCAAAGACTTAAATATCCTTCCCATACTGATCTGTGGTATTGGTGGTTATTTAACTGATTACCTGATAGCATAATCTACTATGCCTATGAATTTTAAAGCTATTTGATAACTCTAACTCGTATTAATTAAAATTAATCAACTAGGTGGCCACTATTGGGACAGTGTCCACTATACCCACATTTACCTTAATTGTGTAACTTCTTTTCACCAAGTTACCTGAACCTATTTAGCTCAGTCTATTTGTATTTAATTTTTCGATAAAAACATTTTTCAAAAAATAAATAAAATCATCACAAATTATTCACTGCTTGACTCAAACTAAAGCACAAAAGTAATAATAAGTTGAGTTTCAATCGAATCAACATAATTCAAGTTCCGATTAAATATTCGTACACACACAAGACCCAAATTTATGTTAATAATCAAAATTCGAACATAAACATTGGTTTTTAGATGAAAACGTGCTTATCAAATTCATAACCCTTCTCCTCAACATAATTAATTCATCAACCACTCAAGGAGTTTTCAACTTCACCGATTCCGGCCCATCTCGATTTCTGTGCATTGTTGCTTCTTCCTATTCGAAATAGAAGTTCTTACACGGTTTTTACTGCCGATTGTGTTCTACTAATTGCCACCGGAACGCTCGAATGCGCCACGTGCGCAAACGTCTGTGACTTTCTCTCGCAGCGATATTTTATTATCTCATTATTACTATTACGATTTTATGGGAGAAAGAAAAGACGCTGTAATGTGAATGAACCTTTTGCGGTTCATTACGTACTTGTCGAGTTCTGGTGGGTTTTTTTACAAGGTTTAAATTTAAGCAGGGTTTGAATTTAATGATCACACTTGGTCACCAAAACCTGTTTTGACGATTAAATTTTGAGTAAAATCGTAAAAATTGGGCCTTGTTTTGAGTTTGGTATGATTACTTTTAAGCGATACGGTTAAATTAATTCATGATGAAAAATATTTCGATCAAAATATAAAACTCAAACAGCGCTAAAACATTTCGTTTACACCTCACGAATTCCGCCATTTTGGCAATCTTTCGTGCGACTTAAATTATTTTTATTTTTTGGACCAAAAAATAAAACTCAAGAAAGAACGATAACAGATTTTTCTTTTCTATTCCACCAAACGATTATCCGTTTTTGATGAAAAACGCTGTCTAATTTTTAAACGTGGCAAATAAAAATTTTGATCTGCTTTTGAGTTTATATGTCTCCAAAATTATCAATTTGATGAATCTGATGTTAGTATTAGATTTTTATTAAATATTATAATGTTGAAGATTAAATTCGTTTATTAACTTTAAAAACCAAACATGCATGGCTTGTGTACAAAAAATTAAAATACTGTATAACCTCAGTGAGCGACCACAAAAAATGAATAAATAAACTGAAATTAATATATATTCCTGAGTAGAGTGTGTTTTATACAGCACATAAAATTTATGCCTATTTTACTGGTGAGTGTAATCACGTTTCTGATCACGTCAATTGATCACAAAAAAAGTTCTTGAAAATATTTTATAAAACTTTTGTGGTCCTCAACAATCTATCCTACACTTATACTCCAGAAAGCTCTCATAAAATGAATACTTGAAGAACAAAGAATACCTTGATCTCCCAATTTTTATAATTATAGTACGATTTGCGAAAGCTAGTTTTTTTTATGCATGACGTCATTGTTAATCAAACCATGATTCAAACGATTCAAACCATCCCATCAAGGATTGTGGCACCATTCCAGGTTTTTCATTTTCTTTTCCATGGTTGCATTGCTGTCCATTAAATAATGATACTGATAAGACATTTATAAACTTTATAAAACTAAGTCCTTGTTCCACTGCTACTAAGAACCGGATTTTTACAGCTGGACTATAATTTTTACTTCGATGTTTTTGATGGGATAATCTGAGAAGGTTTCAAAGCCATTATTGAGATAAAGCATACTAAAGTTCCTACTCTTGGGGATTCCTCCCAGTGAATCATTGGATTTGAATCACATTACTACTGACTGAGATTATTTAGAAGACTCATCAAGACTGATGTTGACAGTTTTTAAAGAATATCTAAGAAAGTGTAAGTACAGCAAAATATTTCTCTACATATCAAATTTGTTGACAAAATAAATGTTGTTTTATGTATAAATATTTCCCCAGAAATTAGATGGTTATAAACTCAAATTTAAAAAATAAAATAAAATCATCTTCTTAGCATTATGCTAATTTATATGAATTTAAATAATGAGGCGCTTGCAGCAACAAATGAGCTAATTCCAACAGCTTTAATTAGAAGTTAGTTATTCCCTGAAATACAAAATTAAATGTATTTGTTTTGTTTTAAAGAGCATGTTAATGTCATAAAGCATTGCACTGGGATTTAACCATTACCTCCTATTTAGTTCTATTTCACTCCTATTTAGTACGTCAAAGTGTATCAGCAGCATAAGCTGTACTGAGAAAATGTCGATTTCAAATATGAGTACATCGATGGGGTTTCATTTTGATATGGAATTTTTTGTTTCAAAGAAAATACAATTATTTCAATTTTGAAATACCAGAAATCATTATTATTGAGCCTCGTTATTTTAGTTAGAGTTTTCCCTCTTGACAATAAGAAATAGTTTAATTTTTTTTTTACTAAAACTTACTTTTAGTTTTGGGATAAATGAACCTCTCTGCTTTTTCAATCATATAATTTTTATGATAATTTTTAAGCAAATGCCTGGTGATTAAAAAAAACGAATTAATTTAATTTTCAATTTCTTCGATAAATTCCTATATATTTCTTTCAAAACATAATTGATAAAAAAGAAGAAAAAACTTCCAAATATTTGCATCTCAAATCGTATTTATGAGTTGATGATAATGGCTGACACATTATACATCCAGCCTAAAAAAGAGGAATACTCCGGGACCATTTCTTCATATCCGTTAACGTAACAACACTTGTTAGACTGACCACCAGTGACATCATTTTGCCCATTACGAAATCGGTGTTGGGAACAAATTGCGTCCGGTGTTTCCTGTTTTCGCAATTTATCGGCCCAGTTTCATCCCCCTACCTGGTTAAGTTTTCATGAAAAATAACGCAGAGAAAAGAAATAATTTCATTGATAACTCAGCTAGTTAAAAAAAAGACTGGACGAATAGGATTTTAAACATTTTGTTCACCACTAAATGTATAAAAAATATTAAATGATTACATCATCTCTCACTTAGATAATAGTGATCCCGATATAACTTCAGTCACACTTTTATAAAAATTCGAAATTAGAAAGTTTCGAATTGTAAAATATTGTTGACCAGTCAAAAACGCATAAATTCTGTTCCACAATGAATGATGTCTAATAATTTCGACTGTCATAAGATTTTTTATACTGGTTATCAAATTCACCATATTGGATATTGTTTACTTTTGCCAGGATGAGACAACCAATATCAAAATCTTTTACGAAGGAACGCAAATAAATCGGGATATCTTTATAAAATATTCTGTATCGGCATAAATAAGTGGTTTTATTATTTGTCTCTATAAAAGAGATGAGTTATAAAGTTTCTTAATTATTTTTAAGAGCACGTGATTTTTACAAGTAAAAAATTTTAAAATATTACTAGATTTAAAAAAAAATAATGCAAAATTAGTAATGTCTTAAAAATGTATTTGAAATACATTTAAAATAATCTCAAGCATAGAAAACAAATCCAAAATATTTTAAGCGTATTTAAGGAATGAATTAATTATTGTCCGATTCGGATTTTTAACAAGTATTCAAAATGTTTGAATCAGTACGATGACTGAAAATTTCGAAATAATTAAATCCCCTCTGAGTGCGTCGATGAATATGAAGCCCGATCATCAGACTTTTTCCAAACAACACTTTCTTTAGAAATATACGGAAAAGAATGGAGAATTATTTCTAGATTTGAGTTTTGTTCAATTTGCCATTGTAAGAAGATATAGTCTCCTATAGTCTAATAGTGTCTCCTTCAGTATTCTAAAAATCTATATTTTCATGCTACTACTTATATGCTTTATATCGAACGCATTGCGGTGTCCCTTCCTGGTAGCTGGTTTTTGTTCGATTTTCAATAAATGCTTATTGTTCAAGATTAATTTTCCTTTTGATTAAACAAAATATCTCGACTTTGCTAAATCTAGTTAAATGCTTTTATATCATGTTAATTCAATTGATTTTTACTGTCAGTCGGTGAAAAGCGAACTTGGTAAGTTCGAAACTTATTGACTAGTGACCAAACTAGTGATTTATAAAAGTATTCTTCGGCCTTCCATAACATATGCGTGAGCCATCTGATCTGGGTAGCTAACCAAAGAACTTCAAATCAAAGAACTGGAAGCCTTGTAGAACATGGAAAATTTTAATACTATTTTAGGTTTAAGATAGTGCCATCTCTTCTCTTTCTACATTCATATAGGTTCTCTATATAGGTATATAGGCCCCGGGTCATCCGGTTCCTGTTGATCCGCGGTAATCAAGAATTATTAGGTCGCCAAAAAGCTCAAATCTGGAACTTCGGAAGCTTTTAAAAAAGTTTTATAGCGTTTTTATTTACATCAAAATTCTTGTAACTCTACCAACAACTCTCATTCCCAATATCCTGTTGTCGAACCATCCATTTGTACCCTATAAAAATCAAATGTCATCTGTGATACCCTCAATTTATTTTCCCCTATCATCACCTTTTGTGTCCTTCGAGGTGACCTACTGAGAGACGATGATAGTTCCTGGTGGGTATTTCTCCTTACGTAGTGGCAACAGGGGGCTCAGTTCGGGTGGTGGTCTGATTTCGAGAGTTCAAGGTTGGGGTTCCCGGAGGAGTGGAGCTGAGAGGTTCCGGATGGTGTTTGGCAACAGGTGAATGATGGGATAGTTTTTTGGTCATAGTCTTCTTGATTGTCATCTTGAAGCATCTGGTGGTCAGACAACAGAAAAGAGTAAGAGGGATAGGGATGGGCCAAATCTTTACAGTCATCAATAAAACAGTACAACCATAAAATGGGGTAACTTTGGCCCTTTCGGAGGGGAAACTTTGACCTAACCATCGGAAAGAGATTCTAGACTTACCTCTAGATCTAGACTTACCATATCTTGGAATCTTGTTTCTGTATGGTGGTGTTTGAATAAAATAAATAAATAAATAAATGTCAGGGATTAACCCGGATTTTTAGTGCTTTCAAATGTCCGGGGTTTCATAATTTTAGAATTGCGAGACAATTTTATAAAAATAATTCTTACCAAGATGTGTGAAATTGCGTTGTTTTACTTTTTCTTAGGTCCGTATTAATTCAAAACTTATACTTGCTGTGAATTTATGATGAATTTAAGGGAAACAAATTTTAAAAAAGTAATATTAAATGAAAAATAAGCTAAATATTTCTGTTTATCTTTTTAGTTTGAATGTTTTTGCTTAGTTTTTAATCTTTGATGAATTCATGTGGTACTTCTTAATTAATTACAAAAATATGTCTTGGATAAGAAAATATGGTAAGCCTAAAGCTGTATCTGTAAAAAATATGAATATCCCTGATTTAATGCTATACTTATTAAGACCAACATGTGGCATTGTTGTTATGACTTTCTCAAACTGGTGTCTTGAAATTCATAAAATATTATCACTGCCTTCCACTTCCAACTTAAGTGGCATTAAAAAGTCGATTTTTGCTATCCTCATATTTTTTTTTGGAAACTGGATTAAAAACGAGATTTAAAACACCTAGGTCATATTTTTCAATCAGTTATACATAAATTATCAAAAAAATTTTCATATCATTATTTTATTTAACATATTGGTTTGAATTTTAGTGAATATTTATTATGTATGCTCGAAAAAAATATTTACACACTTTTCCTTAAAAGTGGAAATGACGCATAAAAAGTGAAAATTTGATATTTTATCTGAGCTGTTTCTTTCAAGATAAGGAATTTTTTTACCTTTTCTATTGTAATTAAATCCAAATATCATCCTTATGACTCAGACAACTATTGCTCGAAATAAAGGATATAAAAAGGAAATGCATATCCACGCTTATCTGAAACTTTGTAAATAAGACTAGGCACTGTCATTCCAGAGAGTAGCTCAAATAGTTCACTATAGCTCAAATAGTTCACTCAGTAGTTCACTGCAAAATAAATATCAGTAATGGTCATTGTTTTCATTTATCACCATAACCGGGAAGTTCAGTAATCCCAGGTATGACGCTTCTTGAAAAAATTAAACAGTTAACTTCAAATAAAAATACGGAAAAGTATGGATCTAGAAATGAACAATAATTTACATATTTTCTTTTGGTTTTAGTAACAAATCTTCGTGAGTCGTTTTAAGGTCAAATATTGCATTGGGTTTTTTGTACTTAATTTGATACTACATATCACTAAGGAGCCGTCCATAAATGATGTCACGCTTGTAGGGGAGGGAGTGGTTCATTAACTTGTGACAAGGGGGAGAAGGTGGGTTGAGAATTGTGACACCACACATTGAAAATCATAAAAAAAAACTAAATAATTTTTTTTCTTCTGGAAAATGTTGTTTAAATGGTATTAATATAAAATTCCAATCTAACTTTTCGATCATAGGTGTTCTCTTCGTTATTTTTCAGAACAGTCGAGGTAATTCTCCATTGGCGATTTGGCAACCTTTCATGATTTTTATTTTCGGAGTGAAACATAAAACTCAAGAAACAATGCTCACAGATAATCATTAAAATAACGATCACCAATAATGATTACGACGCGAGTTTTTCTTTTCTGATCGCCAAACGATGATCGATGTTTGATGAAAAACGCTGTCTGATTTTTAAAAGTGGCAAATAAAAATTCCGATCTGATTTTGAGTTTTTTCTCCGTCTCCATAATTATTAATTTCAAACCCTGTTTTTTTTTTCTATCCCCTTTATTTTTGTTCAATCTTTCTTACTTTGTCGTAAGGATTTGCTTTTAGCCGTTTCAGTATATTAAGCATGGTTATAGTATTACTATATAGGGAACAGGTACACATACCCAAGTAATTTAGATTGGTTCAGGTTGATTAAGAAACTTATTAGTAAGTATGGTTATGTTTTATGGCACTGATGCATAAGATAAGCCATGGAGCTAGGAGTAAGTGGAGGGAGCATCGTCAATAGGAACTCAATAATCAAGTTGAAGCAACCGTGAAGTTTTGCCGCCATCTTGAGTAATGCATTGTGTAACTAACCAAAATTATAATTTCTTTTCAAAAACTATTACTGGTGAGTGTTACTATGTTCCATGAAACTTTTTATTTTAGAATAAAATATAAAATTACTCCACTAATATTTCAAATAAAATATTTGCATCCCGTTTAAATTATTGGCATACAATCCATCTTACTTATTCATGTTTTATTCAGAGGTAAGAGGTCTTTTAAAGAGTGCGAAATAAAAATGCAAAAGTTTCATGGAACATGAAGTTAGTCACCAGATATAGTTTTAGAGAAAAGTTTTAAAGTTTAATAAAACTTCAATGCATTACACAAGATGGCTTCCAGTCATTATCACAGTTAATTTAGGCTTTCTTTGGCTTCAGTGATTTCAGCCCATGTTCCCTCCACTTACTCCTAGTTCCATGAGATAAGCGAATACGGGAAGTTCGATTCTTATAAAGGGTGTCAAATAAATATGGCTCTGTATTTTAGTTAGTCACCACTACAGAATTAAAACAAATTATTTTGAGGAATTGTCTTTCAAATTGCGTAATGGTTAAATCCGTATCCAATAAATTTATTCACGATCTCATTCGTGAAATATGAAATAATTAGGTAGGTCACAGCACTGGCGAACTTGATATTTGTTTTTTTGGGGGGGGGGCAGGAGGGGCTTGGAATTTTCTAAATCGAATATTAAATCTTCTTGATGATTATAATGTTAAAAAGTCAGTGAATAATCGAGTTCTAATTTCCAAAAGGGGGTGTCTGGTGCCTATCCTCCAGATAATTTTTGGAAATTTGAGTCGACAAAAACAGTGTTTCAACTCGTTTTGGTACACCTAATCCAAATCTTTAATGCCACAAACATGATTTTTATTTTTTGGCAGAAAAAATAAAACTAAAAAGAAATGCTCACAGATAATCGTTAAATAATGATCACCAGTAATGATTACGCAACGATAGTTTTCTTTTCTGATCGCCAAACGATGCTCCGTGTTGGATGAAAAACGTTACCCGTTTTTTAAAATCGGCAAATGAAAATTTTGATCTGATTTTGAGTTTTTCCCCATATCCATAATTATCAATTTCAAAACCTGTTTAGCGCAGTTTAAGTTTTATTTTTTGATAGAAATATTTTCGTCGTTCATCATCTAGAAAGGTGAAGGTTTTTTGTAATATAAAATAAGAAAAAACACTTAAAAGGTCTAAACACCTAAAAATGCCTTAAGCAGGCAGTAGCTAGATGACCCCTGTGTTAGATATGGGTGATAGCGTTAACAATGAAACAATGACAATATTTCAGACTCTACTCGCATCACTAAAGAATTTCGGGTTGAAAGTGTAAATGTAGATATTAGATATTGATAATAAATCTATAGCATTATGGTAAGAAAAGAAAAATCTTTTCCTTTAAGTAGAACGTATTCCAATATTGGATAGCATTAAAAATGCTCTTTTATTCATTTTTTCCAATAAAGAATTTTCCTTGAATTTCGAAATTTCAAAAATTTTGAAAAAACTTCCTTAAAACTTTACAAGGACCTTTACATTATTATTATAAGAAAAATATTTTTCTTAGGTTAGCCTTCAAATTTTGCACATGTTTTGTTTTGGTACAAACGACAGCTTTTTCCTAGTATTCAAAATCGAAATAGTACGTAGTTTCGCCTCTTTTTGCTCTTCCCTATTAAGCAGGCGCAAACCGGTCATGTTGTGAAAAACATGATAAAATTGTTTCATTTTATGCACACAGCATCATTTAAGGACAGCGATTTCATTGTCAAGATAAGCGATGAACCACTTTTTTTTTCTCTCGTGCCCCAGTAAACTGTGAACAGTATACTTTGATCATCTTACCCTTTATTTTAATGTAACACAAGTGGAGATAACCAATAGTTTTACAGATGGTAGAATGGATCAGTCTGGGAAGGGCTGAAGCGAAATCACTTTCAATTGGAAGTATGGCTGTAAAGACTCATTCAGACTTATCACTAGGGCTAGGATTTATATGTAATTAAAAATCCAAAATATGTACACATAATATATGTTTATTTTAGCAAAATATGTATTAAAAATGCCAAATATGTAATAATAAAAAGAAAATGTTAAGTAAATGTCCGTTTCGTTCTACGAAATTTTTGCATTATTTGTTATCGTGATATGGAAAACACTAATTAAACTGAACTCTGTGATTATTTTGAAAACAAAAGTCACGAAACGAAATTTCACTGAACTTTTAGCGTTTAAAGAGCAAAAATGAATAACTACATCACTAAAATATTCATGTGATAGGTTGAGAGGCCAAAAGACCATGTGATAGGTTTGTGTGATAGGTTTATGTGATAGGTTTTTTTATGGCCAAAAGACCATGTTAGGTCATAGTGAGCCAAAAACGTTTCATATGAAGAAAAAGTCGCAACTTTGAGAATATCTATTTCATTTGAGGAAAAATTCGCTATCACTTTCCAGTTTCCGCGGATTATTACGTTTCTCTTCAGCTATAAAAAAAAAGAATCCGTTATGAAAGCAAAGGATAATCGCAATCATAAATTAATCGAAGGTCGTGCGGCCAGCCACGCTTTGACGCAGGAAAAACAAAATTCCGCCGGAGATCATTTTCGTTTCCCGCCCGCGGAACGAAGGTCATTGACCTCCGATTCCGATGCGTTCGAAAGAAGATGCTTTCGAAGAACAAAACAAGAAGAAGAAAGAACAAACGGGAAAACGGAATGGAAAACCGAACAAGCGCATCCATCCAACAACACCGGAGGACCAACGTTTCCGGAGAAAAGCACCTTTCCACTGAAGAAACTCCTCTGGGTTCGAGAGTCACATGGTTGTTTGTTTTGCCTGGGAGTCACGTGACCACGCCGGTCGAGAGGAGGGCTTTCGAACAGCCGAGCAGGCAGAGCCGAAGCGAGCGCCGCAACGGAAACTTTGATCATTGTTGAATGGATGTTGTGGATGAAAAGGGAATATAACGAGTGGATATCTCTGCAGGTTGTGTTCTGACTGGTGTTTTTTAATACGGTGAGAGAGCATCTTTTTATTTTCAAACTTTTTAAAAATTGATTCGGGATTTTTCTTGGCTTTTTAACCCGTCTTTTGCGTTGTAAACAACTATTGTTGTCGGTCACAATGGTTATTGTGTGGCATAAAATATTTTTTCAATAATTTTTCAGCAATACTGGGGTAATAGTATAACTTTTTGATGAGATTTTTTATCCATTGTGTAGATACAATTTGCATTTTAGAGTTCAAGAAGAATAAATTAGCAAAGAACTCTTGTTTATTTTACTATTTAGTGATTAAATGTCTCAACTGAATCTTTTGATTTATTCCGGTTAAAACATTTTCACTACTTACATAATTATGTAAATTATGGAAGCAGTGAAAAATAAGTTTTAGAAAGTTCATTTCTTCTCCTATTTTAAAATTTTTTATTCTGACTCCAGGTCTTATGAAGCATCTGTTTCCAAAGTCTGTAATCTGAGTTAATAACTCACCGGTAAAAAAGTTTTAACTATAATTATATAAGCAAAAATTTTTAGTGTATTGAAAATGTTATCTTTATGAATAGGTACATCTATTTATAAAAGACTCGCTTAATTTAGAGATGTCTCAAAATGGTTATAAATAATGGTTTTAACTAATGAGTTCGCCGAACTTTTAAAATTTAACATATGAATAAGCTAATATCGTGTTCTATAACATTTTGGCACTGTAATCGTGAATATTGGTTCTATATCGCCTTTGAAACCTTCAGCATATTAAATTTAAAGGGAAAAAATCTTTTCCACTACTTAAAACATGCAACCAAATTGCATGCGTTTTATTAATGATAAAAATTTATGTGGAATGTAAAACGGAGTGAATCGAAACACTTTTAGAACTTTAACCGTAATAAAAAAAAATTTTTTTTGGTGAAAGTTTTTGATTGGAATATTTTGTCTTGTTCTGTTCTTTCAATTTTAAGCAAAAACAAAACGTTTTAAAGTATTTTTGATAACTTTTTATTAATTTTAAGGGTGTTCGATTCACCCCTTATCTGTGGGGTGAATCAGAACTCCCACTAGTACTAATCCAAAATCCACATGTTGGGAACCACTGTCGTAGCGCCAATATTCCATAACCATTATGACGCTGCGATAATTATGTTCCGATGCGATAACGGAGAAAAGGAAAGGTATTCCCCAGACGCATCCGTGTTCCTCGGTTCCGTCATTTCCTCTCGGAAAAACAACGGAAATGAATGCCAGCAATTAAATTCATGGTGTTTCCAGTTCCTTGGTGGCTTTGTTATAATAATTGAATATCGTTATTACCGGATAATAATAATGGCGTCATCAACAGCAAAATATTGGGATTATGGAATTGGGATTCATCCCCCAGTTTTATTAACTTTCAAAGAAATAAGCTTTTTGCATTTCAGAACTTACCTTTTAAATTCGGCTTAAGTGACAATTTTTCGGATTAGGCAAGTTTTACAATTTATTAGTGTGAGTTTTTCTACATTTAAGGTTTTGTATTCCGTTATTACCGTTCTATTCTTTTCGCGGGCTTCTTTAATACACTACGTGATCGTCTGAATCCGATTATACCTGTGTGGGAACCAATGAAATATGAAATGGATCATTAGAAAATGGCTTCAACTACTTCCAAAATTTGATTACTTTAAATAATGTTTCTCAATTATCCAGGGAACATAGTTAAAATAGTTATGGATAAATAGTTAAAAAATTAAATATTAAAACACAAATAAACCTATCTCATACAACCGTATAGATTTTATTTTTTATATTGTTGTGATGGAAAACGCGGATTCACTCTGGACAGTGCCCCCCCCCCTTGGACCCAAAAAGTACTCAGATTGAGTTAAAACCCTACTTTTACGGGTCAAATTTCAAAAAATTTTCTGGGGGTGGACCCCCAAGCGGTACCAATAGGGGATTTTGAGTGATACGTTTTGGAAAATCCCCAACATTTTGACATTTTTCTCAAAAGGTAAAGGGGATGATCTGGAAAAGTCCCGCCCCCTGGAGCCGTGCTCGATCCGCGCCTGTATGATGGTTAATTTGTATTGTGATGATTTGTATTCGGAAAACGTGGATTGATTATTAGGGAGATTGAAGCCCGTCTGATAAAAAAAACTCTTAAATTAAATGTTAACAGTTGATTACATTCTTTCCACGTTTCACATGTGTTTCGACTTTCGTAACCGATTCTAGTGTTTACAAACAAATAGTGTTTTTTTGCAGCGGTTATGTTATTTTTGGTCAAATCGCATCTGGGGTCAAGGTTTATTTATCTCCAAAACTTGTTTTTATTGATGTCAGTGTGGCACCCCCTCGAAGGCATCTCGAATGTTTTTCAGAACGTTTTACAAAACCAGGTTGACCAGACCAGGAAACGATTGTTCTGACCTTGAACCTTGTGTCTTCGATGATGTGTTTTTCTAGGTTGCTTTCCGTCTTTTGTGCATTTATGTTCGCTACATCGGAATTGGGGTTCTAGCTGACAATTATTGTAGATGGATGAGTCGAGATTTTTTATTTAGTTGGATGAAGATAAAAGAACCAGAAGAGTTAGAAAAAACTCGTTCAATTGACGTCAGATTTGTATGGTTTCTGTTCAACGAGCGTTTTTCCATGAATAGTATTGCTTAATTAATAATAGAGGCCTTCATCAACAGCATTGCTGAGCTACGTTGATATTTATTGGATCTGATAACCGACTCAGTTTTTTTTTAAAGAATTTCCCGTTAACTGTGAAATTATAAAATCTTCTGTCACTAACTGGAAACAAATTCTACTACACAATCATTTAATGCACTTTTGTCAATAATATGATGCTTAATTGTTTTTTAATCATAAAAAATACTTCTGATTTTTAGCTAAATTATTATTAATATTTATTTCATTTACTAAAAATTATTACCAAACGAAATATCGTGGACCGCGTAAGAAAGCTGGATCCAGTCTTTGGATCTTATTGGGAAAAAGAAGTGTGATACACATGAATGTATCTCCATTATAAAATTTGATGTCTAATAAGTTATATACTACAGTTGACTCTGCTTAATGTGATCACTTTTGTCCAAGAGTAGTAGAGTAGAGCGATTTCATACTAGAAACTTTCAAACTCGAGTGTTTGCTTTAAAATCACAGCTATGTAAGTGTCATAATTGAAGTATTTAAAACGATTACCTAGTATTTATTTGCAACTATTGTTGATTCTTACTATTATTAAAGAATAATATGATAGTGAAACATATAACACTAATAAATTAATGACTCATTTTGTGTGATGATGTATTAAAATTGGCCTTCAAACGGGAAAAGGGAGATTTTTTAGGGGATTTCTCCAGATTTGATAACATAAAACGATACATTTTTCGTTCATTTATATAGGAGTGATCAAGACATTTCAATTTCGATATCATTGTCCGATTGATAACATTAACCGTGCTCACAATAAGCGGAGTCGACTGTAATATCAAACATTAATTTCACAATATTCGTAAAGTCAAAGTCGCAGAACAATTTACGTGAGTAAAAATAACTTAAATATTAGTATTCGATAACAAGTAGGAACATATTACTAAGCTCGTTTCTAAAACATATTTTTCACCCTAAAAACGCTACACGTCCTTATTTTACCAACTTTGCAGAGTCAATGAGATTGTTGCAATTTAAAAGAGTCCTGACATTATTTAGACTTCTCATTGGCTCTGGGATTTCGGGAAAACGCTGACGTCACATAACAAAAGCTCCTTAACCACCGGACGCAGACATGTGTTCAGTACCAGAGAATCCGTTTCCTTTCTTTCTTCCTCGGTAATCCCATTCTCTGCTTCTTCGTGTTAATCATGGTATATCATCACACCATCTAGTCTAGCATTCATTGAACGTGATGGCGGTATAACACGTGATTCAATCTGAATTACAAACCTAATCACGTTTTCTTCCTCGTGCTGATGCTCCCCTAAATAATTTCCATTCGGTGTTGTGAACTTAAAAATTAAAATTACCTTAGCTTCGCGCCGGGAAATACTTCCTCTATGTATGAGACGGAAAAATAGTCTCAAAATATCCAATTTGGAGTTTAGAGTTCCTGAGATCAGAGTTATAATATGGATTACCTCTAGTTTAGTGTGATGTTAAGTGGTTTGCCTCTAGTTATGTTCAGTATCTGAGTAATAAGGGGGTAAATAGAATACATTATAGACCAGGGGACCATAACAAAATTTATTTTTCGTATTTTTTCCTTGTAAAATTTTTTTTGACCAAAAAAAACATTTTGAACATTTTTGTAATTGGAAGTATGCATCTATAAATTTATAACAAACGGTTTAAAAGTTAGCTCTTGGTTTCTGAGAGGACACCCTGTACAATATACCGCATTAGTAATATACTATACATTGTAATATATCTATCAAATCAAATCAAATTCTACCCAGGCCTAGTGGCCTATCAGGCGTTACCCATCTTCGTTTCATTAGCCTTTGGGCTTGGGGTGCTAATTACTTAGCTTTTAATGTTTTAAATTGAATTTTAATATTTTAAATCAGTTATACTCAGCTATGTTTTATATAGACTTTTAAACTGTGGAATTTGTATGTTTTAACCTGTTTTTAGCCTGTAACCTGTTTTTATACTGTAACCTGTTTTTAGCCTGTAACCTGTTTTTATACTGTAACCTGTTTTTAGCCTGTAACCTGTTTTTATACTGTAACCTGTTTTTAGCCTGTAACTTGTTTATACAATAAAGACTTCCCGGTCCCCCCCCCTATTACCCCATAAACTGAAAGGTTGGGGGGGGGGTGGATTGGGCTACCCAATACCCAATTACTTAGCTTGTGTCCAGGCCGAGAGGGGTAGCTCGACGCTGGACCCCCAGTTGATTCCCCAAGCGAGCTTGGTGCTCATTTTATCGACCCCGAGAGAAAAGTATTCCTAACTAGAGAAAATTTATGTTGGGAAGTACTGCTATTGAAAGTCAAAATATCACGCAGACAATTTCAACTCGAGTGTCATCTTTTCTTTTCCCCGCAACTGGTAGAATGATATTGTGTAATCCCCATCAATAATTTGGAATCATCATACGCTTTTCGGCTGGTTCACACGTTGTACTCCACGTGAGACGTGATCCTTAGGTTATCCCTTGTCATTTATTTACTATTAATGAGTGATAGTCAGGAAACAGAATGATTTCCTTTTAGAACTTTCTTCAAAGAGAAGATATTTTGAATATAAAACTCGTATTCTCTCGAAACTAAAAAGAAAAATTTATGTACAAAACATTGAAGAATTTCGGTGTTTCCGAAAGCATTGTGTCTTTATGCTATTTCTTAGTGGATGTGGCAACCAAGAGTTGCTTTTGATGTTAAGTTAATAAACTTTGATTATAAAATATGAAGAAAAGGAAAATAGGGGAAAACCGGTGTTTTCATAGTTATTTGAATTTAGAACTTTTTTCTAGTGTTTAAAACATTCTAGTTCAAATTATTAAGGATAAATATAGGGAATTCCTTATGTTTAAAATGCAATGATAAGAAGTTTCCCTTTCAATCCAGTGTGAATCTTTGAACAAGGAAATGGTTTTGATTGGGTATAATTACTAACGTTGCTGACTAATATTTACTTCCGTTGTGGTATATTATATTGTTAGCTGCCTAAGAGACCGCTACTGTTTTAAGTATTTCAGAATTTAAGTAGATGATAACATGAAGAAATTAAAGCAGGGATATTGATTATTAATAATTTAATTTATTTACTGGTGGTCAAATACTTATTGCTGATTAGGTAGGAGGGGGAGTGATGCTTACGTACGGCATTAAAAACATATTTTCGAAAATATCTTGTAAAACTTTTCAAAATACTTTTGTTTTTTAAAAATTGCGATATAACCAAACGAATTTTTCAATATTAAATTGTAAGAAATTAGGCTACTTTTTTATTTTAAGCCAAAGTAGTTTTTAATTTGAATTAGTGGTCTTAAATTTTAATTTTAGATTATTATAAAAAGAATTATTTTAGTATAAAAAAGAACTTATATAGGGGAAAGGTTCAAAGATTTTCAAAAACTTGCTAAAATATACATGAACGACCCTCAAAAACTATCCACATGGCAAGGAAATATAGGTATGGAAATTTTTAAGTGATCATAATGTTAATGTTAATACTGTGAATAATTTGAAATGTATTGAAATTGAGGGCTAATATTCAATAAAATAATTTGACACATGAGTAGGGAAATTTTTGTCACAAAAATTATTTTTCATTTTAGTTTTTTTCATCATAAATCCTGAGTATTCCACTGTAATAGTATTAAACTAAGAATCAAAGCTTATTTATGAGGGTTTTAGCGATGTCTCTTTTAAGTCGTAGCGAATACCGTGAATTGGATTGTGCAACACTAACACTTTTACGTCAATTGTAGAAAAAAAAATATTGAATGGTGTCGCGACGTTGACTTGGTGTTTGCTATGCTGTTTCACGGATATTAACTGTTTTGTTAATCTGTATATCAAATTCCGGGTGTTTGATCCTATCTAACAAGATGGTAATTCCAGTGTTTTATGAATGATTGTAGTTCAAACGTTTTCGAAACTCTAAACATATCGACCCGCTATAAAAACCAAATGTTTTCCTCCATGGGATAATTTTTTTTTTCGGAGATTAGCCATAACCAAACAGAAATTTAAGACCAGAGAAGCTTTTAGTGTGACGTTGACGTATGATAGGCAGCCTAACGTATCACGATAGTTAGTTCTTCCTTCAACTTAGTTTTTTTTTGCTGATTAAAATGACAATGCAAACATTTTGAGGGGTCTAGGGTTCCTCCCCCACAAACATCTTTGAAATTTGCCCCTTTAAACTAGTGCTTTATCATTTTGAAACCACCTCTTTAATGAACACTCAAATTGAAATGCTTCTTTTTAGCTGCAGAATTTACGTGGGAAAGACACTCTAAAAGACGTCATACTTTTGGAGGGGGTTTGGGGGTTCTCTCCCCAAAAAAGTTTGAAATTTGCCCCCAAAAGTAGTGTTTTAACTCATTTTGAGACCCTTTGGGTTACAACCAAAGAGAATTGCTGCCTATAAATTTGCAGAATTTTCAAGGAAAAGCACAGTATAAAAATTGATGTCAAAATTTCGGGAGGTGTTTGAACCCCTAGAACCCCCTCTTGGATACGGCCCTGATTAAAACCCTCTCTAGCTGTTTAACTTACGTAGCTTTCTCCTCTTGTGTTTCACGGACAGTCAGAATCGTGTAACCTGAATTTCAAGGCGATTCTAATGACTAATCAGCTGATTCAGAATCGTTTTGTCGGTAGTAGTATTTATGTTTCAGGCTTGCCTTTCAGAGTGAAATGGAGTGCAATGTTAGAATCAGGGTTTGATTTTTATGATCACGTTTGATCGCAAAAACCAGGTTTAATGATTAAATTTGAGTAATATTTTAAAATTCGGACCTGGTTTGAGGTATAAAATTCAAATCCGATCTTGAGTTAATATTGGTTTTAATTAAAATCCATGTCTACTTTTGAGCGATACGGTTTTACTCAGATTATAATTATTAATTTACGATAAAAAATATTTTGATAAAAAAAAACAAACTAGCGCCAAACCATATCTATTGTTCACACCTCACTAAAACGGTTGATTTAATTTTTCGAGAATGGCGCTAGAGGGTTCAAACAGGGTAACTTATTTTATAACCCAATACCTTAGTATAGTTTTCCAATGCCTTACTATTCAAATGTCCAATATTTTGAAGAGTTATTGATGTAGGTAGAAGTCCTTTAGCATTGATTGGTGCGTCGAAAAATATGCATCCAGATTTCTTTGATTGGCGGATCCACTTGCTAACTGATATTTATAGTGTCACATAATTTATTGTCGAGTGACTGTTAAGATCCTTGTCAACTTTTTAAAAGGTGGTAGATTTTTCTTATCAAGAATGTTTCGGGATCTAAAATGCAATGGTAGAGCAATGGTCCACAAATTGCGACCCGCGCTGAGCAATTTTACTTTTGGTTCCAGGAATTCGGTTTGCCTTTTCTTTTCAGTATTGTTTAATTTTATTTTGATTTTTACAATTTACAACTGCCCCCCGAAAAAATAATTTTCGGGGAAAAAATTTCACCGGATGAACTGAAAAGAAGTAAAAACCTAATTTATATTGCACTATGATAACACACACAAAAAAAAAAAATCTCCGATGAATTTACTCGTTTACAAATGTCAACTAAGATTTTAAAAAATTATTTAGGACTCTCATTTCCAAAATTTTCTTCTATTTTATGTTCTAGAGGAGAAGTATGAGAATTCAACCATAAACTACACTAAAAGTTTTATATAAGCAGTTTATCGAGTTAGAAAAGACTGTATGATGTACTATTTCTTGCATTTAATAACCAAAAAAACTGTTTTTTTTTTTTGTATGTGGATAGTTCCAGTTGCATTGAAAATGCTTCAAAAAGGTGAACCTGTTAGACGGAAGATGAACTGTGAATTAATAGACGCTACATGGAATGGATTTTTTAAGGGAATAAGCGTCCTCGAAGCCGTATCCAAGAAGGATTGGTGTTATTTCTGCCGAATTTTTGATTGGAGAGTCCCAAATCTCCGAAAATGAGTTACTACTTGGACCGCTTATTGTTTAGAACTCAGTATTATCCAGGAACATTAGGAGCACCAAGATTCAAATTAAACCTGTAAATGCTTTAAGGGACGTCCATAAATTACGTTAGTTTTCTTTTTTTTTTTAATTTTGGACTCCTTGGTAAGATTTAGTGAGATTTTGTTGGAGCTCCGCTCCCCCTCAAATTCTTAAGTGAAATTTTCTCTGTCACTAAATAAATCTTAATTTCTTTCGTATGTTCCAGCCACGCTTGTTTTGTCTTATCGGAATGACACTTAATTTTCTTACATATCGAAAAAGTTTTGATAGAGATGCATGTTGAAATCAAACACATTGAAGACAATTAACCAAGAATGACTGGCTAATGATTCGCTATTTTGCCTATCTGCGCATTTTTCTTGAACTTGTGGCTAAAAAGATAAAAGATAAAAACGTATATTTTCTAAACTATAAAAGTTGACGTGAGATTTTAAACGACTTCCCCCTTGGTGAGATTTTGCTGGACCCCCTTTTTGACCTTACGTAATTTATGGATGTCCCCTAATGAGATACATTTTACTTAAAATGAATATAAGGGGGCTTTAGAAATAACTTTGTGAGCCAATCATTCCTTAACAAAAATCTAATAACGCCCTCATATCCATATATCCTAAAACAACGTACGCTTTTAACTCGATAACCTCGGTATATTCCCCTTTCCCATTGTTCTTGGTCTTAGAAACAATACCTGGATGAGAGCTATGGGTCACGTCCAGTCTTGGAGCATTTTCAATGTGTTCTCCTTTTGTGAGTGTATTGGAAATGTTTTAAGGTGATTGGGGAACCCGCCGATGTTTGTGTGTTAAAACAATGCTTTTGGGGACCTGAATATTTATTTCTATTTTTTTTTATTTCTGCTTTGGGGAGAATCGTCATATCTCTGGAAAACTTTGGTTCTGTCACTTGATTTATAATTTCTGATTAAAAAAAATATTACCCAGAAAGTTATCATCAAAGTTAATATGACATAAAAATTGTCTCAATTATAATTGCAATATTTTTTTCTTTTGCGATTGAAACACAATAATTCGACTTCGATATAAAAAAAAGTAATCACCATTAACCATATAATATCCTCACCACTCTAATAATAAATATTAATTTCATATGAAAAATATTATGAACTTTCGCTTACATGCTTGTAAGAACACAAGAATTCCTGGAATCCACCATTCGAATTTTCGAAGGATTGGGGTTCTAACACAAGAGGCTAGTGCCAAGAGGTAACTTTTCGCAATCCGCAACACTATGATTGAGTCGTAAGTTAACCTAATAAGGGAGATGTTGCGTTATAATTAGTTTTAAGGTTTCTGAATCTTCACTGGAGCAGTGGTAGGAAGCTTGCTTAGCCTGCGGTTACTGCGTATAACCCCGGTTATTATTTTATTAAAAAAAATTATGTTTTCCTAGAGAAAAATTCAACCAACCAATCAGAGCAGACTCTGCTAAAAGTTCTCCCATGGCTTGGCACTAACCTCTTGTGTGTTCTCTTTAGTATTTTTCAGAATAAAGGAGGTATTGCTCCGCTGGCGATTCACGTGACAAAAAATATTTTTATAATTTAGAATAAAAAAAATATTATTCAGAAAATAATGATCAGGGACGATCACCAGTATAATGATGATCCATTTTTGATCAAAACCCCTGCCTGTTTTTAAAAAAAAATGCTAAATAAAATTATGATCCGTTTTTTAATTCTTTTTCTTCCGTCTTCATTCATAATAATTAATTTCAAATAAACACCCACAAAGCCGGCTCACCCAAACAAAAAGTGGCCGCAGAATGCGTTTCACAAGGCCAATGTGTCAATGCAGGAAGAACCAAGGCTTCGAACCGGTTCCGGTCAAACAGCCTCGGTCAGGCCACACTTCCTGGTGAGCCTGGGGTGGATACCGGAGGATTCCTTTGTCCTTTTGAATTTCAATGGAAAGTGAAGCATAGGGGCCGAATGCAACTTCAGACCAAGCAACAAAACGTGCCACCCAACTTTTTAAAAACGGGTGGGTCTTATTACACAGATAAGTCAACCTCAGGTGGCAGTGGCGGATCCAGAGACTTGGTTTGGGGGGGGGTGATTTTACCTATATGCGCATTCGACATTACAATCAATTTTCACTTTTACATTCAATTCGTAAGAGGAAGACATAAAATATATTTGGTGGAAAGTTCCACTTTCTACTGATTTAATTGTAAACCATTAAATGCATGATTAAAATAATTCATTTTCCCTTTTTAAAATGGAACTTCTACTTAAATGCATAAAGTATACACTAATATATAACAATACAGACCAAAATAAAGAAAAATTAGAGAAACAGAAAAGTCACTAAAAGTAAAATTACCGCAAAGCCACGAATGCCTTTTTGATGTTTATAATTATTTCTTTTAGCTTTTTCACAATTTAGAAATTTAGTAAACCGGATGAAATCATTAGAACCTTGAAATGATAAGTAATAATGACATTGAAAGCTGCCCTGTTAAGTTCTCAAAATAATAATAAAAACTTAATAAATGTACATAAAAAATATGAAATCTATTACTAAATGATAAAAACAATTTTCTTTTGTATATGTATTCCGAATTTAGCAACTAAGAAGAAAATTTAAAATAGCAATTTCTCTTAATAATTGATACAGTGATATACTTGAGTTTAAAAAATTATGAAACATCGAACATAGTTTAAAAAAAAAGAAAAGTTGCAGAAAATGGCAAAACTACCTCAGCTTTATCTTCAAAAAAATCATTTCTTGGCTTTTTCTTAAAAAACGAAAGCTGAGTTCCACTGTTCGTTTCTGAGCACGACCATGTTCACTATTTCCGGAATCCATTTTTTGTGATGGCAAAACGCCAAATTTTAATAAAACAGCAAATCAGTGTAAAAAAAACGAGGCAAGTCAAACGTTGGAAAGAAAATCAACTAAATTTTTTACTAGTACAGCTTGGCATATGTACGACATGCTCCGCCCACAAGTTTTGACTATCCCACTGCCAACAAATAGCTGTTATCCCCTCCCAATATGGGATTGCCAATCGCTCTGAAAAAGCTTTGATTGGCCCTTAAATAGATGTTGAAAAACAGTGAGATTAGAAAATATACAAACAAGCCGCCCGCTCTGGTTTTTGTGTGCAATTATACCAGTAATCAGCCTCGATATTAGGTCCAATTCACCCCGATACAGATTTCTTTAACACCACCGGCTGAAATTTCCGGTGATCAAAGAGTACCGAACCCCACGAGAAGAAAAAGTGGTCATTAGCGCGGACCCTCTGTCAACCCTTTTATCAGGGCTCGGGAAGGGAGCCCTCTGAAAAGTGATCGATGCATTGAAGTTATCATTTAACGAGTTGCTACTATTACCGAAAAGAGGCACTGCGAGAAACCGGAAAAAATACTCGCTCCATGGTGACAGCGGTTTCTCAGTAGAGATTATTCACAAGTTAAGTTTATCGCTATGTTATCGGGGATGTGATTTTCGGCCGGAAATTCGGCGAGGTCACTTTGTTGGGGGGGGGGTGATCACCCCAATCACCCCCCCCGTGGATCCGCCACTGTCAGGTGGTTTGCTCATGTTACTTCCACAACTAATTTTGGGTTGAGATATTTTTAAAATTAAAATTATTATAAATTTACGTTTTTCTGAAGCTGTATTCGAACTTCTCGTGTTCAATGATTAATTTGGAGAAAAATATTTTCTTAAATATAAGTAGAGCAGTTTATAGTTGTAGTTGGTTTATTGATAAGGCAAAGGATGAAAGAGAGAACGGAGAAATGAGAAGAAAAGAGAAAGGGAAGAGAAAATGTGTAGGAGAGAAAAATTTACAAGCAAAGAAAGAGAGAAAGTATTATGACGACAAACAGAGAAAAAGAAAGAAAGAGAGAGAGACCGACCACAACCCCATCGTAATTACGTAAGAAAACTACCCCTCCCCTCTTTGTTCTTTTTTTGTGTACAAAATCTTCAGCAATGCTTAGATTTCTGAAATTCGTTGTTCTCCATCAACACTTAACCTGTCGCTAAAACTTCCCTAATCGTGAAAAATACTTAAAATTTTCTTTCCTAGTTCAATTTTTTTGTGAAATTTATTTTTGGTTGAATTTAAAATTATTTATGCAAGAAACAAGAGATCCAATATTTGAACTGGCTCTTTACCGAATTAATAAGTACTCACTGTCTGAATGAGGAAGGGGTATTAGTCTCTTTCCATAAATTATTTAATGTGTAATCAAATCACGGTTTATGCCATGCATTTAAATTAATAAGATTGAGCTTTCAGTTAAAAGAATTGACAAATTCTTACTCCCTTACGACAAAATGATACATATACCCCCCAAATTAATACTAATTGCTTTCAACAATGAAACTGATTTGATCATGTCCATGACTTTACCAATGTCCCTGAAAAAACATATTCTTTTCTTCACAAAACATTCAAGCCCAAGCATTCCTTTGTCTCCTTCTTTTTACTACGCTTCTGATTCACGCTCAAAACCAGCTCCAATCGGCCATGGCCATGTTCTCGCTAATTAGAATACTACCTACCGCTTAACAACCTTACACACGCAAACAACTAAACGCAACTTCCTGTATCTGCGTCCTCACTCTTTGGTGACAGTTGGTTCTCTACTTTAAGGAGCATCTCGATTGTTTTTTTTTGTCAGTGAATGGATGGATGCTTATGAAGGGTTAGTCATGGAACAAAAAGCCTTCGAGAAGAAATGTTATTCCATTTTGTTTTCAAGGCTTTGTAATTTGTTCTGATAGAGCTGTATGTAGTAGAGATGAATTGTTCTGAATGCATATTATAATTGGATGATAATTGTATTAGACATTCTTTTTAATGGCTAGATAATTCTAAATTTTGAAAATTCAGTTGTTTTTACTTTTTAAAAATGATTAGTTTTGAAGGTAACTCTTAATAAATACCGATGTGTCTAGCTTTGAATTTAATCGATCAAGTATATAAATAACTGTTTGTTTAATTAAGCTGCAGGAGATAAAATACCTAAAAACAAAAATAGTTTTACTCCCTGTTTTCAATTATCATATTATCACACTAAATTCTATTTTTTACATTTGGGTTACTTACAGCTTATTTACTTAGCATTATTTGATTTGAGCGTGGAAAAGTATGAACAACTGTCAGAAAAAGACCATAAAACATGTATTTATGATGCGTTACTTATTGTCAACCAATTGGTAACACCTCCCAATTTGCTTGGCTGTTCCTCGATTTTAATAGCTCTGGATTTAAATAATTTATATTCGATGCATCCTAAATTTATTCAGATTAATTTTTAAATTTCTGGGTAAAGTAAATGTTTTGTAAACATTTATTACTCCTGCTTGAGTCAAAACATTTGTGATAAAGTTGATTTAGAGATATTTTGGTCTACTAATAGCCGAAAAGATGCATAATTAAAAGATTTATAAAATTCGAAGTATAAGTATAGCATTCAAGTTAAAATTAGTGGAAATGAAAGTTTAATTTACGGCTACAGTGTGTTTTTAATTAGGAACAAGCCATGTCTTGGCCCCCGCATAGGCTAAGTCTAGTATAATCTCTTGTTTTCTTGTAGGGACGAAAATATTTTCCTTGATAAAAAAAAACGCGTTTACCCCCCTCTTTCCTCTTTGTGATCTACAACTATTTAATTTTCTACAAACACGAAAATTTTATCAATATTAAGTCCGCACGATACTCAAGTTAACCAAATGTAACTTTTGAAATGCAGTTACCACTAAATATTTAAAAAGAAAAAAAATTTAGAAAATGTATTTTACTTAAACAAGTCAAGATGATAATATAGAATGAAAATTTTAATAAAGCGTAGAAATACGTCTATTTTAACGAAGCGTAGAATTACGTGATAACACTACCTAATTTTTTTTTGTTTGCTAAATGTTACTGGCATACAGCTGAATAAGCAAGCAAGGCATAAGCAATGAAACTTTTTACTCTATTTTGTTAGGTTTTTCAAACGGATCTTAGGAAAATTGCTTTTTGTCGTTCTCTCGTACTACATTAGGTTCTAGCACTTTAAAGGTGCATCTCAGCCCCCGCATTCCTATCCAAATATGCTTGTCTAGGTCCCCTCTAACCACCCTACCATTTTTTACAGTGAGTTCTGAAACACCCTGTATAATAGAGTATTATTAACTATCCAATAAGCCGTGGTTAAGCCCAGAAAAATACTTAGTTTGCTAAACCTATTTAAAATGCAGCTAAATTTTTCTCAGTGCTATTAAATAGGATAGTAATTTCTTACCATTATTTTTCATAGCCCTTTTCTGATTCAATTTAATGAAAAAGTTACTGGAGAGTTTTCATCTATTAAATTTCGTATCTGAAGTCAAGTGAAGTGTTAAATTAGTAATTTCAAAATCACTAGAACTTTTTTTAAAGATATGACTGTACAGGTATAAGGGGAAAATTTTAATCACCAATCACTTAAATACTCTTGGGCAAAAACAATTTATACGATTTTCTTCTTTCAAATGCGTAAAATTCCTTCTTTTCCTTACAAAAAAACTTAATTACCCCAAATTTTTAACTCCTTCTAGCTACTTCATTACTGGTTTCTTTCATCATTGCTCTGTTGCCACTCAACTGACACTAATTGACACGAAACTCCTCATTTGTGCCGAGGCGATATCAATGGCTGTGTCTTCAACCCGATGGTCGTCAACGAATTTCTGAATGAAAGTTCAAACTTTTCAAATGAACTTCCTGAAGTTCATAAAGAACCAACTCGGTCGACCTTTGTTACCTATAGTGCATCGGGATTTTAGAAAAGCTGGTTAGCCTTTTGAATACTAATACCTGCTTATAGGGAGGTTTTGCAATGGATTTTAGGATCGTATTGAGGTTTAGTAGGTTAGTCCTGTTTATTCTGAATTGAGAGGATACATATGGATGAATGATAAAATTCTTGATAATATTGATTTGAATTGAGATGTGTGAATTTAATTAAGTCAATAGGGCAAATCGGATGAAGGATTTAATTTGAACCTTTGCACTCTATTTTTGGTGTTGATCGAGGTTACAAAATATTTTGAAATGTAAAACAGAACTTTGAGCTTACAATAATTGAATGATGCCAAATTTTAGGATTAGTTTTGCATTTAACAAAATTTATCCTCTTAAAATCATTTAGGTTTTTTTTTTAAAAATAATTTAGAAACTGCCTAATGACTGAATCTAAACTAAATTTAGAAATAATTTAGATAGGCGTTCTCTTCAGTATTTTTCAGAATAATCGAGGTAACTCTAGGTTGACAAATCGTAAATCTTTCACGCGATGTAAATGGATTTTTATGCTAAAAAAATATTAGTAAACAATCATCACAGATAATCATTAAAATTAAGATTACTGTATTGATTAAAACGGATTTTTTTTTCTTTTTTGATCACCAAACGATGATTTGTGTTTGATGAAAAACGCTGCCTGACTTTAAAAAGTGACAAATAAAAATCCGATTTTGTGCATATTTTCTCCGTCTTTGTAATCATCAATTTCATACCCTGGGTTTAATTATTTAAAATGAAAACTTGAAATTTACTCACCAGTAAATAAATTAACTTGCAAATATTAACTTTAATGTATTGCGTTATTGTATGGTAACAATTCTAAATTCTAATTTAATCAAGAGTAGCTGTAGACGCAGCTGCTTGGGCCATTTTATTATAGAAATTAGTTAAGTAAATATTGTTTTCGTTTTGCTTCCAAATGCTATTTTATCAAGTATCTTTATGCACATTTCATTAAAGATAAATGTATTAATATTTAATGATGGGTGGTAATTAATATAAATCCTTTAAATATTCCGTTGAATTGTATTTGCAGTAAATCTAATTCAAAATGGAATCACAAGTAGTAAGTGATGAAAATTAAAGAGTTTCAGTTTTCAAATATAAACTTTATTTAATAGGCAGATTTTCGATTTAAACCTTTTGCTCCATTATTATTTTTTTTCGTTACTACTAAGTTTTAGCTAGAGAAATTCAAACAAATTGGCGTGTGTCAAGACAAGACCCTTTTAATGTCTTACCACAACGAAAAAAACATACAATGTTGTAGTGGTCGGTATGGAAACTGATTATTCCACTGAGTTTGGGTGATGGTTATCCATTTGGCGATGAAAAAACAACATTTTGTGCCAAATCTGTTAGGTTATCATTTATTTAGCTGTACTTCTTGCTAGGCTCACGGGTCACAGAGTTTTACTCGTGGCGAATTATCCTCACAGCACTAGTTCAACTGAATGATAACGTTAGGTGAAGAATTTACGACATGATATGAGTAAAGCAATAAACTCTTAAACAAATCGAACTCTTTTTGAACCCTGGGTCATAAAAATGGAAATCCAACTTATTCGGTATTAATAATATTCCTGCCATGCCGTAGGAATAACGGGTAGAACAATAAAACCTTTTTTTTTATAGAGTATTATATGTCAGCTGAGTTTCAAATGTTTTATAAGTAGGAAGTGACATTTAGCTGGTACATAAAATTTAGGGAACAGTAGGACTGGAAACCTGAATTGGATTTTGTCTGACTCACATATCAAAGCGTATGGTGAACAATAGGGAATTGTAACTCTTTTAAGAGACCTCAAGGATCCGCATTCAATTTTATAGTTTTGAATTTGAAAGTCTCGTTTAGTTGCCAAAACCTTGTTTAATGATTAAATTTTGATTCCCATTTTAAAAATCGAGCCTGATTTGTGGTGTAAAAATCAATTCCGATCTTGTGTTTTATTACTTTCATTTAAGGATTGATTAAGGATTACTTTTGAGCAATACAGTTTTACTTAAAATAAATCATTAATTCATGATAAAAAAAATAAAACTCAAACAGTGCTAAAACAAATTGTTCACTTCACACCAATTTAAAACCACACCAATCTCTCTTTTCGAGGATAAATAGTAATCAAAATAATGATCACTATATTGATTAAAACGGGATTTTTTCCTCTTTTTTTTATCACCAAACGATGATCCGTGCTTGATGAAAAACGCTGCCTGACTAAAAGTGACATTAAAAAATTTTGATCCGATTTTGTGTTTTTTCTCAGTCTGCATAATTAATTATTATCAGTTTCATATCCTAGGTTTAAATATTGAAAATGAAAATTTGAAATTTACTCACCAGTAAATAAATTAATCTGTAAATATTAAGTTTAGTGTACTGCTGTAAATGGCCTTCCAATACTCCTTGACATGGTTAGGTATTAGAGTAGCTGCAACTGTTTGGGTCGTTTAATGATAGAAATCACTAAGTAAGCATTGATTTCGAAGGGTTTGAGTGATTGAAAAGGTGAGAATGGAAGAGCCACTACATTCAACCTTTTCCTTAGCCTAGGCTAAGCAAAAGGTTGAATGCGGATTTATCTCTAGGGCAGGGTAATTTATATACTAATTAGAGATCTGGTGTACTGTATACAAGAAGCAATTGATTCTCAAAAGAGGATGGAATCTTTCTCTATTTACAGTTATTTAAGAGTATATTATGTATTTTGAATTTAAGAATGAAGAGGATTTTATAGATTATGCGATAATCGTGGTTTTATCCGGAATAAAAGTATTTAATGATTTCTTTTTCTTTAAATTTGAGAAAGAGTTGATTGAAAGGGCTTCGAACGTACCAGGGGTGCCTGTTATCATATGAAGCATTTTGTTTTGTATAATTTCCAGTTTATATTAATTCACGTGGGGTATATTATTGAGCGTTTGAGTAGGGTAGGTGAGGCAGGGCTTAAATTGCACCGGAGCGCACCGGAGCGGAGCTCCGGTACTTCTTGGTTTTCAGTATATATTTACTGATATTTATTTATTAATCAGTAAATATTTGTAATGCTGAATAGTAGCGCTCCGGTACTTCTTTGGTTAGAATTTAAGCCCTGAGGTGAGGTATAGCATTTCGGGCGTGGCCAGAGTTCAACAATCTTAACAATGAAGTTGGTAGGTATTAAATATGATACACAAGTCTTATATTATCGTTTTGCTTCCTGCTTAGAAGCCAGTATTGCATTGCTTTATTTTGGAAGCAGACACGCCCATTTCGAGCTGACCTTTATTTTTATTAAAAATCATTGAAAATGTCCCATTCTCAAACTCTCATCTTAACCTTTAACACTCTATTCTCACCCCAACCCCTAAAATTTATACATGATAAAGGTGGATGAATCTTGAACGTTTGTGCTGCTTGGGTAGATGTTTCTTTTTTCACATACAAAACTACATAACATGACGTATGCTCAGGTATAAAATGTTTTGTGAAATGGAAATCTAGAGTTTACTAACTAAAAACCCAGAAGACAACTGTCCATTTCTCTTTGATAATGAGCCACAATCATGCAGTGAGTGTTAAAGCGTTCATAGCAAAGTAAGAGCTATGATCAAGCCAGACCAGGCTTCGGTCGTAAAAATAATTCTTAATTCCGTATTTTATATTGTGACTATTTTTTTGGTCGTGGCTAGTTTACAGGTGGTATGGTGACGACAGAATAAATTAGGAAATATTTTGTATCCTCTTATAATAAAATACGTATAATCTTATAAGATATAATAATAATTGGTTCAATTTGATATACTTTTTAATATTTTTGTATCTTATTTAAAAGAGACTGAAGAATTTTCTGACTTCACTATACCACAGCTCCTATGAACTAGCCACAACCATAATTTTTTTTACGTCTTAGTTTTTATGTCGTTATTACGAAAATTTTCAGTTCCCTACCTACAAACAACATAATTTTAGTAGTTAGATTTAGTTGTATGGGGACACTGAAAATTTATCAACAATATTGCACTTTATTAAACCATCAACCAATACTGGTTTTATAACCAAAATCCAACGAGTTAAAGTTATAGGCCGCTGTTTTCATTACACAAATGAGAGTTCCCTATCGCTTCCCCATGTTTCCACACACATCTCACCTCTGTTGAAAACCCCCTGTACCGCAGCTCTCAGTCGATAAGTTTCACCCTAGTAGAGAGAAAAAAAATTCCCGTAAGATTTACGTGAGATCCCAAAGAGACACAAAAAAGCCAGCGATCTTTTTATTGCCGCTGGTCTGAATGAATATAAACGCTTTCCCTCGTTCTATGGTGCTCACCACTAGAAAAAAAAAATAGGAAGGAAGCTATCAACTTAAATCATGCGCTCCCCCATGTCTCATAGAAATCACATTAGGGAAGGGAGGTTTGTGAGATCCATCCCATTGTTGATGGCTTGGGTGCTCTATTGTGTGTTATAGGAAGGGGAAGGTGGCTTTATGAAGGCAGGGTGGTAAAGAGACCCTGGGAGAGAGGAAGAGATAGATAAATGAGGGGGCAATGATCCTGGAATTAAGGGGTGCGTTTGTCCCTGAATTTCGGGAGCCGGAAATCAAGTGTGTCGATTGGAAAATCCCACAATTTGACCTATGTGTGCGTAATTTATTATACTAGAACAGCAACGGTTCCTGACCCTATGACGTCATTTACAAACAAAATATTTCCCAGCACGGAGTCTGAGTTTTGAGTGAAATGAAGAACATCAATTTAAAAATATGATTATTTTTTACCCCTATATAGCGTCTTTTTATCACGCGATTTGCGTACCGAAACTCTTCCTAGCAACCCAATAGGCTTTCTGTTTACTCAATTTCTGCTTCCGCGTAGTGACGTCATACGGTCAGGAAACGTTGCTGTCGAGTTGCACCCAGCCATATTCACAGCCTTCAGGGTCTGTGTTAACCAGCTGCTAAAGAAAGAAAAATTAGCTTTTTGTTGACTCTGATTGGTGGAATCCTTCTTTGATACTGACGCTGTTGGTTGATAGTGTATTCATTGAGTATTTTGGGATAGTTCTTGCGGTTAAAGAGCATTGTGTTCGGGAGTTGCATTGTGGGAAAATTAAAAAATTATTGGAAATGGAGAAAGTTAGGTGTCATTTGATTGTTAACGAATTTCAACTGTCATATTAATAATTATTAATATTCTTTATCACTGTGCTGTAACAGTCAGCTAAATTTTTAAAAAATCAGGTAAGTTTAATTTCTTTTAAAATCATGCTCACTTATTTAAAAAAAACACAAGCTTTTTTAAAACCAAACTTTTTATTACTTCAAAATACAAGTAAGTAAGCAAAGCAAAGAAAACGACATATTAATCATCAAGGGGAAAAACCCGTTTATGCAAAGGAATAATTGAATCGTCAGGTAGAAGAAGGTGGAATAAGTCCAAAAATGGGAAATTGACTTTTTGTGCGCAAAAAAACCCTCCAAGCTTCGCTCTACACATGAGTGTAAAGAGGAAAAAATAACTACCGCCTATCGGCAGATATAGCCCCTTGAATTAGCGAAATCGATGTCCATTAATTGTATTTTTTAATTTAATTTGAAATTAAAGTTAATTTTTCTTTCTTTTCTAAGAATTGGCAAAAATATTTAATTTGTAAGAGTGGTGTAGCAAAAAACATTCCGGTGGGGTATTGTAGTTGTATTGTAGTGGGGGGGGGGGGATTGGGGATATATTTTTGAATTGCTTCCAAGTTCAAAAAAGGAAAATATCTAAGTTTCGGGGGAAAGATGTCCCAAATCTCTCCCTTGGCTACGCCCGTGATCTGTCTGATACGTAATTTTACAAGAATTACAATTTCCGTTTAGGACGGTTATTTATTAAGTGCTTCACTCTCAAAGCTGTTCATGATTTAACTGCAAATTCAATAAACAAACGTTAGGAGTTTTCCCGAAATTGTTTTTGTCTATTAAAAATGGTGCGTGTTTAGAAGTTTTTTCTCGACAACACTCATCTCTTCCAGAAAAGTTGCGGATCTATATTTCTCTGTATCAACAACTCCCTCTGCCTCTTCCGAGTTTCCATTACCATTTAATTAAATCAAAACAATCGTTCTCGATTCCTTTGTCCGAAAAACTCCCAACTGCTCCCTTGTTCCTTTCTTCATAGAAAAACCCTACCGTGCATGTTTAGTGATCTCATCTCGAGGCCACCTTCGCCGCAATTGATAAGCACAACAGAATACATGAATTATATTAGCAATCCTGTTGTGCTACTGGGCACAGGAAAGTGGCGATCTTTCATTGGCCGCCGCGTCGCCAAACCCGCGAAAAAGGGGAAAACGCAAACGACAATTTACGTCCGACGCGGTTCGTTCATTCCGTAATTGACATGTAAACAGTTCAGTCTGGTCGTGGATACAGCTGTGGACGAATTTACTGTTCTTTGCTGGTGTGTTTTTTTGCTTCTGGGTGGAAAAAGTGCTTAGATTTCTCATTTTGAATTGGAATTTTATCGTGCACAAATGGTGAGTGTGATTGATTTTTTTGTTCTAGTAATAAATTGCATTTTTCATTGCTAAACTCTGCAAAAAAAATCTATGCCGTATGTTACTCTTGTTTGTTGCGGTTGCCAATTTTCGCGAAGTAATTTTTATAGCTGAAATGAGTTGTGCTTAATTCACGCATTTCAATAAAATCCATTTAATATTCAAATTAAATTATCCAAATTTAGAAAATGTGTGATTTATGTAATGGGATTTTAATATAGAATTCATTCTATGTAAAGATCATCATAGTATATCATTTGATTGTGTTCATAAAGCTAAAATTACTTTAGTTCAAAAAATATCTTTATAAATCTTTTTTTAAAATTAACTAAATTTCATAGGGGATTCACATTAATTCATCTAACTACCTAATTTAAAACTTAATTCTTTTTAGATTCGTCCCGATTGTTCAGAAGAAGATTTGTTTTCAAGTTTCCCTTTTCTTACAAAATTAATAATTTTATTCCCACCAGGTTAAAAAAAAATTAAACAAATGTTTTACGTAAGATAAATTTTTACTTGAAAAATTGTATGGTTGGAAAAACATAATGTCCTTGAGACATTCTTGTCTCTTATTCAAGTACTACTAATTCCCTCTTGATTTTCTTGAGTGAAAACTTCAGTTTTGAAGGACTGTGTAACCGGAATAACTTTGTTGAATAATTTATGTTTTAAGTAGTTTTAGCGATCATCTTAACTTTTTTTTCTAAATCACACGCGTTGACGTTTGTCCTGCTTCCTTTTAACTCTTAAAATCCTTAAAAAAACCTTTTACACTTAAAACCTTATTTTACTTTCTTTTGTTGAATGATTAAAAACTAGATTTCAGATAGCTTTTGAATGAATTGGATTTTGAAGTAGATTTATTGACATGAAACCACCCGTAACCGTTTCTTTTAGTTTCCTGATTCGTATAATTTATTGATCGTTAATGTTATAGTTATCGCATGAATTCTTTTCCATAGCACGCTGCTCGATTCAAATATTTAAACTTACTCGAATAATAATCAATCAAAGTAACATGAATGATTTTATTCTAAATTTAACTCAGTCAGTAAAATAATTAACTATTTCGATTGTTCCTTTACTCTTTGCAATACTTTTTACAACAAACGAACAAAAAAACCCGGATAAATTCATTGCAACAAAAATTACAAATTCGAAGATTTCCAAGTAAAATCCCGGAATCGAGCTCTTTCTACGTGACCATTGTCCTTTATGTCTCAGCGGTTTATCCATTATTGCATGGAGGAAAGTAACTGTAACCGATTCCGGATATCAGTGTGAAGCCATTAAGTTAAAAGTCAACACGCTTGTAAACTTTTGATTTAACTCTTTGCCTCACAGCTGGAATTCTTCTTAAGTGGTATTTATTTTCTCTCTCTTTCAAACCTTGACCTTAATGCTTTTTTTTCTTGCTTTTCTTTTGTGTATTATTCAAAGAGAGTTGTTTGAAAATAAGGAATGTTTTTCTACGTCGTGAAAATTGTGGTGATCTGGCGCATTAAATAAAATTGATTGATAGGGCGATTCTTAGATTTGAATTTCATCGAGGAAAAGAGGGCTTAACACGTAAGGATAGAGTAGGAGTAAAACTTTTGCTTTAGGAGCGTATTAATTTGGGTATTCGTTTACGACAGCTGAAATCCTTCTTTGCGATCTTTATTTTACAATAATGTTAATTAAGTGACTAATAAAAATATTTAAGTACTAAAAAAATTCGATCCATATTGAATAATCTTAAAATGAGTATAGTTTTTTTTTAATAGACAAGTATTTAAATTATCTAAACATCTAGATATTAAGCAGAAAAAAAGGAAATATTTAAAACATAAAATACAGAATTGGGTGGCATATTTAAAACCTTGAGAAAGCTGTAGGTAAGGTAGTTATGGGAAAACCCCAGTTTAGCCTTTTGAACTTATTTTTAAACGATGTTAAATGCTATTCGGATCAGATCTATTTGTTTATGTATAAATAATTCATTTTCTTTAATTAAATAGATATATAGATAATCACAAGTTAGTTAATCATCGGAACCAGTGACTAGGTACTTATTAACTTCCATTTTCTTGTATCATATATGTGATTCATACTAGTCTTTTTTTTAAAAAACACTGAAGCATCGTAGATCAGAAGCACGTTAAAATCAAATGTGTCGTAAAAATATCAAACACAAAATACGATTATAGCTTTAGTGGTTAACGTCACAAGATTGCATATTCCGTAGAACTCGGTGACTATTTTCCTTTCAGTCATGTCGATGACGTGTCCGCATACATTTTTTTGAAGTTCTAGGAAGCGATGAAATGTACTTTGTTATGTCCCGAAAATTTACGATCAACCCAATCGAACTTCCGTTATTTTTTCGCCGTTCGCACACACACGCCTGTTATTGTTCCCTTGGATGTCTTTGACCTGACGAGATTCAACCAGGATTTCCAATGCAAATACAGGGGCTACTACTTCCTACACGATCTATCCAATGAAGTCGTGAATCCCATGCTATTGACCCAAGAGGAAGAGACTGGATTATGGGGAATGTCCACTATAACGTGAATTCTGTGTTTGTGATCGTGAATAATGGAATAATCGATTTTACCGTTAGTGGTTGTAGCACGGAAGCAGTCGTTTTGTACTGTCTCTGTGAATGAACTTTATGGTTACATGTGGAAATAAATTGCATTGTGGTGTTTTTTTTTTGTTTTGGAGTTCTTTGAATCATGTTCTGGTTAGTGTTAATTTTAAAATGTGTATCTTTTTTTTTGTACGATTTCTTGTGGGTTTTTTTTTTTATCTTTATGTTGAATAATTTTGCGATTTTTTTTTCTTTGTATTTCTTGTCGATTAGATCAATCGTGACGGGGAATTTCATGTGATTATAGTCAAAGTTAATTTTGGGTCTTGTGATTAGGGTCGGGTGGGGTAAAATAGGTATAGGGATTTTAACAGTTAATTTTTATAAAATTTAAGGTTTTCTGGCATGCTGATTTTCAATGACTCAAATAAAATCAGCATGCCAAAAACATTAAGTTTTATAAATAAACTGTTAAAATCCCTATACCTATTTTACCCCACCCGACCCAATAGGGATTTGGGATAGGTTTGTTAAATATCTTTCTGGTTAATATTTTTTGAATCCCAATGAATTCGTAATGAAAATTTGCAAGATTTGAATTTCATTAGCTAAGTTTTCAAAAGGTTGGATGTTGGACCATTGCAGTTTAAGTTAAAAATCGATTGCTAAATTTTCCTAGATATTTTATAAGCTTTTAAAAGAATTCAAAGAAAAATATTTCCACATTAATCCCAAGGTACAATTTTGAAGATTAAAATGTTGAATGTTCTGTAATCAGGTGCAAGCAAAATTGCTTTTCAGTTATAGAGTTCTTAGAGTATGCAAGGATGCACACGCAATGCAATTTGTAATGTTATATTTAATTTTTAAAAGTATAAAAATAAACTGGTGACTTATGTTTGATGGACTGATGCCAAATCGGATCACAACTGGGAGATTTATTTATTTCGAAGACTTTTGGCAGCTTGATTCTACATTTTGACACATGACAAATGGAAAGACAATACGATGCTTTTTCTATGCAGCGTCTCTTATTGAGATAGGTACCAAAATATTTAGATTCATCCATTCCCGGTTGCTGTAAAAAGATCGTTTCTTAAATAATAACTAAAAGATCCTGAAAAGAGTGTTAAATTTTTCGGACGATACGCAACAATGTTAAATATTAGAAATTAGACACTACAACTCATTTTGGTCATCCCACAAGGGATGCATTGTCTTCATCAGGGGTTAACAACTTTCAAAGTGTTCGAGGGTCGCAATGGAAAGCTTAAGTCGAGAGTGGCGCGCCGTCAAGTATTCTCGGATCTTTTATACATATCTAAATTTAAGGAACTTTTCTGGAAAAGGAGGGATGAAGGTAATTTACATGTTATGAAGGATTATGTTTTGAAAACTTTCAAAGGATATAATAGAATTTTGACCCTACATCTTTTAAAACCAAATATTACTTAGGAGTAGGGCAGTAGGGGTCTTCTTCCAGAAAATATTTGTAAATTCTTCTAACAACTAGGGCTTTATCTCTTTTCTGGATACTGCCCCTTCTTGTGATAAAGGTTGACCTATGCCCTATAATTCCTTTCTACGTCCTAAAAAGCAACTTTCAAAATCTCCAAACCTCAAAATTTTATTTTTCACTATGGAACGCGATCAAAACTACATTTCCTATGAGGTAAATAGGGGAGTTTGGGGGTCCTCCCCCGAAATATTTTTTTAATTTTAGCATGCTTAAAAGTGTTCTAAAGCTACCTTGGGAGGGTTTCAGGGGGCTTCGCGGACCAAACTAAAAACAAGAATTTTGACATTTTTACCTTTAAAAGTAGTGTTTTGATTCATTTTGAGACCCTTTGGGTTACACCCGCTCCTTGCGAGTCACATACATTTTATACTGTTTTTTCCTTAATTAAAAATTATGTCCAAATTTCGGGAGGGGTTTGAACCCTTGGATACAGGGCCCTGACAGAAACTTTTGCACTAAAAGACGCGGCCGCTATAGTTGACCAGTTGAATTCCGGTTCTAGATCCTACCTGCTGATCACCGATCATAAAACAGATGCTGCAATACCAGACTCCGCTATAATATTTCCCCCCAAGCTCAATTGGAAACTGGAAATTAGACGACCTTGATATACCACCCATAATACGGGCTGCGTAATTGGTCTCCCAACACACGATGATGTTTGCGTTGCGTGGCTGTTTCCCAGAGCTATATTTACCGCTATTGTCTCTTATTTATGAGGCAATGCGGGGATCGTCACGTGTGACGGGGGAAATGGATGGGGTATTCGGGGGTGGAGTGCTTTTTTCTGCATCTGGAAATTGGTTTATCTGATATTGATGGCATCGTTTCCGTTGTTTTCTGCAGAGGGTTTGTTTTTTTCGGGGTTGGTATGCGAATCGTGCTTGTCCATTTCTTTTTTATTAAGTTATCTCTGGAGGTGATATCTTCTTGCTCAGATGGATGAGAGTGTAGTGCTTATAATTTGGAAAAAATAAAACTCAGTCCCTTATATATGATTCGTGACCATATGATGAAGTGTGTGTTGTTGATTCCGTTCGTATATACGACGAGTGTTTGTTGTTGTGGCAAGGATGTATCGAATACTCTTTCTGTATGATAGAATATGCTTTATCAATGTCAAAAACAAAATTTTATGCAGAAAAACAATTTTTTGTTGTTCTCCATCTATCAAGTTCCTATCACATTTTGATCAATGCTTTTAAACAATTTTTTTCACATTAACAAAAATGATTTTTCTGAGTGATGAAAAATTTTAAAATTAAGAATACAAATATTTTTAGCGCATATGAGAAATCGTTCAGATCCTTCAATCGTTTTGGAAACTAGTGTATACAAAGAAGTAATTGATCTATCTATAGTTACTAGGTCAGTGATCTATTTATTCTTTGCGATCAATATTTATATAGTTTTGCGGGTTCATCTCAATTCATTTTTCTCATAGACAAAACAATCTGATTACCAATAAATCGATAGTTAAATTACACGATATGAATTTATTACTGTTGTCTGTAAAACCGTATCGCTTAACGACTTAAATTTAATCGAATTTGTTACATGTGATTAGAGGAACAGGTCTAGAGGGAGCAAAACCGTAAGGTATTGACAAAAATCTAATGAGGTTTATGTATACCATATTATAGTGTTGGTGACTGGTGACCATAGTCCACTAAACTCAAACATTGAGATGATTAGGTGGGGTAAAATAGTTTAGTGGGGCAGTCGTGGATCCAGCACGGCTCCAAGGAGGGCACTTTTCCAGACCATCACCTTTACCTTTTGAGAAAAGTGTCAAAATGTTGGTGATTTTCTAAAAAGTATCACGCAAGATCCCCTTTTGGTACGGGTCCTCCCCCAGAAAAAATTGTGAAATTTGACCTGTAAAAGTAGGTTTTTAACTCATTTTGAGTACTTTTTATAATCTAAGTGGGGGCACTGTCCAGAGTACCCTATGTCTATTTTACCTCGTTATAAACATTTTACCCCACCTAACCCTAACATTGATAACTGAACATAAATCAAGCATGATTATTAATCGATATGCTTACCATACGTCCTGGGTTACCCAGGACAGTCCTGGGAAATGTCCTGGGTCCCAAAATGTCCTGGGTTTTCATAATTTTAAGACTGGACAAATTTTTTTGTGAAATTTTCGATAAAACTTTTCGAACTGCATTTTTTACCTACTTTTACGGCTTCACTTTACTCATATTTAGACTGCTGAAAGGGGCAAACTCTCTATTTGTACTGTCAAACACCTTTTAAATGTGAAAATTAACTCTGAACTTAATTGTTGTGAATTTTATTAAATCTAACAAAGAATTTTTGAAAAAAGGGATGTCAAGTGAAAAGTACGAATGATTAAATAAAGTATGTTATTTCAGTTTAAATATTTAATTTTTTTTAGTTTGGGTGTTTATTTGGTTTTTAATCTTTGATGGACCGATAGGTCGACAAAGTGTCCTGGGTTGAGCTCCAGAAAATATGGTAAGCCTATTAATCGAACATAACCGTTAACATTATACTTTGAAGAAAACATAAACATTAAACCCTTCAATTTTTCTTAAAAACCCAACGAAGATCCACATCAGATCGTCCCAACTGACCAGCAAGCTTCCTCCAATCGAGGTTAAGTAGAGGCATCGGGGAAAGAAGCAGACGAGGCAATCGGGGCCACCCGTTCTGCTCTGCCGTGGAAGCGTGCAGGGGCGTCGCGCGGGTGCTTCCCCTTGCGACACCCACCGTTGCGACACATTGCCACGCGACTGTGGAGATGGAGACGCGATAGACACGGTCTTGTGAACGCGGGGAAGGTTGGGGTTGTTGCATGTCTATGGAACTGTTGGTGGGCGGGGTTTTCAAAGGATGGTCGTCGAGAATGACCCCCAGAGGTTGAGGTGGGTGGCAACTGGAGTTTTATTGCTGCAGAGGACAAGGGGAGGGGGATACAAAGGGAATTAGTTTTTTTTATGTATCTCATTTTGCGACAGGGTACTACTGTCTGTCTATCACAAGTTGAGCTCTCGTTTACATTTCTGTTGCCAAGGCAACAGGAGTCTCCTCATTTTCAACGGGGGAAGTTGTTGCATTGAATCACTAGTCTTTGTTTATTGTTTTAACAGTTCACTAATCCCAGGTTCTAACATATGCGTGCAACTGCATCAATTTCAGAGAAGAAAACCGTGCTTGTGATCGCCATTAACTAAGCTTTAGGAAAAAGAGGTTGCCTGGAAAAATTTTGAATTTTAGCTTGTCCTGTAAAAAAGTGTTCTTGTTGAGCTACTTTTGAGCTGTTTTTGCCTCCCTTAAAACCGCTATCGACATTGCAAGTTTAAGCAGGGAAGGCTCCGCAGGCCGTCATTTGCGAGCACCTGATCTTTACCTTTAAAATAAGGGCTATCATCATCATCAATTTTGTGGTTTGACAGCGCCGTAAGGCGCTTTTGAACCGCAGGATATAGGGGACATGAGTGGTACAAAACATGAATAGTGTGGCCATGATGCCAATAAAGAAGAAAAGAGGGTAGAGGGGGGGGGGACGAGAACACACGGAAGAAAAGAAAAAGGTCGAGGACCAACAAATTACTCGAGAGTAGCTTGATAATTGATGGTGAGTTTCTATAACAGAATTAAGAATTTGGGCACGATTTGTGACAGCAATACAGTGATACAATACAGACAGCAATACAATGTGACAAGAAAAATAGAGCGATACAATGTGACAGAAAAAATAGAGCGATAGAATGTGACAGAAAAATAGAGCGAACCCAAAGCTAAGCCTTTTATATATTTAGTGAAACTAAAAAATTCAATAATTATTAGTGAAGAGCTTATTTTCAATTTTAAGTTTAATACTACTTTTTTATAGTGGTGATTATTCTATTAATTTACCCGAAACTCGTTACTATACTAGACTGCAACGTTTCTTGACCCTATGACGTTACTACGCGGAAGGAAGAACTGCGTAAACAGAAAGCCTGTTTTCTTGCTAGGAGGAGTTTCGGTACGCAAATCGTGATAAAAAGACGCTATATGGAATACATGAGTTTAACAAACTAATCACATATTTTTAAATTAACGTTCTTAATTTCACTCAAAAATTCAAACACCGCGGTGGGAACTACTTTGTTTCGTTTCGATTCTCCAAGGTCAAGTAATGTTGCAGTCTAAAATAGAATTAAATTCATGTTCATATATTTGGAGACAACTTTAATTAAGAAAAATAATGGAGAACAATTTTAAATTGACAACTAATTCTGCACGATACTCATCTTATTTTAGTAGTGAACTGTGCAGAAAATGAAATCTTTCTTTGTTTATATAATACCTACTCAAAACATTTTTTTTTGCATTCTGATTATGTTTATACCGATAGATGTCATTAAATACCGAATTTTAATTCAATGAAACATCCTAGTAAGAACCGGGCTGAGTCAAATTAATGACGTTGCACGTTTCTTAATCTTGGTGGCTGTCTAGTATTGAGCCTGGGAGATATATACAGGGTGTCTCAAAAGGTCGAGTACAAACTTGGAGGGATGATAGTACTCATCAAGACGAACAAGAATTGGTATAGAAAGGGGGGTCGCAAATGAGTTTTAAGGGGTGAAACCCCGGGGTGAAAATCAGCAATAAAACTTGCATATTTGTGCAGGAAGAGACACAATAGTTCGATTCCGTAATTTTTTACATCAAAATAATAAAACTCGTATTGCAAAAAGTAAATTTAACTGTAACTTTTTCAAGAAGTTTTCTTTTCGTAGCGAAAGATTTATTTCGATCAGTCTTCTTTTTTAATGCATGTTCAACCAAAATTGGCTACTTATTAGCCATTTGGCGCAATTTTTTTTTCCATTCTTATTTTATCGTTAAAATAGTGGTAATGAAACTCTAAGATTTTCCAGTTTTATTTTTACAGTAGTTTTAAGCTACGTTGTAATATTTAATTATGAGTTTTTATTTTTAAATTTTTAAATATTTTTAAGCTAAAAATCTCAGAAAAGTTGAAATTCCAATGTGAAATTGATATTTTAGTTTATCGAATTGAATAGAACATACCCTTCATAATAATCCACAGACCCTTTCATAAATACATGAGTAGGTACTCATTTTATTAGGTTTACCCGAAAAAATAATACTAATCTCGAAAACTTTTTCAATGCTTAAAAGCAATAATTAATTATTTAATATTATTAAAAGGATAATTAAAATAATAAATTTAATCTTTCTTCCTTCCTCCTCGGCTCTACAGTCTATGTAGGACCTTGGCCTCCCTAATAAATTTAATCAAGAAATATAATTATTTGTAAATTTTGGATGAATACCTATAAACAAAGCCTACAAACATGTATTACAAGTGATTCTAGAAAATATTTTAATTTTGTAAGCAGTTTCTAAAATAATTAAAATAATAATGATAGTATTTAAAATGTGCAAACATCGGAATTATTTTTATTCACGGCAAAATGTAGAAACTAAGGGTCTTTTCCACACTTGAATCATGAAGAATTCGAAAGATGATTTTTACCATTAGACGATATTTAGCAAACTTAATGAATCCAAACTAATTTATTAAATTATTAAATTATTAAGTCAAATTGCGTGGTCAATAAAAACCGAAAACCTTATCTTTTGTAGTATTCAATGTCTTGCTTTGATTTAAAAAGGGAAATTTTTGAACCAGATGAATTTAGCTAAAAAAAATAATGTAATTTACAATAGAAAAATAGAATTTGTTTTATGGATGCTTTTCTTTTAACGTTTTTAGTTTTTAAAGAAATGTCACAGACTCAACTACTGGATGTTTCACAAAGAACTTCCCTGGTTTGAAAAATTAATAACAAATAGACAAAAAACATGATAAAAATACGCCGTCTACTGCAATGTACTTTTTAGATCTTTCGATTCAGAAATCGTTTCTTCCGTAAATTTTATTTCCCTATACTGTATGACAAGGATTTCAAGGACTCCTTTTCCTTCGTTTCACAAAATCTTGGGCTGCCATCTATTAATTTTTTTATCTACCGATTTTAAAGAAATTGTGTTAAGAAATTCTTTGGTCTAAGAAGTAGTACATTGCAGCAGACGGCGTGGCGTATTTTGGTCTATTCGTTAGTTTTTAAAACCAGGGAGCTCTTTGTGAAACACCCTGTAAGAAAATGTAATGAAGACTTAAATTTTGTACGAAACATTTTTTAATAAAAAAAAGAGTATAAGCATTTTAAACAGTTTTATTTTTTAATGTTCTTTAGATGCGACAACATAACCGTTATTCTCGTGACTAAATTATTAATAATTCAAGATCGACAAATACACGGTCAAAAATGGGTTCGAGCTCGGCCAATTTTGTACCCCTGTGTTGTGGAGGGTTGAATATAGAGAGATGGGGCCATAATTGGTCATCTCTCCTGGGAAAAAATGGCATAGCGCCTTCGAGGACACACCAACTGTTTTACCCCAAGAGCTTCGATATGCCCTAAGACCCTAGGAGGGGACAGTAAAGCCTATCGTCAGTACACAGACAAACTCATTTTAAAATTAATCAACAGAGTGGTGACTTAAATAACACTAGTTTCTTGTAAAATTAATTCTTTTTCAGTAATGTTTCACCTCCCTCCCCAAGCGGCAATCTACCACTTTTAAAATAATTTTATCTTGTTTATTATCGCAATGAAACCTTTCAGTACCACGACAGCTAGCTCGATAGCAGTACTCGCACGTTGCTTATTAGAGCTAGTTACGATTGCTCCATCCAGGGCTTTAATTAGCCTTTGGGTGTGACGCTGCCGGCAATTTCTTAGCTAAGATGGGATAGTTCTTCACACCGGCTAAGGCTGTACGGACGTTCTTAACTTTCAAAGTTGTGCATTAAAGGCCACAAGCATTGAAAGCTTATGGCCATTTGTTACTTTGTGACCATGATCCACATGTGATTGATATTTTGGATCCATGAATCACTTTATTAAAAGTGGCCATCAAATCTGTACCCTAGATTAGATCATAATATTGAACTAATTAACTAATTTTGTAGGCTTTAAAGCAAAATCATTTTACTGTCCACAAAGTTACTTTTAATCATCTATCTAATTGATTTCGAAGATGTTCATTTGAATTGGCTGACCAATATTTTTGAGTCTAGAGTTGAAATCATTTATAAAAATAACTAAATTAGTTTAAATTTGAAGTATCTTAAATTTTTGAATCACAAAAATGTTAAAAGCTATTCATCTGGATTGCATAGCTGCGAATCTGATGGAGAAAAAAATAGGAGTACTTTCACGGACTACATATGAAAGCCCACCCATCTATTTTTCGGTCACGATTTAAAACTTAAGCTACTTTTTTAGTTAATATTTGAACTACAAAGCACAAATAATTCAGATAAAAAAAACCTATGAAGAAACAAAAACAACATCCCTCTTAAAATTAAAGCTTTTTCTGGAAAAAATAATTTTAAGAAAGAAAATGTAATACTGAAACCTTATTAAAAAATTAAGAATAATAAAACGAAAATAAAAGACTGATTTTAAGAAATGATGTATTGAGAGACCTTAAAAAAATTTGGTCTAGTTCTGGTTGGATTTTTGCTATTTGTAATTCTTTGTTTGATATTAAAACTCTTAAATTAGTTTTATTCAAATGATAGATTTCTCTCTTTGTTTTGTATTACTTTCGTAATTTTCCAGCTAGTAGTGAACAATTTCTTCAAAAACAAGCATTTAAAACTAATGACATCAACACGAAGGAAGAAAAACGCAATCGCGACCGTCAAGTTGTTTTTTTAGTCCACCATAGCAATGCAAAAAGCCAACTTTACAGGCAAAAGTACGGAAACATAAATGAAAATTCGTTATCTTTCATTGAAATTTCGGACTGTAATACGATTTCAGGACTTTCACATAATCATTAGACACCTTGGAATAACTTTAAAGAGTTTAGAAATTAAAATAGTTTTTTTACGATTGCAAAAAGAGTATTTTTAAAAAATCGGAGTTTTTAGGAAAAAATCGGATCATCGAAGAAGAAACTAAAAATAGGAGTAACTCCAATAAAATCGGAGTACTTGGCAGGTATGAGATAGCACGACGTGATCTTATTTCTAAGTTTGGCCTCTACGATTCTCTTTAAAAAACATTAATAATACCTTTTGCATAGAAATTTGAGTTACCTACCTTAAGAATCACAAAATAGTATTTGGCGATCACGGATTGGCGACATTTTTTTTCCTGTCGAATGCAATAGTTTTACTGGTGGGAAAACTCGCTTAGTAGAAGAAGTTATAATATTTGAAGTTGTTTCACAAAATAACTACGGGAATCGAACGATTGTGTCTCTTCCTGCACAAATATGCAAGTTTTTTTGCTGATTTTCACCCCGGGGTTTCACCCCTTAAAACTCATTTGCGACCCCCCTTTCTATACCAATTCTTGTTCGTCTTGATGAGTACTATCATCCCTCCAAGTTTGTACTCGACCTTTTGAGACACCCTGTATTTGCGACACCCTTATTGCTTCTGCATTGCAACAGCTGTTCAGCCCCAGGACGAACATGCGAATCGAGATTCTTTTGAAATTTGTGTTCCAAAAAGTTGGGAGAAGGGTGGTGTAACATCATCTGTGAAATGCGTATTCGTTGAGCGATTTAATAATCATTAACGAAGATTTTTTTTCTCAAAACTCTATTGTCTTAAACTGAAATTTGTATCGATTAATAAAAGAATGAGTTTTTTTGTGGGAGTTCAAAGAAGGGGATCCCTTAGATTTAAAATTATTCAAGATTTTGTGTAATATTCACAAGATTTAGAATTAAAAATTCGTCTAGTAAAACTTTCCTGACCTAAAATGATCCCATCAATTTTAAGGGTGCCAACATTAGAATTATGTTTTTGCAGAGTAAAATGAAGAAAATGGGGCACTTCCACACTTGTATCATAAAGGGGTCAATGGGTGAATTTTTAGCAATAAGTTATTTTCTGTAAATTTAAGAAAATAGAAAAAAATTAAATTGGACGTTCTTAATTTAACTCAAAATTCAGACACTGCGCTGGGAACTACTTTGTTTGTTTTGTTTCTCCAGGGTCAAGAAACGTTACAGTCTAGTATAGAATTAAATTCATGTAGTTCATCAATGTTCATAAATTTGGTGGCAACTTTAATTAAGAAAAATATTGGAGAAATTTTTTTTTGAATTGATAAAATAAAACATAAAGTAAAAATTTACTTCCTAATTTTCTAACCTCATAATTTTTTTTAAAAAAACCCGAACCTTCAATGTAGCATTTTCACATTTCACAAGTCCGGTCTTCGAAGAATTTTTCTGAACATCCTTGATAAATGACTGGTTTTCCTACAGGAATTTTTTTTGGCGGTTTTGTGAAAGCTGACAGTTGCCTTTTCATCGTAAATGTAACACCGCTCGCTACACCCTACCACTCTTTTGCATTCTTTCAATGTCAGCCACCTTGTTGGTTGGCTCTTCACCCGTTTTCATCAATAGAACCTCGCACGCCATGCCCTTCCGGCCATCTCTCGTGACTCCCGGTGATTCACGGCAAACGATATGACCGAAGGGGTTTATTTTGAGCCAGATATCGCTCGGTGCCATTACCGTTTATTAGAGAAATGATGATGAATTGACGATGTGCGACTCAACGCGAAATGGCGTCGTTTGTTGGTTCGATGTCGTTGTAGCGTTTGTGATGGTTATGACGTGCAATATACAGCTGCTTAAAATGACCTGCAAAATATTTATTTGGTTACGAAGATACTTGGTGCTGGTTAGAAAATTAGTTATCCTGTTTGAGCCCTCATAGAGCGGTGGTTCTAGTTGACATATTTCGATGAAATTTGTAATATCTGTAATTTGGAGCATGGAAGATCGAAATCTTCAACGAAAAATTAGGTTGATTTGTTTATAGTGGACTATAGGATGAATCGCGCGTTATATAGGGATAAATGTTTAGGCTAATGGGTACGATGATTTCTTTACGTAGGGAGCTGCTACTCTGGTGTATAGATAATTATGCTTGTGTGGTAAGCTTACTCACCACTATAAAAGTTAAATAAATTCAAGTTAGAATTAAATTTGGAAAAGATAGGAATAGGAGTAGGTAGAATCGTATTTTTTAACACATTAATGTCAACTGCTTGTTGATTTTCGATTTTCTGCTATTAACATCGGCGTTTAGATGTTTATTTAGGCCAATGGGGGCCTATTCTTTCCCGATGCATCGGTCGATCCCTACTCCGGAGTATACTTTTCAGTCGTATGACCTTCGGATCGGAATCTCCCCGTGTAGTAAGAATTTGATTTCTGGTAAATGCAATTTCTTTTAATTTGGATAGAACCATTACTCGTAAAAAAAATTCTCGGCCTTGACTGTTATTATTTTTCAATGGTGGATATTTGGGGAATACCTACTCCGTGTCTGCTACCCTAAAGGGCACCTGTGAATTGGATGTACTAGTACCATTGCCTGCGAAATAACCTCACATTCACTTGCACTTGCATATCTCCTTTTAACAGTTTACAGGGGGTGCACAACATTTTCATTCATCTCCAAAGGGATATAAACGAACATCGTGCCTGAATAGGGATTCGAACTCTATATACACCCGGCTTCATAATCAGTCTAACCACAGGAGAGTGCGCCGGATATGTTTGATGTGATATTTCATTTATCTTCCAGATGTTAAGAACTCCATCATTTTGCCTAGAGGATTAATATTATTTTTTGAATACATTCATTAGTTAATCTTCAACTATATTTGTATCATATCAGTCAAGATATAGTTGATAGTTAAAATTCCACTTCTGTTCTACCTCATGGTCTGTTCCGCGAACCAAGGGACAGGTGGTAAACCCACGCTGGTTCTGGCTTTTTTCGTTGAATATTTATGTTTTGCGGAGTGGCATCAGCATCTGGTTTTGTTCAGATATTGTTTTTTGGAGCTCCCACTGGTTTGGGTGTAGTGCTTTCTCTACAGCGGGTTTATTGTGTTGGTAGGAGGATGGTTAACCTTGCTGATGGAAATGTTGATCTGAAATGCGTCTGGTTTTTTTGAAGGTTACAGAATAAACTGGATGTATGGGCAGTGTTAAATGCATCCACGCGAAGAGCGAAACGTATAAGCATATCCTAAACGTATAAGCATATTTTTATCGTGTTTAGGTAAGATACTTCTCTTGTCTTAAATCAATGTAGTTTTTAAAAATTGCCTGAAACAGATCTGCCTAGAGTCCGGGAAAACCTGTGTATTAGTTTGAGCTAAAAAGTCAGGGAAAATTACATATTTTTGCCCAAAACCTGGAAAATCTTACAAAACACCTGGAGAAGGATCAATTTTTAAATGTTAGTCTAATTTTTGACTCTGGAAAAGAAAAAAATATACTATTTACTGAAAACATTTATTCGAAAAAGCAACAAATATCCGAAAAATGCTGTGGATAGATGGGCGGATACTGGTTTATCATCCTTGACCACTGAATTGCCCTAAGAAGTACTTATTTTAAAACGCATCGTTACCCAGCTGATGGCACCTGTGGACCGAAGCCACGGAGGTGAGGTACCGCTACCCGCGCCACATTACACATTCGCTCGCACAACCCCTTGCCGTGAATTGCTAGGTTTGTTTTTTACCAGGAAATCTTCAAAATTAACCCGGAAAAGTCTGAATTTGATTTCTGAAATTGAGTGGGAATCCTGCTTTAATTCACTTACATACACTGACTTGTTAGTTTCTAGTGGCCATATTAAGCGTTCCTGTTTTCTATTTGTTTCTTAAAACATATTCTCATGACCTCCTGATGATGCGTCTCGTAGCTCCTTTGAGAGACCCACCTTTATTTCAGTGCCTTGAGGCCATCAAATATAGTGTTGCATATATTGGAAGTTTATGAATTGGGGCAATCTTGTTTACAGGCAGTAGACTTGCATACTTACAGGGGCCCTCACAGGGGACTTTTCAGTGTAACAGGTGTTAGTTATTTAACCTTATATCTGTTTGTATATTTCGGTATTCGATGATGTATTTCGATGTAGAAAGAAATAACACTCGGTAGTCCCATACCCTTGGGTCAATTTATTAACTGAAAGGATACAGGAAAGGTGCCCTATTGTTTAGATTTGGATAAATTTATTTAGTAATGGACACCTGCCCAATTCCTCTTTCTGATTGGAATTTTCGATAAAAATTCAGCGATATCGATGCACTTGCTCCTATTTTACCTAGAACCAAGTTTCTTAAAAATATAATCTTATTGAATCAAAATTTTCATTCGGTTTTTAAGTTGTGTTTTATACAGATATCTGTGAATGTGAACGTATACTAACTGAAGAGCATGCTCATTCTCAACCTTACGGTCAGAAAACTCTTAACCAACAAATCTTATTTGAGTTCTGATTACACAAGCGCCTGTCTAAACATCTCTCAAGCGATCACAAATCTATTGCATTTTCAATGCAACTCTGATTCAAACTTGTTCCGTGTTTTGTTGCGCGCAAACTGCAAATTATAATCACCACTAAATAACTACTTTTTTTTATATAATTTCTACTTTTAAATTTATGAAGTAGCGGTAGACGTTCGAAACTCGAAAGTAAATGCCATGTTAAACTTCATTGGGAGGATTGCCCAGTGAATGAAAACTTATTGAGGAATCACACATTTGCAAAGGAAATCAGAGGAGTGAAGAGAAAAAATGACTCTACACATGTCATTTTGGAAGATTGATTCAAAATGACAAGTTTAAATTGTCATTTTACTCCTAACTCCTTCAATTTCTTATGCAAATAATGTGTGATTCTTAGGTGTGGATCACTCATCATGATGATCATCGAAAGTAAAACAATGCAAATGAGCCTAAGGCAGATTCCCAATCTGGTGTTTATAACCGCAGTATGGTTAAAGAAAATACTTTCAAATCTCAGGAATTGACTGAAATTTTTGGAAATTTGACCCTCAAAAACAGCATTTTAACCCAAGGTATCGGGGATTTCCCCCCGGTAAATTGTACGAGTTTAATAAGCAAAAGAGTTTTTTAGGCTCTTTTAGGTCAGGCCCCAAGGGGGGGGGTCCGGACATGGGGACCCTCCCTTGGCTACGCCCCTGGGCCTTTGAGACCCAAGATGTTAAAAAAACTAGATACATGTGTGCATATTTTACCTTAAAAAGTTTCTTTTTTCTCTGGTAAATGTAAATAATAATAATTGTGATTTGATTGTAAGGTTGTTACTTAATTGTTCTTTCAAAACATAATTGAGAACCCCCATTTCCATTTGAACTACCCACGAGCCTCTACTGATTTTGATTCTTTTTTATTTGGACCTCGAGTATGTATTCGGCCCCCAAATTGCTGTTTAATAGTTAATGCGGCCCTCGGGAGACCCCTGCTTGAAAGGAATATAAAATTTTGGCGACGAAAGAATTCTCAGTCTCGTGACCAAAATGACACGGTATTGAGAACCCATGTGAGAACCTCGTGTAAAAAGAGTTAAGTTCTTACACCGCAGCTGGTTTTGCTGTATGCAGCTCCATTCCATTTCACCTGCTTTTATAATGGTATCAGCTGGGACTACTGCTTTGGCGTCATGCGTTGCACGTATTCGCACATCGTTTCCATCATAAAAGTTTCCATGCTTGATAGTTGGTGGTGGTGGTGGATTCTTTTTTTTTGTGTTGATGTTCCAAGGTGAAGTCGCAAACGCGAATAGAAGTTTGTAGTGGCACGGCACGTGTGGCAAATGCTGAAGAAAGGATAAGTTCTGTCAGCTGTTAGGAGTCAAAGGGTGAAGTATTCGTTTTAGTTATTTACTACGGGTATATTATATTGAGATCATAGCGCTATACTAGACAGCAACTTAAGTTGACCCTATGACGTCATTAACAAACAAAGTAGTTCCCATCGTGGTGTCTGAATTTTGAGTGAAATGTAGAACGTCAATTTAAATATGATTATTTTGTTAAACTTATGTATATATAGTGCTCTTCAATCACGATTTGCGTACCGAAACTCCTAGCAACCCAACAAGCTTTGTGTTTACCGATTTCTCCTTCCGCATTTGTGACGTACTGGGTTCAAGAAACGTTGCAGTCGAATATAACTCTATAATTGAAGATGTGGAGAACTTACTCACCACTCAAATACTTAAAATATTAAATAAAACTACAAAACAAATAGCTACCAACCAAAAATATAGACAAAAATAGACTTCCTAATTTGTAGTAAGCTCGTCATTGCTACATATTCAATTGATGGAAACCAGATTCAGTAATAAGTGAGCATCTATGCGGTTGCCTAGGTGCTATATAATCTCTAATGAACGAATATTTTTCTTCTTTCTTTTAAGATACCCTTCCCTTTAAGATATTTTTGCTTTGACCCCTCTGTTTGATAAAAATGAATACAGCAAAACGCTGTTCATTAAATCATCATTACGATCACGCACACAGAACCTTGAAGTTATCTTTGATGCGGGTTAAAAATTATTTATGAGCTCTGTTAAATATGGGGTCTGGGAGTTCTCCCTCTAAAATGTTTGGTAAATTTGACCTTAACATTGACTAAGAATTTGACCTGACCATTTTTAGTCGGCACCAAGGAGGCATTTCCCTTAGTATTTTCCCCCTGGATCATCTCTTGATGAAGACAGACATATAATACAAGTCTAGAGCAGTGGTGCCCAACCTTTTATGACCAGCTGGCAGCACTTCGTATTAAGATAAAGCTCACGGGCCAGAAAAGATAAAAAAAGTTAAAAAATAATAGCTATTTAACATTTTTCTAGTAAAACCTTATATTTAGCAGCTTAAGAAGCGAAAAAACTTATAAACGGGCCAACCGAATCAGTTTTACGGGCCATAAGGTTATAGTTCAAGCGAAATAAATCATAGTTGAATAATTGTTCAGAAATGGCAAAACCTTATCTTGCAAACAATGTTTTCGTATGTTGCAATGAATTGCTTTTAGTAATATTCAATGAGGTATTTGCATAAGTGAGGGATTTGCTTAATTTTACACCTTTTTGATACGTTATAGTTTAAAGCGTTTTAAAAAGTTTTTTTAAAAAATTTAAAATTCAATTTTTTTTTGCCAAAACACTATAGTAAAGTCACGTGATCAAAAAACGGGATTTGACGTCACGACGCCGTCGAAACTTATGTTTTACTGTGTTTCAATGATCGGAAAACGGGATACTATTGGATGTGACGTCACAGCGCTTGCAAACAACAATGTTTCAGTTTTCTCACCAAAACACAAAACGAAATTTCTGAAATTTATATCTCAGAAACTAGGATAGACTCAGAAACTTCATTTAAACGTCATTCTTCATGGTTTTTTATCTACTACTATTTTAATAAAGTTTAATCTCAAAACGTGCAAATACCTCATTCTTTTCAAATAACATCATGGTTAAGGCCAACTAGTCGTTTAACGAATGTTTAAAAAACAGAATAAGACATTTGCTTACAATAAATCTGAACTATTTTCGGTGTACTTGTAAACGAATTTGGATTCCAACGTGACAAATATTTCCACTGTCTGGTTTAGATGTCTCATGACTTTAAAGCATTTGTATACGTATTGTTTAACGTGAGAATGAGCCGTAACTTCAGTTTTCTTCTCTTGAATGGTATGGTAATACATTCTTCCAGGGCCTTCTAACTTGTCAAAAGGGGTCTTGTTGGGCGTAAAGTAACGCGAAAATTGTAAATGTCCTATTTTATTCAAGGACGTCAGAAGATATACTTTAATGAGAGACAATTTATCAGTTTTATATGTATCATACGTATTTAAAATTACATTGTTTCCAACATGAAAGTAAAGGTTTTTATTAAATGTACGGACGATGGCGTTAAATATTTTTTTTCGATCTATGGTCTTCTAGGAACACTTTCGGATGAGATCAGATACAAACGAAAGTAGTAATAAAGCAAAAATCGTTATTAAGTTTTAATGCTTCCTTTTGCTGTTCAGCTTCTTAATCGCATTAAAATGCTACAAATAACAATTTAATTCATCCTTGTTTATGGACTCGGCTTCCTCATTCCATTGTCTGACAAGAAAGGATTGAAACAATTATTTTTTTTACGAATAACAACTCTCAAGGCTTTTGGCCTTTCAGTTGTGATTACGTATTACAAAGTTAACTAAATTGGCGGTTTCTTTTTGGTGCTTTTTATTGCTAATTAAAAGTGGAACAGTTCTTACATCATTGCAGATTTTATTCTTTGGTAAGTTTCATTCGAAGTTAAGCACTTATTAATGGTTATAAGACATTATTTGATGCGAAAAGGTTTTTAATAACAATATTTAAATCTAATTCTCTTCTTCTAATTGGAAAAATATGATACTTTTTCCTGTTTTCTGTTTAAAAAAAGCAAATTCAAATCAACCTTTTTTTTTTAAATACTCTTCTGATACCTCTGTAGAATTATACTTTTTAGAATTCAAGTGTGTTAAGAGATGACCTACTTGCTCAAAAAAGATTTTAAATAAACTTAATTCGGTTGTGCAGTGCTAGTAATTAACCACCACTAAATAAGAAGCTAAAACTTTTAACAGTATATAAGAGTACCATAGTTTAAGGCTCAATTACGTTTTTAAGAGGTTTCTAAGAATGTTTTTAATGTGAGAAAATTTCATTAAAATCTCCTTGTATAAAATTTATCCAACAAAAATTTACTGTACCTTCATTTTCTAATGCACAAGTTTAATACAACTAAACGTATGAGTATCAGCATCTACTGTTTCTCACACTATTTTCAAATTTGAATAAAATAATAAACACTACATCTGAGTTCAATGAATGACTAGAAAAATGAATACCCAATAGCTTCTATCTTAAAACCCTTAGAACAAAGTATTCTTCTGTTTTTAAAGAACTTTACATCGTTACAATATTCGTAATCCCAAACAATCTCGGATATCTTCTGTTATCCAATCCCTTCCTAAAATAATCTATATTTATTACATACTAATCTCACCTTGGGGGTTTTTAAACTAGAACGCTTTACATTTTAACTATTTTTTTTATTTATTTAGTCTTGACATCTATCCTTGGCACATTTTGCACCTGGATTTAAGTGCGTTTAGCCGTAACAGTGAAACTTATCACCTCATCTCTATCTCACGCTTGACTCACGATACCTGAGGTGAGGAAAAGATATTTTTAAAGAAGCAATTTCAGAAAATTGATTAAATCGAATATTTTCCCTGCGGGCGTAAGTCGTACAACCTTTTTCTGGGAAATGTTTCGAGTAACCGATCAAGAGTAAAAGAAATTCAAGTAAGAGAAAAACTTTTAAAACATTTTCTTTAATGGCCAATTTTGAACAAACGTTTTACACAAAATGTGGTGTTTTTTATTTTTTAAAGAATATTTCTGCAGCTTTTCTGCATCAAGTCGGGTTGATCATACTCTTTGGGTGATATTCGCAGCCATCAGCGTCGGTGTTAAATCATAGGTCAAAGAATGATTCCACCAATCAGAGTAAGCGTAGAGCTAATTTTTCTTTCTTTAGCTGCTGATTAACACCGACACTGATGGCTATGCACATGGCTATTTGTTGAGATTTCATCGAAAAGCTACTGATAAGTGTGGTATAAGAACAGCGTTAGAAATTGGAAAAAAAGATACTGGTCCTGAGGACCACTTCTTTGCAAACCTTATTGGTCCTCAACCAAAATGACTGGTCCGCCAAATTAAAAAGGACATGTTTCAATTATTTTTAAGTATATATTGCATTTAAAGTGAATACCAATAATTAATTTTAAAAAATTAAACAAAACAAACTAACTAAACAAACAAATAAGTTAGGAAATATCTTATTTATTAAATACTTTTCTTGATTAAATGTTAATATTGCACTAATTGACATTAAACTTGTAATTAGTTTCGGAGCAATAAAAAAGAACGCGGCTAGAACTGGAGGGTGGGATATTTTTTCGCCACTGATCCGGGGGACCAGTGATTTTCTGACCATAGTGGTCAGAGGAGATTTTCAATGGTCTCGGACCAGCGGACCACCGCCATTTTCGAACGCTGTGTAAGAATATTAACAGTTATTGCATTTAGTGCTTCATAAAAAGATAAAATCTTCGAAAAATATTTATTTCGAGATATGTTTTACAAGAGTTACTTGATTTCATGTCGAACAAATAATGCCTTATGCGGGTATCTCTCATATACTCAAACTATATAAACCCCATTTCCATCATATCCTTACACAAATCTCCTTAATCGAGCATAAAAATAAAAGACGAACCTTGCTTCATTTTATTAACGCATCCACACATATGCCCTCGCTTTTACATGACTTGGGCGTCAAACAACGCATAGAAATGTTTTTTTTTTCTGATCATGTAACTCACTGTCCTTCTATATTACGAATTCTAATCATACTTCCAGGCGAGTTACCCAGGGGTAACAATATCCGTTATGCGCGCACAACATAACAAATGAAACAGATTCTACATGCTGTGAGGACAGATTACTGGCTTTGCTATGCTGTTATTGAAATGGTGTATTATTAGATTATTCGTATGCTCACACACAAGAGTGTAAAATAACTGACGTGTTGCGTATGGGTTACTAGTACTATTGTAATTAGTTAATTTAATTTGCACCAGTCTTGCATGCTTTAACATAGTACTTTCGTTTATTACGTTCATGGGCGGATTTATGGGTGTACATAAGTGGACAATACCTCCAACCTCTTCAGGGAATTAATTTTTTTATTGGTAAATGGAATTTCTAAAGACATCAAGGACAGCTTTCCCCCTAATAGGTTTCTCATTTGCTTTGTCCTAGCTTAATCCATCCGTTTACGCAGATATGAAAAATGCCTTCCTTATTTTTTTATTAATTAGCTTTTAAGTTTGGGTGGATTTATGGGGGGGGGGCAATGTCCGAACCTTTTGAGAAAATTCAATTTTTATAAGAGAAAATCATGTTCCAAAGCTTCCCAAGATTTCGTGTGTGCCCCCAGTGTTTTCACCACCTAAATCCGCCTATGCTTTTAAGTAAAACTTTTACTTTTCCTATGAGTAAGGATTTTGGCACTTTGTAAATAATTGTACATTTGAATAAAAGTGAAAGGCTTTCACGGTCGGACAAATGAAGATTAAAAGTTTTCGGGCAAAAATACCGTGGTTTCGTTGTGAAAATTGACTGGATTGTGACTTACGGCTATTCACCACAACTTCACCGAAAATTAACCTGGAATCGAGCTTTTTCGACAATTCTGATTGGCTTAAAACTTGTTTCCCTTTTTCAACTACCAATTAGAATGTTTAATTCCAGGTTAAACTTAGGTTAGGGGTGAATACGCCTATTAACTAGTGAGAGCTAAAATATGTTTTAACTTATTTTAGCTAAAATATGTTTTAACTTATTTTGCCCTAATATTGTAAAAATTTCTGAATCAAGGATTCCTTTGATCTTGTATTAAGATAACAAACGTGTATCTTTTGGCATAAGTAAATCGTGTGCGATTGCAACAGTAGGCTTGTAGGATAAACTTTCTAAATCATCAGGATATACCTACATCGGTGCGCTATAATTAAACAAGAATAAAGGGGAAAAAGTATTAGTACATAGATTAAAGGATTTTTATGGGGTTGCAATTAAGATTAGCTTTTTTTTTCTCGCAAGGAACCCGTGGAAAATTGTGTGAATCCAGGTTTGACTTTTAGGAGTAGCACCAGGATTTTAAAAACATCTTCCGCCCTGAAATCTGATTTTTATTTTTGAAAATATTGATGAACATATATTTTTAGTCATAAAACTATCCGCTGAAGCATTTCGCAGCTTCAAAGCTGTTTTTTTTTCAAGAAATTCTCTTTAGGAGTAATTTTATAGTGCTTTTTTATTTTATTATCCTTCTGGACGGGGCGTGGCATCCTATATCCTGGAATCGGCTAACTAACTCTGTGGGGTTGAATGTGGTCTTCCAAAAACGAATATTTTAACCTGTCTATTAGCACAGAGTAAAGCAAATTTATTTCCATATGGAGCACTTGAAACAACAGCAAACTAACTCTTCTCTTAATTGGAGTTAGCTCGTTGTATAACCTCGAGCTCGATTTATTAATTTAATGTCCCTTAAATTTAACAATATTGTGCACGATATAGTCTATTGTCCAACATCGTACACAACACGCTTTTAATGCTCAGCTACTTGCAACAAATCATTTATACTCGTTCTTTGTAACAAGGCCAAACGACATGCATTCCAGTTCCGAAGGTGGTGCAGACGCTAGAGTGTCCCAAGGTATTTCCTCCTGCCGTGCCGCGAATTTAAATTCACTTTGTGTGCTCGTAACCAGATTAAATCCGTGGCTACGTCATTCATGTGGCCGAACGATAATCTTGCATTAATGTCCACGTGTTGTGGTATCGTGTTATGTTTGATGATGGTAGTCGCAAGGTTGGTGGATTTTTTCCTCGATCAGAAGCGTTGATGTGTCTGGAGAAGATGGAGGTAATTATGGTTTTTGATTCTTGATGTTTTGATCGCTTTCTCCGTTTTTTTGGCGTAGTTTTCGGGGTTTTGTTTGTGGGAATGAAGTTTCAAATGGTGTAGTTGATTTTGTGCTCTTTGATCTTTTCTTCATTTAGTTTCTCTTAACTGCAGGTTTAGTGTTTAGTTAGAAATTTAACTTTTCTGTGTACTGTCTGTCTACCACAAGATGAGCCCTCGCCTAGTGATCTGGTTGTGGCGGTTGCTATAGAAACAAGACCGGTTCATTTTATAAATTGGAATAAACCGTATTATGATTTGGCGGGTACTAAAGCCGACGGAGGATTAATGGCAGAATTTTTGGCGATCACAAACACGGTCTTCTCGTAATTCATGCAGTTGCACGCATATGTTAGAGGCTGGGATTAGGGAACTGTTAAAATATAAACAAAGCGGACTAGTGATTCCATGCAACAATTTCCCCGTTGAAGTCTGTTTCCTTGGCAACAGAAATGTAAACGACAGCTCAACTTGTGATAAACCGACAGTATGTTTTTATATTTTAGAATAATGTCTTTAAATAAAATTCCCTATTGTTGACCTATTTAAACTTTGTGCAATGGATTTATGTTGTACCTATATGTTCAAATGAATTCATGTTGCCATCAGTGGCAATATGAAATCGAAAACTCGTTCACTGACCGGAACCGATCTTTTATTTTATACATATATCTTTCGTTGCATCAATGAACACGGATTGATGTTAATTTAATCCGTATTAATAGAAAGTGCATGCATACTCTTCCATGGATTGTTCACGTTTCACATGGTTGAAATTACTTACATTGAAATGGAAAGTTATTAGAAAAGCGGCTGTTAGTTTTCATGAATTTGATATCGTGTATTTAGCGTTTTCATCTGAAAAATTTGAATGGCATTTTCGGATTACGTACTTTATTTAAATCCGGTACAATGTCAAATGTTTTCCATTGTGTAAATCCTTTTATCTCAACATATTAAGAGCTTGCTTAAATTAATTCAATAAGAACAACATCTTTAAAAAAACACCGCCGCCTTTATTCAATCTCGAATTCCGACTCTTAATTCTATTTTCATTTTATTTCATCGCGTGATATTATTTCGGTCATCGATGTTGCCACATCATTGTTACAAATTCTGAGCGATAACATTCGACCATCCTGATGAACAATCGTCCTCGATGAGATGATAAATTACTCGAACTCTGGAGTCTGTTTTTGCTAGTCCAAGTACCGAGAAGGTGCTCTAATAGTGCGTCTAGGACGGGTTCTCCTTGGTGGACAGGATTCATCTTCTTCGTCGACGTCACCGTCTTCGATTTCCTTATCGATGTCACCGTCTTCGTTGTCGCATCTCCATGCCTTTAACTGACTGACATGAGCGGTGGTTGTGTAAAATCGTCCCTGTTCTTTAGGTTCAAGTTGAGACACTCTATAAGTGTCGTTTGGCAGAACATCCGTCACTACTAATGGTCCGCGATACTTCGGTTGTGTTTTAGTCGGTTCTCCTGAGGATAAGGGTGATCGCCTAACAACGACTATCTCGCCCTTATCGAACTTCATTGTCTTGCATCTCTTTTGATCATAGTACTTCTTCATATTTTCTTGCTTTTCTTTGATAGTTTCTTTCGTTTTAGCCTGAATTACTGCTGGATCCTTCCAGGCAACAGCATCTTCATCAGCAAGCATTCGTAATATTCCATCGTTAAATCTTGGAGAGTAACCGTGCAACATTTCAAATGGTGTTTTGTCAGTTGTATTGTTTACCATATTATTCAAATTTCGTTCGCATTGTTTTATCCTTTTATCCCAATCTTTGTGCTCAGGATGTGTCATGCTCGTCATGATAACAGGTAGCACAGTTCTGTTAACTCTTTCAACCATTCCATTTCCTTGAGGTCGTTGAGTAGAATTCAATATATGTTTTATTCCATTTATTCTGCAAAACTCTTCAAATGCATGGGACGTAAAACATGAGCCTCTGTCACTTATTATCCTTTCAGGTAGTCCGAATTCATCAACAAATTCTTCCAAGTATCTGAGTACGTGTTTGGTTGCAGTACTCCGAGTTGGGAAGAGTCTCACGAATCTTGTAAAATTATCTATTAGAATAAGTAAATGAGTATTTCCCTTGGAACTCTTTACAAATGGCCCTAAATGGTCGAGATGTACCACACAAAATGGCCGTTTCCCTGGTTTGATAGGGTGTAACTCTCCTTGTTGTTTTCCACTGGGTACTTTATTTACTAAACACTCAAAACACATTGATATGTGTCGTCTAATATACCTCTTCATCGAAGGAAACCAGTAAAGTTCCTTGATCTTGGCCATCGTTTTGTCAACTGCAAAATGTCCCATCAAGTCGTGAAATCGTACCACCAAACTTTTTCTCATACTTCGAGGAACTACGTACAGTAACTTCTTTTCATTTTTATCTTGAACGATTCGATACAATCTCTTATGCTTATAGTCAAAGTTTTTAATTTTCTCCTTCTCTTCTATCGTTCTGTCTTGAGGGTCCTTTTCGAAAATGTTTATGAGTCTTTTCAGTTCTTTATCCGCGTGCTGCATTATCAATACTTTTTCATCCTCCGTAAATGTTTGATAAACATCTAAGTTGTTTTCAACTATTGCGCCTAAAGTATCATCTTCTTGTAAGATAGGAGATCTGCTCAATGCGTCCACATGAGCCATCTTTGCCCCAGGTTTGAATTTCACCTCAAAGTTATACTCTTGTATCAAGTTACTCCATCTTGCAATTTGCTGATTCTGTGTTTTCTTAGTGTTAAGGTATACTAAAGCCTGGCAATCGGTAACAACAGTGAACTCGATACCGATAATGAACTGGCGTAGCCTGTCTAGAGTCCACACTATGGCCATCAGTTCCAATTTGCTGGAATGATATTTTGATTCAGCTGCTGTTGTTTTCTTACTGACGCAATATACCAAGTGAAGTTTGTCATCCTCCCCATATTGAAGTAACATTCCTGCAATTCCTACGGAGCTTGCATCAGTATGTACCTCCGTTTTTGCATCAGGGCAGTATAGTGCAAGAATTGGTTTTTCTGTCAGATCACCTCTTAATTTGTCAAACGCATCTTGCTGCTCTTTATTCCACTGAAATTTAACATCTTTACGTGTGAGTCGTGTCAGAGGTTCAGCATGGGTTGCATATTTTGGTATGAAGCGTCTGAAAAAGCTGGTAAGACCTAGAAACCTTCGAATTTCGTGTACATTCTTCGGTGTTGGAAAATTAGAAATTACTTTAACTTTTCCTCGACCTGGTTGAATTCCATGTTCATTTATTACAAAACCTAAAAATTCAATTTCCTTCTTGCCAAATTCACATTTTGATAACTTCAGAGTTAAATGTGCGGATTTTAGACATTCCAAAACTTGATTCAATTTATCCATCATTTCCGTCCAAGATTTTGCAGGTATAAGAATGTCGTCCAAGTAACACATTACTGTTTTGTTAAACAAGGGTCCCAGTGCTAAATGCATCATACGTTGAAATTCAGAGGGAGCGTTGGTAAGTCCAAATATCATTCGTTCGAACTGTCCTGTATCGTCTGGAGTTATAAAAGCCGTCTTCTGCTTAGCATCTTCACTTAATGGAATCTGTAGGTAACCATGTGCGAGATCCAACGTCGTAAATATTTTGCAGTTCGTCAATGACTCTAACAGGTCGTCTATTCTTGGTAGTGGATACTTTTCCTTAACTGTCTGTTGGTTCAATTTCCTGTAATCGACAACTAATCGATGTTCCCCAGTTTTCTTCTTTACAATCATTACTGGACTTGCGTAAGGAGATCTTGTTTCCGTAACAATACCGTTATTCTTCCATTCACTCACAATTTGCTTTATTATTGTACGTTCTTCAGCGTTCGTTCTGTAGGGTCGCATCGAAACTGGTTTGCTGCCTTCTACTTCTTTGATTTCCATCGTAACTAAATCTGTACATCCAAGTTCCTTTAAATTTAGAGCAACACAATCTCTATATTCGTTTAAAAGCTGAACTAATTGCTGTTTCTGGCCATTAGTAACATCATTATCAGTTTTTATGTCTTCAGATTTTAGAGGCTGTTTAGTATAAGATATTTCTTGAGAATAAGTTGTCAGAACTTGACTATCCGAAGTTTCAAAACCGTCCAAACGTGAAGCGACATCAATCGGAATTGAAAGGGTAGAATGAGTCGTTTCCAAATATTCATTACTTGCTATTGCTTCGCCTCTTGCAACACACTGGTTTTTCTTCAGGATAATGTCTTCATTTTGAGCATTTGTGAAAGGCACTTTTGTTTTTCCGTTGGCCACCTCAAGTAGATAGTCGACATTTCCACTGTCCTTAATTAGAACTAATCCTTCATGATTTTCAACTTTACATTGAACAAAATTAACTGTATTTCTTTCAAGCACAGTAGTTTGAACTGCTTTCAAATTTATTCTTGTGCTATCCAAATTTAGTTGTAACTTATTGAAAGGTGCTTCGTCAATATGCAATTCGTTTCCCACTCTTGCGTAAGCTATGTGAGGCATATCTAACCATGTTCTTCCAACTAACAAGTCTACTGGTTGAGCTTCGTCACCTACAATGAACACTGTTATTTCCTTTCCTAAAACATCATCAATCTCTAAATCAACCACTGCTTTTCCATAAGTTTTGCTGGCTGGTATACTTTGGCTTCCAAAGGCGTAAATTTCGTTTATTTCGGGAATGATTTTGATGTTCAATTTGTTAGCGACTGATTGTTTCATCAGACAGCTGGAGCTTCCCGTGTCAATTAAGGCATTTACCCAGGTCTCATTGTTAATCTTGGCCTTTTTAAGGTATACGAGAGAATTTGAACTACTCATAGTTTTTGTGGTAAAGTTGGTCACGTTAATTCCAGTAGTGCGAGACTTTTCTGGACAATCCTTAGACAAATGACCGTAATCATTACAATTGAAACACTTCGGCTCACCCTTCTCATTACGTAAAGGTTTTCGGTAGCTCGAAAATTCACGGTTTTGGATGGATTCCATTTGTGGAGCCCGTACCTTCGATCTAATGTGATTTATGTTCCCGGAACGTTGGAAACGATTGTTAACTGGATATTTATTAAAGTTACTTGCCTGTCTACGTTCGTATGCTTGATTCATCGATCTGTTTCCCCTCACTGCTTCGTATTCATCCAGCTTATCGGCAAGATCCCTTGGCGTCACAAATTTTGCCCATTCATCGATGAAATGATCCTTGAGTTCACCAGGCACTTTACGTTTCATCTGATCCGTGATAATCAAATTCTTCAATCCTTGGAAATCTGTGATGTTCACACCTAAAATCCATTCTTCGAAATAGTTTTGTAATTCAAAAGCAAAATCACTCCATGTACTGTTTGAATTTTGGAGTTGGAAAAACCTTTGCCGAAATTTCTCTGGGCTTAGTTTGAAACGTTTTAGTAACAATTTCTTAATATATTCGTAGTCATTTGCAGTTTCTTCGGGTTCTCTTGCAATTATTTGTGTTATTTCATAAGGAAGTAAACCTAACAAGTGTGATACCCAATCCTCTTTAGACACTTCGGCCCTACGTGCTTGCCGTTCAAATAATACTAAGTAAAGGCTAATTTCTGAATCTTTAAGATCAAACTTGCGAATAAATTTTTGCAAGTCAGTATTTGGCTTATGAGCAGTCATATCGGGATTAACCTGAAACCCAAATTCCGCAGCGTTGGACGCATTTTCTCTCGCCAATTTTAATTTTTCTAATTCGAAAGCCCGTTCTTCTTTCGCTTGACGTTCCTCCCGTTCCCGTTCTTCTTTTTCTCGACGCTCTTCCCGTTCTTCTTTTTCTCGACGTTCATTAATTATACTTTCCAACATTGCCTTAACAAACTCTTCTTCATAACGTGAAGACTCTAAAATCAAATCCTTCAGATCTATAACTTTCATTTTATCGTCAGCTTCCTCACCTAATTCGACAGCTAACTCAAATAGATCCACTTTCTTCGCTTTTGCCAAGTAAGACATTTTCCCCGTAATATACTGTAACTTAAAATTCAAAATACAAATATACGTTATTCAAAACAAGAGCACGTACCCGTTAACTTCGTTAAATGGATATCTATCCCACGTTTTCCTTGACGTTGTCGTTGCGGCGTTGTTCGTTGACGTTATTTGCGATTATCTGATCACCATCTGTTTTCTTTCATAAGCTCCGTTTCGTCCGTAATCGTCGTTGCGCGCCGTTCGTTGACTCTGATCACTACACGTTTTTAATGACCGTCATTGGCATTCGTAAGTTGCGTATCCCACTTCTGATTTATTAAGAGCTTGCTTAAATTAATTCAATAAGAACAACATCTTTAAAAAAACACCGCCGCCTTTATTCAATCTCGAATTCCGACTCTTAATTCTATTTTCATTTTATTTCATCGCGTGATATTATTTCGGTCATCGATGTTGCCACATCATTGTTACAAATTCTGAGCGATAACAAACATTTATTGAAAGTCACATTTTTGAATAGATTTCCATTTTTGTGTTTTCTTAAACCTGTGTTTCTCGATTGGGTATCGTAAAATTTTTTACAGCAGTTTTAGGAAACAGTAATTAAAATAAATGTTCTATTCGGCTTAACAGTAGAGTTACAGTGGCTAGAATAACAACTATAGACCATTTCCAGTTTGAACTATTTAGTCGGAAGTATATTGGGAGATTTGTGTGATGTCACTCAGTTAAACACGTATTTATGGAAGTTTGAAAAAATTACCGATATTTCTTCATTTCTAATGCATAAGACGTGTAAAAAATGAATATTAAGATAAAGAACTATTAAGTTATAAAAAATGTGCGACACCTTGCATTATCTCACGCTTTCAAGTATTTTCAATTTTGAAAGTTTCTAATTACTTTTAACTACCGTCATTCTCTCGCTTGAACATTCAATAAATGATTTAACCAAGTTTGTAAGAGTGCTTTTGACAGCATAGAATCTTATGCTGTGGAGTTGGATAACCTTGGTTACCCAATCATGTAGCCTCAGTACGACTATTTTATGATATAGTATAAAATTTTCGCCCCTTTATGATTTTTACTTTTGGTTACCTGTTTTGCTTGGCAGCAAATGGCCTCTACTCTACGTCATATAACCTACCAATCAAAAAAGCATCCCAAACCCCGAGACGTTCAGCTATTTAAACAAGTTTACAAACAAGGAATAAAACCTAAAACCCTCTAAATAAAACTTAATAGTGTGTCTGGACCGGATGAACCGACACCACTCTTAACTCTTCTAAAAGCATGGTAGAGTACACTATAATTACAAAATAGTTCAATCCCACTCATTTTCCCATCATCATCATCATTCTTTTATATTGTTGCCCCCCGTAGACAGAAGGAAGTAATTGACCTCTTCATCCCACTTTTCTCTTCATTAACGACACCCATAGAGATTTATTACCATTAATTAGTAAATAGCTTTGATCTCTAATTAAAGGAAAGTAATGGTCGACCCAACAGGGTGTGGGTTATAAACATACAGATTCCGATGCACTGAAGAGGCTCTGGCAAAGGCTCTGGTGTATGCTGTGACCCCCACGCTCACCAGTCAAATAGCTAAACTTCTTTTTAAAATACTACTCACGTAACGCATTTTAAATGATTCTTTTTAATCTAAGTTCCTTTCTTCAAAAGTATGCATTTTTGTATAGAATTTGCATTTTGACGAACTTAATAAAAAGTCTTGAAATAAATTGAATACCTGGCAGGCCATTTTTTAAAGAATTTTCACTGCGGGGGCAAAAGACCATGAATTTTTCGTTTATGCTCTTGCTCCTCTCTTAGATTTGACGTTCAGGGGATATCGAAAGAGGGATGCAGGGAACCTTCTATAATTAGGGAAAATCACACCAGTTAAAAGAGGGTCTGAGGCATGTCTGAGGGCTTCTCGTGGGAAAAATTTGAAAACTTGATGCAAAAAAGCGTTCTTAAGCCCAATTGAGGCAGCAAAAATTTAGGAAAAAGGTTTAGATTTTCATCATTGTAAGATACTTTTTATGAGGGCATCCCCAAAGGAGTGAAGAGGAGCAAAAAACCTAAAACACGAAAAAAGGGGGAGACGCCCTTTCTTCAATTTTGGACTGAGAACACTTGAAAATTCTCTCAGATCTCAACATTCCCTGACCCCCAACAGAAAGGGCCATAAATTGGGGGCGAAAGGGCCCCCAAGTTATGTGTAATTGGACCGTGGTTTCACTGATTTTTGGGCAGTTTTTTCAAACCTCGCTCATTACGAAGTGGGTCCTCAGAAATTTACCTTTTACACTTTGGAGGCAAACTTTCATAACTGCAGGGGCAAAATAGACCACTGCGGGGGCATTTGCCCCCAAACTTCTTGCTTAAAAAATGGCCTGGTACCTGGTATAAAAGGGGATCTGGGGATCCTCACCGAGAAAATTTACTCTAAAAGCAGGGTTTCAACTTGTTTTGGTACACCTAGTCTGAATTTCGGGGAGGGGGACAGGGCCCCCCACTTATATACGATTCAGTTTTTAAAGTAAAAAATAAGTTTTTCATTGCAATATACGAAATAGGTATTATTGCGAAGACTTGATCTAATGTATTTGATGTATACCTTTTTTAAAATCACAACTATTCTCATGGTCATTATAATTAGAGAGTAACCATAACAAATGCTTTGAGGTTCACTAGTGAACTAGGAAATTCCAAGAGGGTATTGTCTTTCTTAATAACAAAAAAAAATTGGTCTTGGCTTTTGTCGAGTTGTATGGAAGTCTAAAAAAAAGAATAGCAAAACGCTCTAATGCTGGTTGGTAGGCACTTAAATTATAGTGACTGTGGCCAATGCACCTTTCTGTGCATGGAGCTTTTGTTTTACTACCTGGTAATTGTAGGTTTATGGTTTGAGGACGTGTCTTCGGTTTTCATTGTTTTGGAAGCTAGTGATTGATTGACGTGGTTTTATTATGTTGGGTGGATGAAGGATAAAAGTTTTTTCTTTAATGGAAATGTATACTCAGAAAGGAGTATTTAGGAATATTATCGGGTATGTGGGGATCGCAAAGTTAGGACATGTGTTAAAGATTTCTCACACAGAATTTTCCCCATTTCTGAAATTGAGTAGAATGTTTTTTACACCCTCTTAATAAAAACAAAGTTCAACTTAAAAATTTCGATCGATATTTAAAGAGTTGTATAAATTTTGAGGTATTAGCTGTAGATTTAATTATTATTGTTGCTCAAGTTTTAAAATTAGAAAGTGAAAGCACATGAAAATAAAGAACTAAACTGAAAAGTTGTAGGCTTTTTTTTTTAAAGTGAGTGAAAACTTGCCATCCTACAAACAAAAAATCGCAGAATATTCTTTACACTAGATCACTAGAACTATTTAGTCATTTTTTTTTAAAATTATTATTATCAATTACCATACAGAGGGATGCTTCGCACCTGTAAGTGCTCAGCAAAATTATTTGCTTATTAAGATCACTCCCCTGAGAAGTTGTTTTATATTTTAACTCGGAGACAAAATTTTCTCTTGAAATCCATAGTGATTGCAAAAGTGCGGAACCCACCGACCGCTTACACCCTTTGGCAAACTAAATTTTCACATACCCCCTTAACTTAAACTATTAATGAAACTACTACATTGGTATAAATTTCCTCTAGTGGTCTAGTCGTCTAGTGACTGTTCAAAACAATATTCTGAATATTCTACTGACCTTGAAACAATCATTATATTTAAGGACCAAACTACCATATTCTTAACAAGAACGAAAAATATCCAAAGAATATCTATAACAATTCCATCCTTTGGTTAAGTTCTCCAGTGACCTGGAACTGACCATTCATTTACGTCATTCTTAAAGAATGGCGATTTAAAGGAGTCCGACCTTGCATAGCCAGCCCGATTGTAGATTTTCCTTAACCATTATATTAATAGCTGTTTTCGAGATAGAGTTTGATAGCCCGTTGTGGCATCCTCTCGTGTTTATACACGTGTGTTGGTTTTCCTGACTGACGTATTCAAACATGTGTTTAGTCGACGGAGTTGTTACAGTCGAAGAGCGCTTTCAATCAAAGGTTGTGGGTAGTGTCGATTAGATATTCATTCACCTTCTAAATTTGTGATCTAAAGGGGTTTTCCAGTGGTGAGATATATTTTACTCAATTCAATTGGTTATATTTCTTAAGATTGCTACGAAAATATTCGTACATTTAAGATTAGTAGGATTTTTCATGTGTGGTTCACGATCCAGAGGTGCATCCATGTTTGACTTCTGGAATATGTCCGATAACTTCCGATAAATATGCCGAAAACCTTAAACTTAACAAATTCCTTTTATTGCATCAATGAAGCGCGGCGAAGCGTCCATGAGAGCTCCCCATAGACTTTAAGCGTGAACTTCGGTCGTAAACCCACCTTTTTGCAACTTTGTTCCGTATTTTATTTACACTTTTTTTGAGGGTCAGTTAAATAAATATTCGGTCTGAAACTTTTTCAAAACTAAATCCATAGTTAAGAATACAGAATTTATTTTAGTGCCTCTTTATTCCATTTTTTGAACTTAATTTTGCCACTGACTGTTCCTTTAATCTAACACAGTTAATAAATTTTAAAGGCGGATCGACCTAAAAAGTCATTTTTCATTGATAACATCGGCGGAAAGCCTTTATCTTCCAGAACATTGTGATAGCATGGGTAGCATAAGCTTACGGTTTTGACGGGGAATTCCATTATTCCAAAAACAAACTCTTAAAAAAACGGGGGAAACTCTAAAAAAGCGGAACTATACAGAAACGGACATCCGTCCTTGAACGCGCAAACGATCCGCGAGCAGAAATAAAAAAGAGAACAAACAACTCGACCCGAAACTTTCTCCCACTTGATTTAGGGTGTTTGTTTACTTTTTTTTTTGCACCGCGCAGTCTCATAATTTGCTTTTTGTTTGTGACTTGTTTTGACACTTTGTCCATAGTTGTGTTGTTGTGTAGGTGTTCGCTGTGTGTTATTGTACAATTGTCTAGCTGTTTAGTCATTCTGCAAGATGCAAATGGTATGAAAATCACATTATAAGCGTTAATTAATGTTTTGGTCTCTAGGGTACCCTAGAATCCAAAACATTAACTAATCCTATCTTATAGCACGTGTTATAGATAGGGTTATTGACTACTTAAATTTAAAATTAAGAATATTTTTCGAAATTGGGAATTTTTAAGGGTTAATGTTAATATACTTTTATATTTTATTTTCACTATTAAACCCATCTGAGGGATCTAGACCTGTTTTGTTTCATTGAAGCAGAATAGCAGTTGCATGATAAATTTAGTGAACGTGGCTGTTCAATTTTGTAGAGTTCTTGTACATTTAAGGCTCTACATCTTTCCTCTGTCACTAGTTTTAAAAATGAATTTAAGATTATGTTTCTGTCAAATTGTGTTTTAAATATGGTATTTTCTCTTGTTTAACTGTAATGTTTTGAATGTCCCATGTTCAATATAGAACTAGTTTATGATGTATATTATTCTAGGTATGCAAAGTTTTTAATTAATTTTGTAGTAATGTTGACTGGTTGAATTTTTAAAATCAACCGTCCTTATTTTATTTGGTAGTTTCAATACCTTTTGAGAGAAAATTCCCAAATATCCTGGTATATTTTCCCTATATTGCCTACACCACCAACATTTGATTATGTTTTGAATTTGCCAATTGTTCATTTTACCTTGTAAAATCTAAAGAAATTTTGGTATAATAAGGGTCGATCCAACCAAAAAGTGGGGCCCTTTTGCTGCCCCTTCACAAAATTCCACCTTCTAAAAACGGCCCCTTCACAAAATTAAATTCAAATGCATAAAAATGGCCCCTTCACAAAATTAAAGTTCATAAAAACAACCCTTTTACAAAATTAAAATGAGCTTTTAATGATTATTTGCAAGAAAACATTCACAAAATCTTGTTTGTTTCAAAATAAAAATATATTTTTTTACAATAATTTTGACAAACATAATTCACAAAAACAATTTTCTTTCTCACAAAAATGGGCCCCAAAAAATAAAACCTGGATTGACCCCTGTATAAGTCCATACGTATTAGCCTGTTGACTGCTGCTAAATCCAATAAAACATTACTACCAAATCCCATTGACTGCCGCTGAACAGTCAACATATGCAAGAACCTAAAATTGTTTCATATTAATTGAAATACTGAATAATGTGTCCTGTCCCTAACCAATTACTTTTTTCTTCATTTGTTGCTCATTTAACACAAAAATCCATCATTCTCATACTGACGTTTCTCTTGCAGAGCTCTCCCCTCACCACACCATCTTTATGTTGGGCTGGGATGTAGGCTATGTATGGCCGTTACTAGAGAACGTAGTCAACCACCAAGCCAACCGACCCGTCGACTCCTGGCAACTCGTCATGGGCAACCCCAGCGAGGCGGGCAGCCCACAGCCAACCACCACACCTCCCCGCCCTCCCCCTCTGCCTCCCCCGAGGGTGGACCCTCCCCCTTACGAGAGCATCGCAGAACCGGCGGACACTACCCCTGCTTCCACTAACACCAGTGGCACCGGGGACAGTGGTGGTCGTCGAAGGACTAGGACACGGACTAGTGTGAGTGCTAGTAGGACTAGGAGTGTGGCCAGCGGTGCTCAGAGGACGAGACCCTCGAAGTGGCCCCATAAGGCATCGAGTGTGTTTGCGTGTCTGTGCTGTGTTGTGGGAGTGAGCAATGTGAGCAGGTTCTCTTTGCTTGTGTATATTTATAAAGGTGAGTTTTGGACTCGGAAATCATTCATCATAAAAGTAAAAGATTGTGTGTTGAGATGGGGTAACAAAGAAGTTGCCTCATCTTAATTTAAAAAGAAATAGTGCGAAGTTACTGATACTGGTCATGCATTTTCACACTTATTTAAACAATTTTTGCTTCAATTCCATTATTTGTCTTGTTAAATATAGCCAAGTTGTTTTATTGGTGAAAGATTGGAAATATTGCCAAACAGTATAAGCTAAGTTACCTACAACCAACCAAGTAAAATCCTTCAGTTATTTCATTGGCAATTCCTTAAAAATTTAATGATCAAGAAAGCTTGGCTAAGTTTAACAACACAAATAACAGAATTGTATCCAATTTTTACTACAGTACAACTTGGATAACTCGGACGTCTTTAATTCAGAGTTTTTTCCCAACCCCTTGAATTTTCAATTAAATCAATGTTAAAAAAATCTTAGATAATTTGAAGTTCAACTTCCTATATTCTAAGTTTTCTCATAAAGTTTTGGAATCATATATAGCTTGCTTATGATTTTATAGCCATAATTTTGTAAGCAATATATAGATTATAAAATCATTACCAGAATAATAAAGGGAATGATGCAACCATTCCTAGACGATTTCAGAATGAGAAATCACCATATATTTGCATACAGAAAAAGCATTTAACTACTCCTGAGTAGAAAAGGTAGAGCTGAGACATTGAAAGTAATACCTTCAATCATTCAGTGAATTTCTAATTACAGGTAGAAGATTGAGCTTCATTAATTCAGTCACGGATAATTCAAAGTTTTTGAGTGATTTCTACAGCTTTGAATTATTCAAGTTGCTCTGTACGAGATATCTTGATTGCATTCTTAAAATATGTTAAAAAATTTAAATATCTTATCCAGAATGGTAGGGTAACATAAGAGAAGAATATAACACATTCCTAACCTTGCTAAAAATAGCATTGTAAAATTGTTCACTTCATAATTTTTTAAATTATCATTTTTTAAAATTTTCTAAATTAAAAATTGAATTCTTAAATCAAATTAAAGATGTGATGCTACAACTATAAAGAAATAGACGGCACTTGATTTAGTTTTATGTTGAGAACTGTTTATTTAACAAAATATATTTTACATTATAGCCTACCCCCCCGTACTTGGGGTTCAACTTAAAGTTCTATTTTGTAGTCATTCGATTTATCATATATATCAGTGTAATGAAGAAATAAGTCTATTTGGTAATGAGGGTTTAATCCCTTCTAATTTCAATAAGTTTGGCAGTGTAAAAAATCTGTATTCAAAAATTCTTTAGTGCTATGTTATGTTGTATGCAATTTAAGTTTTTTAAAATTCTTTTGCAGGATGTTTCATCTTTCAGTTTCTTTTATTATCATTCATAATTGGCATTCCTCTATTGTATTTCCAAATGTGCCTGGGCCAGTTCTTGGGAGCTGGAATGCTAGACATGTGGTTCATCTCACCTGCCTTTAAAGGTAAGTTTTGAAAATAAATTGTGGAAAACACTTGACAAATCAAACCATAAAATCATTCTTCTAAATTTTTAATGAATAAAAGATCACAATTAAAAGTATAAATGTTTTTTCAGGTTTAAACTACAAAGTTAACTTTAATAACAAAAGGGGCTTGAATAAAAGTCTTAAGGTATTGGTTAAACAATTTTCCAGATAGCTATGCATAGTAAAATAGGTTTTAAAAATAAAACCTTAAATACTTGTACTGTTAAAAAAAACTTGCTTGATGAACTAAAAGAAATTTAAACCTCAAAAATACATGTCTAACTGAAAAACACATTTTTAAAGTACTGCTTAGCAGTAATTCTAATTGGTGTGGGAGTTATATGTATTAGGAGTGATAATTCATTTTTTTATAAGATGCCTTGTTCTTGTAAAACTAACTGTAGGTTTTTTAGAAAAATCAAACAAGAGATTTTGTTAATTTGATTTGAATAAATATGTTACTGTTTTTACATCCTTTTTGTTTGTATTTAGTGTATGCCTCATTCATTCATTTACTGAATAATTTTCTCAATTGCTTGTAAGCCTAATCAAAAGATAAAAAAAACCCCTGAAAAATAAAATTTTACTTTAGTTGTTCAGTACTTCCTAAAATAAAACCAATCTTATTTTTTCTACTCTACCTATTTATTTCTCTAAAGTTCCATCTATTTTCTTTCTAGGTCTGGGTTTTGCTATGCTGTATATGTACGTAATTATCGGTGTATCCAATGCTGTACCTCTTTCATGGCTCTTCATATATTTTAAAGACTCATTCATTACTCTCAAGGACTCTTTTAAATGGGGCAAATGCCATTACAGCTTTGCTAGAAATGGTGAGCAATCTTTTGATTCTCCACGCTTGATTTCTTTTGAAATGTACTTGTCATTGCATCAAATTGCATTTATAAATTTTGTTTGTTTTCATTACTTGCCTAGTGTTATTTTTAATTGGCAGTTTCTGGAAGTATTTCTAAATATCTGTCTCTTATGATAAATCAATATTTAATGCATATTCATTTGTTTTGCCTCTTATTCAGCAAACTTTTACCTCTTTAAAATCTTAAGTTTTATCTTATCCTTGTTTTTCATTATTATTTTTATTCATAAGAATTTGACTGATATCCAATTGGATATTTTCAGTTAATCAATAATGGTTATTTTTCCTAAGTGGTAGTTAAATGTTCTGCATAATTAATCTTCAAATTTATTAATTACACTTGTAATCATATCTGAATTCTCTTGAGACATTCATATTAAATAGTTCTTGGGAAATTTTTCAACAAACCTCGTGTTAAGTACTATAATACTGGCAGTGAAGGACCATAATGGAAGGATGAAAAAAAGACTTTTGCACTCCTCAATTGAATGCAGTTTAAAGCTATGCTTCTTTTACTTGTAACTTTTTATAAATTTGAAACTTAACGTGGAATCATTAACCCATCATAAATATTAGTTTCCATTTGGTATTGCTCACTAAAGAGTTTCAAAAGGTTTAGGTTTCTTTAAGGTATTGTTTCCCAATTTGCAGGTTGTGGGAAGTGAGCAAGTCTTTTAATAATATGTATTATAATGACAAAATAATAAATCTAACATTTCAAAATATAAACCTTGTATTATTGAAATTTATAAGTAAGTTTATAAGAGGTTTGCAAGGAGAAAAAGGTTTAGTAAGCACTGCTTTAAGGCACATCAACTTTATTTATGCTTTAATAAACACAAATCTCCCTACTTTTCTTAAAATATTGTTTAAATTTGTATTTATTATTTAAATTAATGTTGTATGGAATTGATATGAACTTAACTTTTTTCATCAATTGTTTATATTTACAGTATTTTTTTCTTGTAGGCTGTCTTCGAGCTCTTAACTCATCTTCAGCTGACTTTTATGGTTGGTCTGTTCCTTCATATTTTCAGTAAGCTATTGAATTGTCTTCTGTTTGATTTTTTGCAGTCACTTGGGTTTGTCTGCTAATTGAAATAATTTTAACTCTTTTTGTAAAACGATATTTTTTATTTTATTTTGATAAAAATCCTTAATTTAAGAATCATAAAAAAGCTTTCTCTGGCAAGATAGTAATACCATTAAAACATTTTCTACTTGGCTATTATTAATGCCACATCAATCTTTTTCCTCTGTCAGACAGTAGCCAGTATTATTTTCTCATTGAACCAAATCAAGACTAGGCCTTGAAATTTTTTCAAACTGTATAACATTAGAGCTATAGAAGAATTAATTTAGGTTAAAAAAACTCTATTCTCAACTCTTCTCTTCAATTCTATAACCAATGCAAAACAGATTTAAGATTTTGCATTTGTATTTAGATGTGCATAAGTAAATGAAAATAAATGGAATCTTTATTTCAGTGGAAGAGTTCTTGGGAGGAAACCTGGGGAATACCAGATAGGAGAATTAAAGTTTGAAGTGGCCTTCAACTTGTGCCTTGTCTGGATCATTGTATTCATTTGTTTGAGCAGAGGACCAAAGACATTTGGCAAAGTAAGACTAATGATGGTTAATTACATGTTGGTTAACTGGTATCTGGGAATATTATTTTATGAAAATCAAGTGGCTATGTTAATAATCTCTTAATGCATATTTTGTTTAAAGTTTTAAAAATAAGGTAAAATACCAAAACTGATAAATGTGTGAGTTGTCTTAACTTCATTAAATTTGTTCTGATTTTAAGATTCCTACATGATATAAGGATAGGAAAGATTTCTTTCTTTCTTTTTTCCCTAAAATTTTAAAGTCTGCTGCTTTAATGTTATTTAATTTATCCATTATTTTTAGGTTGTGTATGTGTTTGGTCTATTTCCAATTGCACTTCTAATGATGGTTACAATGCGAATGGGACAGCAATGGAGTGATGGAATCCTGGATATATTTTTATCTTCATGGAAATCTGTTTTACTCGATTCAAATGTGAGTTTAAGGAACATATTTATGCCTTATGGTTCATAAATGTGGAAGTTAATTGCAATAGTTTTTAATATGTTTGTCTTGTAACTAGTATAATACACAATACATACATACATGCATCTATTGTGACATTAAGAGAGAAGACAAAAAATATAGATGTCTTTGTAAGTCCATAAATTTGTTCAAGCAGTTTACTTTTTGAAAATGTCTTTTCATTAAGCCTTTAAATAATGTTTACTTTTGGCAATAACTTACCTGTGTACTTTATTTATAAATACTTATAGTTATTAAGTTCTTCATTTGAAGAACAGGCGCTACCTTTTTTGGAATTTTTATCCTTTATCAACATTAAGCATTCAGTTTTCTTTCCCATCATACTAGATGCACCTTTTATGATTGGCCACAGTTATGATGACTAATTGCCTCCCTGTGGGGCACATAGAAACACTGCTTTTTAAAGGTCAATGTTAAATTTATATAGATCCTCAATCAAATTTTGCAATATTAATGAACATTGTTTTTTTGTGTTCTTGTATAAGTAACAAAAATAACTAAATGGAAACCTTTTTGTTAACTTTTTCTGAATTTGAATGTTTGTAGAATCTACTTTTTAAACTTAGTGCATTAAATGAGTTGCATTCAAAAGGTCATAAAATAGCAAATTCTCAACAATATCTTTACTATCTTTCAGGCTTGGTGGTTGGCTGCCAGAGAAGCGTTTATCACTTGGGGCCTTCTTGGAACAGTTGCTCTGCATATTTGCAGCCGAAACAAGTCATCGACCAATATCACTAAGTAAGAGTTTTTGCAGTTTCTACTTGCTCTATACCTACTTCAATGGTTTTATGCAGTGATTTGATGGACTTACTCAAAATATAAAAGCTCTACAATTCTATCAGATGTAATTAAAAATTATACTTCTGGGATATCTTTTCAATAGAAGTGTTATATTCCTGGTTGAAAATTCAAATGCTTTTTCAATTGTCTCCATCATTCTTAAGAAGTTCTTAATTTTTTAAAAAAGATTTGTTGGTGGGTTTGATAAAGGTGTTTAGAGGTTCTTAATAATGTAATGTAAAATGACCTAGTATAGCCCTAAATACTGTAACTTATAGATTTTTAAAGATGGACTTTATGTTAAGTGTTCCACATACATGCCCAACAATTGTTTGAAATCTGAATCTGTAAATCTTAATTAGTCTAAAAGTTCTGTCAATATGCTGGATTTACATATTCTGTGTATAGTGTTTCTATAATTCAATATCATTGAGAAATTATTTATAATTCATTGAGAGTCAATACTGGATTCTCAGATTAATTTTTAGAATGTATTTTTCCCTACTTAAAAATGAATAATATTAGTTTCAATGTCTCATTTGATTTTATTTTACAGGAACTTAATTGCCATAGCAGTAACTGCAATAATAGTCTTGATTACCTCAGCTTTCCTGTTTGCCTGTTCCGCCAATGTTCTACATAAAAGAAACTTGTCTTTGGCCATTTCATCTTATGGTTAGTGGAAGCTAAGATTATTTTAAATAACTCTCTAAGTAGATTTATACCATGGCTGTAGCCTATGATACCTTTCAGTAACAGTGGTATTCCTGGTTAAAACAAACTCTTTTGCAAGTGTCTTATTTTTTAACTTATTTCTTTTGTTTTAAGTTTAATGTTGTTGGGTAATTAATGTTGAGTTGAACTTTGAGTTGAAACTAAATAGTGAACAGAATATTAAGAGTAAACCCCCATTTTATCTTACATAATTTTACCTTGTATTCAAAAAGCACAAAAATTGATATAGCTTATTCTGTTAACTGATTGAAACTTTATACTTTTACTGAAAGACCTAGCTGTACAAAGCAAATCTGTAGGACTTTTAAAGTTAGTTTTGATACAAGTTATCTCATACAAGTTATCTCCATTTTCTTTTTCAGAGGAAGAACTTTCGGTCAGAGTCCTGAAGCCTGGATTGTGGTATCATAAGAACACATCAGTTACTAGCCTTCTTTTTGGAGTAAGCATCATACCAAAAGACACCTTTGCATACCAGAGTGGATACCAGGTCCTCAGATTGGTTACAGAAACCTTTCCTGCAGCTCTGGCTGTTGAAGGGGTCAGAAGCATTTCTTCCTTTTGGTCCATCTGCTTTTACTCTGCTATGATAATGTTTGGGCTAGGCCAACAGGTATGCATTCTTACTAGATCCTGGTGTTATTGTTGTGTTGTGTAGTTTTCTTATTGTATGAAAAACACCTTATGTTGTGCTAAATTTTTTGTAAAGTGAAAGATATAACTTTTTGTGCTAATGCCTTCAATTTTAATTGAATCTTCAGTTTAAAAAGGGGAATAAGTCCAAAAACCAAATTATGAGACAACCGAAACAACTACTAGTTATGGAATTTTCATTGTATAACCACCTTATTTCTACTGGAAATTCAGGGCTCTATTTAGAACACAGAACAGTCATCGGAAAATATATAAGTACATCTATTCAAAAATATTGTAGAGTTAAAAAATTAATTTTAAAATTTATAAAATCTTGAAAACCACTAAAGTTATTTTCGAGGTCAGTTAATTAACATTCGACTGTAGTACTTTGTTTTAAGGAAGTGCAAAGTGTTCTAGAATGATTTGGAAGTTGAGCTTCCCAAGTCTATTTAAGGATTCTCACAAGAATCCTTAAGTATCTATTCTGGAGTTAAGCATTTATCGTTCAGTAGTCTTCATAACTGGAGTTTGACAAGACCAGACCTACATCAAACAATCAAAATTGTTGAAATCACAAAATTTTATGAATAAATCAAAATTTAATTTTTATTGATGTATATTTATATGGAACCATCAATGGAATGGTCAATTATTACCTATCCAACAACAGTAAAGTTTTTTTTTTCATGTGTTGATAACAGGGCCGTAACCAGACTTTTGTTTCGGGGGGGGGTTTTGACTCAAATATTTTCTGAGGTACCTCCTTACGGGTACTTTTATATGTTAAGTTTTAGGTGACAACACTGGATTGAAATTTTGCTGCACTACATTTCAAAATTGTTTAAACAATATGAATTCGAAGTAAAAGGGGGGTCTGGGGGTCCTCCCCCAGAAAATTTTTGGAAATTTGCCCCTCAAAAGAGTTGTAGCTCATTTCTGAGACCCTTATTTAGATTACACCCATAGAGCACCACTCATTGTAAGCGGCCGAATTTTTAGGTAAAAAGAAGGTATATTGTAATAAATGGCGAAATGTTAAGGGGGTTTTTAGGTTCCTACTCCAGAAAATTTTTTGAATTTTTCCCCTAATAGTGGCATTTTAACTCATTTTGAGACATATTAGGTAACATTAAAGAGGACCAATCCTTGTAAATCACTCAAGTTTGAAGGAAAAACCGTATACTTAATAGATTTTAAAATTTCGAGGGGGTTTAGGGGTCCTCCCCCCAAAAAATTTTGGAAATTTTACCCTTAAAAGTAGGGTTTGACTCATTTTGAGACCCTTTGGGTTATACCCGAAGAGGATATCGCTCCTTGTGAGACATAATTTTCAAGAAAAATAGTATAAAAATTGATGTCAAAATTTCGGGGGGGGGGGTTTGAACCCCTAAAACCCCCCCCTTGGATACGGCCCTGGTTGATAACCCTTTGGAAGCTAAACTGATACTTTTCAATAGCTAGGATTTATGGAAAACTCGAACAATTGGGACTACTGTATTATTGTGTACCCTTATAATTTTAGGTTTAGTTTACATTATTTTAACTGTTAATATTTCATGACTAGTTTCTATGAAATTGATGCAGTTGTATGAGTTTTTTATGCATTCCAGGTTGTGATGTGGTACTGTGTTGTGGAGTCCCTAATAGCTGTCAACTCTAAAGTATTCAAAGCATGGCACACTACCTTAACATTCATCACCTGTAATTTAGCTTTTCTGCTTGGCCTCCCCATAACATCAAATGTAAGAAATTTCATCTATTATAATGTTTTTCAAATATGCAGTAGGTGTTATTATTTGATTCTGTAGAGAAAAATCTTTTTACAACCTAAAATGTTTTCACTCTTCTTCACTTTATAAACCTATGCATTGAATGTTAATTATTTAAAAGTACCTATGGGGAATGTGTAGTGCTTTATTAAGGACATAAAAATATTTTTTTTTATTTACATGGTTCTTTATAAAGATCTGAACTAGAAGTAAAGTTTAGCTTACTAGAATTTCACAAAAATGTTAGACAATAACTTTGTATTAACCCAATCTAGATTCTGTAAAATACAGAATTCTAAATTCATAATAAAAGGTACATTAAAATTAAAAGCATAACATTTCTTTACATTTTATAAATTTTGTAAGCTAATATGTTTAGTAAGCTTATAATAGTATGCTCGTCATAAGTAAGCTTATAATAATTTTTAATAAAAGAATAGGCATTTCTAATTACCAATAATAAAGTTAGTGCTGTACTATTAATAACAACACATTCAATTAAAAATCTTAGGAACACTAACACTAAAATGTATGATTATTACATTCATAAATTTTGACTTTTCAATTTCATGAGTTTTACTAAAATGTTATTTTTGTGTTTAGATGGGAATCTACATTGTGTATTACTTAGATTTCTCAATTAGTTCCTTATGGTGGATTGTGTTGATGTACTTCATAATGATGTTTGCAGTTTTATTTATTAGAGGTAAGTTTGTGTATATTCAACACAGTTTTTTTTACTCATTCAATGGGTACTAAACACTCAGATCAGTTTACTTAGTCGTGTTGTTTTCTCCTGTTTAGGTCGCCCCTATGGCACGGATCAACTAGTCAATGTAATAAGTCATGATCCTGTCAGAAGATCGAAACTTTTGCCCTTCTTTACGTTCATGTGGAATGTCGTTCTTCCCCTGTCCTTTCTGGTGAGTAATTCGTACAGTTGTTAAAACTCTTTTATTGTCTCAATTCTAAAAATAACAATATTCAAGGTTAATTGGCTACTTAAATGAATTTTAAAAGTTCTTACAAGGACTGTTATACGAATAGGAACACTTTTAAACGTTAGGTGTAAAAATAAGCAATAAAACACTTCTGATTTTTTTTATTGGAATATTCAGTCTTGTCAGGTTCTTTCAATTTTAAAGTGAAATCAAAATGTTTTAAAATTTTAATCGTGTTTTATTAAAATAATGTTCCAATTCACCCCAAAATATGTCGGTAAAATCACTGCTAAAAAATTATTTTTTATTAATATTTTGCAATAGATACCTAGTGATATTGATGAGGAACAAATACGAACACATAATACATGCTTCTATTGTGTCTTTTTCGGTTATTTTGTCATGTTGGGGATTTAGATTCCAAACCTTAGTATCACCTTAACTTTTCAAAAACAAAGTTTTTTTTTTATCAATTAACGGTATTCTATTTAAGTTTGAATTAAAATAGTTTTGAAAAGTAATGGGTGAAACCAAAACCATTGAATTCTTTATTCATCAAAAGATATTGAAACCTTTTGTTCTTATTCCTTAAAATTGTGAATAAGCTTTTTGCAACTCTTTTAAGCATATTGAAATTATCAAGAAACTCCTTAATCTTAAAGGTTTGTAAAAAAAGTTTCATTTATACTTTATTTTGGAAGTTAAAAAAAACTGGAGGAAAGAAAAAAGTCCTGGTCTTAAACTAGACTCCAATTATAATTAGGTGTGTGACTTTCTTAATATTTAATGTAATTTTTTTTCCTCAAAACAATGAACATTAAAATTACAATATACTAGTGTTATTCTTCTCTACTTGTATGTAATGAAATAGCACTAAAAGGATTTCTTTTAACATTTCAGTTGATGACCATATCTTTCTTAAAAACAAGCTCAATGGACCCATCTTCTCCCATGGGTGAATTAATGGACAACTACCGTTATTGGCAACGATGGGCTAAGACGTTGAATCTCTGTATCCAGATATTCCCTCTTACCATTATCATTACTGTTTGTGCTTACCAGGCATACAAAATATTTTCCCTGAAAGGAGACTTGTCTTTCCAAGAAGTAAGTATTTAAACTTTTGAATATTTAGTATTGGATTTTAGTGAAATATTTTTCTCAATCTCTAGTGTTAACTATGCTTTTCATATGAGTGTCCAGCATTCCCTTGTATTTTATTGTTTAAATGAGAGGAAATACCCATTTTTAATCTTTAATTACTTACCTAATTACTACATGTTTCTGTCTCCAATGAACTGATTCTAATCTTTGTGAAGACTTGCATGTCCTTTAATTACCTAATATTTAAAAACCGACTTAAATCCTTTCTTTTTTCTGAATTTTAAATTAAATTATTTAACTACATCACAATAAAATTGGTTTTAAATTTTGCCATATCTTTTCTCCCACATAACCTCTCTTTTAGTTCAGTATATATGCTAATAATCAGTAGTTTTTATTTCTATATAGAAACTTCCAAGTACTACTACAGATAGTTTTTATGCTTAATTTTATGTTTCCAGTTAACTTAAAAATTGGAGTGGATTGTGATTCTAACCTTTACATTCATAGTATTACCCTTTACTAATTTTAAAAACGAGAATTGTCTTTAATTGTTTAAAAAATGAAAAATCTTGGGAGACACGAATCTGTTTATATGCATTCTCTAACTTGCGTTTTTTCTTGCCAGCGCATGAAACTGCTCTGCTGTCCAGTGGTGCCCCTCCCATCCTCGAACTCTCGTCACTCCCTCACATCCGGATCCTCCTCCAGTCAAGGCTCGACCAATGGCGCTTTCCTGGATGACCCGCCTCCCAAGTACACACCCCCTCCCTCCTACTCCACGGCCACCTCCCGCATGCTGGCCAAACAGCTTCAGAACTGCTCGCTGGCTGAGGCGGAGCTTGCTACTGGCTCCTCCACCAGCTCTGAGATGCTGGCCAAACAGAGTCCTAGCTGCTCAGTGGAGGTGGAGCTCAGTGATGGTGACTCCGCCTCTGGCGGGACCATCAGTTCCATGGATCAAATGCTGCCCCCAGAGACTTGTCCTGACGTGTTGCCCAAGGCCAATGCTGAAAGGTGATGCCACGTTGGATGGAGGGATTGCGTATTTATGAGTTGGCGATACTGATCGTGCTTCGGTATGAGATTGGCCTCATCTGTTGCTGAAACGGTGAATTGAGCTGGTTTTGGGTTGAACATATCTGTTACGAGATTGACAATTTAAATGTAATGAGAAGCTAACAGTTAATACTGGAATTTAATGCATTATTATCTAATGTATGGATCAATGGTATTTGATATGGTAGACTTAATGTAATAGCGAATGTGTTCAGTGTGCTTTTGTTATTACTGAAAAGGACCAAGTTGGGAAACGTTTTATAATGCCAACCATATTCATTTTCATTAACATCATGAGTATAAAATGCACTCATTTTCACAATTCAAAATAATCTCATTTTCAAATACACAATTTCTCACTCATAATTTCATGTTCTCAATCTCATCCTTCACTTCATTTTCGAATTATTTAATATGACACTTTCTTTTATCATCATGACATGTATAAACCATAATTTTAGCATGAAATGTATTGGGAAAATTTCCAGAGATTTTACTTGACACTTAACTTGTAAAATTACTTGTGATCGCCGTGAAAAATTTTTAATCAAGATAAAGAACAGTGTTTGTTCCCTGTTAAAATTAAAAAGTATGACTTCAAATGGGTACTAAAATTATCTCCCAATTTCAATGGTTGGCATACTTGTGGCAGTTCTGTGCATTCTGGTGAAGAATTTCACTTTGTTCCTGAGTATTCACTCTAAAGTGAGCTTGTATTTATACTGTTTATATTGTGATAACTATTCATAAATGGTTTGTTGTGGTAGGGAATTTTATGTAGTATCTACAAGTTTTATAAAAAATGCACTTGGGTGTGATCTTTGATACTGAGAACTTTTCTTCAATTTCTCTTAAGTTGAACAACTAATTGCACAACACTTATCCAATATCTTTAACATTATCAGATCAGTGTAATTAAGTTAAGTTGTGAATTTATCATTATGTTTTTTCATCTAAATTTTTCCTGTGTAGTTTTAAATGTAACTTTTCAGTTTGTTTCCTTATACTTTATAGAAATCACTATAGCAGAATTTAACGTTGATTTAAATTTCACTGCCTACTTGACTTGTGACCCCTCTCTCTACACAGGAAATATCAAGTTATTCATTTTTAAACATCTTTGTAATTTTGTCTTTATTGTCTAACAGACTAAACTTAAATTACAATGGACAGTTCCCACATTTTTTGAAAACAGAAAAAATGCATTTTTTCAGTATAAAAAATGGTTTTATATTCAAAATTCAACATGAAAAGTTTCAAAAAAAATTTAGGCAATTTAATATTTTAAAATAAAAATCGACAATCGCTTTGCACTTCCTTTGGATTGAATCATGTCAGATCTGTTTCGGCTCTACTTTAAAGTAAAAGTCAACAAGTCAATCTTTGAAATAAAATTAAAAACTAAATACATCGCAGTTGAAAAATTTCTGCATGTATATTCCTTTTTTAGATATCTCTATCGAACAAGAAAATAAAAAAAAATTGTGGGAACTGCCCATTAAGTTTTAAGCTACTATTTATTCAAATTCACTAAAATTTAAGTATTATTCTGCTCATCTTAATACTTGATGCTTACAACACTAATATCCATATTATGAGGTACATATTTACTCTTAAAGTGCCTTTTTTATCACCTTGTATAACTATTTTATAGGACCACTAGTGTAAGTTTAGGCTTTTCAAATGTTATTGGACCCAAGTATAATGCAATGTCGTAACTAAACCATTGATAACTGCTGGTCGGTTATATCACTGCCTTTTGGTTATGCTTTTGTCCAGAACACCTTGTTTTTGTGTTTTTATATTATTGAAATGATTGGTGTATTTTTAATGTTGTGCAGTGATTTGTCTGGTAACATTTTGATTCTAGTGCTGATCTTGATTTTCAAACCATGTACAGATAGATGGAAATGCATTTCATCTCTTTGTGTGTGATATATGATGTGTACAAATTTTCCGTCATGAAGGTGCATAAATAAAGAATGGAATTTTATGTTATTTTCATTTTTGTTCTTGGGAAGAATAGTGAGAGGGCAGGTTACAACTTAAATATAAGCATACAAGTATGTACTTGTACATTTAAAATATTACCTGTGAATATTGTGAAAGATAACCTTTAAGTTGCTACACTTACTACCTTGGATGCAAGTTTATCCGTCTAAAGCATAAGTTCTTAAACTGTGGTCCTGGGTCCCCAGTGCCTTCCTAGGGGGTCTGAGTTACCTTCAGAATAAGAATTTTTTTAAATCTGTAAACATTCTGGAGTTTGGAGCGTTCCGGAGGTAGGGATTCAAAAATCAAGGGGCACACTTGAGGGAGTACCTAGGTCGATGGACTTTCAAACTCCAGTATAACCAGCCTCACTGGGCGAGGCCATGAGCAGAGCTGTTTTTTATAAAATTGGTACTCATTTTATCGACCCAGTAAGGATGAAGGGCAGAGTCACTGCCTTGCCCGTGGACCAAGATTTGAAACCCGGGTCTGTGGTTTTGGAGCATGAAGCTATTCCTCTATGGGAAGGAGTCTCTTTCTCTCTCCCTCCTTTGTTAGAGATTCTGTATAAAAGGTCCGTTACTCTAAAAGTTTTCTGGGATTTTTAGTTGAAATCAGTATAGCACCCCTAATACTTATTGATGAAGTGTTGCCTCCTTATTACAGGTGCGTATTCAGCACTGCTCTAAGGGGGGGGGGGGGTCACTTTTTCAGACCATCACTTTTACAGTTTGAGAAATTTTTCAAAATTTTGGGGATTTTCTAAAAAGTATTCCTGAAGATCCCTTTTTGGTACTGCCGGGGGGTATAAGGGTCCTCCCCCAGAAAAAAATTTGAAATTTGACCTGTAAAAGTTGGGTTTTAACTCATTTTGAGTACTTTTTGGAATTTTTTGTTCGTACTTAGAAGCAAGTTTTTGGGTCCAAGGGGGGGGGGTACCACCCCCTAGATCCGCCACTGCCATATTGACATTAACTAATTCCTTCTTTAAAGGATGTCATGCTGATCGTTATTCATGGTAACTAATAAAGGCTTCGCCCAACTGATCCTTCCTCTGATCAGCAGTCTCCCCTCCGAGCCTTCTATCAGTATTCGTAGGGATTTCCGTCCCTCGGAGTCCATTTGTGTGGCCCGCATGAGAACCCCCAAATGTAGCTTCCGAATACTTTTAAGCAAGCTAAAATTCAAAATTAATTTTTGGGAGGACCCCCGAATCCCCACCTCTTTTCCCCTTTCTCATGTTCATGTTATGAAGTAGTTTCTATGGTGAAAAAAAAAAGAGAAGTTTGAAGTTTCGGGGGAGGTGTACCCTGAAATTCTTCCATTGTGTAGCAAGGAGTTATGGGGGGTTAACCTTATTACAAGGGGTCCCAGTATCCAAAATTGGGAAATTTACAAGACCCCCACTTTTACGTAAAACTCAGTATTTTAAGTGGTTGGAACAAAAATTCTATATAGCCTCTAAAACAGGGCCGTATCCAAGGGGGGGGTTTTAGGGGTTCAAACCCCCCCCCCCGAAATTTTGACATCAATTTTTATACTGCTATTTTTCTTGAAAATTATGTCTCACAAGGAGCGATATCCTCTTCGGGTATAACCCAAAGGGTCTCAAAATGAGTCAAAACCCTACTTTTAAGGGTAAAATTTCCAAAAATTTTCTGGGGGAGGACCCCCAAACCCCCTCGAAATTTTGAAATCTATTAAGTATACGGTTTTTCCTTCAAACTTGTGTGATTTACAAGGATTGGTCCTCTTTAATGTTACCTAATATGTCTCAAAATGAGTTAAAATGCCACTATTAGGGGAAAAATTCAAAAAATTTTCTGGAGTAGGAACCTAAAAACCCCCTTAACATTTCACCATTTATTACAATATTCCTTCTTTTTACCTTGAAAATTCGGCCGCTTGCAATGAGTGGTGCTCTATGGGTGTAATCTAAAGGGTCTCAGAAATGAGCTAAAACACTCTTTTGAGGGGCAAATTTCCAAAAATTTTCTGGGGGAGGACCCCCAGACCCCCCTTTTACTTCGAATTCATATTGTTTAAACAATTTTGAAATGTAGTGCATCAAAATTTCAATCCAGTGTTGTCACCTAAAACTTAACATATAAAAGTACCCCGTAAGGAGGTACCTCAGAAAATATTTTAGTCAAAACCCCCCCCGAAACAAAAGTCTGGTTACGGCCCTGCTCTAAAATGTTTGAAAATATACTAGGTGAGAGTGGGGTCATAAGAAACATGCACAATGAGGGAATTGCACGTTTTTTGTTTTAATTTTATTATGATAGAGGATGAAAATCCATGAAAAATGACGTAAAAATTATTGAAATCGGAAAACTATTCCCCAAGATATTAATTTTTAAAATCTCGTTTCCTGTATTGGCGGGAAAAACCGTAATTTCGTTATGGCTGCTGTGTGACGTCACAGCGCTTGGACCCACTGGTTTCGCCATGTTATTGTATGCTTAGCTTGCTTCATTCTGCTATTCTTCATAAAGTTTTAACTAAAAAAACTATGATATTTTAAAGATACATACAAATATTTTTTATAAAAAGATTGGCGTTTTGTTTTTCAAAAAATATCAATTGGTTTTGGAATTATTAGGATTCAAAGTTTTAATTTTTTCTTTTTCTGGCCGTTCACTAGAGAAACAGACGAGTTTTATGCGTGTTTTGATTTTATGATAAGTCTGATTTCTTCTATTTTAAACAATTCACTAGTTTCGACGGCGCTGTGACGTCAAATTCCCGTTTTTTGATCACATGACTTTACTAGTGTTTTGGCAAAAATAAAATCGAATTTTAAGTTATTTAGAACATATTTTTGAACTTTAAAATCTGATATTTGAGAGTGTTAAACTATAAGGTATCAAAAAAGTATAAAATTAAGCAAATCCCTCACTTAGGCAATTCCCTCATTCCACAGGATTTTTTTCCTTTAATTTATGAAGCTGATTTTTTTACAGAATGTTTATATTATCAGCTTTCTATAAAAAATAATGCACCTGCTACGTAAAGGAGGAAAGGAATTTTTTACTTGTAACTTTTTACCCAAAGCGACTGAATCTTGTTACCCCACGAGGGGTAATAAGAAACAAGCCATTTATTTTACTAATTAAAATAATAAAAGATCAAATGAAATTAATATAATCTCTTAAGTGTATTTTATAACCGTAGTAATTTTTAAAAATTTTCATTGAAAATCTTTATAGATATGCTCAGTTAAAAATTAAGCTAAAAAAGTTACAAACTGAAAATTTTTAAGAACTCTATACTATTTTCAAATATAACACTTGAAGATCATGACAAAACAAATAAAATGGTGTTTCTCTTATCATTTTGTTTGACTATAACTTCTCTTCTGTTTTATAAACTCAGCGCTCTTTCCCTTCAGGTTCGAATGGATCAGGAGGCTTATGAAGAAACCCTTGAAACTACTCCCCGACTCCCCCCCTTACCCACTGTGTTTCAATAGTTTCTGTGCAATGTGCATATAAAATCAACTTTATAAATTTTTATCTTAAATCAAAATGAAATTCGATGTTAAATTTCAATAAATTCGTTATAAATTTTTCATTAAACATTAAAGTGGTGAGTAAAAGTATCTTACTATCACACCGATTTTAGGAAAATCAAGTAATTAATAATTATGTATAAACTTGATTGAATTTAACTTTTCAAATAAAAGCATTAAAATATTGAAATACTACAGAGAAAATACGATTAATAAATTTTAAGGGATAAATAAAGACAAATTTTAATTAAAAAGTCAAAGAAATTTGCAAACTTGCTAACTTTTTCTTTTTAGTGCGTTTGTGATTTTTGAAGTTTTTGTTCTATCTCCTTCAGTTTTTAAATTAATTTTTAAGCTTTCTTTCAATAAATTCAGCATGGTCACTTACCTATAGGGCTTAGGGATACACTTTACTTCCATAACCCTAAGAGAAGAATAAGCCTTAAAACTGATTTTTGAAACACCCTGTATATTAATGTAACGTGCAGCCTATCACTTAAGATAAATTTTGCTTGGATGAGTACTATAAAATCAAAACATACTACTGTCGTACCGCGAGGAGAAGAGCTTTGAACAGGGTTGCCGTGAGTAGACGAGTTCAAAAGAAGAGGGAAGCTGGTATGAATTGAACGGCAATTTTTGGGTTTTTAAGCGTACATTTGGCGAATGAGAAAACGCGTTTCGCGAATGAAAATAAGATGATCATATTTTATTAAACTACTACATTAAAATATAGATTATCTTTGAAATCTCTTGTCAATAAAAATCGAAAATACCTTTAGGCATGAAATATTTTTGTACGTTTAGTATGCTTTTATATTGCTATTTTGAGTGAATTAGTTATATTTAGTTTTATATAAAATAGCACACATCACTTAAATTAATAATTTTATAATTTCATCACCATACTTGAAAGTTAAATGAGGCGTTAGAAACTTGTAAAGAGACAAAATATAGAAATATTTATTTTTTATTTTAAATATTTTATAACATTTAAATACACTCTAATGCAATTCATTGTCACTAGAACTGCAGTAACTGTCAGTGTTTGACAAAGATTCTGAATCGCTGTCCGACAAATTAATCACTAATTCGTCTACAATATCTTCGATCAACCCATCTTTTTTCCAATAATCGCTTTCTATATTTTGTACGTCCTCTTAACTGACGAAACTCCTGTTGCTTGGGCTGGGCAGTCCTCTTGATGGAATTTGCAATGGGCACTTGAGAATTCGTGCTTTTTCTTCTTCAAAAAACTCCGTGACATTGTGAACTATAGCACGTGTTTGAGAATTGAAAGTCTTTTTAATTTTGAATGTTGTCATTTTATTAATTATAACTACATAATAAGATAAATAATAAGAAACTTGAAAGTTTATAAAAAAAGATCAATGAACAAGGTGCAAAAATTTAAGGCGCAAATAAATACAAAAATTTCTAAGATCAGATCAGATATGAAATAGATCAGACTAGTTGATGTAAATCAGATTAAATAAAATCAAAGGTAACTACTTGATAGGATAAATTATAAGTAACTTGAGAGTTTAAAAAGAAAGATTAATGAACACGGTAACTATAAATCCAAAAAATTATAAAATATCCATAATAAAATCGGATAAATTGATGTAAATCACATAACTTAATATCAAATTAAAAAGATCAGATTCGGTAAAATATTTAAGATCAGTTGAAAAAGATCTGATCAGTTAAAATATATCAGATGAGTTAAAATAGATCAGATCAGTTGAAAAAGGTCAGATTAGAAATATTTAATCAAATCAGATGTAATGCGAAAGGAAATTCCAAAATCCGTTACTCTAGAATCGAAAGAAGTACACAGCTGAAAGATAGCCACTGAGATTTGGCTCGGAACATTTATTTTAGCGCCAAGTGAATTACCATCACCCCCAAAATTCAGTGGAATAATCCGTTTCTATAACAACCGCAGCATCATCGTATGACGTCAATAGCTCTTCTCCTCGCGGTACGACAGTACCTTTCAATATAGAACACTAACTTAAGTTATCATCATAGTAACTACCCTTGATAATGTTGGGTAACTTTTGTTTATCATAACTTGAAATGGCGAATTTTAATCATGGTATGAAGATAATATTCAAATGTTCGTGTGTTGCTCGATTCTATTAACTGTTCTATACTCACTGTTGGGATGTTTTTCGCAAATAATTTCTTTTATTTTATAGGTTATTTTGCTTTGCCCCAATGTTGGACGAGAACGCTACTCTAGTGATAGCTTGAGAATCAACTGAGTTTTAAAGGGGGAAGGATTATAAAGAATTATTTAAAATAAATAAAATGGTTATATCTTGTTTAAGTTGTTCATTTTACACTGCTCAAAACAATTAAAGAATATTTGACCCTTGAATAGTACAGTATAGGTTTGTTAAATCAAAATAAATATTTATCGATGACAAAAAAGTCAAAAATAAAGTGGTAAGTCTGGTCAAAAAGCTTTTAATGCCACTGCTTCAATTGTAGCGTTCAGCTGTGGATCAATCTAGTGTCACAGAAGGTGTCTTAGGTTCTGTTCCACTTGTGGGATTCCACCTTTACTCAATTATTATATTAATTCTAAATTGAAGAAAAATAATCCGTAACCATTAGTAAACAAATAAATTCGGCTTGCTCTCTGCCTTTCACGCCAGCAGTCTGAGCACTGCTCCGTCGTGAGTTCGATTCTCACCTCGCCCCTGGGTGTATTTTCCTTCTTTGTGTCAGTAAAATTTCTATTGTGTCTGTCTTACTTGACTAAGGTGTATAAGCGGATCCTTGAGATCAAGCACACATACCTGAAAATATATGTAACACCAACCAACCAACAAATAAATTCCGTGCGTTTGTGCCCTGATGGCTCAGTTGGTAGAGTACACCTTACCGCAACAGAGTATCTGACAGTGTCACAGAAGGTGTCTTAGGTTCGGTTCCACTTGTGGGAATCCACTTTTACTCAATTATTATAATTCTAAATTGAAAAAATAATAATCCGTAACCATTAGTAAACAAATAAATTCAGTGCGTTTGTGCCCTGATGGCTCAGTTGGTAGAGTACTCCTTACCGCAACAGAGTATCTGACACTGTCACAGAATGTGTCTTAGGTTATGTTCCACTTGTGGGAATCCACTTTTACTCAACTATTATTGTTCTAAATTGAAAAAATAATAATCCGTAATCATTAGTAAACAAATAAATTCAGTGCGTTTATGCCCTGATGGCTCAGTTGGTAGAGTACTCCTTACCGCGACAGATTATCTGACAGTGTCACAGAAGGTGTCTTAGGTTCTGTTCCACATGTGAGAATCCACTTTTACTCAATTATTATAATTCTAAATTGAAGAAAAATAATCCTTAACCATTAGTAAACAAATAAATTCACTGCTTTAGTGCCCTGATGGCTCAGTTGGTAGAGTACTCCTTACCGCGACAGAGTATCTGACAATGTCACAGAAGGTGTCTTAAGTTCTAATCCACTTGTGGGAATTCACTTTACCTCAATCATTATATTAATTCTAAATTGAAGAAAAATAATCCGTAACCATTAGTAAATAAATAAATTCAGTGCGTTTGTGCCGTGATGGCTCAGTTAGTAGTGTACTCCTTGCCGTGGCAGAGTGTCCGACAGTGTCACAGAAGGTGTCTTAGGTTCTGTTCCACTTGTGAGAATCCACTTTTACTCAATTATTATAATTCTAAATTGAAAAAATAATAATCCGTAACCATTAGTAAACAAATAAATTCAGTGCGTTTGTGCCCTGATGGCTCAGTTAGTAGAGTACTCCTTACCGTGACAGAGTGTCCGACAGTGTCACAGAAGGTGTCTTAGGTTCTGTTCCACTTGTGAGAATCCACTTTTACTCAATTATTATAATTCTGAATTGAAAAAATAATAATCCGTAACCATTAGTAAACAAATAAATTCAGTGCGTTTGTGCCCTGATGGCTCAGTTAGTAGTGTACTCCTTGCCGTGGCAGAGTGTCCGACAGTGTCACAGAAGGTGTCTTAGGTTCTACTCCACTTGTGGGAATTCACTTTTACTCAATTATTATAATTCTAAATTGAAAAAATAATAATCCGTAACCATTAGTAAACAAATAAATTCAGTGCGTTTGTGCCCTGATGGCTCAGTTAGTAGTGTACTCCTTGCCATGGCAGAGTGTCCGACAGTGTCACAGAAGGTGTCTTAGGTTCTACTCCACTTGTGGGAATTCACTTTTACTCAATTATTATAATTCTAAATTGAAAAAATAATAATCCGTAACCATTAGTAAACAAATAAATTCAGTGCGTTTGTGCCCTGATGGCTCAGTTAGTAGTGTACTCCTTGCCGTGGCAGAGTGTCCGACAGTGTCACAGAAGGTGTCTTAGGTTCTACTCCACTTGTGGGAATTCACTTTTACTCAATTATTATAATTCTAAATTGAAAAAATAATAATCCGTAACCATTAGTAAACAAATAAATTCAGTGCGTTTGTGCCCTGATGGCTCAGTTAGTAGTGTACTCCTTGCCGTGGCAGAGTGTCCGACAGTGTCACAGAAGGTGTCTTAGGTTCTACTCCACTTGTGGGAATTCACTTTTACTCAATTATTATAATTCTAAATTGAAAAAATAAAAATCCGTAACCATTAGTAAACAAATAAATTCAGTGCGTTTGTGCCCTGATGGCTCAGTTGGTAGAGTACTCCTTGCCGCAACAGAGTATCTGGCAGTGTCACAGAAGGTGTCTTAGGTTATGTTCCACTTGTGGGAATCCACTTTTACTCAACTATTATAATTCTAAATTGAAAAAATAATAATCCGTAACCATTAGTACACAAATAAATTCAGTGCTTTTGTGCCCTGATGGCTCAGTTGGTAGAGTACACCTTACCGCAACAGAGTATCTGACAGTGTCACAGAAGGTGTCTTAGGTTCGGTTCCACTTGTGGGAATCCACTTTTACTCAATTATTATAATTCTAAATTGAAAAAATAAAAATCCGTAACCATTAGTAAACAAATAAATTCAGTGCTTTTGTGCCCTAATGGCTCAGTTGGTAGAGTACTCCTTACCGCGACAGAGTATCTGACAGTGTCACAGAAGGTGTCTTAGATTCTAATAGACTTGTGGGAATTCACTTTTACTCAATTATTATATTAATTCTAAATTGAAGATTAATAATCCGTAACCATTAGTAAACAAATAAATTCAGTGCGTTTGTGCCCTGATGGCTCAGTTGGTAGAGTACTCCTTACCGCGACAGAGTATCTGACAGTGTCACAGAAGGTGTCTTAGTTTCTAATAGACTTGTGGGAATTCACTTTTACTCAATTATTATATTAATTCTAAATTGAAAAAATAATAATCCGTAACCATTAGTAAACAAATAAATTCAGTGCGTTTGTGCCCTGATGGCTCAGTTAGTAGTGTACTCCTTGCCGTGGCAGAGTGTCCGACAGTGTCACAGAAGGTGTCTTAGGTTCTACTCCACTTGTGGGAATTCACTTTTACTCAATTATTATAATTCTAAATTGAAAAAATAATAATCCGTAACCATTAGTAAACAAATAAATTCAGTGCGTTTGTGCCCTGATGGCTCAGTTAGTAGTGTACTCCTTGCCGTGGCAGAGTGTCCGACAGTGTCACAGAAGGTGTCTTAGGTTCTACTCCACTTGTGGGAATTCACTTTTACTCAATTATTATAATTCTAAATTGAAAAAATAATAATCCGTAACCATTAGTAAACAAATAAATTCAGTGCGTTTGTGCCCTGATGGCTCAGTTAGTAGTGTACTCCTTGCCGTGGCAGAGTGTCCGACAGTGTCACAGAAGGTGTCTTAGGTTCTACTCCACTTGTGGGAATTCACTTTTACTCAATTATTATAATTCTAAATTGAAAAAATAATAATCCGTAACCATTAGTAAACAAATAAATTCAATGCGTTTGTGCCCTGATGGCTCAGTTAGTAGTGTACTCCTTGCCGTGGCAGAGTGTCCGACAGTGTCACAGAAGGTGTCTTAGGTTCTACTCCACTTGTGGGAATTCACTTTTACTCAATTATTATAATTCTAAATTGAAAAAATAAAAATCCGTAACCATTAGTAAACAAATAAATTCAGTGCGTTTGTGCCCTGATGGCTCAGTTGGTAGAGTACTCCTTGCCGCAACAGAGTATCTGACAGTGTCACAGAAGGTGTCTTAGGTTATGTTCCACTTGTGGGAATCCACTTTTACTCAACTATTATAATTCTAAATTGAAAAAATAATAATCCGTAACCATTAGTAAACAAATAAATTCAGTGCTTTTGTGCCCTGATGGCTCAGTTGGTAGAGTACACCTTACCGCAACAGAGTATCTGACAGTGTCACAGAAGGTGTCTTAGGTTCGGTTCCACTTGTGGGAATCCACTTTTACTCAATTATTATAATTCTAAATTGAAAAAATAAAAATCCGTAACCATTAGTAAACAAATAAATTCAGTGCTTTTGTGCCCTAATGGCTCAGTTGGTAGAGTACTCCTTACCGCGACAGAGTATCTGACAGTGTCACAGAAGGTGTCTTAGATTCTAATAGACTTGTGGGAATTCACTTTTACTCAATTATTATATTTATTCTAAATTGAAGATTAATAATCCGTAACCATTAGTAAACAAATAAATTCAGTGCGTTTGTGCCCTGATGGCTCAGTTGGTAGAGTACTCCTTACCGCGACAGAGTATCTGACAGTGTCACAGAAGGTGTCTTAGTTTCTAATAGACTTGTGGGAATTCACTTTTACTCAATTATTATATTAATTCTAAATTGAAGAAAAATAATCAGTAACCATTAGTAAACAAATAAATTCAGTGCGTTTGTGCCCTGATGGCTCAGTTGGTAAAGTACTCCTTACCGTGGCAGAGTGTCTGACAGTGTCACAGAAGGTGTCTTAGGTTCTATTCCACTTGTGGGAATTCACTTTTACTCAATTATTATATTACTTCTAAATTGAAAAAAAATAATCTGTAACCATTAGTAAACAAATAAATTCAGTACCTTTGTGCCCTGATGGCTTAGTTGGTAGAGTCATGGCCTGTACTTATGGTACTCAGTTCTAATCCCACTAACCTAACCTCCTCTTTCCTTCCTCTTATTCAATGTAATGCTCTAATAGTAAAACTTAAACTTACAATTTATAAATATATTAATTTATTTATTTACTGAGTATCTGATGTGCACTGCCTGGGGAGGAATCCGGTGACCAGTTGGGGTCACCTCGACGGATCTTATCTGCTCCCCCTGGACGAATTGGTGGTCTTGGGGGTTTGGGATGGACGCCCCCAAGTCGCCAAGGGCTCTAGGGGCATAGTGGAGAAGGGTCCGTCGGGGAACCGGTTTTGCTATTTTAAGTTTTGAAAAAAAAAAGTGGTTAACTGTGACCGTAACTGCCAGAATTATTAGGTTGCGTTTTTTTGCTAAGCCTAACCCTTTTTTCAAACCAGAAAATTTGTGCAAAATAGTAATGCTGAACAGTTAACTGTGTCCGTAACTGTTAGCATGTATGTTGATAAAAAAAACCCCAATAAACCGCGGTTCACCTCGGTACCTGCACCCATGTATAGGTTTCGAACCCCAGGCCAGGCACATGCAAGCCACTAACGCATCCACTAAGCCACTGACTTGCACCATACCGAGAGCAAATAATAACTCTGCATTTTAATTTTTAAAATTTTAAAAGAAAAACAGTAGGACCGAACCCACGAGTGGTGCACGCGAGCCACACATGCATCCACTGAGCCACTGACTCGCACAATAGGGGACGCAAATAATAACAGTGTATTTTAATTTTTAAAATTTTAATAGAAAAACAGTAGGACCGAACCCACGACTGGTGCACGCGAGCCACACATGCATCCTCTGAGCCACTGACTCACACAAAAGGGGACGCAAATAATAACTGTGTATTTCAATTTTTAAAATTTAAATAGGAAAACAGTGGAATCGAACCTAGGAAAAGAGCACGCAAACCTCATATGCATCCATTGAGCCACAGACTCCCACAGCGATAGAATCAAATAATAACTGTGTATTTCAATTTTTAAAATTTAAATAGGAAAACAGCGGAATCGAACCTAGGACAGGAGCACTCAAGCATCACATGCATCCACTGAGCCACTGCCTCACACAACAGTGGGAGAAAATAGTAACTGTGTATTTCAATTTTTAAAATTTAAATAGAAAACACTGGATTCGAACCTAAGACAAGAGCATGCAAACTTCACATGCATCCACTGAGCCACTGACTCACACAGCACTGGGAACAAATAATAACTGTGTATTTTAATTTTGAAAATTTAAACAAACATTTGAAACGACCCTGTGTGACTGGAGCATCACCCATTGTTATACAAAACCGATATATACTACTAGCTGTTACGACCCGGCAAAGCCGGGTCTTACAGCTAGGCTAGCCTTTTATGCGAGCTTCGCTCGTTACTACTTCAAGTTCCTATTAATTATACATTAAATAAGAAGTTTAACTTTAATAATTTATTATTGTTGAATTAGAAACCAACTTCCCTAAAAGTAACTTTTTAACCTTTATTAAGTAAACCAACTTTCTTGAAAGATATTTATTTAAAAGCTATTATATTATTTTAAAATTTTAATTACTTTTATTTATTTATTTTTCTGATTTTCTGATTATTGCGAGATGGCATCGAGTCAGTGAGTGACGTGGGCTTTTATATTTTTCTGATTATGATTATGATTATTATTGCGAGATGGCATCATAGTGTGCGAGCGTTCCAGAATCAGTGAGTGACGTGGGCTTTTATATGAGAGATGTTGTTTCGGGAATCACTGCGTTACTGTATAATAGTGCTCCGCAACGATAATTGGTCTCTTGAAAAGTTCTCCACGACATTAAAAGTTTGGGAACCCGACTTAGAGAGTTGATTTGAAATTTCTAATTTGACCTTTGAGGTGACCTCTAGTTCAGGAAAGTGAAAAGAAAAATTGGGTCACCCAACATTTTCTGATTCTCCTTCCCCTAAAGCAGGGGTTCCCAACTCAGAGAAGTCCGCGAACCACTAAGTTTAAAATTGGAATCTTCCTGGACACCCCTTTAGATAGCATAAAATCCTACATCCTGACAAAAATGCAAAATAAAAGTTTTTTTTTCCTAATTAAAAATCAAGGGGGATATTTGAGGGAGTACCTAGGTCGTTGGACCTTCAAACTCCAGTATAACTAGCCTCACTGGGTAAGGCTTGAGCTGAGCTGTACAGAACATGTGACTGAAAGTCACGGTCAGCTGAGGAGTGGTTAGCTTGATGCTAACCCTCCCCTCTTGATTTCCCCAAGTGACCTTGGTACTCATTTTATCGACCCCGGAAGGATGAAGGGCTGAGTCTGCCGTGCCCGTGGACCAGGATTTTAACCCCGGGGCTAAATTTTATTTCTATAAGTATTTTTAATACCAAAACGTTGCAACAATTTAGTGGTGACTATTATCACCACAAACTACTCAGTCGAAAGACATCGTCTCGGATTGTATAATTCAATCTTTCCTCGTTCAATTCACTCAAATTTGTATTTATCAGAATTTTTGTGCTTCGCCGGGTCCCTCCACGGACCACTTTCAAATGACTCTCACTAAAGAACAAAAATAACCTTGGTGCCATAAACTTACAAGAATTATTTTTTTTTAAACCAACACAATAGTACGACCTCAAAGTTTTTTTCGTGGCGGTCGCACTATAAAAAATTCAATCCTTTCTTGTTCAATGCGCTCAAATTTCTCTTAATTGTAAATTTTTTGTTTGCTACCGGGCCCCTTCACGGTCCCCCGGTTGGGGACTACTGATCTATTTTCATGAACTTATTTTCCATTTAAAGTTTTTTTTTTCTATAAGTGGTAGTGTTCCATCCCATTCATTACCCATGACCCATTCTTTATCATTCTTCCCCACTTCTTGGCCCTACGCCAGTGGACAGATCTTACCATCTCCACCTACAAACACCCATGTGCCCGAGCGGAGTTCTTAAAACTGGCGGCCATTAATTTTAGGGGGTCTCGTATTTGAAAATGGGCAAAAGGTTTTTTAAGATTTGCTCCTGCATATTTAACTCTTTTTTTTTTTTGGATTTTATCGTTAACAAAGTTTTCTTAACTACTTTTGTTCTTCGAATTGCAGGATATGTATGGACTTATGGATTTGATATAGTTTTTATGTAGATCAGGGTTTTCTAACACTCGCAATCGAAAGCACAAATCTCTGACAGGCCGCAAAGCAATCAAGCTCCTATTGCAACCACGATATATTTTCATGAATTTTTCTGTTGAAGGAGGGACGGACAAGGTCTAAAGGACGAAGGTCTTTTACATGATGTGAAGGAACTACTATTATGTTTTCAAAAATTTCAGAGGATATATAAAAATATTTGGTCCTCTATTCCAGGGCATGAAATTTCAGCTCTAAAGGTACTAGCCAGACTAAAATTTCTACTCGCCACTACTTTGGATTCATATATATTTTTTTTATTTTAAAAAATAGTGACTATGGCAAGAAAACATTTCCTTTTTAAAAGGTCCGGAAAAACCATTAATCCACTTACTGTCCACATTACTGGATGGCACTTCCTGACTATCATTAAACAACAACCATTCAAAACTACTAACTACTTGCCGGCTTCTCTTCAACAACTGATCGCTTAATTTTAAAACGGCGAGTCGCTCGATTGAGGTTCCTTGATTTGGACATTTTTTATTTTAAACTCATACTCAACAACTCTAAACTTGCTCGCCAGCCTTAAATTTTTGGTCGCCAATGGCGAGTTGGCGAGCGGAAATTTTGCGCCCTGCTCTATTCTACACCTCTTTCAATACTGAATTTCATGTAAAATTGGGGGGGGGGTCTTCCTCCAGAAATGTTTTGTAAATTTCCTAAACAAAACAGTATTTTCCCTCATTTTCGGATACGGGTAATAAGGTTGACCTAAGCCCCATACATAATCCTTTGAACGCCCAGGGGTAATTTCATCAGAACATATCTGACATCCCTTTGAAACTTCAAACTTTTCATTTTGCAACATAGAAAACGACTGAAGCCACTCATAATCTAAGAGATAAATGAGGGGTGCTCCCCCGAAAAGTTTTTGAATTTTATCATGCTAAAAAGTGTTCTAAAGAGACTTTTGGAAAGTTTTCAGGGGACTTAACGAGCAACACTCTTCGCGAGCCGTCAGTTGAAAATCCCTGTATTAGATCATTCAGCACCAAAACAGCTACTGCAGACTTTTGGGTCTATTTTGGTACAATCATTCAAAGCTCTGCATTTTTAACCTCTGGTATCCACCATTGATACGTAGTACTTGAATAGGAGTCTTAAAGCTTATAGATTTTCTTTTATAGTATACGTAGGTAGGTTGACTTCCCTTATTTTATTTTAACACTGATAATGAAACGCCCGAGCCTTTTATTTACCTATCTGAAAATGAAGATAAGATTTCATTCTTTGCGTTGAGGTATAGGGAAGGTACTTCGACTGAAAGCTGCTGATACTATGGGCGTTCAACGCATGATTAAGGAACTTGTGGATGGATATGCACATCATTTCTATTATTTCTTTTTCACTCTCTCTACAAATGCATGGGGTGAGTTTTGCTAAACATTTGTATTTAGTATACGGAAGTGTCCTATTTTGTTCCTTAAAATTTCATATAATCTTTAAATGATTCACCGCCGGGCTGAATTTTAAGCAAAATACCATCACTAATGTTTAGAAGTGGGTTAACTAAAACCATCCTTAGTCGTAGTGTATTGTTATTTAAATATTAAGGAATTCAAAATTTTAAATGATACTCACGTTATTATGCAAAATAATAACCATTGGCACCGTTAATTTCTTATTATGTATCACTAAAAATAATTTTTGACGACTTTTCCTTTCACTTCTGAAATTTTAAGTTATGCAGTATTTGAATATTTATTAAATTAAAAAAAAAAATAAAATAATTGGTTATGGAAAACGGATTTAAAGATACACAAACTTTAAAAAAAAATACACCGTTCAATGTGCTTTCGCATCATCCAACTGTGGGTCAAGCATTCGTCGTTCTCTCTCATGTTGCAAAAGTCACCACTCAGTTTATTAAAATAAATTATTATATATTGTTTGGATAGCTCTAAATTACTTGCGTTGCCATTTTCAGAATCACGCAACTCTTGGTGCTCACGTTCAGCACTGGGAGTAAAATTAAATTAAATCGTGTTTAAAGTTATTTTAAATTTTTCCCCTTATCCTAAATATTTATTTTCCCCCAACAATCGGCAGCGATTTGTACTGAATTATACAACACTCCCCGTGCATAATTTGGTTCTCTAACCCCTACTTATTCTTTCCAACTTAAACTATCTTTCAGTGCTATGTAATTTTTAGAAAAGTGGAAAGCTTTAATAACTAATCACTTCCCAAACTGTATTTTTAGTGGAATCGAGCCAATAGAACGTATAGTTTAAATAATTTTACAACAGACCCACATCAACGCGTTTTTTGAAAATTCTACCAATCTTTATTGAAAAATAAACTAGGTAAAATACTAAAATAATTAACTATCTAGAATCATAGTTAATCATTTTATCCAGCCTTTTTATACTAGATAAATAGTTCCGTCTTACAATTTTTTTAAGAGTGGCACCAATATTTATCATACTTTCTTGTTAGATTTCTTCACCTTGATTTCATCGTTAAAAGCAATAGGCATTATCTAAAATATGTGTAAAAAACACAAGCTCAATTCAAATAATTTGGTACTTTAGGATTAGCTGGGTGCAAACGTTCAAGTTTTATGCTAAAACGCTAAAAATAATCTAATATCATATTGAAAAACCATTAAAATACCTCAACTAGTATTTTTTTGTTATATCCAATGCTATCCGAAAGTACCAATAATTTTTAAGCTTTAGCACAGGCATACACAACATGCAGCCAGCCACCTTTTCATGGCCTTTTTTAATGTTCAAAATGTGTTTAAAGTATAAAAAAAATAAGTAAATTTTTAAAGATTTTCCGTCGAATTCCTCATTGAATAGTTGATTTTAATGATGATAAACAGAATTAATTATTAATGCCAATTTTGGAGAGAGAAAAGGCAGCTTAAAATCTTTTATTATAGCCTCAAATAGTAACAAGTTGAAGAGTAAACAGTAAATTTTTAACAATTGTGAAGCTTCTATTTACCAGCCATTACTGCCATTCTATTTACTGCCAACTGGTGTTAGCAAGCATTTTATAAGTTAAGAAATGTTGCAAAAGTTTTAAATAAGTAGGTCAAGAATGTTAAGTAAAACAAGGGGGTAACCTGGTATTATGTGTTTGTAAAAGAAAATGCGTTGGCATGGTTGATTCTTATGGGAAATTTTCTGTAGGAAACGATAATGAGCTGTACACCGAGCTACAATAAAAGTTTCGTTTAGCCAAATATGGTGGATTTTCCAAAATAGCGACCAATTGTTTTTAACTTTTTTACTTACAAGAGATATTAATAAAATTATTATTTTTAATTAAGGAGAAAAGAAAAGTTTTAGTTTAAAACTTTATCTGTATGTAACTATGTACCACCATGCCAAAAACGCCAACGTGATATTTTGGTCACCATGCATTTTTGTTGGGTGAGTGGTAGCGATATGTCAGCATATAATTGAATTAATATTAATTGGATATTATATTTCCGTTTTCAGGTATTAACAGATAAGAAATGAACATTTTAAGAATATCCGGGAGGTGTGTTGGCCTTCTCATAGCCTTTGGATGCTCTATTATTGTGCTTTACAAAGCTGGAGGTTTGTAATAGGATGCTGTCAGTTCTTCTTATATTTTTTTTTCAATGAAATTTATTCAAATACTTATCTTTTCAGTACCATCAGTTCGTTTCTTGGACACAAATTACAAAAAAGATTAATAAACATCCATCAAAAACTGATTTCTGAAAGAAAACTCATTACGAAAACTTAAACTTAAGGGAGCAAACTGTCCCTGCTGCCTCTGGAAATATTTACAGGGAGGCAAGATATTGATTCTTTATGCAGAAAATTCTCTCATAAAGAAGGAAGCTAATAAGAACTGAATTGCAGAGCTATATAACATAATATAATGCGAAATGAATTTAAAATACGATTTTTATTTGCAACTTAAAACATTAAAATAGACAGTTGTTTCGGGGATGCTTGAGATCCCCTTCGTCAGTAAGGGGATCTCAAGCACCTCAAGCAAGACCTCAAGCATCCCCGAAACAATTGTCTATTTTAATGTTTTAAGTTGCAAATAAAAATCGTTGTATTTTAAATTCATTCATATTTTGCAACGTATTGGATTATTATTTTTGATATAATGCGAAATGTTTATTTTGTTTGATTCTTTGTTTAATTTTCTTAAAGTGTAATATAGTAAGCGTTTCAAAGTGTTTTCAAAAATTCTTAGGATTATTAAGCATCTATTAAATTTTTTGCCCCCCTCGGGTGTTTCAAACCCCCTACTGTTGTAACCTCTTCAAAGAAGAAATGTTATCATATCATCACTATTTGATATTTCGTGGTTTAAGGTGCAATACTATCTCATAGCTTAATTTTTGGCCATTTAGAGTTATGCATCAATCTATGTTTAAATTTTGACACCAGGGGCAGCTTCATACTAGTGTTTTTTGCAACCTCATCGAACGTCATGAGAGTGAGAAGTATGATTTTGTCACTAAGTTACTACTAAACCGCAGCATGGTGCTAGGGCCCCAGATCGATTTAATATAAACGGTTCTGGGAAAAACGCCTTGGAACTCCTCTCCTAAAAAGTTCGGAAATTTGGTGCCTTAAGCAACGATTTACTTTTGTTTGTACGAAAAAAAATTGAATGGCTATTTTAATAATACTACTAATAATAATTTATTTATTTCAATTTGGACGGTACATATGGGAAAATTTGAAAAGAACAAAACATATGAGTCATCTGGGGGTTAAAACCCATTTAGATGACCAAAAAAGTTTTTTCTGATATTGAGGATAAAATTGACAAGGGTATAACAAAACAAGAAAAAAAAACTTACACATACATTACACACAAAAAAAAAACAATAATAATAACAACATACAAAACGTACAAGATTTTTTTTTTTTTTTTTTTTGAAATTGAAAAGAAAAATTGGCACATCGCTAGGCGTAAAAATTACTATCTTTGCTTCTTTAATTTAAAAAAAAGAAAAGTCATCTAAATCTTCAATTTCAAGAAGAAAATTAAATAATAAGTTCTTGAATTTTTGCTTAAGAGGAATGTTTTGTAAATCAAAAGGTAAGGAATTGAATAATTTAGGAGCTAGATAATAAAAATGTTTACGGAAAATTTCTTTTTTAAAACGGGGGATTTGAAATATTTCGTTTGGTCTTCTATTAGAAATTTCTTTTTTTTGTACACAGATATTTTTTTTATTGTATAAAAAGAGAATCATGCGAAAAAAAGCGTTATGCCGTAAGGGTGGAAATTTTAAATCTTGATAATTATAAGGTATAATTATATTTTAACGATAATTATATTTTAATTTTCGAAATAAGCCGTACTAATTAAAAACCTGTAATTTATGAGTTCAAAAATTTTAATGTTAATATTTTTTCTTCAGAAAATTACACATTTACTTCGACAGTGCACCATGATCAATTATTAAAGTTTGAAGTTCAAGCATCTTCGTTGTGCCAGACACCACGAAGACTATTGAAGACCTCTGGTAAGTATTTTACTTATCTATGGTATGAATACCTACTTATTTACTTCAAGGGTTTTCACAGTTTTGAACCAATACGGAATCCTCCTACGTTAAATAATTTTTTAATTAGGAAAATTTTGAATAAAACACTCAGACGAAATTTTTGGAAATTTTAATTTAAGAGGAATTAGTGTATTACAGTGTGGAGTGACAGCCGGTCAAGTTACCGGTGACTACGGTCTTAAGCTGTTAAAAATATCCTTTGCGCATGCATTCTCCCATCACCGTGAAATGGGTTAATAAGTTTTTATGGGATCTGACTTCATATTTTACGAAAAATAAAAGTCGTCGTATACAGGGCCGGATTTAGAAAATGTGTACATTAACCACGCAGGAATGGCTCCAATGTAAAATGCTCATCATAGAAACACGGTAGTTCGACTGTATTAGGACTAAGAATTACGATTTATCACCCAAGGAATATGTTACGGCGATAAATCCGGGCTACATTATTATGCCCTCGTATTTCGGGCAAAGTGTGATAAATGCTCTTTGATTAATGTCATTGAATTTATCACATTGCCCAGTTTATCACTTTTCCCCGTAACATAGTCGGAAGTGCTCGATGGTTTTTCTCTTCTTAAATTTTACCTACTCCAACCACAAAATATCGATGGGCAGAGTTTAAGTAAACCCCGGCAAAGTTACATATGAGTTAAAATTTTAACACCTTGTTTAGTATAAAATATTTCTATATTTTTATAGTGGTGACTTATTACCATTAAATGTTTTTTGTTGCTTCATCTAGGTCCCAACCTGTGTCTTTCGTACCACAACATTTTCTTCGTGGAGACTGCTCAGTCCAAGTTCTTGAACCCTCGCCAAGCATGCGCTGTCGAGTCTGCCGCCCGTTACCACCCCTCGCATGACGTCTCGGTGATAATGTCGCCAAATGGGCCCTTGGATTTCACCAACGGAGCCATGAAAGTTCTCAACTCCATCGAAAATGCCAAAGTAGTAAAGGTTGATTTCGCCAACCTTTTTGAAGGATCGCCTTACTATGAATGGTACAAGTCTAAAGTCTGGGAAAAGAGTCCTTATAAAGTGAGTTAGTAAACTTTGTCTTGATTTTCTTAGAAATAAGAATTGTTACCCTCAGGAGTATCCATTGTGCCTCTCTCTTATTTATATTGTACATTTGAGTATGCTCTCATAAAATCATTGGCTTTATAAACTAGGAATTATCTACCTTTAGACCTACGCTCTTAGACCAACTTCAATTAAAAACTTATTCTTCTCATATTCCACGAACTCATAATGATTTTTGCCTTTAAATCAATTCTGGTCTTTTCTTAACGCAGAGTATTGCTTTTATAATTTAAACCAGTTAATCCCAAGTCTAAGCCTTTAATTGAATCCAAATCCCAACCCCACTTTTTCTCTACCTTTTAAAACTCTTTATCAGGATCAAATTCAAAGGTGGAAGCTTATTGGCTACTTTGATAAAAAACGCCGCCACCTGATTTTTAAAAGTGGCAAATAAATATCGCTATCTCAGAGCAACAGTGAGACATCTTCCATTTTTTGTGTTTTAAGGTTATGATGGTGTTCAAGATTGCAGATGTAGATTTCAGTGCAATTTTGGGTTTTCCAATAACTCTAATAGTAACCAGAATAGAAAAGATATCCTGGTGTAACACTCCATTGATTTCAAACTTCAATTGCTGATTACCGAAAGTAGCATGTTTTGTAGATGTCTCACTGTTGCTCTGAGGTAGCGATATTTGATCCAACTCTGAGATTTTTCTCAGTCTCCATAATAACTTCAATTTCCTGAGGCATAAAATAATATTGGTCGGAGCAGAGATGGGCGCAATCAGATTACTTTTGTAATCAGATTAATAATCTGATTGAAGTAATCTGATTACATTTGTAATCTGATTACATTTGTAATCATCAATCTGATTACATTTGTAATCTGATTGAAAGTAATCAGATTACATTTGTAATCTGATTACATTTGTAACCATCAATCTGATTACATTTGTAATCTGACAGAAAGTAATCTGATTACATTTGTAATCTGATTGATGTAATCTGATTACATTTGTCAATCAGATTACTTTTGAAATCAGATTGACACAACTTAATTACAGTGGTCCGCAATTCACCGGAAGTGGTTCTTAGCTAACCGGAAGTGGTTCTTATAGCTAACCGGAAGTGGTTCTTAGATAACCGGAAGTGATCCGAAACTTACCGGAAGTGAACCATACCTTACCGGAAGTGGTCCAAAACTTATCGGAAGTGGTCCAAAACTTACCGGAAGTGAACCATAACTTAATGGAAGTGGTCAGTAACTTACCGGAAGTGGTTCGCAACTTACCGGAAGTGGTTCGCAACTTACCGGAAGTGGTTCACAACTTACCGGAAGTGGTCCACAACTTACCGGAAGTGGTCCACAACCTACCGGAAGTGATCCTTAATCTACCGGAAGTGGGTCACAACTTACCGGAAGTGGTTCACAACTTACCGGAAGTGGTTCACAACTTACCGGAAGTGGTCCACAACTTACCGGAAGTGGTCCACAACTTACCGGAAGTGGTCCACAACCTACCGGAAGTGATCCTTAATCTACCGGAAGTGGGTCACAACTTACCGGAAGTGGTTCGCAACTCACTTCCGGTAAGTTAAGGACCACTTCCGGTAAGTTGTGAACCACTTCCGGTTAGTTGAGAACCACTTCCGGTAAGTTGTGAACCATTTCTGATAAGTTTCAGACCACTTCCGGTAAGTTTTGGACCACTTCTGGAAAGTTTTGGACCACTTCCGGCAAGATGCGAACCAACAAGTACCAACAAGAACCAACAACTGTGTGCCTTCACATTATCAATCAAAAAGTAATCAAGATTTATTATGATTACTTATTGTAATCTGTAATCAGATTACAGATTACATATGTAATCAGTAATCAGATTACAGATTACAATTGTAATCATTAATCTCCATGTGATTACTTTCGTGATTACAATTGTAATCATTAATCTCCATGTGATTACTTTCTTGATTACATTTGTAATCAGATTACAAATGTAATCAGATTACAATTGTAATCGTAATCATCAATCATTAATCTGATTACATTTTGCCCAACTCTGGGTCGGAGGTGGACAATGTAAAATGGGATGATGAGGAAATACCGAACCGAAGGGAGTATTGTAATTTGAGTATCTAACTTTTTGAGTGGTGAGTAAGCTAAGTTCCCCATAATACTAAAACTTTTCCCCTCTCAGGTAGTTCACATCAGCGACGGCCTACGCCTGTTCCTGCTGTGGTATTTCGGAGGAATGTACCTGGACACTGACGTGGTGGTCCTGAGGTCCCTCTCCTCCCTCCGAAACACAGTGGTCAGCGACAACGGGGTCAACGCAGGGTCTTCCGTCATGTTCTTCGACAGAGGCCACCCCATGCTGGCCAGGTTCATGTCCGACTTCCTCAACAACTACACCCCGGCCGGGTTCGCGGCGAACGGACCTCTACTCATTCACAGAAACATAGTCAAGTACTGCGGCGTGGAAAGAGTGCTGGACGCAGGGGGGAAGGGTTGCGGCGTCAGTGTTCTGCCTATGGACCGGGCGTATCCCATTCCGTACGAGAGGTGGAAGGAATACTTTAAACCGTCTGGCGATGTCGCCAGTTTGGACCAGAAGTTTAACAGCAGTTACCTAATTCACACGTGGAACTTCCTGAGTTCTAAAGAGAGCATTGTGATTGGCAATAACAGTCTGTATGAGTTGGCGATGAAGGAACATTGCCCGAAGGTGTACGAGTATGCAAAAGAGCTTAAGAAGGTCTAGCCCTCCCAAATTGTTTTATAGGATTTAACCCTTTCAGTCCTTGCCGCCCCAAATTCTCCATAGGATTCAATTTTCAACATCGGGCGGCTTAGGATTAAAAGAGTTAATAGCAATCTCGGGTGGCCTAGTTTTGAAAGGGTTTGAGGTAAACAAGTAAACCCTATAAGACCACTCCCATGCTGTCTATATCCACGGCTTACTAGATACTATACAGGCTAGCCGGGATACAGAAATCATTAAAAATGTAGATGGCAATAGCTGACAACTGGCAAAGCAAATCCACAGAGTTGAAGACGGGGGTTAATAGCTCAAAAATGTCTTTGGCGAGAAAGTGGAACAGGAGATCTATTAAAAAATGTACTTACTGTTACACAGATGTAATAGGTTGTCATAGTAACAAAATTTGCCTAGATAGGCTGACAATCGCCAACCGTCAGCTCTTACGTCATGAAAACACGCCTTTATTTTTCCTTATTTGTCAGTGTGTTATCCTATTGGGTTGGATAACTTGGACTTGTGGCGATCCAAGTGGGAAAAGTTGTCAAATGGTTTACATTATTGATAACTCGGCTAGCCTGTGTAATATCTAGTAAGCCGTGCTATATTAAGGCTTCCCATTGTGGTTGTGTGTGATGTCATGTAGATGTAAGCGAGTTTGGATTGTACAAGCTGTAACGATAACGTTATTCCAATGGTAGAATTTCTTTCATGTATTAAAACCTAACAACAGATTTACTAATTGCCTTCCTCTGATACTTCATCACATAGTTAAGTGTCTTATTAACCCCAGGTAACACAAAAATATCGACCAATCCAATATCGTTCTGTCAGAATTGGCCTTTGTCAAAACGACTCCCTCTAAAATATATCACCCAATATCGTTTCGCCGATATTGATAGCAAAAAAGGAACAAAAATCCAATGTATATTTTTTTCATTAAAATGTTATTAAAATGTTTTTCATTATAGTGTGCTTTCTTTATTTGCCTTATAAAATGAAACGTAACAATGTTTTCCAAATTATCCCTGAAAGGTATTTCTCTGAAATATTCCAAGACCGAAAAGGTATAAATTACTGCTTACTACAGTACTTTAATCAGACACTGCGCGTGCCAGTAATACGTAGCGTCCTTAGTAGCGAAGTTTCTTCTATTTTTTAGTTAAAATTTTGTCTTTATTTAGTTAAAAATCGCAAAATACTACATAACTTTTTCTTTTTTGAGGCCTGAAATAGTGCTATTTTCACTAGCTAATATATCTCGAATATTGATGATATTATCATGAAATTTTTCTGCGGGTTTATTATGATGTTGCCAACAATTTCTTCATAAAAGTTTTTGGTTTTTCAATTAATTTTTTCTAATTTTCTTATTTCGTTGCTATGGGCGCTGTAAATCCTCCGTGGTTTTTTACTTAGGGATACATGACCCTAGGAGAGCTGACATGAGATGGAGAAAGTGTCTGCAAAAACCAAGCATAGGTACTTTGAAATTACTTACAGGAAATATTAAAACAAAAATAAAATCGAACTGAAAAAGGAAAACATAAAATTATATATTTTACTTAACACGCTTCAATGTCCTTCCAAATAATCTACATTCCATCCTACTTCTAACTACAATCCGACCCCCACGAGAAAAACTTTTGACGTCGTACAATATTGTGGCGATTGTTATGGAAACGGTTTATTCCCCTCAATTTTGGGGGTGATGGTGATTCATAAACGCTGAATAAAGTTTTGAATCAAATCTGTGTAACTATCATTTAATATTGACCTTTTTTTTTCAGTTTTTCTCGTGGTGGTCAGACTAAACCTGAATTGAATCACTTATTTCAGAAACGTGTCAAACGCCACTTTTCTTGTTGTGGGAAAAACGAGAAAAACTGTATAGAAGCTCACTACATTTTTATGAAGGTGTTTAGTAATTTTTTTCATAAAGTAGACCTCCATTTGGATATTTTACAGACAAAAAGAATTTTTTAAATATTTTTATTCTTTGCATAAAAAATTATTGAAATTTTTGCATTTGACAGGTTTCTGCAATAAACAGAGTATTCAGGTCTATTTTCATAGCTTAACTCCAATTCTTTTTAGGATTTGGTAATAAAAGTGGGAATATTAGTTGAAAATAATAGCATTTCCATATTAAATACAAACCCATAAAGTTATGATATAGTTCTTATTTTTTCTCTTTTGGTTATTAGATGTACAAATATTTATTTTTATAAATGATTTCAACTCTAGACTCAAAAAGAGTTGTCAACCAATTCAAAATATCTTTGAAGTCAATTAGATAGTTGTTTAGAAGTAACTTTGTGGACAATAAAAAAAATTGCTTTAAAAGCCTGCAAAATTAGTTATTTTGTTCAATATTATGAAATGGGATATAGATTTGATGTCCACTTTTAATATAGTGATTCATTGATCCAAAATATCAATCACATGGATTTAATAAATGACCACAAGCATGGAAATTTTAAATGTATAGCTACCAAAACGTCCTTAGTCTTGAGATTCGTACAAAAACTTTAAAAATATAGTTTTTACTATGGCTTGGTGGACCTAACCTCTAAAGAATGACTTTTCCAATCACATATAGTGTTTGTATTTGATTAAATAACAAACTGGAGTCCCAAACAAGCGGTAGATGAGACGGCATGAGCGAAATGCCCGCAATTTAGTGCAGAAACAAGTCAAGCGACGTCGTTTGACTTGTTTCTGCATTAAAGCTGAAATTTAAAATGCTGGAAAACTATTTTAAAATCCCGTTATTTTTATTATTCTTAGACTAAAATGAGCATATACCCCTACAGAATCATATGACACCAATAACTCATTTTTGAAAAAATTGGCGTTTAACATGTTTCTGAAATGAGTGATTCAATTTACTTCTTAGCAATATACTCAAGTGCTCATACATATCTTCACGTTCGTATAAGTGTTACATTAGATGTATTTTCATTTTTTTTCCCACCACATCAAATTTTAGATATTAATTACATAAATATTTATTAACAATTTAGTGGTGGATATAAAAAAGTATTTTAAGTAAATGTCGGAGTTATGTTATAGCCACTAAGCAAGTATAAGGTTGACCAGAAAAAACACACCCTGGTTTAAAATTTTAAAATCTAGAAAAAATAACACAAGTGGAATTTTTAATGTGAAAACTATAAATTTGTTACACAAAACTTTCAATTAGATTAAAAAAATACTTAACAGCTATAGCGCTGCAAGTTAAAAGACTATTCCCACTGTACTATTTACTAATAAAACTAAATGATTTATTTAAAATAACAGTAGAAATGAAAGCCATGCTAGTCACCACTGATGAGCAAATCCCGAATTTTTCTAGTGTCATTATTCTACATATGCAGGGTGTCTCAAAAGGCCGGGCCAAATTTAACATGCAGGTTTGTCATACCATGACAATAAACAAGAAAAATCGGATATTTGTTTTCCATTAGTTATCGAATTTACAAGCGCGCTCCTTTAAATTATTTCCCGCCAACCCATATCAATATCACCTGCCCACCCATATCAATATCACCTGCCCACCCATTGATTAATGCTGGGAGAATGGAGCGATAGCGCGAAGGAGAAAGCAATTCTATGGGTTGGCAACTGGCGGTACACATCCGGACCGCGTAAGGTTATCTTCTGGACCGCCAAAAATTTTCAACTTGAATGAATAATTTATTAATATTTACACCTGCTAGTAATTTACTGACCAGATATTTAATGGACATTGTTAGAAAAATTTAACTTTTTCTTATGACCCGTAGATTTTTTAACTTCTGAGGGAATCTAAAATCCAATGAATATATATTTCTCTCTAATCTTCCAATAATGAAGGGGAGCGTTCCCCTAGTATACGCCTTCATGATTTCGAGCTACTCGAAAAATTACCACCCTGGGATGGGCTGATTCATAAACGCAGAAAAAACGTTTTGAGCCAAATCTGTGCAACTGTCATAACTGACTATTTTCCCTTAGTTTTGATTGTGGTGGTCTGACCGAACATGAATTTACAATTAAACAAAGTGCTCAAACATATCTTTACGCTCGTTTAAGCTTTTTAAAATTTGGTTATTTTGGAATGGGGGTGAGACATTGAGATATTCCTGATTATTATTGATTATATTTATTAACAATTTAGTGGTGGATAAAAAAAGGATTTTAAGTTAATGTTGGAGTTATATCATAGCCCAGGAAAGACTTGGCTCCCAAGTATATTTGGACCGTCCCCTAAAATATTTTTGTCGTTCCTCCGAAAAATATATAAGTTCTGGTAAAAAAAAACCTTTTCACGAATTGCAGCACTCTGGTTGAGATAAAAAAAATTTGATTTTCCTTAAAAAATTACTAATCTGCATTCTCAACGAACCAAAAAAAAATTAACACCTTTTTATGGGTCAAATTTCCAAAACTATTTCGTTGGAGAAATCCCCAGACCCCCTTTTCAACAGGAAGCTAATCTAATGCTAATTTGTAAGACCGTTAGTTTGAAACTCTTGTTAAAATTGAACAAAACTTAATTAAGAAGATAGAGTACTCAAATAACATGTTTGTAAAACTATGGTATCTGAAAATTTGAATTTAAGAGTGATTTGTATTTTTTCCTCTTTCAAAAATTTTTCGACCTCTCGTAAAATTTCTTACCAATTTCTGCATTTGAGTTGTACAATAAGGCTGATCGCGCACACGAGCGACTTTTGTCACGGTGACAAAGACAAAATTGTTGCCTTGGCTATTGAAACAAGTTCAAGTATTGGTAGAGTGCGCGCTCTAGGCGACGTGAAAGTTGGCCGATTGCCAAGAATTTCTTTATAGAGATCCCTTGTTTTCTAGTGATATTTTTGATACTAGTAATCCTGGTCGCCGTGACTTTAGTCACTCGTGCGCGCCCAGCGTAACAGAACTAAAGCGTGACGCGATAAAGACAACCTATCCTATCCTATACTAGACTGCAACGTAACTTGACCCTGGAGAAACAGAACAAAGTAGTTCCCAGCGTGGTGTCTGAAATTTGTGTGAAATTTAGAACTTCAATTTAGAGATATGATTAGTTTGTTAAACCCATGTATATATAGCGTCTTTTTATCACGATTTGAGTACAAAACTCCTTCTAGCAACCCCCAACAGACTTTCGGTTTACTCAGTTTTTTCTTCCACGTAGTGACGTCATAGGGTCAAGAAACGTTGCAGTCTATACTCGACAGCAACGTTTCCTGAACCCAGTCCAGTACATCACTACGCGGAAGGAGAAAATGGGTAAACACAAAACCTGTCGGGTTGCTAGGAGGAGTTTCGGTATGCAAATCGTGATAAAACAACGCTATATGTATATGTTACGGGCTATGTGATAATTCGGGCATTATTAATAATGCCCGAAGTGGAGGAGGGCAATGTGATAAATTTAATGGCATTTATCAATGAATATTTATCACTTTGCCCGAAATACGCGGACATTATTAATAATGCCCGGATTTATCACATTGTCCGTAACATATACATGGGTTTAACAAACTAATCATTATTTTAAATTGACGTTCACTCAAAATTCAGATGCCACTATGGGAACTACTTTGTTAGTGACGTCATAGGGTTAACTAACGTTGCTGTCTAATATAGTATAGTAGCTCAACTAATATACCAAATATGTCGAGTTTACGTAACTGCAACTGGAAGTAAACGAAATTGGAGCGAAAATTGAACTATGGGCACATGCCTCTCCTAACAACGCCCCCCACAATACCTTGCGCTCGCTGAATCCTCTCGCCCCGGTGTTCTCAGCCCCAGTGGCCGCCTCACCTGACAGGGGAGGGTTGCCCCGGCCGGGGCGCATGCGCGGGGGGCAGTGGCGGGAAGCGGCCGGGAGACGGCCTGCAGACGACGGGAGTTGGCAGCGGAGGAGGCAGCGACATGATCCACAGGTGGGTGAAAGATTCATCTGTTCGCACGTTTCGGGATGTAGTACCAAAGAAGCGGTTGCGGAAATCAGAAGTGTACATTCAAATCGCAACCGACCTATCACAACCAATCAGAATTCTGGGCTTCTAAAGATCTAACCAATCAGAACATTTAATATTTTCAGAAGATGAAATAAGGCTGTTCAAAAAACAGCATGTTTTCTCATATTCTTTCATTCTTTCGAAGATTCTTATACTTCTTTACATTTAGCATTTGATTGAGAATCTTTTACATTATTATAAGGTTGGAATCATTTCACGCCTCCTCAGTATTTTTACAATGAAAATAAATCTTCTTTCAGTGTAATTCAACGTCATTTACTTTTCAAAAACTCTTTTGCACTCAGAGCAGAAAAGAAGGAACATACAACAAAACATAAGAAGACTTCCCCCACACTTCTATTCTTCAATTTAAAAGATGTAAAAAAATATTGGTATGAAGAATGTCTAATTTTGTTACTGAAGTACCAGATACGTATTCGAGTAGGTTTATCAATAAAGATATCTGTGCAATAATTTTCTTTATAAATTTTATAAAAACCCAATAAGAATTAGAGAAGTTGTCTTTTAAGCAGAACATTTTTCTCTGAATCAAAATAATTGATTTCGGAACTAAAGGCCACGCCTCTGTGAGCATATATCACCAGCGGGATTGGTTGAAATTTAGGATACTACCGCCCCCGGTTGCGATTTGAATGTACATTTGTGAAATATACGGCCCGTTTCCACTTGTACGTTTTGTTGTATGACCGATGGACGAATCGCAGAGAGACAAAAAAATCGTCGCTTTCTACTTTATTCATAATTTTCGTTTCATTAGGCGAAAATGATGTTATTTTTGTCTCTCTGTGATTGGTCTTGCTGAGTTATCGTACCGCAACGAAACGCAGAAGTGGAAATGGTCCTTAAGCCCAGTTTACACGATGTCTTGTGGTGTTCCAGTATAGAGCTTTACAGTAACAGAACTAAAACTGGACATGTTAAAGAGAGCAAGAAATCATAATAAAATACAATATTATGCAATTTATAGAAAGCCTTTTAGACAGGCCTGCGCTGTATTCAGACTTTTGTTTCGGAGAGGGTTTTGACTCAACGTTATTGCTAAGGTATCCCGTAACGAGTACTTTTTTTACGGAGGGAAGTGCTGGATACAAAACTTTTTTAATTTTTGAATGTCTTTCTACCCGGCTTTGCCACAAGTTTTAGATCACTTGAAAGTAGAACTTGAATCTTGGTACGCTTAATTTCAAAATTTTGCGTACAATGTGAGCCCTAAGTGAAGACGGGGTCCTCTCCTGAAAAATTATTATTTGTACATTCGTTCACAAAAAAAAAATTATAATCATATGTGATGTATACTTATACTGAGTCTAATATCCGTACTGATTCGAGATCTTTCTTAAAACTGAGAACATTTTAAAAATAAATTACTAAAAAATATTCAATGATGTATAGAAGAAATTATCAAAAGTTCATCTTACAAAAGAAATTGCAATGTAAATATATAGTATGTTTCAAATACATACATTAAATGTAACCATCAATATTGTTCAAAATATTTTTTTTTTGCCCCGTGGCATGCTAAGTTGTTCCACGTGACAGTTTAAGCTGTGCAGATGTGAAAATTTTGGGAAAATCGTGTTCTTTGTTGTTAAACAAAATATTATAAAAAACTATTTTAATTTGGAAGATTTGGTACTTACGTATTATCTCGTTGACCGTACCAGCAGCCCAACTATAAACAATCAATGAGATTTGATAACGTTTTCAAATTCCCCGGCACGTTCGGCGGGATAATACGTAATTTTTACTGGCTTGGATCGAAGTGTCAAGAAATCCGTCATGCGACGGATGCGCAGTAACATTTAAATTTTAATACCGAGCGATCTTGCTGACAGCCCCGACAGCTTAGGCGGTGTAGCCTTGCCACCTCTCTTGACTTAATGCTCCCCGGTTCGAATTGATGTAGATTATTTTACTTACCTTAAAATTTGTAATTTTCCCCAAAAAACGTAAGTTCTCCATTTTCTCTAAGGGATTTCCGAGTTTAGATGTATGATATGACATAGTACGTGTACCAACTTCCAATCTGGATAAAAACATTCTTCCTGAAATTTTCCCGTCAATGTCCATCTAATCATTTGTGATAGTGAGCAGTTAACTCAGCTTTAAGTAAGAAGAGAACGACAAGATAAATTACCAGATGATATAAACAGAATTCTTTATTTAAATTCTTATTTTCTATAAAAAGTGGTGGGTACTTTAAATTTATTCAGATTCCCTTGGTAAGACGATGATGTGGGAAGACTGAAATATATAGGGTGTTTTAAAAAGTCCGTCCAAACGCTGCACAGATAGATTAGTTAGGGTGCACATAAATTCTGCAACTGCAACCAATAGTTTTGGAGAAAAAAAGCAGCAGAAAAATGCATGACGTTTTATTCGGTTCACGCAAAACAAAGTTTGGAAAACCTGAACTTCGTTATTAGCAATTGGTCTTTAGACAAAGATGTTAAAAATATTCACTGAATATGCATGCGCATGCCGAGGAATGTAATAAAAGTTTTATTCTGATAAAATCGTCACATTTTTCTTAAAAAAATACGCTTTATAAGGTAAAATATTCATTGTAGTACTCCACGCAAGGATTCTGGCTGTTAGAGTTTGGGTGTATTTGTTTAAACGCCCTGAAAATGGGCAGAAGGTCTGTCCCAAAAGTAATGGTCGTGGTTAGCTGAAGAAAGAAAAATTAGCTTTTCGCTGACTCTGATTGGTGGAATCCTTCTTTTGACCAATGATTTAACACCGACGCTGATGGCTTATATGAATATGGCTGTTAATATTCAAATACTATACCTAGTTATCTAGAGAACGTTCGTTTAGAAGGCTATCTCCTTTAAGTTTAACTTTCTGATTTCGTCACGAAAGGGCGCTGTAAGCCGTCTCAATGTTCACTTATCTAAGAGTAGACGTTGGTTCCAAATAAAAGCCAAGAAAAGGACATATAAAACATCCTGTATGAACGCCAATGCGTCCTTATTAACAGTGTGGGTCAATCCAAAGATATGCCATGAATTAAATGTTTTCAGTTGGTTCTGTTATATACAACGAATTATATTTCTTAGTATTTAACTGGTGAGCTTTGGTCACCGCAGTAGCCAAGTATCCAAGTTTTGATTGGATTTTGATACATTTTTGGTTTTTATGACTTTTAATAGCCCTGCTCAAAACTAATAAGTTCGGTAGACTTAATCCGCTATCACACTGAACCGCTCAATTGCCAAGTATTACCACCTGTTGAGCTGGAAGTTCGCAATCGATTGGAAAGACAGCGCCGATCTCACCTAAACAATCTTCTCGAATCAATGGCAGGCGATTCCTATTTTTATCTATTCTTCTATTTCTATTGGATGTATTATTGTGATAGCTTGGGGTTTCCACGATGACATGATAGGGAAAGGATCTCCGAAAATTATGTATACAAAGTAATAAATCAACTTTTAAAGGAGAAATGTTTAAAAATGCAATGAGTTTAATATTAATTAATAATTACGATAGTTCTTAAAAACGTTGAAGAAAGAATTGCTCAAGTATTTTCAAGTCAAGAGTATTTCATCTAGTTTTTGTAGCAAATTCTTTAAAACCAGGGTTTGAATTTTGAGGTAAAAATAAAGTCTAATGATCAAATTCTGATTTATATTTTAAACATTGGATTGGATTTTTATACCACAAAAATTGACCAATCTTGGATTTTATTGGTTTAGATTAAATTCAATTTACTTTTGAGCGATACGAATTTACTCAGGTAATGATTAATTCACGATGAAAAATATTTTGACAAGTAATAAATATCACATAGCGACGAAATAATCCTAGATAGCAATGTGAGGTTTTCAAATACTTGTGGTAATCTTACGGCGTAACCTATAGGGTTAACCTTAAGGTAAGGGTTGTTACGAACAACCTGAACAATAAAAAAATTGTCATTACAGTGATGATTACGATGGGATTTTTTCTTGTGATCGGAAGCTCACAACCCATTCTTGATAAAAAAAAAAAGCCCCCAGATCTAAAAAAGTAACAAAAATTTCGCCTTTTAAAATTTATTTTTGAAATTTCTTCCCCGTCACAAGAATTTTTAGGCTAAGAGCCTCTCACGAGGAGATTTCTCTAACCGTTCTGAATGAGTATGAAGCTCTTGTATCAATGGAGAACAGCTGTATCCCCTTACTTTTTGTTAGGGTAAATTTGATCACATGTTTTACATTAAACCTTGATGAAGAGGTATTATTTATTAGATTATTATTTATTAGAGGTATTTAAGGTATTATTTTTTTCGTTGTGGGTAATTTCTGTGAGACGCTATAGAGCATTTTCAATCACATGACTCGGACCTAACTACGGCCTTAGCAACAGAAATGTTACAGTTTTTTGCCCTACAGAGGTTAACAGTTACAGAAAATGACTGGCCGTGGAATTCTTCTATTGGAGCATTTGCAATCACGTGACCCCATACTTAAAAACCGCCTTAGCAACAGATAAACAACGGCCTTAGCAACAGTTAAAAGACCTACAGAAGATACACAGTTAAAAGAAAATAACCGGTTGTGACGTCACCTGAAAACACTCTACACCGAAAAAACTGTTTTCTTCTTAACTTTCGGAGGATAATGTACTTAAAAATACTACAAAATGCGTCCGATTTTTATCAATATTCGCGATGTTGACCAATATTGTTACAACAATTATAGATGTTCCTGTGATAGTACCTAAGTATTTAAATAGGAAAATCACTGTTTTAAGTTTTATGGGTGATTGTCGTTATCCATTTGCCCTTTATTCTCTACAAAATGTGTCACTAAGTATATGTGTTTACAAGCTTTTATGGTACACTAGCACAACAAACATTCATTCTTTTCGAAAGCAATGGACTCTAACCGTCTGACGTCACACGGAACCAATACGTGACCTACTGAGCTTGCAACTGGTTACCACAGATACTACACTAGTAGATCTACTAGTGTAGTATCTGTGGTAACCAATTGCAAACTCAGTTGTAGGTCACGTGTTGGTTCCGTGAAGTCTCGAACCAGATATAGGCGGTTAGAGTCCATTGGTTACCACAGATACTACACTAGTAGATCTACTAGTGTAGTATCTGTGGTAACCAATTGCAAGCTCAGTTGTAGGTCACGTGTTGGTTCCGTGAAGTCTCGAACCAGATACAGGCGGTTAGAGTCCATTGGTTACCACAGATACTACACTAGTAGATCTACTAGTGTAGTATCTGTGGTAACCAATTGCAAGCTCAGTTGTAGGTCACGTGTTGGTTCCGTGAAGTCTCGAACCAGATACAGGCGGTTAGAGTCCATTGGTTACCACAGATACTACACTAGTAGATCTACTAGTGTAGTATCTGTGGTAACCAATTGCAAGCTCAGTTGTAGGTCACGTGTTGGTTCCGTGAAGTCTCGAACCAGATACAGGCGGTTAGAGTCCATTGGTTACCACAGATACTACACTAGTAGATCTACTAGTGTAGTATCTGTGGTAACCAATTGCAAGCTCAGTTGTAGGTCACGTGTTGGTTCCGTGAAGTCTCGAACCAGATAGGGGGTTAGAGTCCATTGAGATGGTTAGAATGAGTGGCATAAGTCCACTAAACGTAATTTTGAGTTACCTAATTGAAGGTTTTCTCTAACGGTGCCAGTGTTGTTCCTATGAAGAAGGTATTTCTTAGGCAGCTCTTAAAGGCCGCTTATTGAGATTTTGACTTAGGCGACTAACACGTTAGTTAAATGATCTTAAAAGAAATCCAAATCCATCCTTTCCTCGAAATTTGAATTTTTGGACTTACACCACTTTTATCCTGAGTCATTTATGGATTATGACAACCAATTTACAGAGAGCAACCCAAAAGCTGTAATTTGAAATATGGCTTCCATCAAGCCTGGAAAAAGTATCAGTCAGAACCCACTAGTCGAAAAGAATTTATCCACTGACGAGGAACATGCGACGTCAAAAGTAAGAGCAATGTCGAAAATTCGTGCTCAAGAAACAAACAGAACATGAGTTCTGCCAGCATTTCAAATCGATTGATGTTGGGGAAGGCAGCGTTGCCGAAAGCCATTGGTTTCTCATTGCTGAGAGTAGTTCTGTCCGTAACGACTTGAACATTGATCTTTTTGTGACGTTTGAATTTTATTTTTAGGTTTTCTTGTGTTTTGAGTGTTTTTTAGAGCTACATTCTTTTCTTTTATTCTATGGTGCAGTTACCATTATGAAATCCTACGTTTATAGCCACTTACATACTTTTAGTGCACATACATAAAGGGAAACTATATGTTTATCGTTTCTATAATACTTTTAACATTCATACATACAACTACTGTTACTTGAAGTTTCTTGAAGTTCATACTACAATTGAATATCTCTTAGGAGGTTAGGGTAAAGGAGGAGGTCAAAGTAATAGTCCTGTGGTAGCTCTCTAGTTGTTACCAAAATCCATTTTGCCCCTTTTTACTTAACTCACAATTCCCAAAGTTTAAAAAATATTAGGAGTTCCTAAGTAGGTATTAAATCAGTGCAAAAAAAAGAAGAGTAATATTCACAAAAAAATGTTTCTTTCAACTTAAAGTATATTAACAAGTCTTAAACTTATATATAAAAATTAAACCACGGAACATTATGATTTAAAATGTCTTGCATACATTGTTAGTATCTGTTCGTATGATAAAATTGGAGTTTGTGGTTTTTTAAAGGCTTAATCCAGCGCGGCTTTCCTTGGGCTATAAAGATTTTGAAGATAGATATAAGATCTAGGTCTGGCCTGCACTGTACAACTTACGACTTAATTAATGAGTATAGCCAACGGCTTCTAATTTTTCTTAACTAAAACTAAATGTGCCTACCAAGAGGTAATACCCTAAAGTAAAAAACTCATAGATATATCCTTTTATATTACTAATTTTTATTTCTTTAATACAGTAGTAAAAAACCTAAATCGTAATATCAATAACAAATGGAATTGCTTCCTTCATCAGCTTTACAAAGAAAAGTGTCGTTAGCATTTTAAAGAAGAAAAAATCAATACTGATTAAACCACAAAACGACAGAAAATGTGACAAGTAACAACTCATTGTCTGTTTTAATAAAAAAAAACATAACGCTAATGATCACTTCTTAAATCTTTAACAAATGAGCAAAGGTGAAAAGAGGGAAAATTCGCTACTTTTAATTACCAATCTTTTAACTCATTATTTTTTACCACACAAACCATTCACTTCAAAATCCTTACTTTGAACCTCCTCATTAAAAGAGCAAGATTTTAGAATTATAATGAGTTAAAAGATTCCGCGACTGCCACGATCCGTATAATGATCCAAGTCTTGAAGTATTTCGTGGGTTTTGCTTGAATTATCGTGGAACTTACTCATTAAAGAGGATTATTATTTCAATTCGGCTTTATTTCTAAGAATTCTTTTCTGGAGAGAATATGAGGCGTTTGTCAAATGCATTCTTATGTTAAAACGATATTTTTAAATGATTATTTTTCTTATAAAGGAACGATGATGAAATATATGTTCATCTTACGAAGAAATGTGAACAATTTTAACAAGGAATAAATTTACTGTAAAATAATACTGTGCAGATAAAAATTCAAAAATTTTTATTGTGTTTTCATTCCTTAAGTACAGTTGGAAAGAAAAATAATATTGTTCATAAAATAAATAAAATGTTTCTTTCAACTTAAAGTATATTAACAAGTCTTAAACTTATATATAAAAATTAAACCACGGAACATTATGATTTAAAATGTCTTGCATACATTGTTAGTATCTGTTCGTATGATAAAATTGGAGTTTGTGGTTTTTTAAAGGCTTAATCCAGCGCGGCTTTCCTTGGGCTATAAAGATTTTGAAGATAGATATAAGATCTAGGTCTGGCCTGCACTGTACAACTTACGACTTAATTAATGAGTATAGCCAACGGCTTCTAATTTTTCTTAACTAAAACTAAATGTGCCTACCAAGAGGTAATACCCTAAAGTAAAAAACTCATAGATATATCCTTTTATATTACTAATTTTTATTTCTTTAATACAGTAGTAAAAAACCTAAATCGTAATATCAATAACAAATGGAATTGCTTCCTTCATCAGCTTTAAAAAGAAAAGTGTCGTTAGCATTTTAAAGAAGAAAAAATCAATACTGATTAAACCACAAAACGACAGAAAATGTGACAAGTAACAACTCATTGTCTGTTTTAATAAAAAAAAAACATAACGCTAATGACCACTTCTTAAATCTTTAACAAATGAGCAAAGGTGAAAAGAGGGAAAATTCGCTACTTTTAATTACCAATCTTTTAACTCATTATTTTTTACCACACAAACCATTCACTTCAAAATCCTTACTTTGAACCTCCTCATTAAAAGAGCAAGATTTTAGAATTATAATGAGTTAAAAGATTCCGCGACTGCCACGATCCGTATAATGATCCAAGTCTTGAAGTATTTCGTGGGTTTTGCTTGAATTATCGTGGAACTTACTCATTAAAGAGGATTATTATTTCAATTCGGCTTTATTTCTAAGAATTCTTTTCTGGAGAGAATATGAGGCGTTTGTCAAATGCATTCTTATGTTAAAACGATATTTTTAAATGATTATTTTTCTTATAAAGGAACGATGATGAAATATATGTTCATCTTACGAAGAAATGTGAACAATTTTAACAAGGAATAAATTTACTGTAAAATAATACTGTGCAGATAAAAATTCAAAAATTTTTATTGTGTTTTCATTCCTTAAGTACAGTTGGAAAGAAAAATAATATTGTTCATAAAATAAATTTAGTGAAAAGAGCTTTGTAATTTATTTTTCCATAAAACATAATACCTTTTAATCAAATTCAAATTAAATGCAATATTTTAATTCTAATGAGCATACATTTCTTTGCAAACTTTATTATAGCAATTTATTTTTTATTTAAGTATCACAAATTGAAATGTAAATACTACCAAGTTTAAATTTATTTACAAGCATTAGCAATACAATTAATTTCGATTAAAAACACGATTAGTTACGAATGATTACTTTTAATCATATTCTTTTGATAAATTAGGAAAAACTATTCTTACCTGAATTCTATTCTAATTCTATTTATTCTACCTCAATCACTCTTCTAAAATTCCACAACAGTTCCTGGAAAACAGATTGAAAATGAAATAGAATATTTGTTTAGCTATTTTCATACGCAAATTTTTATTTCTTCGATATTTTGTTTTTGCACACAATGTATATTATATCTTATGTAAACTTATTTTACTTATATATAGAGGAGGGATATTTGTGTGTTTCTGAAAAGATCAGAAGTATATATCAATAGAGAAAACTGAAATAGTAGTTGCGAATTCAAAATACGGAATAATAAGTTTTTGATACATATTAACTTCAACGTTCTGAAATCCCAAGAGCTTTGGGTTACCAATTATATTTACATTCTTTCAATTTTGTTTCAGGCCATTATGTTCGTAAAGTTCCATAAAAATCCGAACCAACTGTTCCAAACAATTGGAAAAGGAAATCTCTTTTGATTTCTTGTCAAAAACTGTTCGAAAGCTTACCAGGGATTTAAAAGCCCACTTGGAACTCAATTCTTTTCCCTTTCCAAAAAATACATTCCATTTACTATTCTTGAAAGTTTTTAGAAACCGGGAAAAATGAAATTAAAATTCCTTTTTGTATTAAGACACGAACATATTCGACGACAACCATTTTCCTTTTCAAATGCTCGGAGGAAAAGTTTGAAAAGAGTAATTTATTGAAAGTGAAAAAAGGAAAGAAGATACAATCGAGAGATAACTAACGCAGAGAGAATCGGAAATTTAATTCCAGGTTTTGCAATTCTTTAAATTCTTTTCTCCGTACAATCTGTTTCTCAAGTTTTTAGAAAACATGGAACTTGTAGGTAGACTATAGAATCGATACAAAGTCAAGTTGAATCGATTTCAAATAGATTAGATTCAGATTGCATTAGATACATGCCATGGCGGTAATGATCTTTTTTTTTTGTTGGGTAAGTTTGAATAATCGAATTTGGGAACTTCATTACATTAAAGAGACAGGCTCTCACTCTGTTGGCAGAATGATAATAAAGAGGAAGTAAGGAAGATAAAAGGAAGTAAGGATGTAAAAAGGGTTTGGGAAGTAATCCTAGTATCTACATATAAACTCCTCTAGGGGAGACCGGGGTTAGTTGGCATAGTTTTTGGTTTTTGATATATAAATATTTTTCAGTAATACTTAGAGAGATTCAGTTTATTACTGTGGATATGTTAACTTCTGTGGGCTAAAAATATACGCCTATATTATAATTGTAATAATTGGTTCAAGTTAGTTAAATCAGCACTCGAAAGTGGCGTATAGGGGAAAGTGCCCCAAAGTGAGAAAATTTTAATCTTACAATTTACACTTAGCTGAAAAATGATTTAACAAAACTAAAAGTGATTTTGAATATTATTTACATGCCTTATTCGAAAAAATCACTGCTTTTTTTATGAAAACCAATTGAAAGTACTACTGTAAAAATGTATTCTACTTAAAATTCAAATGTGCCATCCCTCCCTACGCACCATAAGGTAGGATTGTCCATGAGTACTTTATAAATCAACACATAGAAATATAAGTTAAAAATGAAGGACAACTAATATTTAATTGGAAATTGTAAAATTAGTGGTGAATAACTAAAACCTCTAATTTTACATTGGAATTTCATTGAGCCACCACTTTTATTTTAATCTTTTAAAGCCGCCATATTGGGCACTTATCCCACGTTGGATCACATTCCCCTTTAGAAATTTAATTCGGGAGGGTCCCAAATTTATTCCTCACCCCCCTGCATATTTAATAGATCCAATCTAACTTTTTAATACATTTTCGGTAGAATTTGCGTCTTAATATAAGAAAAGTTCTGAGCAACTATGTCCCAAGTACCAAAGGGGGGGTCTTGGTGTCCTCCCCCAGAAAATTTTTGGGAATTTGACCCTAAAAAACAGGGTTTTAACTTGTTTTGGTACACCAAGTCCGAATTTCGGGGCGGGGCCCTTTCACCCTCCTTATATGCGCCCCCTGGCTCTCGAATATGCAACTCACTTCACCACCCGGGGTCTTAATCACAATAAGAATTTGGGAAATAAATTTTAAAAGTTATCGTACTTATTTTATAAAGGAAATAAAAGGATATGGGAGAGGTAAAAATGCTGAATAATGCTTATGATCTTATGAATCTATATACCCATTTACACAACTGCAATTGAATAGAAGCTATATCTAAATCCAAACAATTTAAAAAAAAAAACACAGTGTTGATAACCGTCGAAGACCCTAACATAGTTTATTTTGTACCCAAGCCTTAGAAATAAAAATACTCTGTGAAAAGTTTTGTTACATAGCCCCTAAATGTTTTAATTAACTATCAATAGATATTCAAAACAGCTCCTCCAAATACTTATTTAAAAATAATTCTTAAATGAATTTCTGTTCTCTGTTTATGATTTCGATATTTTTTGTACCCTTTGATATGTATCTCTTTATTTATTTATGTAATTAGTTACCTGTAATTATTACTAGCCTATAGAAAATAAATTATTATTTTATTTGCGTCCTGTTTGCCACTCTGTTTTGTTTATTTATATATTTTTCTTATAATTGTCATTTTCCTTTCAGTTTTGATTTTACTTTATTAATGTATTTATTTGTGTCACCTATATGGCCCTGGAGTTCCCAGGCGACTGTAACAATGTTTGATAGTGTTCTTCTAGTTTAAGTTCAACAATAAAGAATGTATTAGGGGAAAAAAAGTTAAAAGTTTTTTTGAAGTATTCTCTTCAAATACACATGTTAAAGCTTTTTAATTCTCCGAATAATCTTTTACTATTCATGCAATAGGTTTAAATAAAACCACCAATAGCTTGATTGATTGTGATTAAAACCAAAGCAACGAATATTTCATTGTTTATGTTTAAGTATATTTTTTACTTAAAAAAAGAGTTACGAGTATAAGCTGCTTAATTTGAGCATTTTCAGTTTGTTTAATTTGAATACATATTTTTAATATTTTTTATATCACCCTAATAAGCACACTGTTTGAACAAAAGAGTACTAAAACTAACTTGAAAATGCTTGGTTAAAAATTGATTAATGATAGTCTGTTATTCATGAAACAATCATGGTGGGTTCAGAAAGTATGATGCCACGAAACATATTTATCGTAAGATAAAATTATAAGTCTTTGATATAGACTTCATGAGCATTTAATACCATTTATCTAGCAATTCTATCAAGCATCAAACCTTCAAAGGACAGTCAGTTTCAGAGTCATGTTACAAAAACTTTTCCAACACCCTGTTCTGAACTGAAAGTCGTCCGTTTTAATGTAGTACCGTGAAAGAGTACCGTTTTAATGAATGACTCTAGGTTTACTTTTTCTTTGGTCGAAGATTAAAGAATGCAGTTCCTTTTGAGAATTATCTTCCCAATGTTTCTCAAAGCTTTTAATTCTATCAAGGCCTTGCATTTGGCCTAAAGATGAAAGGGAGAAAGAAAAGAAATAAATGTTTAAGAGGTTTCCGGACAAAAATTTTCCAATCTTGGTGTTAAAAATTGCAAATGTAAGAAGTGTGTGTGTTACCCTGCACTTGTATACGTTGGATAACAATGTCTACCTGTACTACTTATAGTTTGATGCCAAACATTTTATAGGAATTGAACTTAGGCCAACTTCGAATAGGTTTTAATAAAAATGTTTTATTTAAATAACCTTGGTATATTTAAGAAATATGTAACTAAATATTAAATTATAACATATTAAACATATTATTTTTATCACATTTTATAAAGGGAATAAATCTTAGAAGATTAATACATTATAGCATTCGGTGACCACGCTCACCAGTCAAATAGTCTTCAATTTTTTTGCTCTGTATATAAATTGAAAACAAATGTTTAAATCTGCAAGTTCTGTTCTATACCAAGGGTATACGTATGTATAAACAATCTATTGAAGGTGCCCAATTTTACGCTCCTGTATCTCGAAATACAGCGCTGCGCTATCCTTCTAATTTTCTACTCGTCGAAAACATTGATTTTTAAACACACTAACTGACACGTATTTACATGTTTTGTAAACAAATAAATTATCTACAATTTAAGCTTAAATTTACTTTGATCTCTCAAATAGTTTCCAAGTTATGACATTTAAAAGTTCAGATTTTTTTTGTTTCTTCTTTTACTACCACTACACCAAGGAAAATGTAACAATTAAAACTTAAATATCTTAAGAATCAGAAAAAAATCTGAACTTTGAAATGTCGAGTCTTGGAAACTATTTAAGCTACCAAAGCAAATTCAGATACGTAATTAAGTTGTAGATAATTTATTTTTTGCCAAAACATGTATAAACCCGATATTTTCGACGTCATTTACAAAAAAAAGTAGAAACTTAGACATAGATCTGTATACCATGATGGAAGAAACTACAATCGGGCACCCATGTTTATACTGACAGTATAAAAAGTTTCATAGCGAATTTGGTAGATTTGTCAGAACTATAGGTAACGATTTTGCAATAAGTGATCTAGCTATTGAATATTTGATCAATTGTTGGATTTCTTGGAAATTTTATTAAATGTTGCATCACATGAATTTTGAAACACAGTTCATAGAAAAGGAAAATAAAAAAAAACTATTCGAAATTAATTAAATCCCAAAGTATTCATATTTTGCTTTCTAATATGCAAAATTAAATTTAAACGAAATAATTTACTTTTAAGATTCAACTAATGAAACATGTTTTCAGTCTTTGCTTTAGATATTTTCCATGCAAACAATCATAAAATATGAAAGAAGGCCCAAAAAATTCTTTACCGTCATGTTCAGATAACAATAGAACCTTACAATAATTAATTAAGTCACTCTAGAATTTTAACCAAAAAAGCAAAGCTTTTACTATGTAAGCAATGTTTTTCTCAAAACTGTTTAATGGATTAACTTCTGATGAAAAATTTATAACTCAGTCATATTATTAACGAGGTAGTGACAAGGGAATGGTATCCTTATAAAGTTGATAACAAAATGTTTACAAAGAATGAAACAAAAACTTTTCAAACGGAATTAATAAATTTCGGATGGATAATATCCATTTTGTTTTCATTTTTTCAATACGAAAGTATTTCACATATGACAAAACTCAAAATATCTTATTCCTAAATTGAAATTTTTGTTGATATTCGGTCCTTTCTTGTTTACATCTGACTTTTTATTTCTTATTTTCATATTCCTTTTGCATATTTTGTTGCGGAAAAAATATTAAATTGTCCGCTTGAGATTGCAGCTTCGGAGCTGTTGCCAGAGGAAAGAGAATAACATTTAAAAAGCAAAATCGCGAGGGAAAAAACGAGGACTCGTAGATTTATCTTTTTTGTTTTGAGCTCGGAATTGTTTTTTAAAACTAATGCTTCACGAAGTTTTTTTTAAAGTTTTCTTAAGAGTGGAGTTTTTGTAATCTTAAACCTCAAAAACCTAAAGTAGGAGTTAAAACCTTCAAAATAGAATCTGTCAAGCAGAATTTAATAAAAAATTTCTTGTTTTAAGTTTCTCTATCTGTATGTGTACATTTTACAGAATAATTTATACTTCTACAAAAAAATATACACAGTGTGAATATCTTCGTTGTGTTTATTTATATTAATGCAAATATTTTTACTTTAAAGCGTATCAGTAAAATTTAACTGTTCCTGTGAAGCTTGTAATCTTCTTTTAACTAAGTAAAGTTTAAAATAGTATAAGACAACTTCCTAATTAGCATATTGAAATAGTAAATCATACTGAAGTAAACTGCCTGTTGTAGCACGGCTTACTAGATACTTATACAGGCTAGCCGAGTTTTAAACAATGAAAACCATTTGACAACTTTTCCCGCTTGGAGCGCTACAAGACCTACCTATATCACCCACCGCCTTCAACACTGTGGATATGCTTTGCCAGTTGGTCCAGTATTGCCATCTGGATTTGCAATGATTTCCGTACTCGGCTAGCCTGTATAAGTATCTAGTAAGCCGTGCTTGTAGTAAATGAACAGTTGATTTCATAATCTCAAATAACGAGGAATTTAATTGCTTTGTAGGCTTTTAGTAGAGTTCAGTAGTGCCAGGAAGATCTTCTAAATGAGAGACGATCGTTCATTTAAAACATAATCTTTGCATTGTAACAGTTAATTTTTTTTTTCAAATAGAACCCAGCTGCATGTGAACTAAAAAAAGAGACCTGTATGGTTAAGAATTGATATCTTTCAATTATATTTTTCTGATTTTCATGTGTGCATCTTATGCCTTTTCTTGTTTTAATAAATTATTTAAGTGTTTTTCTTTGTTGAGTAATAATATACAACGCTACATTTTGGGAATTGGGGGAGATAAGGGGGTGTTCAAAATATAGGGAAAGCAAAAATTGAAATTAATAAATCCCGAATAAATTGAAACACTTTAACAAAACTATTGTGACTGTATAAAATCATTAGTTACTGGCTATCATTGGTAAATCATTGTCTTTCTTCTTTCTTAATACGTTACATTAGATGTTATGAGTTAAACATAACAACTATTATAGATTTTTGAAATAGAATTTTAACATTATGGATTCAGAGGGGGTCCGCAAAATATTAGACCTAAAAATGGGGTCGCAGTACCTAAAGCGTTAAGAAACCCTGCTGTTGGTTGAAGTAGGGCCTTGTTGGTAGGGCATTCTCCATTTTAATTGGAACTTCGTCTCATGCTATACTAGATTACAACCTTTCTTGTCAGTGACGTCACGACACGCGGAAGAAAAACTGAGTTAACAGCCCTCCGTAAAATTGAAAATATTTAACATCTTACGAAAATTGTGACAAAAACCACTACGTATATGAGTATGTTTAACATCTTAATCACATTTTTAAAGTAAAGTGCCTGAATTCATTCGAAATTCGGATATCACACTGGGAACTACTTTCTCTCAGTTTATTTTTCCATGGCCGAGAAACATTGGAAACTAGTTTTAGTCAGGTTAATAAAGGTGTGTAGTGTATTTTAATATAGAATTTATCTTCCTTTTATAGACAAGTTTTTTCGAGAGATTATTTTTTCACATTACCGTCCTGGTAATAGGTTTAGAGGGTAATGGTTTTTCTTATAAATCCGTACGGACTCAAATATTAAACAAAAGCTCATATCGAAGTGCAAAACAAAAAAAAAAATAGTGCCTCACATGTTTCTTCAAAACGCATTTCCCAAAATCCTCTTAGCGCAATGCGAAAAAATCTCTGAACAAAACGTTATTCTTTCGGGGGGAAGAGAAAAACCAAACCCACTTTTTCCAAAAACTTGCTCAAAAGTTTTTGCTGACGCGCCTCACCATAAACAATAAAATTCTTCATCGATTGCCTTTCAGAATCGATATAAAGTAGCGCCTTAAGTGAAAATTGGTGTCAGTTTGAAGTAGATTTAGCTATTAAACTTTGAGCGCCGATAGAAGGATGTGTTTATTTTACAAAGTGAAGCACTTAGTGGTGAAATGTGAATTTGCGACAGCGAACTGAAACTGTCTTGGTGAATTTTAAAAGGTTTAAGAGTTCCCGAATAGAAATTCTATGGGGTTTATACATGCGATACATAAAAATAGGATTTATTTATTTATAGGATTTATATTTTTCTTATATATTTATATAACAATGAAAGAAAGGTTACTTTTTATAAAGCGTTTGACATGAACATGGAATAACGTGATGAAGAAACATTGTATTAATATCATGTGTGAAACATGAAGAATTTAAAAATTATAAAAAAGGTTAAGGTCAAATAAAATTGTTTCTGTTGTATTTATTCTTATTATTTATTTTTCTTATTGTATTTATTGATTGTATTTACTTTTTAACATAGCATGATCACGTGGGAACAATAAATATAAATAATTTAGAATTTTGCAATGTTGGTTACTAACATTTTTCTTAATTACAATTTATAAAGAATTTGAATAACCAGTTATGTTCCAAAAAGCTATATTTATATGAGTCGTCAATTTAAAAGTCCAAAAAATTACTTTTTGTGCTAAAAAAAATGGAAGAGGAAAGAGAGTGGAAAGAGGAAAAAATAACTGCCCAACTGCTCTGACTGAATAACTTAAATCTATGTTCATTCATTGTATTTTTATTTAATTTGAAATTGAGGTTAATTTGTCTTTCTTTTCTTAATCTTTTCGCTGTACACTAAACCAAATCAAAATTTTTTTTTTAATTTAAAAAGGATTTTACCTTTTCTCCCCACTGAATGCTGGACTCCCCATTGATATTCATTAAGCTGCCTTAATGTGACTCAGTTTCATAGTAGTTTTAATTTTTATTTGCCTTAGTTTTTATTTTCCACATATTTGCAGTAAACTCAGTAGAAATATGATTTAAATGACAATTTTAAGTGGTTTTTAAGATTTTTATAAGGTCCTGAATTTTCAGTAAAAATTTGGTGGTTATATACAGGGTGATTCGAAATTACCTGGACAAACTTCGCATGGGGGTAGAGGGGACTTAGACAAGCATATTTTGAAAAACTAGAGGGGGCGCAGATGCATCGTTAAAGAGCTAGGATCTAATGTAGTGCGAGGGCGTTACAAAAGGCGGTTTTCCCAAGGCCCGTTTAACGAAACAAAACATAACAGAATAAAAAAATTTATTGCATGAGGTACAGCAGTATCCGTACTACATACATGATAAATTTGATAAAACTTGGACCACTTGCTAAATTGTGGGGGTACTTTTAAAGCGTGCAATATTAATTGTTTAGCCAAAGAATGGAGTTCCCTTACATTAGTGTTATGGTACTTAGAAAAATGATGATCGAGGAAGGAATTTTCAACAATCATACAGTTTCAATGATCAATGTATGATCATTGAAAATTCCTTCCCCAATCATCATTTTTCTGAATACCATTAAGGAAACTCCATTGTTTGGCTAAAAGATTAATATTGCACGTTTTAAGACTCATCCCACGGTTTAGCAAGTGGTCCAATTTCTATCAAATTTATGGAATAAGTAGAATGGATACTGCTGCACCTCATGCATTAATTTTTTTCATTTTATTATGTTTTGTTTCGTTACGCGGGCCTTGGGAAACTACTTTTTGTAATGTCCTCGCACTACAATAGGTCCTAGTTCTTCAGCGGTACATAAGCGCCCCCCCCCATTCCTATGCGAAATATGCTTGTCTAGGTCCCCTCTACCCCCATGCGAAGTTTGTCCACGTAATTTCGAATCACCCTGTATAGTGAAAATTCCATTACGTAGACAGTTTTTTTTTTATTTCTCTCAAAACTTGGATTTAGGACGTATTCCCTTTTTCAAACTAACGATTCATACATAAACCTTTAAAATAGAAATAACACAAATACATCACAATCCAACTAATAGATCGAAATATGATACACACAGACATAATACTATCTGGATCTTTTGTAAAAAAAGCTTTCTGCTCTCGTATTTTTCAGGTCATCCTCCATCGGAGATCACAAAGAAAGATAGGAATTATCCTCCATAAAAACTTCCGAGCAAATTGTCCTTTCAGTAATAGGGGAAAACTCAAATAACGAAAAAGGGCATTCTGATGTCGGGGCAAATAAAAGAAGGTCCACACGTGGAATCTGTTTTCTAAACTTACCCTCTGGAGGGTAAACATAAAAACTTGTACAAAGACTGGTTCAGCAAAAGAAGGAAGGCTTATCGTTTAGGAAGGGAAGTAAATACACAGGTTTCTTTTTATCTTCATTCATCTTTTTTGGTCGATAAAAGGACCATTTTGTTTTTAGTCTCAGCATTATAACTTCAAAACTGTACTTTTTGATGACGCTATGATATAAAGATTCCAGGGCCCTATAAGATTAATTTTTGATCAGGACTCCATTTTCGATTAACCTAAGAATTTAAAATTTTTGAATTAAAATTTTTTTGGTGTTTAACTTGAAAAACATTATGTCACGACGGATCTTTACTATTTGATATGAAAATGAAGTAAACTACATGTAGGTAAAATTAAGTAAGTTTCTTCGGTAAAACACAAAACTTGTGTAAAATATTTATTGGAAGGAAGTGTCTAATTGGACGGCAAAACCGGCAGTTGGCGCATGCGCCGTAGGTCCCGGCGCTCCAATCAGAAACGTTGCCGGGTAAAAAAGAGTTTAGTTGTATATTTGCCGGCCAAATAGACAGTGCCTTATTCGAAATGACTTTTAACTCTACTTCTAATTCAAACCATTTATGAAGATGGACGAAGAAAATAATATTCTAAATCTAAGCTTATTTTCCTCCGAAGTATTGAACTTTCAAAGTTCGGTGATTTTTAAATGTCATGTTGGATCCGTATACTTACACTAAACCTCCTTTAATTCTATATCCTATTCTACTTCAGTAGATAATTTCCTTCAAACTCTAAAAGCAGGGTTTTAATTGATAATAATTGATGATAGAAAAAAATTAAAAACGTATAAAAATTTTTATTTTCCACTTTTAAAAATCAGGGAGCTTTTACCTAATCGATACCTAAAAGTACCGATTTTGACCATCACTATTTTAAACTAACGGCCGTATTCACCGTCAAACCTCTGATTGCCTCTCTCTTTCTCTCTCTGAAAACGTCTAGTGTTCCTTCTTTAATTGCCAATCAGAAGTTTGACAGGTCCCTGTGTTTCCTGCAGGGACTCGGTTTAAATACAACTGTCAATTCAAGTCAAAATTCCAAATATTTAAAATGTAACGTTACACCGAAGTTCGTGACACCACCATTTTGGAATTAATTGTTAATTTTGTATTGCTGCATAATGCTTAATTATTTAGTAGACTATAGGGTACTTTGGTAGGGCAGCTCTATCAACAGTTTAGTTATTTTTTAAATCGCTCTTACGTTAGTTACCCTTTTGCGAAATATCCAGCTTGTGTTTTGAGAGGTTTCTTGCCAAAACAACACCTCTCCATTTAATATTTACCATTTCTTAAAATAGTTTTTTAGCCATTCAATGGAATTGTTTTGATGTTTCGAAAGTAAAATTTTACATTCGTTTTAAAACATTCATCGTTTCCTTTGTAGTTAACAGAATTAATTTGTCTGGACACGATTACGAGAAATACAATAAACTGAACTTTACTGGTAAACCCTCCATCTACTCTACAGTAGAGTAAGGAGTTCTCAAAAATTTCAATTATTCTTAACTGATTTTTCTAAATAAGACATTGATATTAATATATATATATTTTTGTAATATAAAAACTGGTGATCAAAGTTATTTTACGCATTCGTTTTATGAATTTTCCCGTGTGCGGTCTACATTATGAAAACCCAGCAAACTCTAAATTTAGAATAATCTCTAAGTAATTAATGAGTACAATCGAAAATGCTTCAAAGCATGGGTGCCCATATGTTTGAATTCAGGAGGGGGCCAAAAAGTTTTTCCAAGTTAGCCAGTGAAGTCCATAACTAGACATATAAAATCGCTCCTATGCCCAGCCGAAAAATTTCAAGTAAGAAAAGACTCAGTTTCTTGATACTTTTTTATGTCTTAGTTAATCTTTCTATTTCTCACTTCTGTGCTGTGAACTAAGCCAAAATATATAATTGTCAATTTCAGCAGAAATTTCATAAATTTCAAAAATGAAATATGAGTATCAACTTTTTCAACTGTACATTATTGTTGAGTATACTTATAATTTTGTTAAATGATTGTTCTGTATTCTAAGTCGAGTTTTTAATTTTTTTCTCAAACTAAGATTCAATTGAGAAAGCCAACTTGAAGCAATTTAGGTTATGATATGGTTGTTTTCAGTTCCAAGTTTTTTTAATACTATACCAAATTTTGGGCCCTGGAATTAGAAGAGTGCAGTGAAAAACAGCAATGAAAACACGAGAATTTAAAAAAATATTCAATTTATTGAAGTAAAATCCTTCTAATTGAGACATCGAACTAAAAATACATGATCGCGACCAAGATATCCCAAGGGGTGAGTTGCTGCCTCTTCTCTGGTAAGCAAGCACAATGGTTGCTGCCATTTACATCTTCTGAAATTTTCATAAAATCACACTTTCCAAGCAGCAACGGCGTTCAAGATTCGTCCAATCCAAAATTTCGTTGACTTTTAGTCGCAGTTCCGTAAACTTGACTTAATTTGTATGAGCTTTGCTACTGTGTTATGTGGTGATCTACGTAGAACGACATGAAGCTGAGTTGAGAAGTCAACACACATGACATAAACAGTAACACGTACTACTATCATCGATATTCTGCAAACAATTAAATTCATTCCATACAAATTTGTCAATATGGCGGGATAAAAAAACCCATCTTGATTAGTCGGTTACGGGGTACCAGCAGCGTAAGCTGATCTTGCCCCTTAGCAGCATAGCCACGCCACGGTAGGCCCTCATTGGCTAAAAAAAAAACATGTCCAGAGATTATCCCATTTCGTCTCACTGTGCGCCAATTTTCTTGCGGTGCCAAGAAGATCACTCGTTCAGCAATTAGAATCTGTTCCACCGGATCGAATAAAACGTTGTGGAGGAAAAAGGGGTTTCTGAACCCCTCAAGCAGTGGCGGATCCAGAGGGGGGGCCCTGGGGGCCATGGCCCCCCCCGAGAAATCCTAACAAGTAGCTTAAAAAACACTTTCTTAATGCTAAAATTCAAAAATTTTCTGGGGGAGAACCCCCAATCCCCCCTTTAATATTTTGGCATGTGACATCTGTTTTAGAGTGTTTTTTCCTTGAAAATTCTTCCTCTTAAAAGAACTGTTCTCTTTTGGGAAGTTTTAAAATAGATGAATACTATAGTTTAAAAGGGCGCATTTGCAAAAATTTTCTGGGAGAGGACCCCCAGCCCCTTTTCAAAATTTGGCATCTATTTGTAATTTCATCCTTGAAAATTCTGTGGTTTACATGCTTTCAAAATGAGCTGAAACTTTATTTTTGGAGGCAAAGTTTCAAAATTTTTCTCGGGGGTTACCCCCAGACCCCCTATCAATTTCTCATGGTTACTTATTTACTGTTTTCTCCTTGAACTTATTTCTCTCCTCTCCTTTTAGGAGTACAAGAAAGTTGCCCTCTTTAGGTGTTATCCAATGGGTACCAAATGTACAAAAATTGAGTAAAAAAACTTACTATTTGTAGCCAAATTTCAAAAATTTTCTGGGGGAGGACCCCCAGACCCCCCTTTTGCTTTCGAGCTAGTATTACCTGATGAAATCTTTTTAACTTTAACAAAGTTTTGCATTTTATTTATGTTATACTCGGAAAATTGGGAGCCAAACACCTCGCGAAACTTAAGTATTGTTATGCCCCTACAAAAAGGTTTCATCCCTCCCCCACTTTCTAAAACAATAGCACGGGCCCTGGATATCCTCTAAGTTACTATAAACCCCTAACAGGCTGCTTAAAAGCGAGCACTCTTCAAAAAAAATTCTGAGGCTCTGAAAATTTCGAATGTAATACCCTCCGACTCTGACATGGCCCCCCCCGAAAATCTGATCTGGTCTGGATCCGCCCTTGCCCTCATAGCCCAGTCAAATGGGGTTTTTTTCAAAACTTTCATATAGAAGTTTTTTTTTCGACGGTTTTATATGTTTTCGAGGTCGCTGATTACGAATATGAAGTTTGCTGCCACGTGGGAGGTCGGCTTCATATCGAAAATCGCAAAAAATCGCAAAATTTTTGCTCTTTTTTCGATCTTTTGCTTATACATCAAAAACTATAAGTTTCTCGAAGATAATCTCAATTATAAAGTTGAAGTAAACAAAATTTCCTACAAAATGCACTACTCATCATTGATTTTCTGAAGAGTGGTTCTGCCGCTAGAGCGCGCTGAAAAACAGCGATTTTTTGGCCTTTCCGCAAAAAAATGAAAAGCGCGCGCTTCTACCCTCTACAAAAGGAAAACTATTCACGTTACCAACAAAACTTTTATACCACGTGAAAGAGAATTTAATTGCCTAAAAATAACTTACCTTACATTATTATTTTTTGAGAATGGGGGAGGGAGCGAAGCAAAGATCGGAAATAAAACTTTCGCGCCTTACAGCTAAAACGAACTCTCGCAGTTGTTAATTTCCAATCTGCGCTTTAATTCCGGTATATTACCAATAAAATTGGTTGTTTTGGGTGAATTGATGACTAAGCATGTTTAAAAAAATAATTTTTTAAATTTATTTATGAAATATTAGGTATTTTAGGCGAAATTTCAATATTTTTAAAAAAATCATAAGTTAAACTATGGGAATTTTTTAATGAACGAATTTATAGGTTTTTTGCATTGCTAAATCCGAATTTCAAGTTCATTTTCATTTCAAAAGTCACCTTCACATCAAAAAATGCAAAAAATCTCAAATTTTTGCTCTTTGGTTCAGTTTTTCACCGATTTTCTCAAAAAATTATTAGTTTTTCGAAATATTACAGTACACCAAATTAAAGTACGTAAAATTTGCTATAAGATTCACTGGTTTGTTTTTATTTCGCAAGAAGCGGTGTACGCTTTAGAGAGTTCTGAAGAAAAATGATTTTCTTTTTTCTGTGTAAAGTCAAGAAACAGCTGTAATTCAGCGCGCTCTAGCGTCAATTCCTCTCATTATAAAATGAAAGTTGAGTAGTGCATTTTGTAGGAAATTAAATGTACTTTCCTATGGTATAAAATATGTGTCTGTTACGTGTATATATTTAGAGCTGTAGTGGGGGAAAGCAAGCGCTCTTCACTTTTTTTGTAGAAAAGAAAAAATATCGCTGCTCTTTAAAACCCTCTAAAGCGTACACCGCTCTTTGTAAAATAAAAACGAACCAGTGTATCTTATAGCAAATTTTATGTACTTTAATTTGGTGTACTGTTATTTTTCGAAAAACGAATAATTTTTTGAGAAAATCGATGAAAAACCGAACCAAAGAACGAAAATTTGAGATTTTTTGCATTTTTTGATGTGAAGATGACTTTTGAAATGAAAATGAACTTAAAATTCGGATTCAGCAATGCAAAAAACCTATAAATTCGTTCATTAAAAAATTCCCATAATTTAATTTATCATTTTTTTAAAAATATTGAATTTTCGCCTAAAATACCTAATATTTCATAAATAAATTTAAAAAATTATTTTTTTAAACATGCTTAGTCATCAATTCACCCAAAACAACCAATTTTATTGGTAATATACCGGAATTAAAGCGCAGATTGGAAATTAACAACTGCGAGAGTTCGTTTTAGCTGTAAGGCGCGAAAGTTTTATTTCCGATCTTTGCTTCGCTCCCTCCCCCATTCTCAAAAAATAATAATGTAAGGTAGGTTATTTTTAAGCAATTAAATTCTCTTTCACGTGGTATAAAAGTTTTGTTGGTAACGTGAATAGTTTTCCTTTTGTAGAGGGTAGAAGCGCGCGCTTTTCATTTTTTTGCGGAAAGGCCAAAAAATCGCTGTTTTTCAGCGCGCTCTAGCGGCAGAACCACTCTTCAGAAAATCAATGATGAGTAGTGCATTTTGTAGGAAATTTTGTTTACTTCAACTTTATAAGTGAGATTATCTTCGAGAAACTTATAGTTTTTGATGTATAAGCAAAAGATCGAAAAAAGAGCAAAAATTTTGCGATTTTTTGCGATTTTCGATATGAAGCCGACCTCCCACGTGGCAGCAAACTTCATATTCGTAATCAGCGACCTCGAAAACATATAAAACCGTCGAAAAAAAAACTTCTATATGAAAGTTTTGAAAACGTCACTTTTGAACCCCATTTGACTGGGCTATCAAGAAGACGAACGTGCGAGCGGGTATGCTGTTAATAAATTCGAAAACGCGCCGCGGAATGCCAAAACTTCCGTTCGTGGGTATTGGCGCGAAATGAATTATCGAATGATCTGGTTTCCCAGCTGAATCGATTCGGGGAGTCGAATCGGTGTCGAGGGATTTGAATCTTTCTATTCAGTGGGGTGTGAGTTTTGAGGGTTTATAGGGAAATCTATTTAATCACACGGATTTGTTATTATTGTTTTCATAGTAAGTCATTTGTTTTTAAAACTGTAACAGAGGGGCGTATTCTTTACTTTCTTAGTCACCACTTTATAAGTTACAAAATTTTTAAAAAATAATTTGCATTTCAACATTTCCTTTGTCATCTATAAAGAAATATAATCGCTCAATACTCTTCCGCATGGAAATAGTAGTATTCAAAAATAAAATCTAAATCTGCATACATCAAGTGATTTATCAGATTGTCTAGGGGTGCTACTTATTAAACAAGGCGCTAATCTGATGCGGCACCCACAAATTGATCCCCTAGCGAATTCTGTGATCATTTTACAGACATCCGAGGCTGAGTTCACCCATGACCAGCTACCCAAGCAAAAGGTGAGGCAAGTTGTACCCTTTCAATCCTAAAGCACCCCATATCCCCAATAAATCCTATGTAAAACTTGGGGCTTTTCGGACAGAAAGGGTTAATATCATATCACTTTCTGCTTACATAGGAAAAACTACCTGGAATCGCGTTGGACAGAAATTCTGTGGTGAAATGAGGAAATCCCTACTATCCAAAAACCAGTTAAAACACTAATTTAGATGACCCATTACTACCTAAAGACCCTAAACACAATTTAGAAGCGAAAGTTTTAAACTTTTATGGGGAGAGCCATCATACCCCTTTATCTTAATGTACATTTCTCAAGATGAATAAAATATTTTGAGATATTCTATAGAAAAACTAGATTTAAAACGCATTTGCATGGGATTTGTGACCAAAATTATTTGTGCAAAATCATCTTTAACTAGTTTCTGGATTGACAACAGCTATTCTCATATAAACTCTTAATATTACCGAAAGGATCCCGGAATCACATTGAAAGAAGATAAGTACCGTCATTGTTAATTAAGTAATTTTATTGACGAAAGTGGGACTCTATGAACCTACTTGGACACTTACGGATAGAGTCGCGAAGAAGGTTGAAAATGAATGTTCTAATGCATATTCATTATTACAAACAAACAATCGACTAACTGATATACTGGATATAAAAACTCATATAAATCACTTGATCAATGAGGGAATTGCATAGGTGAGGGATTTGCTTAATTTTACACTTTTTTGATACGTTATAGTTTAAAACTCTCAAATATCAGATTTTAAAGTTCAAAAATATGTTTTAAATAACTTAAAATTCGATTTTATTTTTGCCAAAACACTAGTAAAGTCATGTGATCAAAAAACGGGATTTGACGTCACAGCGCCGTCAAAACTAGTGAATTGTTGAAAATAAAAGAAATCAGACTTATCATAAAACCAAAACACGCATAAAACTCGTCTGTTTCTCTAGTGAACGGCCAGAAAAAGAAAAAATTAAAACTTTGAATCCTAATAATTCCAAAACCAATTAATATTTTTTGAAAAACAAAACGCCAATCTTTTTATAAAAAATATTTGTATGTGTCTTTAAAATATCATAGTTTTTTAGTTAAAACTTTGTGAAGAATAGCAGAATGAAGCAAGCTAAGCATACAATAACATAGCGGGTCCAAGCGCTGTGACGTCACACAGCAGCCATAACGAAATTACTGTTTTAATACTGGAAACGACATTTAAAAAATTAATATCTTGGGGAATAGTTTTCCGATTTCAATAATTTTTACGTCATTATTTTTCATGGATTTTCATCCTCTATCATAATAAAATTAAAAAAAAAACCGTGCAATTCCCTCATTATAGGTTAAAAGGAAATTAATCATTATCTGTCAAAATTATTTTTCTTATATAAATCCAATGAAAACGCCAGCAATATTATGCTCCAACCTCGTTTCCACAACATTGAAAGCAAAGAAAGTATTTATTCAGTTCATTGGGAGATGGGATATCATGGACTGTAATTGAAGATTCTTGACACGGATGTAGATCGGGAGGCCATGGCAAAGACACATACTGTCTATGTAAAATTTTATTCATTGAGAACCTTATACACTAAACCTCCACTTTATTCAGAACAACTGACAGTTTTATGAACATTAAGAATTGCATCACAGTGTGGGCACTTGATGGATGTTGTATTGTGAAATATAAAACCTGGAGTTCTTGAGACAGCAGAATAAGTGAGTTATTTGAGAAGTTTTAAATTTTTTTCGCTAAAAAATCATGTGCCGAAAAAAGAATAGCGAGAAAGTTGCAAATTGCTGCAGCTTTTAATAAAAGTAGTCAAAGCCAACTATTTGCCACCGAACGATATGTTGTATGAGCTATGATGGAAGCCGATTGGTAGTACAGACACCTTGACAATCGGTAATCAGTCCCATTTGTTAAATAACACAAGGGTTGAATTTGCATTAGTATAGAAACTTAATATGTTCCTGTTGTTCAATAACACTCCATTTCATTCGAATAACAGAAAGGGGTTAGTTGCAGTTTGGCCAAAAAAAACCACGGCAGATTTAGTCCTAAACGTATGTTTGCATTACAATAACTAGCGGAAGCAATTATATGGTTTTGATAGGTTTTTTTCCCTGGGACCTATGTTTCTTCGTTAGTATGCATGATATATTTTGCCTCATCGTTGCATCAAACTACATTTTGCATTATTTTGATAAGGTGGTCTGAATAAAGTGGATGTTCATTGAATATAATTGATATACTTCAATCTTCAAATATTGAAAAGCCAATACACACACTGTACTCGTGTAAAACAGAGAAAGTTAAATGGACTCACTTCCGATATGTTCTTTCTTAGCTCCTGAACCACCTCTCCTCCGGAGTTACCAACCATTAGTGTCTTCTTATGGCCGTACCCATTTGACATCTTGTAGGTATGATCATGTCTTCTACTTTGTCCTTTCCTGGATAAAGTCTGTCTGTCCTAGCAAGGCACGAGTGGCAAACCTAAAATCAGTACCCACAGCAGAAAAAACAGTGGCGAAAAAGCCATAAAGATGGTTATCTCACTTCTATTAGATACCCGATACCCTGCACTCGCCACTGCTTTTTCTGCTGTGGGTACTGATTTTAGGTTTGCCACTCGTGCCTTGCTAGGGCAGACAGACTTTACCAGGGGCGTCATTTCAGTTTTTGGTTGGGGGAGAGGCAAGGATTGTTTTATGTGGGGCTGGCCACGCCGTAACCAGACTTGTTTTTTTTTTGGGGGGGGGGGCGGTTGACTCAACGTCATGAGCTCTAACTAAAGTAAATAGGGGGAGGGGGTCTGGGGGTCACCCCCAGAAAAATTTTGAAAGTTTGCCTCTAGAAATTTTCTAGAGAAAAAAGTTACAAATAAACTTTAAAGTTTCAAGGGGAGCCGGAGGTCCTCCCTCAGAATTTTTTTTGAAAATTTCCCTTTAAACTAGTGTTTTATCTCCTTTGCAACCTCATTGGGGAGCACCCAAAGGGAACCGCTTCTTGTAAGCGGCAGAATTTTCAAGGAAAATACACTGTGTAACATATATGTGTAAAAAGTTTAAGGGGGGTCTGGGGGTTCTTCACCATAAATTTTTTTTGAAATTTGCCTCTTAAAGTAGTGTTTCAGCCCATTTGATACCCTTTGGGTTACATAAAAAAAGAACAGTTCCTTGTAAAGTATAGAATGTTCTAGGGAAAAAAGTTATAGGTAAGTAAACGTCAAATTTTCAAGGGGGGGCGAAGATCCTCCCCCAGTAAAAATTTTTGAAAATTCGCCCCTTTAAACTAGGGCTTTACCTCCTTTTCAAAATCTTTGGTTCCCAAAGGGAACCACTTCTTGTAAGCTGCCGAATTTTCAAAGGAGAAAGATTGTATAACAGACATATTAAAGGTTAGGAGGGGGTTTGGGGGTTGGTTCTCCCTCAGAAAATTTTGAAATTTGACCCTCAAAAGTAGTGTTTTAACCCCTTTTGGGACTTTTTGAGTTAAATCCGATGCTCCTTGTGGAAGTTACAGAATTTTCAAGGGATTTTCAGCAATTTTTCATTTAAGAGTGGAAACCTTAGGGGGGGGGGCAATTGCGCCCCTAAATGACCCCCATGCTGGATACCTACCAACACACATCTTCCTGAAGGTGACGTCATCCCCAACCATCCCCTTCCACTGCAAATGTCCACAGAGTACCAGAACAGAAGATCCAAGGCCATAGGCGACAATGGAAATAGAAAAAAAAAACATTGGCAAAAACCTTGCGATTGGGTCTGTGGTGGCACTGGGATCGCATCCACAACTAGTTTGTTGTAAAAGTCACTATATTCGGTTTCTGTTTTTGCTAATGATTTTATGAAAATGAATGTCTAAGAATCGTTATGATTTCAAAATTTTGTGAAAAAACTTCGAATCGAAGAAGTTTATATTCGAATTATCCATGATTCTTTAACATTGTTATAATAGAGGATTAAAGGGATCAAGAGAAAACTTCTAATTAATTACCTATCACTTCATTCAAATGAATGACCTTCGAGATAGTAATTATATAATTCTCATAAATATCATGGGGAAATGTGTTATAATAAAGAAATATCAATTCCGTTAGAGTCCCCACTAAATATCGCCCGGTTCTTTTAGACAACAAAAAGTAGAAATATTCATAAATAATTTCAAACTCCTGAATTAATTTTAGTTTAATTAGATCAATAACTATTCAGTTTATTAATAAAAGTCAGAAAAATTTGTTGATATTTGGATATATTTAGCGATTTGGATATTGGCGATATTTAGCGGGAACTCTAACGGAATTGTTCCGAAATTATTTAGTCAGAATAGTTTTTCTACCATAAAAATCCAAAAAATAAAATATTAGTCTTTCATATTAGTGATAATGATATTGCTTTCACAAACGAGGACACCTCGGTATTAGTCACCACTATATAAGTTTAAACAAATGTTATAATTTATAATTTCTACAATCATTTACGCATTAATACAGTCGGTACTCACTGTCCGTAAATTCTCCGTCTATCAACAAGGAGATATTTAAAGAAATGTTACAACTAGGGCTAGGATTTATACGTAATTAAAAATCCAATATATGTACAGTTGGGGAAATAAAAAACGACTCAGTTGAGATTTCTGACGAACCACTTGGGTTAGGAAGACAAACAAGGTGTCATTTTTCATGTCATGAAATATTCTTTAAATGATAAAAATTTCGAGTTCTTAGGGGGTCGTCTTCATATTAAACGAAACACCAACTTTTGTTTTTCCTATGGGGACCCCCAATTATTATGCGATTTTCTGAAAGAACATCCTCATAAACCCCCAAATACCAAGTTTCATTCAAATCGTGCGGTAAATAAAGCTTTTACGTTTTGGGGGTCGTCTCCAGAGTGAGAAGAGTATTAATTTTCTGTAAACACTATTTCTTAAAAACAGTGGGATGGTGACTTTTACTCACCACTTTAATGTTCATTTAAAAGTTTATAGGTAATTTATTGAAATTTTATATCAAATATAAGTTTTAATTAAAATTATGGTGATTAAAATAAGGTGACTGTTTCCAAAAAAAAAAACATTCGCCGGTATACATTTGGCAGCGGTATACGGTCCCTTAAAGAGTGGGAATTTAGTTTAATTCGGTTTTTTCCAAAACTATTAAATGAAATCGACTGAAATTTTGGTTTTCCACATAAAATTACTACCAGAATCGATTACCATAAAAATATTAAAAGATTTTAAAATTTAATTTTTGGGTCAAAATTAGATGTTAATTATCTATCTATTAACCATTAAATATCGCTATAAAAGCATAATTATTTTGTTTGGGGACACAAATTTGATCTAAATTCAAAGTTTCATATTTTTACGCCGAAAACATTTTGACAAATTTCACATTGAATGGTTGACATTTTAAAAATATATTATGCTTTTATTTGGATACTTTCATGGATGAAACTTGGTATTTGGGGGTTTATGGGGATGCTCTTTTAGAAAAACGCATAATAATTGGGGGTCCCCATAGGAAAAAATAAAGTTAGTGTACCGTTTAATATGAAGACGACCCCCTAAGGACTCGAAATTTTTTTCATATAAAGAATACTTCATGACATGAAAAATGACACCTTATTTGTCTTCCTAACCCAAGTGGTTCGTCAGAAATCTCAACTGAGTCGTTTTTTATTTCCCCAACTGCACACATAATAGGTGTTTATTTTAACAAAATATGTATTAAAAAATTCCAAATATGTAATAATAAAAAGAAAATGTTGAGTATTTTTTAAAAGGGGCTCTTTAAATATTACGCAAGCACATAGTAGGGAAGGGTGGTTTTCGCTATTTGCCGACAGAGAGAGGAGTGAAGGATACTTTTAGGTAAGACCTTTTTGCTTTAACAGCTCATTTAAATTCACCCTCCTCCTGTTGACCGCGAAAAATGGTCTTAGGGAAGAAAACGAATCTCGCTAGATCCCGACTTCACAACCTTTTAAAAGTTAAATTCAGCATTGGGTGCACTAATTTTAACTGCAATTTGAATGAGTATTTCCTTCTATGGGTTACTTTAATTTGAAAATCGGTCAAACGTGTGATTATTTTTATAAAACTTGAAAATGGATAAATATGTAATAAAAATATGTAGTTATTGGTTAAATATGTAAATAAACCGAAATATGTTAAATAAAGATGGTCTTAATCGATTCCTAATCTTTTAAAACGTATATAATTCTAAAGCACACTTTAATATCGGATCCCTGAACAAATATGTAATTACATATAAATCCTAGCCCTAGTTATAACTAATAATTTCTACATGACTTTTATGCATTATACTTGTCGGTACTCACACTCAGTAAATTCTCCGTCTTTCAATACGGAGATATTAATTATGGTTAAATGCCAGGCTCAATCGACTTAATTCACAATGGGTGGAATGGTCAGATGGTGTAAAATGGCTCCCAATAATCCATTTTTAAATCAGCCAAGGCTTCCATTTTTAAAACTATATTAAAAAATTAAAATTCTTCCTTGCTACTTTTTAAAATACCTTTAAAGTAATACTACTTGAATTAAAACCGAAATCAATTCAATTCAAGATCGGATTTGATTTTAGAATATACAATCCAACTTTAAAAATTTCAATCGAAATTCAAACATCAAACTTAGTTTTAAGATGAAAACTAGATAATAATATGGGTTTAAGTTGTGTAGAGATTTCAATAATAAAAACTAAGTAGAAGTTTCAAAACTTGCTTATCGATTATCTACAAAATTAGTTTATAAAATAAATTTCAATCTACTTATTTTTCAGTTTGAAAGCAATAGTAGGGGAGCCCATGATGCTAAATGTGGATTTACTCGAGCGCGTCAGATAATCATAGGGGAGATACCTAGCATGCTTTTGAGTAACTCCACCAAATATAAGCTCTCCATGTTGGTGGGTTTGTTTAGAACAGCCCGTCAAAATTTGAAAGAAAACTAGTTACATTGTCATACTCGAGCGCGTCAGATTGGCTACCAAGACAGTTTACAACTAGTTGAGCCTAGTATCCTGGCTACTAGTCTATAAACATTTTGTTTCGTACATTTTTCTCAAAAAGAGCGATAGCGTCTTACCGGTCTTGGCTTTACTTTGCAACTTTGTAACCCTCCCGCTCCCTTATCCACCGCTCAAATCGGCAGATTTTAGAAAATGTACACTTTTTAGCTAATAACTAACCTACCTTATCATTATCTGACGCGCTCGAGTATGTCCATTTAACTAAATTTTTTTTTTACAAATCTGACGGGCTGTTCTAGACAAACCCCGCTACAACCCTACATAGAGAGCTTAATATTTGGTGGAGTTACTCAAAAGCATGCAAGGTATCCCCCCTATGATTATCTGACGCGCTCGAGTTACTACCCAAAAACACTCTGGGCTCCCCTACTACAATACAATAGTATTAAAATAAGGATGAAAGGAAAAGACACTAACCTGATAGATGAGTTGCTGGGATTTTGTATTTCATCTGAATCAGTCCTGCATGCCCGAGATGTCACTTAATTCGTATGATTTAAATGTTCTCTTTTTGACCTAAAAGACACAACAAATCACGATCTTTCAATTGTATATACTCTTATTGCTTTATTTATTGTTTTTTTATTAAATATTTATCATTCACACGTTAATTATCTTGAATGGTTTTTTTTAATTCTTTCGTTTAAAATTAAGATTTTTTTTTTGTTTGAGTATGGTCGTCAATGATCGCAGCATCTTGTCAAATTTATTATTTCGTTTCTTTAGTGATAACTCTGTTAGAATATTAGCTATTCATTTGCAAGAGTTTTTATAAGTTCAAGATAATAAAACAAGTAATTATTTAAAACGACAAAATTTAACTAATCGAAAAAAAATTTAAAGTCCCATTTAAATATTTACACAGACAGAGGAAAACAAGTATAACTCCTCTTTACCTAAACGAATAATAAAACTGTAAATCTTCAGCGCTATTCAGACTTGGAAATATTCGCACGATACAGCCCTAAAATATTAGAAATTACTATTTAACGAAACTCATAATTTTCAGTATTAACATAAAACTTCTTTCATTTTATTTTTTAATTGAATAAGTAAAAGTTCAATTTTATCTCAAAATAAATGTAAAAATATATCATCAATTTAATACAGTGCAATTCATTCATATGTTTTTCGTTAATCCTTTAAATAGATAGAAATGATATTAAGATGAAGTAAATGTTCTAGGAATACATTAAAAACTCATTTAAAACGGAATGTGACTTAATTTACTAAACATATTTCAAAACCAAAGTAAATGTAGGAAACAAACTTACGAGTTGCTACGTTTTTCAAGTCCAAAAGAGAAATGATAAATTTCCTTGTTGCAAAATATTTCAGTTTGTTTTCCACTGTTGAAATATAAGTTTTATTGTTGCCAAATTGATAATTATATTTTACATTATTGAAGAGAAAAATTCTTAAACTACAAATTGTTCATTCATTGTTACAATTTCATCATAGAAAACACTTTTGAAGATTGTTTTAAGATGGTGGATATATAATGGATGGTGGATAACTGAGTTTTGACATAACCAAATCTTAAAACTTGATTTCTCTTTGACACTTAAATATAAAGACCATCATATTAACTATGAAAAAACTTTCATTTATAAAATACTAAAAGTCTAATAACACTCGGGAAATTATACTTTTTAGAATATTCAAGGGAATATAATACGATACAGGTGCAAATTAGATTTTTGGATAAGGACAATACTAAAAATTATTTCGAATTATCCAAGACCTTGAATTAAGAAGTTAAATCTTCTGCCTGAAATTTCAGATGCACTAAATAGTTTAAAAGAACCTAGGCCTAGAATTGAACCTTGGGGGATACCACAATTTGATATTTGATAATCCCTAAATGTTAAGAAAAGAGAACGAGAAAGATTTTAGTAAAGTTTTGCATGGCATTATTTCATTAACTATAGGTTCCATCTTTGTTTAGAAGTGTTACAATTTAAAAATTTTAATTTATAAAATTCAGATTTAGTAACCTTTATTATTCGTTTCAGTTCAGAGACAGTATTTTTAAGCCAATTTATAAAAATATTAAAAGGATATATTTGCATGTAGTACTTAATAATTCTTCAAAAATTATGGACTCCCCCCCCCCGTCTCTCTTCTGAAAAAATCTTCACGTCAACTTTCAGTTTATCTTTTTAATTATTACCCTCACGTATGCGTGCTCTTGAGGCCTTATTTCATTGTTATACACCTGAAACGAATTCTTAATTCATCTACGAAATATGATAGCAACTTATTACCGTTACAAGCATGCCTTTAATGTTAACGAGCACCGTTTCCATGGAAACGGAGTGGTTCTAGAGGCAACTGTTGCATGCGTTTTGAAATGTCGGGACCCCAATGGAATTGTATCGACTCTTTAATAGCGAAATCGTATTAATAACACAGTTTTATATGTTTTCGTAAGCACAGTTTTACTGCAGTTTGTAGGACTTTAGGGTATTTTTAAAAGGTTTTTCTGATAGTTTTAAAATCTCTTGTGCTGCAACTGAAATTTTCTTGAGAAAATATAATGTTCATGAAAAATGGTGAATTGCATTTTGTTTTGAGGGAAACCTAAAATATTTGTTTTGAATAAAAGGGTTTAGGTGTAACAATATTTGAACTTTTAAACTTGAATGTTTTAAGTTTAGAAAATACATGCGATTAATGATTAGAAAGATACTAATTAAGAAAAAATATTAAATTAGTTGATTACAAAATATTTACATTTATTAATAAATAACAGATTACAACGGGTTTACTCAATTGGATTTGTGCAATTAGCTACTTGAGCAGCTCGGTACTTCAGACATCATAACATCTTTCTACCTTCATGTTCCTGAGCAAGAGCAGCGTATTTGCTGCAGATTCCTTCATAAATCAACATAATGTAGATTACTTGGTGTTAAAATTAAAGGGTTACGGTTCAATTTACAAGATTTATCTCGAAACTCATTGTTTTAATAAAATTTGTAGGAATAAATAATCCTTATCATTTTACAATTATTCACGAATTCACTTCGAATGTCGGGTATTTTAGCCAAATACACAAAGACTGGCTAAAAATTTCGTAGATAATCTGCACTGCCTTTTTTTAATCATTGTCCCTAGCCAGTTTACAATGCAATTTTGTAATGAATAAAACGCATTTCCACACGATTCATTTAAAAAAACAGGGGCTTATTGTTTCCTCCCCTAAACTCTCATACAAAATGAAGTTATCTTCTCTAATTCTAATTTTCTATTATCAACCAAATTTTTATATTTGACACAATATCTTTATCGAGGATGATCGTGTATCACTTTTTTTATAAATGTAGTTTTTATTTTTTACAAAAAACTGGTGAATAAACATAAAGTCACTTTTTCTTCTACATACATTTTACTATCAATGAAACATTTAACTCTAATTATTTAAGCGAAAGTTATAATTATCTTAGATATTTAAAGCGTCTAAAACTCATAAAAATTCTTAACTGGTACGTTTTTTTTCAAAGCTTTTAGATTTCTAAAATTATTGAATTTATCAAGTTAATTGGAGCATAATCATTTAACTTTTTCATTATAATGGATCTAATTAAACTATAAAAGGGATTGATTTAATTTTAAAAACATAGGAAAAAAAATTGATGTTTATTATAAAGGTACAACATAGGCAGATCCAATTTAATGGGACTTATTAATTTTTATAAATAAAATAAAAACATAACATATAATTTAACCCACATCAAAAATATGAAGAAAAACCCAATTTTAACAAAAAAAAAAAGCCTAGTAAAGCAACCACCATAAAAATATTATTCGTCTGTCTAAATTTCCTGTGTACTTTTTTAGAAAACAGGGATTAAAAAGTGATAATGGTGGAGACTGAGAAAAATTCAAAATAGGATAAAAGTTTATTTTATATTCTTGATTTTAAAAGACTTTATTCAAAACTAATTATAATAATATATATATAATTATTGGAAAAGTTTTGTTTGAAAGTATTGTTCAGAATACGATTTGTTTTTGCCTTTGAATACAGAATTGTTAATTAATACGTTTTTAAATGTATACCCAGACAAAAAGTTTCATCGGATTTTTTTATTTTATCGATTTTAAACACTGCTCAGCTTACTTCGTTACTTTTAGTATTTTACCTAATCTCCATTTTGGGACACATAAGGTTGCCTTACATGAGTGTTCTAAATAAACTTTCTACTACTCTTATGTTCCAAACCCCTTAAACTAGTTGAAACCCTTTGAAGTGTAAATAATGATCAAAGCAGAGCAAACATATCTTTTCGTTTCGAAGAAGTTATCTAAGACGAGAAGAGAAACTCCTTCATATTCCCTAGTTGCTATTTATTCCTGATATTGCTCCACTATAAATGACTCTCGAGAGCACTTGTTTGAGGGTAAATTCATCATTCATATATCTTATTTTCCTTGAGGAAGAGAATAAAAAGTATAGCAGGATGGGAATTAGTGGTCTTTTAGACTTTTTAGAGGGGATATGTGACACACAATAATATTTCTGTATTTGAGTGTGTTCAAAAATGAAAAAGGTATATTTGGAGAAGAATTTTAGACGTTCTGCTCATTAGAATGTTGTGTGAAAATCAAAGCTTGAAGAATGAAGGTGGGGTTTTCAACTGTGTTTAAACATGACGGGATAATAGTGTGGCGAGCTTAGTCACCACTATAAAAGACAAATTATTCAAATGGGCTATAAATGGTATTTGAATAAAAATAGTCAGTCCTCCGTTTCCGTTCAACTTCCGTTTTGACCAGTTTGTTTCGTCTTGCGTTGACGATTGAATCTTCGAGTTCTTCACCCATTCTATGGCGACCCCGCCATTGAGTGCTTCTTCGGGTGTCGTCCTGGCCCCGGCCACTTTGATTATCCCGCAACAGCCACCTGCAATGGATACTTCGACACCATTCGAAGAGTCCCCTCCGATGCCATCAGCCTCCCTCTACCCTGATCTAGGTGAGTGCGATCTCAATGAATCTCTAATTGGTTTCAATAAATCGATGCTAGTCAAATTTGTCAAAGCTTGCTCATTAAAAGACTGTTCCTTACTTGCAAAAGCCCGCGACAATGTTAACCTGCTTCTTGCCGCACTAACGGAAAAAATCACGTCCAACACGTTGCCAAATGAGATAAAACCCGACCTCATGAATGATCTTCTGCAAGCTACTACTGAGTTAAGTAACAGAATGGTTGAAGTAGTAATGGGATCTGACCTCGGTAAAATCGCGAAATATGTATCAAAGCACCACAATGAAGGTATTTCACTCAGCCAAGCATCCGGCCCCCCTAACACTGGTAATACTGAGGACAACATGGAGTTTAAAGTGCAGAAGGGTAGCCGCAAACGCCAGCGCGACCAAAGAGCGATGACCGAAATTACGACGGTAGCTAATAAATATCAATGTTTAAGTATCAACGAACAAGAGGGAATGCAAATTCAAAACGAAACTAATGATGATATGGAGGCTTCGGACGGCGAAGAGGCCCCGCCCCCTGTCAGAAAGGGCCCTCCCATAATTATTGCAAATGCGAGAAATCCTAAGCAACTTCTGCAAGAACTTTCGACAGTAGTAGGACAGCCAATTTATGGCATTATGCAAAGAAAAGACCTCAAAATCACCCCACCAACTCCTGAAGCCCATCGATTACTGAAAAAGCATCTTGCAGATCAAAAAATTCAAAGCCACTCTTTCCCACTTAATGAGGAGAAGCAACTCAAAGTAGTTATCAAAGGGCTGGACGTTGACTACCCCATCGAGGAGTTGCGACAGGAACTTCTTGAGATCGGTTTTCCTGCGGAAAACATATCCCAAATGCCCGACAGGAAATTTGATGAAAATGCACAGAAGAAAAAATACCTCCCTATCTTCATAGTTCACATGAAAAAATCACCTGAAACAAAAGAAATTTTTAACGTAACAGCCATATCCCACATCAGAGTCAAAATTGAACCGCTACGCCGTCGGAATATCGCGGCCCAATGTTTCCGCTGTCAATTATTTAATCACTCCTCTCTTTTCTGTACTCGAGATCCAGTTTGCGTGAAATGCGCGGGATCTCACTTTTCTTACGAGTGCAAAAAGACCAGACAGACCACTCCCAAATGTGCGAATTGCAAAGGCGAGCATACTGCAAACTTCTCGGGATGTCCCAAGAACCCTTTTAATCAGCCACCTTCCCAACCACCTAAAGTCAATTTCTGGACCGACAGAGAAGCGAAACGCACAGCACAGATCAATAATAACCCCGCCCCTTCGCAAACACAGAGCCAGCCCCCAACCAATCAGAAAACTCCAGATTCCGCATCTTCAACCAACCAATTCAATACAACTTTCCTCGACAGTAATTTCTCCACCAAAATTCAAGACACTATTGAAATAGCCAAGAATATTTTCCAAACATGGAGCTCAGAAGTATCAATAATTATTAAATTCGGATCTACTATCCAAGCCATTCAAAATATACTAAACATCTGGAAATAAATGTCTCGACACCCACAAAGAAACTCACTTTGCATCATCTCTTGGAATGCTAACAGCATCAGAGGGAAAATTCAAGAATTCCGGCTCTTTGTCACAGAACACAAACCAGACATAATTTTAATACAAGAATCTCACTTGCGTCCCAGTGACGGCCTTACCATTCAAAATTACATCATCCATCGAACTGATCGTCTTACTCACCGTGGTGGCGGCACAGCTATTGGAGTCAAGATTGGTCTAGAGCATCACCTTCTACATCTACAAACCACCACCTTAGAACACACAACAATAGCCCTAAAAACCAGAAATGATAAGCACTACACCATCTCTTCAATCTATAAACCACCATTAAATAAATTAGATCTAAACGACATCATAAATTTAACTCAACTAAACGAACATTTTCTGTTATTTGGAGACTTCAACTGTAAACACCGTTCCTGGAATAATCGCATCAACAACACCGACGGTAATCAACTGTACCAATTTTGCACTAACCACTCGTACGAAATAATTGCACCACCAACTCACACTTATCACGGCGCATATGGATCCTCAACACTTGACATCGGCATTTCATCTCACCTGCTTCCGTCCAAGATCCAAAGTTTTGCAGCTCTCACTAGCGACCATAACCCAATAGCAATGACCATACATGATTCTACACTAATTTCTCCTGATGAACGTAATATAAGAATAACAAATTGGCAAAGATTCCACGACATTCTCTCAGTCACTGTTCCCGGAAATCCTTCAACTAATTCTACAGTCGACATTGATGACACTATTGAAGCTCTCACTGACTCCATTTGCGCTGCTCGCGAGTCGGCTAGTCGTTACAGGCAAATCTATCACCCTCAAAGAAGTATTCCACCAGACATAGTTTCTCTCATCCGCTACAAAAATACCATCAGAAAAAAACTGGCAACAAACCCGATTCCAACCATTTAAAACACACCTCAACAAGCTACAAAGGGAAATAAAAAAGAAGCTGCAAACCTTTAGTAACCAAAGCTGGAACAAATTTTTAAGCCAACTAAACACAGAAGATGGGTCCTTATTCAAAATCAATAATAGCTTAGTCAACAAATTCCAACCTACTCCGCCTCTCATCCATCCAGATAACAATAACATCATAGCCAACACGGACGAAGAAAAAGCGGATCTTTTTGGCTCTACATTAGCAGCGACGTTTAGAACCAACACCCACCTTTCCAATCCGATAAATGACATCATCGTTTATGGTACTAAACATGCTTTTTTAAGCTGTGCCCCTCCCTCTCCTGCACCTTTCTTCATTTCACCTTACGACATAGCCAATATCATAAAATTAAGTAAATCAAAGAAAGCCCCCGGCCCAGATACTATAACCAACCAAGCTCTGAAGCAAGTCCCTATTAACGTCATAACTAATCTCACCAAAATTATAAATGCCTGCCTCCAAAAGAACTACTTTCCAACTGCCTGGAAGAAAGCTATAGTAATCATGATATCTAAGCCAGGTCAGAAAAAAAATGAACCAAAAAATTACAGGCCTATTTCACTACTAAACGTCTTTTCAAAAATCTATGAAAAAGTTCTACAACAAAAAATTAACCAGCACTGCCAAGAAAACAACGTCATCCCTCCGGAGCAATTTGGTTTCCGCTCCAAACACTCGACGGTTCACCAACTACTCCGTATAACAAACGCTATTACTGATGGATTTAACCACTCACGTAATACCGGTGCTGTTTTTCTTGACGTAGCCAAAGCGTTTGATCGAGTGTGGCATGACGGCCTCATCTTCAAACTCATAGCAGCCAAATTCCCTCCATACCTAACCAAAATAATTTACTCCTTTCTACAATCAAGATCTTTCCAAGTAAAAGTAGGCAAGTCTCTTTCCTCACCATTTCCCATCCAGGCAGGTACACCTCAAGGAGCCATACTTTCACCAATACTTTACAATATTTACACCCACGACATCCCAAAAACCCCCAAGACTTATCTACATATCTTCGCTGATGATACAGCCATCATTTCTCAAGCCTTCAAAAACGTCTCCATCAGAAAAAATCTCAATGAAGCCCTCCGAAGAATAGAATCCTGGTGCAGAGCGTGGAAAATTGAAATCAATACTAAAAAGACTCAGGCCATCATCTTTTTCAAGAAGAAAAGACGTAAAATCCCAAAACAACTTCAACTATTTCAAGACAACATTAAATGGACTAACACAATTAAATACCTCGGAGTGCATCTGGACAATAAGCTACTTTACAAAACTCACATCAACGAAACGATCAAAAAGTACCAAAGGAAGATTCATATGATGTACCCCCTCTTACGCGGAAATTCTGGTTTATCTCTAAAAAACAAAGTCTTGCTATTTAAATCTATCCTCCGTCCTCTCATTACCTACGCTGCCCCCATTTGGGCCACATCAGCAAAAGCCAACATAAAACGCCTCATCATACTACAAAACAAAGTCCTACGTTGCATTACCAACGCTCCTTGGTATGTATCAAACAAAGACCTCCATCAAGATCTCAAAATTGAAGCGCTCACAAAATTTATCGGAAAAACAGCCAAGAACTTCTTCCTATCAATAGAGAATCACCCTAACTCCTTAATCAGCGTACAAACCATCTTTTCGGACTCAAATCCTGTCAACAAATATCCTTTTTCCACTACTGCAATTTCTCAACGATTCCAGCCTCCGTGATCCCCATTGCTCCGCCCACTAGCTGCCTGGCTCAAGTGGAGCACCAATCAGAAAGCTGTATTTCACAACAGACATCCAATCGACTCTTTCCCTGTCCAAAGTGCATTTTGAACTCATACCATACATTTTCCTGCAAATTCATGAAATTTAATTAATTTAGTACTAATGTTCGCTCTATTTTTCTGTCACATTGTATCGCTCTATTTTTTTCTGTCACATTGTATCGCTCTATTTTTCCTGTCACATTGTATTGCTGTCTGTATTGTATCACTGTATTGCTGTCACAAATCGAGCCCAAATTCCTAATTCTGTTATAGAAACTCACCATCAATTATCAAGCTACTCTCGAGTAATTTGTTGGTCCTCGACCTTTTTCTTTTCTTCCGTGTGTTCTCGTCCCCCCCCCCCTCTACCCTCTTTTCTTCTTTATTGGCATCATGGCCACACTATTCATGTTTTGTACCACTCATGTCCCCTATTTCCTGCGGTTCAAAAGCGCCTTACGGCGCTGTCAAACCACAAAATTGATGATGATGATGATGGGCTATAAATAAAGCATTTTCAATCTCATGACTATCTGAGTGAACTTCTTTTTAAATTTGAACTAAACAAGCTAAATTTGTGCAGTGTGATAATCGTAGTCACCATTAAATTAGGTTAATTGGGTTACCTTTTAACATTATGTGGGTTAAGTTTACCTGGAATCGAGCTTTCTCCAACTCTTATATTTTTATAAATTTGTTTTCCTTCATCAACTACCAAATAGAATTATATTCCAGGTTAACCCTAGGTTAAGTTAGTGGTAGTGATGGGTAGCCGGTAGAATTTCATGACAACTAGGGTAGTGGTTCACGGACTTTCATGAGTTGGTAATTACTGTTGTAAAAAGTACCAAAGCATGGGTGGCTCATAGTTCAGTGTCCAGATTCCCAACCTCTTCCCAAGCTTCATTACAATTCATTACTCCTTCTATTAAAAGAACTCAATGTCGAAACCCCGTCAGCCTCCGAAATGCCTAACAATAACTCCCCTAGCAGCGGTTGCCTCGGCAACCGGGAAATCCGATTTTGAATCTTTTCCCGCCTTCCCTTTCATCGGGGATAATCGAAATCTTAAACGCGCGATGCTAATAACTACTGAACCTCCCTAAGCACGATATTCGATTGTAATGGAACGTTTTCCGAGCGCTATTTTCGTCGCTTGAAAGAGGAGAGGAGCGCTGTTCGATGAAGGGATTAAAGAGCCAGAACGGCGTTCCGGCTGTTTTTTCTTTTATTTCCTAACATTCTCTTACTTGTTTTCTCTATTCCCCCTCTTTTCTTAATTATCTTCACTGTTGACGTATAATATCTTCTATCTACATTAGTTCCCAACTCGAAGACTATATAAATGGCGACCACTAAGGGTACGGTCAGCCAGAAAATCAGCATGGTATCTCTTCAAAAAATCTGCCCTTTCTCCCCATTCATGACTCCTCCAACAATAGCGAAGGAGTCCGAAGTCATCCCCCCAGTCAATTAGCAGACCCCCGACCCCCGATAGTGACTTCTCGCTCCTCCCCGAGGGCTGTCTTTTGTTGGAGGGAATATTAAAGGGGGTTGATTAAAGGGGGTAACCAGAAACAGCAGATTTTTTGAACAGATACCATGCTGATTTTCTGGCTGACCGTACCGTAAGGCCCCAGCCACACCAAGGAAGTGGTGGCGGGAGCAATAAAAAAAGCGTTATCTTGACAGGCGGACTCAGGTTCCCCATGCAGCCTTCCCAATAGAAGAGAGGGGGTTGAGAGTGTCTTGTTTACTCGACTGTCCAGGAGGTTAAATTAACGTTATCTTGTATTGCGAAGGCTGCGAGGGGAACCTCGAGTCCGTCTGTCAAGATAACGCTTTTTTTATTGCTCCCGCCACTACTTCCTTGGTGTGGCTTGCCTTTAGGGCTCTTTTATAGTCAAGCTGAAAAATCTGTCAGCTTGAAACTCGATCCAAAACAGGTGCCCGGCACGCGACTCCTCGCAACCTTCGCAATGCAAAGAGAGGGGGTCGAGAGGTCGAGAGCGTCTTGTTTACGCGACGTTCTCAACCCCCTCTCTTGTATTGCGAAGGCTGGAAGGGGAAAGTGTGTCGGGGTCCAGTGATTGATAGTTTTTAAGTTTCAGCTCAGATTCAGCTTGACTATAAAAGAGCCCTTAAGGCTTAAATTTGACACTCCTAGACTTTTATTACGGCCGGAGAAACCTCAGTCTTATCTCTCCGATCTCTTTGTTTGGTTTGGGGACTCCTGTCGGAGGAGGGGTTTTCTATTGTTCGGTAATTGATCACACAAAGAAACTGAGGTTTCTCCAGCCGTAATAAAAGTTTAGGATGGGCCTTAGAGTTTTATACAAACCCTGCTTTTATGTCACAAAAGACTGCTTGAGGTCATAAGTGGTCAATAGAGTATTTTCAGGTGACGTCACAACCGGTTATTACCTTTCATATTATGGTTTGGTCGATTGTTTTGTATGGTGAAAAACTAGAAGTTTGAGATTTCGAGAGGGAGATAGTATACCTTGAAATTCCCCTGAGCGTAAAGCTTATTAGATTAACTTTTATCACGAGGAGGAACAAAATGGAGTACGCAAAAATTAGATGAAACACTATTTTTAGGAAAATTTATAAAAGTTTTATGGGGGAAGACCCCTCTTTTATTGATATTCAGTATTAAAAGATGTTTAGGGTCCAAAATTTAAAAATCATCTAAAATTTTTGAAAATAGAGTAATACATTCACAACATGTAAATAACGTTCGTCCCTCTTTACTAGAAAAGTTCCATATTAAAAACTCGACCCCCGAAAAATGTATCATTTATGAGCCAGATTACTTTGCGGCCCGCCACATGGCTATAGTGATTTCGATTGCGGCCCTCGAGTACTTGGAAGTTGGAATAACTCCCGATCTACTATAATAACTGATGCATAATGAATGTAAGAAGTGGGGAAAATTGCATAATTAAATTTGAAGAATCGTATTGTGGTGTATATGTATCTAATTGTTTTTCTTCTTAATCAGTATGATTTTAAACTTCATATCAAATGAAAATATCAGTTAAAATGGTTTGGTTTTTTAAAATTAATTTTTTCTCCAAAATATCTATTTAATTATAACTGAAATCATAATGAATGGCTTAAATAAGAAAGGAAAAGGGTTCCGGTAAATTTTACTCTTGTATTTAAGTTATAGCTCTTTGGTTAGAATTTAAGCCCTGCCTTACACTTAAAATGCGCAATTTCTCATCCGTACACTCCTTCAATCACTTCAAACACAAAGAAAAACCCAAGATCTACGAACAACAGAATAAAGCACTTACTTCATTTACTTCGGTTTTACGAGTCCTTTTGAGAGAATCGGAGAATTAGCGTCTTCAGAGAAGTGCGATCTAAGCTTTTCATCGTATTACGAGCCCCATTGAAGCCCCTCAATCGCTTAATCGATAGTTCGATTAGTTAATCGGTGGAAACTTAGTTTCGGGGATTTAATCGATAGAGCAACACTGGCCACCGGAAAAGAGGAATTATCGGACGGTATCCTAAGCGTGGGTTTAATTATGTTGGGGGGAAAAGTTGTACGACAAAATTAACTTTCATTTTGTTATTCATTACAAAATTGACTCAAAATAGGTTTCGTATTTCGTTATTAAGTTTAAAACACGAGAAACCTTATTTGATATTAATGCATTCTACAATCTTGAGTTACAATGTGTTTTTCTCCGAAACATCCCGAAAAATTTAAACATAAATTATCGTTTCATGTGTGATCAAATATTTTAAAAAATTACCTGGGTTTTCGAGGCATCAAAGTTCGAATTTATCATTAACTAGTAATCATGTCAATTTGAATCAGATAGGTACGTACATAACTTAAAAAGTCGGCCCTGGTTTATGTATAAAAATCAAAATCCATCCCTGTGTTTTTTACTCAATTAGAAGTCAATGATTAATCAAATGGAGTAAAATATATCGTTCTCACCTCATCAAAACCACTAACCAACTTTTCTAGGTCTAGAAAGTTTGTTGCATTTCCAAAGTAATCGAGATACCTCTATTGGAGAACTTTCTATTTCTCACTCTGACGAGCACTAATATTATTTATAATACTCGTGATTAAAAAAATATTACACCAAAAATTTATTATCAAGTTGATCGGTAAAATTTATTCAAAGTACCTAATGATTGAAATTATCAAAGATCCAATTTTAATTTTTATGGGATTTCAATGCTTTTATTTGTTTCCATATTCATTAATTTTAAACTTCCTCTGGTCCCACGATCAATTAAAAGATAAAATATATCATAGGGGTATTCTCCACCATTGCATGATAGAGATATTTTTTGGAAATTCATCTATGTCAAATTGAATCGTTTATTTCCAAAACCAGTCAAGTGACAAATTGTTGATTTTGGGTAAATCAAAGAAAACTTCCCACCAACTTTAAATTTTTTTTAAAATTTATATTCTTTTATATGAAAGTTAACCACTTGTGTAACTGTTTGATAAACATGAAACTTTTTTTTATCTATATTAGGGGGGGCAGGGGGGGCAATTGCCCCCCCCCCAGGTTTCCACTCTTAAGTGAAAAATTGCTGAGAGTCCCTGGAAAATTTTGTAACTTCCACAAGGAGCAACAGATTTAACTCAAAACATCCCGAAAGCAGTTAAAGCACTACTTTTGAGGGTCTAATTTCAAAATTTTCTGGGGGAGAACCCCCAATCCCCCTCCTGACCTTTGATGTCTGTTATACAATTTGTCTCCCTTGAAAATTCTGCCGCTTACAAGAAGCAGTTCCATTTGGGAACCAAAGAGTTTGAAGCCCCTAGGAGTCTGGTTTAAAGGGGAATTTTCAAAAATTTTTACTGGGGGAGGATCTCCGTAAAAAACTCCCTTGAAAATTTTACGTTTATTTATAACTTTTTTCCCCTAGAAAATTCTATGCTTTACAAGGAACTGTTCTTTTTTAATGTAACCCAAAGGACCTCAAAATGAGCTGAAACACTACTTTAAAGAGGCAAATTTCAAAAAATTTTCTGGGGAGGACCCCCAGACCCCCCTTTAAAATTTTTAAATATATATTATGTTATACAGTATATTTTCCTTGAAAATTCTGCCACTCACAACAAGCAGTTCCCTCTGGGTGCTCCCCAACGAGGTTGCAAGGGAGATAAAACCCTAGTTTAAAGGGAAATTTTCAAAAAAAATTCTGAGGGAGGACCTCCGGCTCCCCTTGAAACTTTGATGTTTATTTGTAACTTTTTTCTATAGAAATTATGTGGTTTACAAGGGGCTGTTCTCTTCGTGTGTAACTTAAATGTTGTAAAAATGAAGCAAAATTTAAAAATTTTTCTGGGGGTGACCCCCAGACCCCCCATTTTTACTTAGAACTTATGATGTTGAGCCACCCCCCCCCCCCCAAAAAAAAACAAGTCTGGTTACGGCGTGGCTCAGCCCCACTTAAAAAAAAATCCTTGCCCCCCCCCCAACTAAAAACTGAAATGACGCCCCTGATTGACAAATGTAAAAAAAATAATAAAAAGTCTGCACTTGACTGGTTTCTGAAACAAACGACCATCACTATCGTAAATGTCGTATGAAATATTCCAATTTCATTTGGGACTTGAAAAATAAATGAAAAATTAACATTTTAAAGAGTTTAATACCCCTGTTATGGATACATATTTGTTCTGGGAATGACTACTCCTCATCATACACTCGATCTATTGAGCATTCTGCTTCTGTTGTAGGCCATTGAAAAATTGTCTCATAAAACTCTTGGTATCCAACCAAGTAGGGTTTAGAGTAGGGTGTTAGTTTGGAAGAGAAATCAGTCAAGCGCTGTCACTTGTCTTCTTTCTAAAATAAACAAGGATTTCTAGGCTTTGCTACACCGTTACATGGGGGCAGAACTTGATTTTTTTTTGCATCAAATAATGTATGTATTTACCTTTACAAAACAGTAACTGACCAGTAACTCAATTTTCAATTTTTTGTCACTAGACTGGTTTCTGAAATAAACTATTAAATTTAGATACTTTTTGTTTGACGGTCAGGGAAAAGAGAGAAAAGGGATTCATATCGAATTCTTCTTGTTCCAGGATCGTATTGAGTCAAATACTGTGACTCACCTCTGGTGATCGTTCATGTGGGTGGACAGAAACGGCCGTCCCGTCTCCCCACCCCCCAGGAGCCCCGGCTACAAAGACAAACCCACCTTCAAGAAGGTAAGTCTCAAAACCACCTTTTTGCAATTTTTAAGAAACTAAATTCACCACTAAAAAATTTAATATTAAAACTATATATTTATGAAGTACCATTCATTTATGTAGTTTATCCTTGTCTAGTTTTTAAATCTCAGTGCATTAATTGTTGCTGGGAACTTTATTCAAGCATTTACATTTAGTCCGACCGTCACGTGAAAAACCTTCGACCTCGTGCAATATTGGGACGGTTGTAATGGAAACGGGCTATTCCCCCCCTCCATATGGGAGTGAAGGTAATTCATTAACGCTGAAAAATAGTTGTGCCTAATCTGTGTGACTATGGTTTAGCTTTGAACTTTTCAAAGTTTGGTTTTTATGTCAAAGTTTTTCTCACGAAGGTTGGGCTATACCCGTTTAAGGGTGGAGGAGGATTTTTGACAGCTACTTAACCATGTGTTAAGGTGTAGTCAGAGGACCTCCCATAATAACATATCGTCAGCTTACAGGAGAAAGGCACAAAGTCACCTTTGGCTCAACTGCACGCTTAATTAGGCAATATCCAACGCTTTATTTTGTGCCATGAAGTTTCACCAGCACACTGGTCGCTTTTCAGATTAACGAGATTTTCGAAACTCGCTCGTTCGTTGACGTCATTCTACCGCTTTCGAGAGATTCTCCAAAAGTGACTTAGTGCCTTTCTCCTATAAGCCGACGACATGATTGTCATCAGAACGGATAAACATATTCCTCCCACAACTTTCAATGCTCACTGCTTTAAAAAAATATCTAATGACAATTTTTTCATTGATTTACTTCCGACGATCCACTTGTGGTCATCGGATCACCAGTAGAGAACCACTAACCTAGAACTTCATCGGAACGAGAGACTATTGACCACTAGGTTATTCCCTCCTGTCTATTAATGACCAGAGACTGACAATATATTATCCGAAGCTCCGGTTATCATTAAGGACTGATGCATCAGAAGCATCCCCATCTATTATTACCATCGTGCATTACTAATGCTGATCTCTAGATTGTACTACTATTCTGTACTCTAGATACTATACTGCCTAAATATAGAAGGTATTATAAAGAATCCTTACAACATTGAACAACGTTATAAAGTTTCAAGTAGTTTTGAATGAGTTCGTTGTGTTTGATATAAGGAATGCAATTTTTAATAAAAAAATATATTATAGAATCTAATAAGAAATAAGTAGGAAATGCGTAGTATTACGCGTTCATATTTCCTGTTTGGTGTTAATCACAGTTATGAGTTAAGAAACTAAACGCAATTTTAAAAAAATAATAGTTTTTATTGATGAATGTGAACTAGGCGTGGATCAGGTCTCCAACAAGGGGACGAGGGCACTTTTTTTTGGATCACCTCTACCTTTGGATGCAAATAGACAAAATTTTACTTTTTTTTCTTTAAAGATCTCTCCAGATCCCCCATGAAATTTCTCCCCCCAGAAAATTTTAGGGATTTTGACCCTAAATAACTCATTTTTGATTATCAAAAGCACTAAATTAGCGAAAAAGTTTGAACAATCTGGGGAAAGTTACCCAATGGGTTTAAAGAAAAGGGGCCAAGAAGGGAAAAGGAAAAAATTGCAAAAAGGAGAAAAATTTTAAATGACTGAAAAAAAATATCTTTCAGAATCTACTTTCTTCTTTCTCCGTTTTACGCCTTTTCTCTCTTTTTTCCCAGCCAAAGGAAAGGGACACTTTCCGGAGTGCCCCCCCCCCATGAATCCACGCCTGATGTGAACTACAGAGTTCCTTTAGATTTTAGAACATCTAGTTTTATGGGTAAAGGAGATAAATATTAATTTCAGTCTCCCACATTCAATACCTGTATTGTGATTTCCATTTCAAATGATGCGAACTGAATATTAATTCTTGTGTTATACGTCCATTTCCTACACTCAAATCTACTTAACGATACGCAACTTCTTAAAAGGATTTTACTGTAAATGTATGATCTGTACTTTCCATTTAACATGTATGCACGCATACATAATGTAAAAAAAAAACCTTCAGAATTATAAAAACATGGGGAAGAAAATTTATACCAAAGAAGATACGTACTACTCTTACGATGCAGTCTGTCACGAAATAACATCAGGCAGGAGGTAAAAAAACATCAATTTAATACAGTCTAAAAAAGGTATACATTGAGAATACGTGAAGTTCTCAAGAACAACAGAAACCAAATTATGTACTTATGCAATATTAAAGTTAGAATCAAACTTCATTTAGTTCAGTTCAGACCACAACACTTACAAAGAACAATAAATTAATTGTATGCCGTAATCAGTTAGACTTTAATGAAATGAACTTATATTTTTTTGTTTGACTTCCTTAGGGATGGTCGTTGGTGGCCATTGGCCGCTAGGACCTATCAGGGGCACCGAGCCATCGAGGCAAACAGCCTCGTAGTAAGCTCGCAGTAAGGAGTAAGATTTAACCTCTGAAATCCTTTAGAATTACCTAAACATAATAAGAAACCTTAGTTACCAACCTATTTTTTGATTTCTCTTGAATTACTCAATTTTTAACTGAAACTTTTAAAAAAAATCTGAAAGTTTTCGCATCGAGCTAAACACAGTTTTCTCCAATGCAGATATTCCTATCGGAAAACATACATGAAAAATACATCAAACTTTCAATATTTTCCATGACAACGCATCCCAAAAAAATGTGTTGTTAAGAATCTCTAGGTTTTCGTATCAAAGCAGTAAACAGAATCCTTCAAAACTTCGTTCCAAATAGACTGAAATCTTTCTCTCTTAGCCAGTCTGTGGCATAATCATGGTTCATACATGGATATCATAAATATTTTCAACGCAATGAAGTTGTTTTTCGTTTTTAAACTTATTGTTGAGTAAATTCTTAGATATGCTGTAAAAATACATTTTGAAAAATATTTTATGCTTACCGGTTAACATAAAAAGTGTATTTTATTTAAGAAAAAAAAAACAATATTTCTCTTTCTGCTGGTAGTATTATCAAAAAAAATATTGTAAAAAGTAGAAACAAGGTGTATTAAAATGGTTTAAAAAAGGTAACTGTTTTATCATTTTCTTATGATCGAGTCACATAGTTCTAGTTTTAAAATTTACAAAGAAAATTCCTAAAAAATACGTTATCATCAAATATCCTTGAATTTCAAGCGAATCAATAAAACTCAACATCCTTTTTAATTTTTATACCCAAACCAAGTCCGATTTTTTAATTTAATAGTAATCAAAATTTAATAATCAATTTTGTTTTTTTGACCCTTAAATTCAAACCCTTGTAAGTTTTGTCAAAATTACGAATTCAATTAACTTTTCGACCACTGAAAACACAATTTGCTTTTTTTTTTTCAAAAAAAGTTAAATGAAAACTACTTCTGACGTACTGACGTTCGTAATACATCTCAGACGCAAAAATAATGAATAACAAAGTACATGAATAGAATAGTACTTGGGAAAATAATCCCCTGTTTACTATTAGTCGGTTTTCGAAACGAACTTCTTTTGCGAGAACTTTCATTCCCAATACAAATATTTACTCAAATCTTCCTGGATTAAAATGAATAATGTAAGTTTCTGTATGTCATCCATCGATTTCAAATGGATCTAGTATATCTATAGCAAGTGGAATTTCCAAAGGAATGATGATCCTTTGAATTGAAAGGAAATATAGTATACGAATTCAAGACTTTAGAAAAGATGATAGAAACTAAATAGTGTCGGAAGAGATTACAGAATATAATCATTTTCTTTATTTTTCTATGGTTATAGAAATAAAAATTATCAAAAGCAGCTTAAATTTCATAAAATGCGTTAAATTTTTAGTTTAAAATTTCATTTAAAATTTTAACACTTTAGTCTTTAGTTTAATCGAATAAAGTTAGAGTTGTGCTTGTTTTTATTTTATGGAAAGGTTCCAACATCTTTGCTTCTTTTCATTTTTGAAGAAAACAGTAATTTCACTCTTCTCCCGTGGTTCATGTTATAATCTTCGCTTTTGTTGGAGGGGGGGGTCATTGAATGGGGTGTTTGATGTTTCTTCCCTATTGGAAAAAGTTCACAAAACCAGTATCAAAATGATACTAGAACCAGTATAAATCATACTGGAACTAGTATCCATACTGGAAAAACATACAGGAAATTTTAAAACCAGTATGACACCATACTGGAAACTTTAAAACAAGTATGAAACAATACTGGAAATTTCGATACTGGTTTTAATGGATACTGGGAACTTCAATACCAGTATGAATCAATACTGGAAATTTCGATACTAGTTTTAATGAATACTGGGAATTTCAATACAAGTATGAATCAATACTGGAAATTTCGATACTGGTTTTAATGAATACTGGGAATTTCAATACCATTATGAACAACACTGGGAATTTCGATACTGGTTTTAATGAATACTGGGAATTTCAATACCATTATGATCAACACTGGAAATTTTGAAACCGTACTGGGGAACGTTGATACCAGTTTTAATGAATACTTTAAATTTTTATACTAGAATAGAATGTACAAGAATTTTTAAGTGCACTTTATCCAGCCTGACGGAACCCAATGGGAGTTGAAAAATACTACTTTGGCGAGGCTCTTGTCCCAGTTTCAAATTATGCCGTATATTTTTGGTTTGGGTCTTAGGTTTTCAACGTCCTTCGATTACTCAAAACTAGGTTCAGTGGACTTATAACCAATTTCATCCTAATCAGCTCAAATGCAGGCGTGGATCTATGGGGGAGCACTCCAGACAGTGCCCCCTTGGCAGTAGTTCTCAACCATGTTCTCAAAGTTCAACCATGTTCTCAACCAGTAGGTCAAAAAATAGTTAACTACCAACTACTAACTAGTCCGGGAAAATCTATTTGCAACTAGTAGTTAACTATTTTTTCCTGGGACTAGTTACAACTAGTAGTTAACTGTTTCCCAAAGTTACTACTAGTTAACTGGTCTATTTAATTTCATAACCTGTTTTTTGCCCAAATTCTAATACATCCTTCTTATCTATATCACAAAAAACGCGCAAAAAGGGCCTTTAATTCTGGTTATGGTATTTTGAGTACTCTACCATCTTAATTAAATTTGTTACAGTACAACTTTTTCTATATTTTGATAAACATTTTAATAAGAATTTTTTTTAAAGTAGTTGATTGTTTCTCCTGATTCAAATAAACTGGTGCTGCTCTGTACTGATGCCGATCTGAATCGTATAGAGATTTCGACCGGGATGGAGGGATAACAACGGGGAGGTGTCACAGAGTGGTATTCTGCTGGTTTACCACTGTAGAATAATGATCAGGCAAGCAGGACAGAAGTTCAACGTGGAAAAAAAAATATGGAAATTTTCATAAAAATCCAAAAATTGAATTAAAAATAATGTGGTAGAAACTTTTAATTATTATTATTATTATTATTATTATTATTATTATTATTATTATTATTATTATTCAGCTCTTACTTCTCTTGTATTTTTTTCATCGCAGGCCTCTGTAATTGATCCAATTTTGGAAGATTTGTGAATAGACTGATGGGCGTTGGCAATTTTTTGGGGTGGAAAATTCGCTAATATTAGAAACTTATTCCTCAACAACGCCCATGTGTTATCTCACATATTTTATGAGTGTGAATTAAATATTAAAAACTGGCTTGGGTAATTGTACAATTACCTGCTTGAGATGAGAAGGGTTGAGCAAAGGGACTTTCTTTTGCTTGAAAAGAGGGAAATTATTAATTGTGTAATACACGCCGCTCATGGAATAGGTGCAGAAGATAATCAATACCCTTTATAAAATTACATTTTAATACAGTTATAGGGTAGGGGCTAATATTTTAATTAATTTCAATTTATTAAAAGTGGTAAAATAGATTGATTATGCTGACACCCCTAAAAGTTTATCGTTGCCACCACGCTGAAACCACAAATCTGCTCTTTATATATTTGAGAAAAATGCCCCCGTTGAAAATGAGGAGAGTCCTGTTTCGTTGGCATGGCGACAGAAATGTAAACGAGAACTCAACCTATGATAGACAGACAGTATCCCCAAAAAATACAGTTAAGCGAAACAATCAAGAGAGCAGGCTGACGGTTCTACATGTTACCATAATTATACATTTTTCACTACAGTCAAAACATATTAATTCTTTTCATTCAAGATGGTAGCCACAAAATTCAAATTTACGCTAGTTCAAAGGAGGAAAATCTAAAGTCCTTTCATGATTTATGAACGGTCAAGAGTGTCAAATTTTATCAAGTTATGCATATCTTCGAATAAAAATATACCCTCTACATTTCTAAGTGAAACATACAGTATAACTTTGATAACTCAAAATTGAATGAACCCTAATATAAATTCGAGATATCGAGTTTTCGAAGTAAAAAGGTTACTCCAAATATAAAATTAGTTAGTACTTTCTTTCAAGAGGACAGTATTTTTTTTCGAGATATAAAAGTTCGAGATAACGAGGTTATACTGTAACTCAAATTAAAAGAATCAAATCAGTTTATTTCATTTTTTTAATTAATCACTATATAAACATTACAAGTTGATAACAACTCATTCAATAGATTTATTCATCAATTAAATACTTCCTTTTAGGCGGATAAAATTAATATTCAAAAACAATTTTATCTCAATTAAGAAACACGATAAAACAAAACTGGCTTTTTCGAGTATCTATTCACCTCTCAGCATGATCTCCATTCGGATTAGTAGAATATAAACTACCCACCGTCAAGTGATTATTCAAGCAGAGCAAAACGATTCGAAACTTTTCTGAAATCATCCCAATCAAGGTTTTAATTAATGATCTTAATTGAATCAGTGTTTCGAATCTCCATTAGAGCGCGAACAGCTTGCTTCTAAAGGCGGGAGAAGACGGCTGTATAGTAGGAATACCGGAATTTAATTTGGCGCTTTTGCTAATTGGTTTTCATTTGCGTATTCCTGTGATGTGTGTAGCAGAGAGTATTTCCCTTTATTGCTGAAACTTCATATATGACGTGTCTTCGGAGTTAGAACAGAACTATTTGTAAAATATGTTTTTTTTTTTTTTAATTTACTCTCATTAGTTCGTGAACCTGTTTATTTTTTCTTTCTCATCTCAGATTCTGTATTTACAGTTTAGTTAGTTCATATTTTTTTCGGAATAAGAACGTGTGGTGCAAATTTAAAAAATTGATTTATAACCACCAGTAAAAAAGAGTTTTACTTTTAATATTAATAAAACTTCAAATCTCAAAATTTTGTATCCATAATTTTTTTTTAACAATTAAGGTAAATGTGGGTATAGTGGACACTGTCCCAATAGTGGCCACCTAGTTGATTAATTTTAATTAATACGATTTAGAGTTATCAAAATAGCGTTAAAATTCATAGGCATAGTAGATTATGCTATCAGGTAATCAGTTAAATAACCACGGATACCACAGATCAGCGTGGGAAGGATATTTAAGTCTTTGAAAATAACACCATCGGCCGAGTTACTAAAATTTGATTTTGCTTATTGAATCGCGTTAGGAAACGGTTTAGTCGGAACTGATTTTTTTAGTATTTATTACGGTTTCATTGACTTTTAAATTCATTTTAAGATTAAGTAGAGTGTATACAATCATACTGAAGAAAATTTATTTGAAAATTTTTACTTTACGAGGATTTAGGGGGATGGCCACTTTACCAACACAGAATCTTAGATTTTCCAATAGTGGTCACTGCAATGGCTTTTAAAAAAAATATAAATCATTTTTAATTTGAATCAGATTTTCTTCAGAAACTGTTGATTATGCCATAAAACGGGTGTTGTACGAATTAGGTTTCATTCAGGCTTCGAGAAATTCCTCTCAAAGCAGCTACAACGTAGGCTATGGGCCCGAAACCATTAAGTCTGTAATTCTAAGTCAAATAAAACTGATTTTATTTTCATCCAAAATATATTTCGCTAGGAAGGAATACTTTTTTAGAACTAAACGATCATACCTACTCAATTTTATGCATAAACCCCCTAGTATAGGTAGAAAAAGAGAGGTGTCCACTTTTGATGCAAAGGGTGCCCACCATAGAAACATCAGATTTATCGATGTGGCCACTATAGAAGCAATTTGGAGTACTTTTAAAAAATTCATTAAAAATACTTTCCCCGATCTAATTACAGTTTTAATTGGTAAAATCGAAAGAAGAGGATCCAGTTGATCTAAAAATAGGATGGTAACCGTTTCCAGGCAAATAGATTGATATTTATAGAGAATTGAAGTGAAACTTTTTCTTAAAGTGTCCACTATACCCACATTTACCTTATATTATCAGGTGTTTGCTTACAACATCTTCTGTTCTGAATAGTAATTAATGTTTTAAAGTTTAACCGTATTTTTTACTGCGAGCTTTTCAGCAGGTTTTTTCATGCTTGAATAATTGAATCTTTTGTTTCAGAAACATGTTAAACTCAAGCACCACTTTTCTTGTTTTGAGAAAAACGACAAAAACTGTACATCAGAATCTCACTACATTTTTATGAAGGCGTTAAGGAATTTCTTTTTTTAGCAGTAGATCTTATTTGGAAATTTTACAGACAAAAATAATTTTTAGACAATTTTCTTCGTTACAGAAAAAAATTATTGAAATTTTTGTACTTAACAGGTTTTTTCAATGTGATCAGAGTGTTCAAGCCTATTTTCATAGCTTAAGTAACTTTTTTTTTAGGATTTTGTAGTAAAACTGGGAATATTAATTCAAAATAACATTTCCATGTTAAATACAAACCGATAAAATTATTATAGAGTTCTTATTTTTTCTCTTATGGTTAGTAGATGTATAAATACTTATTTTTATGAATTATTTCAACTCTACACTCAAAACTAGTGGTAAACCAAATCAAAATGTTCATATAGAAATCTTCGAAGTCAATTAGATGTAAGATGTAACTTTGTGGACAGTAAAACAATTTTGCTTAAGCCAACAAAATCAGTTCAATATTCTGCTCTGGGGTATATTTGATGCCCCCTTTTACTAAAGTGATTCATAGATCCAAAATCTCAATTAAATGGCCACAAGCATGGAAATTTTGAATATACTATACCAAAACGTCCTTACTCTTGAGATTTTAAAAAAAAACTTAAAAAATATGTTTGTTACTATGGTCTGATGGACTAAACCTGTAAAGAATGTGCTTTTCTGATCGCATATACTGTTTTTATGTAATTAAATTTAAAAAAAAAAGCAGTCCGAAACAAGCTGTATGTGAGACGACAGGAACGAAATTCCCTGCAGTTTAGTGCAGAAACCAGTCAATTCTGTACTAAAGCTAAAATTTAACAAATTGAAAAATCACTTTAAAAATCCCGTTATTTTTTTATTGCTACCACTCTAAAATGTGCGTTTACTCCTACAGAATGCCACGACACCGCTAACTCCTTTTAGAAAAAAAAAGTGTTGTTTAACATGTTTTTGAAATAAGCGGTTCAATTTCGATTTGAAGAAGATCGTTTATTTTGGCGGTTTTATTATTACGACATTAGCAAGTTTTTGGTCATTTTTGACCACCCCTCCATCTTGTCAGTAAAAATAAGCAAACTGCAAACCCTGCCCCCCCCCTTTGTTCTTTTTTTTTGTACAAAATCCTTAGTAATGCTTAGATTTCTGAAATTCATTGCTGTCCATAAACACTTAACCTTTCGTTAAAACTTTTCCTGTGAGAAATGTTTAGTTTTTTTCTATAGTTCAGGTTTTTTTTTTGTGAAATTTTTTTTTTGGTTGAATTTTGAAATTATCTATGCAAGAAACAAAATATTTTTTAAAATGCACTGTTTGTAACATCTTACGTGAGCAACACTCTTACTCCTCCTCCTCCATTGTCAGGAAAAATAAGCAAATAGCAAACCCCCTCCCCCCTCCAAAGGTGCTTATGTAATATTTGAACTGCCACTTTACACACAAAATGAAAACGAACATTCAAAAAACTAGGAATAAGCACACAGAGGGAACAATATGACATAAATATGAGAAAAAAGAAATGAAAACATAAACTTCAAAGATATATGCTCTGAAAGATGTTATATTTTGATTCGTTTCGTGCGGCCCTTGAATCTGAGCAACAAACGGTTCTATATTCCCATGGAAAAATAATAAAAGTAAACAAACTTTCGATAAAATAACTAAAAATCTACTTTCCTGTAGCACTTCATTTCTATTTCAAATCCCAACATCAGATACATTCTCTTATTCTAACCCTTACATATCCCCCTCTAATCCTGCCTTAACTACCAAAACAAATAACCCTGAACAGCCCTATTAATTACCCACACAGGACCAAACCAAAACAGATTCCGACCTTCTCTTCTATTCTCTATTGGAAAAGATAAAATCCCATTTAATGACTCTGGTGTAACAAGCGTTCCGGGAGTTTACTACTGCGCGGATAGAGGGTTTTCTTCTCCCTATATATTCCCCATGCTTCTTCTAGGGCTTCCCTTTGGATATTAGAAAAGAGTTTTAACGATGCTGTGGTACGAAAGTGCTTCGAGGGTTTTATTACAATTCTGAGGGACTATTGCTGTCATCGAGAGTTTTATAGTTTTTCCTCTTTATATGAAGGGATTGGGTTTCAAAGGAGTGTTTTGTTGGCTGTACCCGCATGCGGGGTATTCGAGAGAAACGAGGATTTTTGGTTAGTGCTGTTTTGAGCTCTTCATTCCGTTTTCTCACTGGGTGTAGTACATCCTGCAAAGAAATCTGTGCATATGATATATCAAGGAATAATCCTCAACTTTGAATAGCATTTCCGACTATAAATACCGTAGTGTAAATGAGTGTAGAACGTGATGATAAAGAATCATACCGGGCTAAGAAAGGGCATTTCCAATACTAAACTAAACTGAACTCATTAGCGTAACAGACCTAGTGGGGCCAAGGCCTACGATGGCCTATTTCGTTTTCATGACCGTGGGGCCTGCGGTTCTATAGGCATATGTCCCGGTTAGGTGGTCAGCCTAACACGAGACCCCCCAGTGTTTAGTCCTCAAGCACGCTTGGTCCTCAGTTTATCGACCCACCAAAGGGATGAAGGTTGAGTGGCCCTTGCCCACCCCGGGAATCGAACCCCGGACCTGTGGCACACAAGAGCTATGAGCTACCACTGCGCCACCGGGCTTCAAGGGCATTTCCCATACTCACTTTTAAATGGGGGTTGAATTTGAATAAACGATTATATATAGTAGAACCTCTTTAAAATTACCCCACGATATAGCAACCCCTGCGTTACAACAACCGGTAGTAAAAGTACCTATTGTATATTATCACAAAGTTAATACTTCATTCCTTATAACGTCCTTTTGTTAAAACGACCGTATTATGTTGGTCCCAGAAGGGGTCGCTCTATTGAGGTTCTACTGTATTTTTTATCTAGATGTTATTCAAATTAAATTGAATTGTTTTTCTAAATGAAGGTCTTTACAACAAGACCAACAACTAAACTAGGGAATAATAAACTTATTCAAGGTATCTCAAGAACACTGTGACACACACTGTGTCAAGAACACTCTGAAGACCGTAAACCCCCCACAGACCGATTCTGAATTGCAAAAGTTTAAATTCAAACGCGATCCTGAGACACTAGCATAGGAAGAAGCAAAAAGCAATTAAGAGAAACGCTATTGTGGGCAAACGAGTGGGGGTAGAAATAAATTTCAAGTGTCGATTTGAAAAGCTCTTACCTTGAAGGGTCGTATAAAAAATTGTGTTATTGTCGCATTTTGTAGTACCATAATTAATGAATTATTCAAAAAATGATTTCTCATACATCATGTCTTTCGTATGTCTTTGATGAAAGTCCTACATGTTAAAACCTGAAGTAATACTATTAGACATAAATTTCTGATAAATCCTACATTTAGTCTTCCAAAGATATCAGTAAATTAACTTTCCATATTAAGGCATATTAAAAATAAAAACAAAGTAACTAACTATAACTACTAACTAACAACTGATACTATTCAGTTTTCCAAAGATTTTCTCTAATTTACCGTAATTTGTTTTAGAATAGACAAGAAAAAGTTAGGCCATTATTGTGTTGCATTTTTGAAAAACATTATTTTAATAACTCTTTATTCGCAACTGCAATACTTGCCCAGAAGAATACATTGAGTGCTGGCTACTCACATGATGCAAAACGTGGTTTTATCACCCCTTTAACGAGCCGACAGATGCCGAGATGTTCAAAGATTTTATTACCTGCATAAAAATCATTGTCGTCGAGTCGAATTTTTTACGATGTCGTTTTGAGACCGGTTTCCCCAGCAAAGAATTCTAATATTAACGATGCGATTATTCTGAGAGAACTGACATTACCTTCTGTTAAGGAAAGTTATTGATTTTCGACAGGTGTTCTGGTTTTATGGCTGTATGAGGACTGCAGTTGCCATAAAATTGTAAGCTTTTTAAAATAAAATAATTCTTAGTTGGATTTTTTTTCGTAAGTAAGTTGATTTTCAATGTCAAGGATACATCATTGAACCCATTCGCCAATGCTCAAAGTTTACACTTTTTTATAACTCAAAAAAACTTTTAAAGTGGAAAAATAACTATATACTATATAATCGTTCTTGCTTAGCTTTCATTTTATATTAAAGTTATACAAAATCTTGGTACATTTCACCGCACTTATAGCGTTAAAAAGTTTTTTTATTAAGACAAATATTATAGATGTAGAATTTGATTAGCCACTACAAAATCATTTTAAGGTGATCATAGATACCTATATAGAAAGATTTCCCACTATAAGTCATTCGTGTAATGTCATCAATGTAACAATAATAATGTAACGTGAATTGTAACAATTTCTAGAGTTAAAGCCAATACCATTAAACCACTTTCTATGTATATAGTAAAAATCATTTTACTGTTTAAATAATAATAAATTTTGTTGGTTAGATTCCCAAAATTTAATTATCTGGGATAAGATTACTAAATTTTGGCCTATGTGTTTAGCTCTTATTTCAATCAACAGAAAAATAAGAAAATCAAAACAAATTGCATAAGATCGTTTTTTACTACTAATATTCATTTATTTCTTTTTACAGCATTATAATGATTCTTAATTTATTAGCATTTCATAAGGAATACTTAACCTTTATACTAATTCATTTACTATCTTTATGTAATTAATAATTATATAATTCTGAATTCGATCCATTCATCATATGATCAATCAGCTTTTATAGTAATTTATATCTCTTGTACATGTTCTTTATATTTTTAAAGTTATTATTTATTTTTTATAATATAAATAATCACGTATTATTACTGGTCATTTTAAACGTCCTGTTTGTTTTTACCACAACGCAGAGATTGCGTTCATCAAAGGTATTTTTGTCTGCTTTTTCTTTGTCGTGTATGTATTTTTTTATTCTTAATTTGTTCTTTTTCACTGTTGTTCTCATAACTGTACCTTTATTGGGTCTTATACAGCCTTGACCCCCTGTTCAATTTCGTTAAAATAAATATATAAAGGATAGACTAAGTGGACAAATCAATCACATAGGATGATATTCTGACTCATGTTAAACATTCCATGAAACCAATGAGGTAATATAACATACCCTTAATTGATATTACGAATTAGTCTAATCGCCAGTACAGCGTTCAACTGGCTAGTTGAATTAATGTGGGTAACCAGATGAAGAGGCATTATCTCTTCTGACCATTACCAATATTCATGCAATACTAATATGACTGCTCAAATTAAATTGTAAATATAGGTTTTTAGTGTAATAAAAACAATGAAGCTTATATTGATTTGAGATAGCAGAAAATTTTATACGTTTTGTTTTAATGACGACTAGATGCTTTCAATTTTAAAATACGAGAAAAAAAAGTTTCAAAAAATACAATTAATAGTCACCACTTAAAAAATACTTATTTTTATTAAATATCATTAAGTTTTTACTTATGTTAGGGCTTTCTAGTTTTTACGGTTTCTTGGTTTAAAATAACGGCGCAACCGTATGTAAGGTAAGTGCCGTCATGTTACAGTAGAGATAATGTTAATTTGGGCACTTCTGACAGAATACCTAATCTTTTTTAATCGAAGCCAGTTTGACTACTGAGGGTATAACGTGTGACAAAGGGACCGGCCGAACATTGAAATCATAGCTTTCTACCTAAACTTTGCGTATATCTTGATATTTGGAGAGATATAGTTTGAGATGTTGAATTTATTTTTTTAGTTGAAATGAGTACGAAAAATTCACTGCATCAATATAGAAAAGTCGCTTATTTCTGTTGGCTGTATGTAACATCTGAAAAGAAAAAATATTGAAACTTTTTTCTTTATGAGACTTTTTTTCATATTTCTCCATTTCCAGACGTTTCATAAAATGACCTTTCAGAATAAAAAAAAAAACATAGTAATTAGTAAATATTTCAAACATAAATACATACTAATCACAAAAAATATTTCTTGTTAATTTACCTATTTCTTAAAAATGTTTTGTGGAACAAAGTTGCAGGTAGTACTTTATTCATATAAAAAATAAAAATAACGAAAAAAAAAAATAAAAAAAAAATACTAAACCACAATTTTAAAAACGTTCAAAAAATAAAAATTACCATAGTTTTACGTTGATTGTCATAAAAATTCCGTTATCAGTGGATTTAATGTGATTGAATAAGAGTATCCAGCTCCCCCTAAAGACATATATTTTGAACAAGATTTTATTGTGTAAAATTTTTCCCTCCAATGAAATCCTTGTGCTTCAAAATATCTGCAGCAGACATGGTGTTTAGGATAGGATATTTTCTACATTGATCTTTCACAAAAGAAAACCAATTTTTCCCAAAAAGCTTTATTCAAGCTCGGACTAATGAAAGAAATCTGTTCTCCATATCTTTATTCGTTCATGTAACGCAATACTGCTCCATTTATTTCTACCTTCGGCAGAAAAAAAAATCCCTCTCCAGTATCCGATCTCCATGGCTTTTAATTATTTCGGACCAGGAGACTCGATTCATCTTGTTCCGGATGATTTTTATCCCGGAGGCCACGGATCGAGTTCGGAAATAGAGCCATTAAATACGGTAGATTGATTTTTCAGCAGATACTATGGGGTATTATACATATTTTTATGATGGTTTATATTTGAATCGTCTGTTAGAAGAAGGGAATAAGTCCAAAAAATGGCAAATTGACTCTTTGTGAGCAAAAAAATCTCCAAGCTTCGTTCTACACATGAGTGTAAAGAGGAAAAATATAACTATACCCCCTATCGGCAGATATCGCCCCTTGAATTTGCGAAATCGATGTCCATTCATTGTATCTTTTTATTAATTTTGAAATTTAACTTAATTTGTCTTTCTTTTCTTATTCTTTGGCCTGTAAACTTAGCCAAAATAAAATTTTATTTGAATTTAAAGCGTTTTTTTTCTTCTTTTTTTTTAACCAATGAATGTTTGACTCCATTGAAAGCTCCACTTACTCCTTTTATAGCGCCTTAATGACGCAGTTTCATAATAATTTTTAATTTTATTCGTCTTAGTCTTTCTATCTTTCACTTTTATACTGTAAACTAAGCAGAAATATAATTTAATTGTCAATTTAAATGATTTTTAAGATTTTTGTTCAGTTGAAATTTCATCAGGTTGAAGAAGGGAATAACTCCATCCTCTTTTTTTAACTGTAAAACATTTTTAAATACACTTATAATCTTTTCGATGATTGTTCTGTATTCTTAACGGTGTCATGAATTTGCTGTAAGAATTTGGTGGCTATTGGATAAAAATTCCATTACTTAAACAGTTTTTTTTTTTTCAATTTTCTCAAAACTTCGTTTTTGGACTTATTTCCTTCTTCTAACTGACGATTCATTTACTTCCTTCTTATTGAGAAGAAGTGGGTTTTTTCCAAGGAATTCCAAGAATTCAGTGTTACTTGTTTGGTTCCTATTCCTATTCAGCGCTTAAAACGATTTATAAAAAATATATATTTTAAAACGAAATATATATTTCAATTTATTAAAATTTATCTTAACTAGAAGATTAACTAGTAGGCATTATTTCAATGCCTTTACGAAACATACTTGGAGTTACTCTAGAATTTCTTTTTCAGCTTTAGAAATGTCACGAAGAGTTTTGGAAGTAGTAGGTACGTATACTCCTGTAATAAAATAGCCATGTTGAATCCATTAAGGTTGTTTATGACACTGTAATGATATTTTTTTTAAAAAAAGGAAAGTTTTGGGGTAGTAAAGGGGTGGTAGCCCCCTAGTATGATCTGAATAACAGGTATAATTGGAAGCCAAGTACCTAGTACTTTTATTCATATCGCATGGTGTGCCTAATCTATGCCCACCAGTCAAAAAGTAAATATTAAATAAAAAAATTAGATACCCAACTCTTTTTATTTAAGAAATTGCATATTTGCATATTTTAATTGAGAAGAATGCATATCTTGAGCATAATCTGATAAGTATTGTGCGGAAATCATTTTATTGAGGATTAATAAAGAATTTGCGTCGAAGTTTATCGAAACTAACAGTGGTTAGAATTCGTTAGTTGAAAACGGCTGCTTTTAAATAAGTCAAATCTCACTGTGAATTTGGGCCGTATTCAGAAACTTTTAACACGATTGAAACGAGTCGTTAACGATTCGAGACCGAGAACGACATCGAAATTGATCGAAAGAAATTCGCGTGAATTTCTTTTCAACCAATCAGAGTCCGCTATATTACTCGTTTTTGAGGAAACGAGAGAGCTGAAGTACTCGTTTCGAAAATGATCGATTTCGATATCGTAAGTCGTTCTCGAATCGTTATCGACTCGTGTTAAAAGTTTCTGAATACGGCCCTTTGCCTTGAAGGAAAACTACGAAAGAAAGAATTAAGTACTCCTAACTACACAATAGTTCTCCCACCATATCTCTGTTTTCTCGTCTCCATTTCCTAAGATCGTGTCTTCCGCCGGATTTTCGCGAAGAAGTTAAAAGAACCTTTTGTAGGGAGAAACCCCCACTTTTATTAACCTCAGGGGTAAATTTCTTTGAATGGGTGAGAGAAACAGGATTCTAAACTTTTTGGAATGGCTTTGGTACAGGTCAATTTAATACAGTAAAACTTTTCAGGAAAGAAGAATTAAACCAACTTCTGACTTAGAACCTTTCAACATGATCGAAATTTTATTCACCGAATTGTTAAAATTTTCAGGGTTTGAAATTGATAATTATAAATTTTTACAAAGTAGTTTTTAAGCTAAAACGTATGCGTAGAAAATTACTTATGCTTAAAAGAGGGAAACTTTTCAGAGTGATAACGTTTAAATGAGTTTTTTTTAGCGTTACATAGTACCAGATATCTTTTGGGACCAATGAAATTTGATGTTAAGTGCAGGAAACGTTAAATTGGGGTTTCTGTGTAACAGAACAAATAAATTCCTATCAGAAGATAATCTTTCCATCCAGAACACTTATATTAAACCTTCTAGAACTTTTGCAAAAACCTTCAGAATTAATCAATTCCAGAACACATAGAAGCAAAAATCGCAGAAAAATAAGCGCTGGAAACACTGCACGGCCCGTTGATATAATTAATATTGATTTGGGAGCACGCATGCGAGAATCAGAGCTAAGTCGGGGAGGACTCTTTATTTTTTTCTCATTTCAAATATAGAGTAAGAAGTAATTGAGGGCCAACAAACATCTCTCCCTAGTTGCAACCATTCCAAAGCCAGCTACTCAGACGTCGCGATATACCTTTGAAGTTTATAAGATTCTTATGAAACAGAAAATGAAGGTTTGGAGTACAATTGAGATTTTATATTAACTTTTGTAGATAAGATGTTTGTTGACGAACTTCAAGCTGGGCGAGTTCTTTACTTGCCATCTGTTCTCGATAAGGGGACGTCCATAAATTACGTGAAGTGGTTTTTTTTTTTTTTTTTCAAAATTTTGAACCTCTCGATTGGTGAGATTTTGCTCGACCTCCCACCCCCTCCCCCACAAATTCTCACGTGAGATTTGACCCAAAACTTTAAAATAAATTAATTTCTTTGACATAGAGCATTCGCACATGACGTCACTTGGAGGACAAAATCAACGTTGCTAAGGCTGTTGTTAGGGGCGGGACATAGAAGTATCCAATAGCAGCATTCGCACATGACGTCACTTGGCGAATAAACAACGTTGCTAAGGCCGTTGTTAGGCAGAGTCATGTGATTGAAAATGCTCTATAGTCTAGCCACGTTTGTTTCGTCTTTCCGGCATTACACTTAACATACACACGGCAAAAGTTTTGATACAAATCCATGTTGTTGAAATCGAAAATTGGTCTTAACTAGTAATTATCAGGTCGCTGTTTTGACTAATCTTTTCTTAACTTGGGCTAGAAGGTTAAAAGAAAAAACTCATGTATGAAAAAAACTAAAAATAAACGAAAATTTTTTTAAATTAAAAGGCGTGATATTTTAATTAATTAATTTATTTATTTATTTACATATTGTCATACAGATATAAACTATCCATTTACATGACAAGATAAAAACACCAAAAAGCAAAGAAAAATACAAATACACACACAAAACAGATAATAAAAAGCAAGTATTATAGCACTTTCTGAATTTTTTTTAAAAGAGTAAAAAAAAAAACATCATAATTATTGGGAAGATTATTTACTATTTTTATGAATTGTATGAATGTTTGGTTCTGAAGATATTGTGATTAGTGTAAATAGGTTCATGGAGTAATTGACTCCTCCCTCCCCCTGGTGGGATTTAGTGAGATTTTCCTGGACCCCCTTCCCCCCTTTTAACCTCACGTAATTCATGGATATCCCATCAGAACGTGTCGCTTGGGTGCGGACTAAAGTTGCCATAAGCAATAAAAAATGCGTTTCTGTGGGTAAACGGTTGGAGGTAAAAACAAGATTTCAGTGTCCATTACCACTTTTTGACTTCTTTTTAAAAACTGGGGAAGCTTTATTTGTCCTTGAAAGGCCGTCCTCAAAATGGGACTATAAAAAATCTTTGCTGAATACTGTCTCTGTTTTTACTGTCCGATTTTGAAAATGACTTCTTTAGGACAAAAACGTTTCCTAGTTTTTAAAAATAAGTCAAAATATGATAATTGTTCTTCATAATCAAATTGATAATTCATTCCCACTCAAAGGGCTCGGGATTGCTTCGGGGCCATCAAAATCTCACCAGGGGGGAGTCAATTAAAATCTCAACTTTTAGTTTAGAAAATATACGTTTTGACTTTAATACTTTTAGCACAAGTTTAGAAAAAAAGGCTTAGATTAATCAAAACAGCGAATCATTAGCCAGTGAGTCGCGATAATTACAAGTTAAAATCATGTTTTCAATTTCAACGTGCATTTGTATCAAAATTCTCACTAAATCTCACCAAGGGGGAGGGAGGGATCCAAAATTAGGAAAAAACACCTCACGTAATTTATGGACTTCCCTTTACAATACGAAAAAAGAAAAGAAAACAAACAACAAAATTACGTTAGTTTATTACTAGCCTTTTATTATCTTCAAACAATCAGAACACTAATTCTAGATCTATAAGCAATGTTCTGATTGGTTAAAACTATACGTAACTCCTCCCAATTGCGATTTGAAATGTAAACTTCAGAAATATGAGACTCTCAGCTCCATTTTACGACCAATCTTTGCCACTCTCCTCATTGACCTACATCCTGCGCTCGCTCTAGTTAATAATAGCTCTACGATTCCACCACAGGTGATGATTTGTTTCGTCTTTGCTAAAAATACTCCGTTTCTGGAGCTGGAGTTATGCAAATTAGGATTCGTAGGTTTATTCGTGTGTGTGGGTTTAATTTATGCTGAAATGTTACTTGGCCAGTAGAGAGTTGTTTTAATTTGTACCTGTTGCTTACTTGGTGATTAATTTCCGGCGATAGGAAGAGGTAATTAAGGGGGACAGAATTTTCAGAAACACGAATTTCGGATAAATAATAATTGTTCTTAATTATCCTGAATGTGAATCCATTTGTAAAGTAATTTATTGATAAAGTTTTGGACTGAATAGAGGAGTTCAACTGTGTGACTTCATAAAGTTTACGAATACTTCCACCTATGTATTAAGAACCGGAAATACGATTTATCTTTATTGTTATAGAATATACAACAGGCGGTGGTGAACTTCCGGTCAAAGTAAAATGTCGTTCGGGTTTAACTTGTCCATATAATATGTGTAATAAGTCTAGCAATCCTGAGCGGAAATTGACACCTAACCATTTAAGATTGAATTAAAACCAGCAAAATCGTTCCATTGCCATTCGTTCCATCTATTTCCCAAATCAAATATAATGAAAGTGCTGAGACCAATGTTTAAACTGTTTAATAAGTAAGAGCAACTTCTTATAGAGATATAAGTCACCACTATTTTATTAAAAACAAAAAATATATTTAAACTTTTTTCACGCTAGATGTGTGAAGGCAACAGCTTCTTTAAACTTAAGTAGAATTCGAGGATTGTAATCCTTGTTTGTTAAAAAAATTAATGATTCTCTCCACAACGTCAAAATAACCACTAGAGTAAGTTAAAATTATTTTCTAAGCTTGAAAAATGTGCTAGGTATCCCCAGTCGAAGATTTGCCATTACGCACCTTTTCCATTTTCATTTTTACAAACAGATTGTGTTAAATGTTACCTCTTATTTAAAGAATAAATGATTTTTCAAGCTTTAGCTAGTCATTTCCTTCTACCTAAGCCCCAGTTCATTACATTTTTAAAAGAGAAACGTTAAAAAAAAACGAAGAAAAGAACCACATAACAATGATGGATCGTGTAGAAGAAAATCGCGGTTTAATTTATCAAGATACATTACAGCTACCATTATTCTGGTCGATGTTTATTTTACCCCGTGTTGCCTTAGGATAGCGAGAAAATAATGCGTATAATGGGTGGGATATTTTACAACCGTGACAATTCGTTAAAAGCCGGAGAAGCGTAATTTTGAAAAATTAATATGTAGAAGATATTAGGCAGAACAAATAAAGTTAATATTTTTACATTTTCAGCTGAGAAATAATTGCGGTCGTATGGGGGTGATTAACTTTGGCGTTGGTTTCAACGTTTTGGTTTTTGTTAAGCCATCCGTATACATTAAATTTGAAATTTTGCCATTCATTTTAGTTAAAAGAAACATTATTTTTTTATCAGGGTTTGAATTTGATGATCCAGTTTCATCGCAAAAAACAGCTTAATGATGAAGTTTGTTAAATATTTTCATAATGGGTCCTGGATTGTGATATTAAAATCATATCCGATCTTGAGTATAATTAGATTATTATATCAAATTTATTTGACTAAAGCCGAACAGAGGGTCCAAAAAGCTACTATTTTCAAATCCCATCTTATGGTAGAGGGCAGCCCTGCAAATGTCTGTGATTGACAGAGGGATAGATTCGGCGGTTACAGCTGTGATTGGCTGTGACGTATTAATTTAATCCATCACTTTCGGAGGGGTATTAGAGGATTGAGATTCGTTGCTCCGCCTCTCGTGACGTGACAAGGGAGGCGTGTGAGTTTATGCAATCCCAGTGGCACATGAGCCCCTATCACAAGGCATATACCCCATGTTTTTTTTTCGATTTGAATTATCGCCTATGGCCATGCATTCTCTGTTTTGGTACCCTGTGTTCTGGACCATCTTCGTAACTTGTACGATCATTTCTTTCACACAAGCAATTACTGATTGCAAGTTAAATAATTGAAGCTAATGGATTGATTTATTTAAAATTTCAGTTAAAGTGTGATTGCATAAAAAGCATCAAAATCTTAGCATTAATCAATGCTTGTAATTGTTAAGCTTAGTTTATTAGGTCTTTCAACAACTCTTTCAAACTGGTATCTACTATACTATCCTATCATCGTACGGCACTTTCCTTAAAATTTATAAGTAGCTAAGCGTATTTACCAAACCTTAACCTAGTGCTGCCAGAGCTATCCGTTTCGGCGAATAGGAGTTCTAAATCCATCATACAATATGCAGAAAGCTCCTTCGGTAAGGAAGTTTCCTGAAGAGAGTTTTTAGTCTTTTGGGAAAACATTCTCAACATAGGTTATTCATGTGGGGCCTTCGAAGTTAGCCGAGTGTAAAGGAAGAGACTCATGGGATGGAGAAACAGATGTCTATTTTATAAACTGCTAAACCTGATAGCATAATATGTATAAAACATTGTTTGAAATGGGTGATTATGGAGGACGGAAAAAACTCAAAATTTTATGTGCCACTTTTAAAAAACCAGGCAGCGTTTTTCGCCAAACATGGATCATAGTTTGGCCATCAGAAAAGAAAAAATTCGCTTCGTAATCATAACTGCTGATCATAATTTTAATGATTTCTCAGAACTTATTAGTTAAATGGGCTTAGACCACTGCCATTCTAAGCATCCTTTATATTCTTCAAATAAAATTCTGAATGTATGTTATATGAAATATGTTTCGGTTTGAGTTTCCTGTAAGAAATAAAGAAGTCCTCCAAAGAAATCCGTTATACCTTCCCTTTTCTCCCCTATATCCACTTATTCTCAACGTCCGTTCCTTATAATATGCTCTTATGGAGCGAATTCGAACCCATAATCGTCTGTTTTCCTTCATGGAACAGATTCCTCGCATTCCGTTCCTTCTACTTATAGAGCGGATTAAGAATCTCCGTCCCCCTCGGTTCCAACGGCTTATAGGATCGAGTGCTTGAATAACGGTCGAAATACCTACTGAGAGTCTCTGGGAATTTCGAGATTTAGACATTTTACCAAAATGGAATTAATATTAACTACCCTCCAGTAGCTTTACTAACCTGCGGGCATTATAATTAGCAAGAGGATACGAGCAATAAGTTGCTTAAAAATCAATTATTAAATTATTCACATTTTAATATGTTACTAAAATAGCGGTGGATATCATCATGCACAAAATCCTGAACGTTGATTCAATAACTGCAATTCGTTATCAATACACTACTATCTAGACCTGAGAACGATGATGGGAGTGATTTTAGGGCCATTCTAATCTCAGATTATTTTGAGAGATGCAACGTAAAGTTTTAAATGATGTAGGTTGGTTATGCATTAAGTAATTACCTACGATCATACCTTTACCATACCTTAAGTATTATAAGTGATCATTCAGTTTTATTGATTTCGATTAAAAATTATGTTTTTTGATCGATAAGATTTTACTCGGATAATAATCATTAATTCATGATGAAAAATATGTCGATCAAAAATTAAACTCAAGTAGCGCTAAAACACATAATTTACACCCATGGGCACCCATATGTTTGAATTCAGGAGGGGGCCCAAAAAAAATTTTTTTTTTTTGCATAATTATTTCTAAGGGGATCCTCACGTGTTACTAATGCAAGAATTTTGTATAAAATACTGGAGTATTAAGCAAAAATAGGGTAACTTAAGGGAGAAAAAGCCCTAGAAAAAGCTTTGAAATTTTACTCTGAAAAGTACTGTTTTAACTCTTTTGGGTGACTTCTAAAAATGTTTAATTTGTCTTGTCAGGCGCATAATAATGTCCTGATAAGATGAACCATGTGCTATAACACAAACACACTAGCCAACCCTTTTGGGTTACTACATCTAAATAGGATCGCTCCTACGCCTAGCAGCAAAATTTCAAGTAAGAAACTAGTACTTAAAAAGTGTTCAACATTATTAGAAATTATTTACATTTTGCTTCTGAATAATATTTCCTTTTTTTTGGAGGTTACAAAGATTATATTATCTTCACCGTCTACATTTTCAATTTGTTTGTAGTCACTTTCTTTCAGTAGTAGTCAAAAATACAGTACGCCAAGTATATACAATGGATCTATCTCATTATATTCAAAGTGTTACACAAATAGTGGGACACCAGTTCCTATTAAGCGGTACCCCGCAGATTCATCCATGAAGATATAATCAATTATTTAAACATGGAGGGCCATCTATAGGACAATAATGGAGAAGTTTTGGCTGGATCATGTTCAGAAGAGCTTGGGAATTTCTGACATCTAATTTAATCATGGAGGGTTTCCGGAGAATAATTCTGTTTCCTGATAAGGGATAGTGTAACAGATTGCATAAAGCAGGGGTTTAGGAGATTAAATGACGGTAAAAGGAAATAATCATTCATGACTTTGTAAGTTCAAAGATTGTTGGATAAACCCTATTTCCCTTTTTAGACTTCAGAGAAATGAACTTTTTTTTTTAAATTAGAGATTTCTTATAAATTCTTAGTTTTTTAAATGTATTCAAATAAATTTGTTTGGTTACTGAAAATCATTGATTATTGAAAAATATTTTATTACCCAAGCAAGAAATCCCTTGGTAGAAAAATGATTGAACTAAGTTTGATAAACTCAAGCTTGTGATTCGCTTGACTTTTCAACCAATTTTATTGATTGAATAATATTTTATTGCTCAAGCAAGAAATCCCTAGCTGGAAAAATAATTGAATTAAGTTTGATCACTTCAAATTTAGGTTTGCTTGAACTTTCAATTATTTCTCAAGTTTGGAATAATATTCAATTGGATATTTTTCTAACTTGAAACATCAAGCTTAAAAATTGCTTGAAGTAAGAGTTTGTTTCTACAAGTTTGAAAATTGAACTATAATTACATATGTCATCTTAAACTTGAAACAAGCATAGTATGTGCTATCTGAGCTAGTACCTCTAGTCTTCCTCATATGAGTTGGTTAGAATTAAAGTGGTATTAGTCCGCTGAACGTAGTTTTGAGCAGGGCCGTATCCAAGGGGGGGGGTTAGGGGTTCAACCCCCCCCCCCCGAAATTTTGACATCAATTTTTATACTGCTATTTTTCTTGAAAATTATGTCTCACAAGGAGCGATATCCTCTTCGGGTATCCCAAAAGGTCTCAAAATGAGTCAAAACCCTACTTTTAAGGGTAAAATTTCCAAAATTTTTTGGGGGGAGGACCCCCAAACCCCCTCGAAATTTTGAAATCTATTAAGTATACGGTTTTTCCTTCAAACTTGTGTGATTTACAAGGATTGGTTCTCTTTAATGTTACCTAATATGTCTCAAAATGAGTTAAAATGCCACTATTCGGGGAAAAATTCAAAAAAAATTTCTGGAGTAGGAACCTAAAAACCCCCTTAACATTTCGCCATTTATTACAATCTTCTTTTTACCTTGAAAATTCGGCCGCTTACAATGAGTGGTACTCTATGGGTGTAATCTAAAGGATCTCTGAAATGAGCTAAAACACTCTTTTGAGAGACAAATTTCCAAAAGCTTTCTGGGGGAGGACCCCCAGACCCCCCTTTTACTTCGAATTCATATTGTTTAAACAATTTTGAAATGTAGTGCATCAAAATTTCAATCCAGTGTTGTCACCTAAAACTTAACATATAAAAGTACCCGTAAGGGGGTACCTCAGAAAATATTTGAGTCAACCCCCCCCCCCGAAACAAAAGTCTGGTTACGGCCCTGGTTTTGAGTAATTGAAGGTTTTCTCTAACGGCGCCTGTGTTGTTCCTATGGAGAATACATTTTTAGGTAGCTCTTACAGGCCACTTATTGAGCTTTCGACTTAGGCGACTACCACAGTAGGTAAAGGAACTTAAAAGAAATGTTGTATTTTTGGACTTATACCACTTTCATCCTGAGCAGCTCATATCCAAATAGAGTTCAAATATCTTTTTTTACAACAAACCTTTCAATTTTCAAACGCCGTTCCCAGAATACCTCGAATCCACTCAATGTGAAAATCTCTGTGAAACCCCGGGAAAGACAAACAACGATTTGCGAAAAAATTCCGATACTGAAACCCAAAATATCCGCCATACTCCATCCTAAAATACTCCATCACGCTTGCGCGGAACTGTCAACGTATCATTTCACACTCCAAATCCCATTCCTGAGCTTCCCCTCTTTCGATAGAGAAAAAAATAAAACTGCGAATGAAAAAAAATCTTCTGAAACAGACTCCCATGTTTCGACGGGAAAGAGGCGAAAAATCGAAAACCAGGCGAAATCCGATCCCGAATTTCTCCGGAGAACGGAGGGAAATTCCACCCTCGAGACAGGGAAAATAAAATCCCCGAAGGGAAAACGGGCAGTAACTGTAACCGTCTTCCCGGCGAATGTAAATTGAAGTATGGATCAGAATGTATTCGTCAGCTGGGAAGTGTTCCGCAGGGAGAGACATTGTTTGGTCACGTGACAGAGGGACATCCACGGGGGTTGGGGTCAGTGAAAACAGATATCTTGAGCAAACAGCGCAGCAACTGCGGCGAGAAACCTGATCGATATACATACATCAGGATGTGTAGAAAAGAACAAAGGAAATGGGATATTTAGAGACAAATTGACGCTGTTGTATTGCCAGGGCCATATTCAAAGGGGAGTTTTGGGATTCTTCCCCCCTCCCGAATTTTGACATCAATTTTTATACTTTCTTTTTCCTTTAAAATTATGTGACTTACTATATCAATGGTTCTCTTCGGGTGTCACCCAAAGAGTCTCAAAATGAGTCAAAACGGGTAAAAATCAAACAAAAAATTCTGGGGGAGGGCCCCAAACCCACTGGGGCCAATTTTTCCCACCCCACCCAATTTTTCCATTTTTTATACGGTGCTGTTTTTCCTAAACAATTCTCCCACTTGTAACGAGTAGCGTTCTTTGCTAGCGTAGCATCTCTTTGGGTGTAGCCTTAAGTGTCTCAAAATGGTTTTCCAAAATTTTCCTGGGAGGAACCCCAAGGCCTCTAACTTTATAAGGGATTGACATTGTTTACACAATTTGAAATTTAGTGCACCAAAATAAAAAGTAATTGTGTGAGTCATCTAAAACTTAAAGCATATAAAAGTACTCTTTAGAAGGAAGAAAGAGAAATGATGTTTAGTCAAACCGTCAAACCCAACCCCCGAAACAAATGTCTAGTTACGGCCCAGTCACTAGTATTCTTAAACTGAAATAGACTTTGTAAAATTTGAACAAAATTCATACCTGTAAAATCTATGTACTATTATCTATTTTCAGTCATAGAGATATTTTTTAAAGGAAAGAGTTTAGTTCACAATGGTAATAGTTTACAATAAGTAGTAGTTTCAAAACTTATTTTACCATTTCTTATTTTTTTTCATTGGGCTTAATATATCGTCCTCTTACTAACGGAGAGATTTTCTAGACATCAAAGGCGTAAAGTGGTCCTTTGTACCATTAAACATGGAAAAAATTAAATTCTTAGTTAAAGAGTTTATTTCAACAAATTTATCGGGAATTACTACTCTTGGTTCTATATCATTGCTTGCAACCATCACTCACTCAGAAAATGCATTGAAGTGAAAATTATTAAAAAAGGAGAAGGTTTCTTGCGTTGTGGTGCCGATATATAAAATGTTTGTAGAACTAAGGAACCTGATAATCGAAAGCTATCCTACAGCTTTGACGGGTTATTTAGAGTTAGATTAATAATAGTTACAAGTACTGCACTCATAATAGAACGTTATGCAGTACCTCAAACCAAACTACAGTAATTAAAGGTAAGATTATAGCACCAATGGACCGTAAATCTTTAAACTTGTGAAATTGTTTCATAAAAAATGTATAGGGTTACTGTTACTGTTTAAGCAATATCTGTAAAATACTAATATTTTAGAACTAAGGAAAATTTAACGTTATTAAGCAAGAGACAATAATTTGAGGTGATTTTACACAATAACCCTACTTTGAACCTAAAAGATATATTTCAATTTATTTCCATTATTCCTCCAGTTATTATTTTTGTAGATTTAAGCGTTACAAATTGTTGGTTTTCAGTTGGTTGTGTTTTCATTGCGTATACTTTTCTTTTTAGGTGATCGTATCTGTTGAAGATGGGTTAGCTCTAGGGCTTATGATACGGGGAGGAGCCGAGTATGGACTGGGAATATACATTACAGGAGTGGACGAAGCTTCGGCGGCTTACCTGGCTGGTTTGCAGGTAATACGACACATCATTATGTGAATGTCACAGTAGTATTTACGTTTTACAGGGTATTCCAACAATTTCGCACTAAATTCTGCTCTATTTACTCTCTGTCTATCACAAATTGAGTTCACGTTTACATTTCTGTTGCCAAGGCAACAGGACTCTCCTCATTTTCGACGAGGGAAACAGAGCATTTTCTATCACATGACTCGGACCTAACAACGGCCTTAGCAGCAGAAATGTTACAGTTTTTTGCCCTACAGAGGTTAACAGTTACAGAAAATGACTGGCCGTGGAATTCTTCTATTGGAGCATTTGCAATCACGTGACCCCATACTTAAAAACCGCCTTAGCAACAGATAAACAACGGCCTTAGCAACAGTTAAAAGCCCTACAGAAGGTACACAGTTAAAAGAAAATAACCGGTTATGACGTCACCTGAAAACACTTTATTGTTGCATTGAATCACTAGTCCTATTTGTTTATTATTTTAACAATTCACTAATGCCAGAGCCTCTAACATAAGCGCGCAATTGCATCAGTTCCGAGAAGAAGACCGTGCTTGTGATCGCTAAAAATTCTACCAATAATCATCCGTCGGCTTTTATCCCGCCAAATCATAATACGGCTTACATCCCTATTTAAAATGAACCGGTCTTGTTTCTATAGCAACCGCCACAGCCAGACGAGGCGAGAGCTCAACTTGTGGTAGACAGACAGTAACTATTTCACCATCAAAATATGAGTTAATTTTTACACAGACGAACTGATTAATAATTTAGATGGTATTCGACGCAAAGCTCGATTATGCTCTCGAAATTATACAGCTCGAACAAGTTATAAGTAAAAAGCTTTTTAGAAACCCACTTTTTCATCAATTGCATACCTCTCCAAGAACCTTTCATATGTAGATCGTTTTTTTTTTTAATTACGAATAAAAGGATGTAATTTAATTTATTCACTTGGAGAAAATATTAATTAGGCTAGATTAGAGGGAATATTTCTGTTTATCATGATTCTTAGGCATCAACTTTAGGGTTGCTAAAGAAAATTATGGCAAAAAATTTCATACTTTGAAATTTTCACTTTAATTCTACTCTTGATTTTGATGGCAGTTTCTTTTACGTGACTTTCAAAATAACCATCATTAATTTTTAAAATGATTAAAAAAAATGTAAAGATTGCCAAATTGATTTAGCTTTAATCCTTTCTTTCCATATTTTTTATAAGAAAAATAAGTGCATGTATGAAGATTTTTATAAAAATATGAGCGCTCATTCTAGCGTAAAAGGAGCTTAGCTTTTTTCTTTCGTTAGTTTGATCACTACACCAACCATATGTATCAGGAACGTAGCTGTGAAATGAAATGCACCGTTTCCACTTTTGCATTTAGTTGCGGTAAAGCAATCCGGATTGACCAAAGGACGAATCCTAGGCAGACAAAAATGTCACCTGGTCAAAACTAAAATCAAATGTATAGGTGAACCTGCCGTAATAGTAGTTTAATAATAGTAGCCCAGAGTGTTTTTGGGGAATTACTCAAGCGCGTCAGATAAACATAGGGGGGGATACCTCGCATGCTTTTGAGTAACTCCACCAAATATAAGTCCTCTATGTGGGGGGGGGTTGTCTAGAACAGCCCGTCAGATTTGTAAAAAAACTAGTTACATGGACAAGGACATACTCGAGCGCGTCAGATAAAGATAAGGTAGGTTAGTTACCAGCTAAAAAGTGTACATTTTCTTAAATCTGACGATTTGAGCGTGACGCAAGGGAGTGGGAGGGTTACAAAGTAAAGCCAAGACCGGAAAGACGCTATCGCTCTTTTCGAGCAGAATGTAAGAAACAAAATATTTATAGACTAGTAGCCTGGAAACTAGTCTCAACTAGTTGTTAACTGTCTTGGTAGCCAATCTGACGCGCTCGAGTATGCCCATGTAACTAGTTTTTTTTTTTTTTTTTTACAAATCTGACGGGCTGTTCTAGACAGCCCCCCCCCCTACATAGAGGACATATATTTGGTGGAGTTACTCAAAAGCATGCAAGGTATCCCCCTATATTTATCTGACGTGCTCGAGTAAATCCACATTTAGCATCATGGGATCCCCTACTATAAGCAAAAACTCCATCACATAAATTCACCATAATAATAATTACGAACCTTTATGTGTCAGTTCATGTTCATTTAATCCAAGATTATGATTTACTATAATTTTTAAAAATAATAACTTAGTGGTGACTGTTTTTAAGCCTACCTTATATTTAAAGTATTGGAATTAATAAATCAGAACGATATGAATATTATTTTACTCGTGACTACCCCAGAAGTGTGCTGCTCAACTAATACAGTCCGACCGCCACGAGAAAAACTTTTGAAGTCGTACAATATTGTGGCGATTGTTATTGAAATGGGTTATTCCCCTCAATTTCAAGTGATGGTAATTCATGAACGCTGAAAAAACATTTTGTGCCGAATCTGTGTGACTATCATTTAGATTTGAACTTCTTTTCAAAGTTTGTTTTTTCTGTCAATGTTTTATTCGTGACGGTTGGACTAATACGCACCTATTATATATACACATACACAACATACTTACATGCATACGTAACTTTTACATACTCGATAAGATTCAGCATTTCTTATAGGACCCACATGGTTACAGAGATTTAAGGTAAACACGCGGCAAAGTACAAACAGAACTATTTCAACAAGTCTAATTAATATCTCGCCAAGTGAGGGAATTTAATTAATACCCTTTTGTGAGGAGTTTTAATTAATGCTTCAGCTTAAAGGAGTGCCTTTGAGAAGTATGTACTCTAGGCCAATGTTTTGAGTCCTTTGGAAATATGGGGATGGGGGTGGGTATGGAATAAATGCTTGCGCGAAGGTAAATATTTAATGTCGCTTTAGTTTAAATTAATAATTGAGCTCTGCTTTTTATTTTCAGAGAGATTTTTTCACAATCAAGTACTTTAAAATAGTAGATTTTTAGAAATAAAAATGACAAATCTTTCTCCTTATTAATAGCAATTATTTTCATTTTATTTCTTTTCCTGGTTTGGTTTCATTCAAAATAATAAATGTGTGCTCCAGAAGCCACCATTTGGATCTATATTTTTACAAATGTTTTATATGTGTTACTATAATACGCTATACAGCGCTATAATGTATATACGCTAATTATAATATAATAATAATACGCTATAACTATAATACTCTATATATTTCGATTAATATCTATACATTTTCAATTTAGTAAAATGTGATGGGTGGAAATTGGTGGTTATGGTCAAGTATTTTGATGCACTTACTTATTCTATAGGGGAAAGTGCCCCAATGTGGGATAGGTGCCTTATATATGGCGGCCCCCTATATCTCCTCTATGCGGAATAGACACGTTCTGTTAGTGGCTCTATTAAATTGGGTTCAGTTATGACCACGAACATCATAATATCAGCTAATATAATGCAACTTTAGATATGGGAGCACCGCAAGACTTTGAACACACCCAAAAGTTTTGAAAGCATTTTTTAAACTACCGTTGTGACAAACAAAATTAATAGTTTCTTAACTCAATTGATTCCTCAGAAGAATCTGATACTTAATGTATACCTTTCAATTTATCATTTAATAAACATATTTAGTAACTTGATTGCATTTGTTTCTAAAAAGTGTAAATTCCTAATATGAGATATTACGATAGTTTCTAAAATGTGATATCTTATATTGAGGCCTTCTTTTGTAAATTTAGATTTATTTGTTTGCATCACTACCTATACCAATTCACGATTTATTTTATGTGATATTTTAAGCAATTAGTTAGGAAAAAGAAACTTTTAGTACATCTATTTCTTTATTTGTCTTTTATACAGATTTATTTTTCTAGTTAGACTTTTAAGCTTTGTTAATTTATTCCTTAATTTAAACTTTTCGGGATCAATTTCAAAAAGTATTTTTCTTTTTACTTTACAAAAAATTTCTATTTGAAAAACGCGTGTTCTTTTACAAAATGAGCGCAATTTTATATTTTTATTGTAAAATAGATAATTATCAATTGGAAGACTACAAATTCATGGAATTACAGAATTATTGCTACATTAAATTTAGGTACAATTTTACGACGAGGGCTATACACCACACTTATAAAACGATTAAAATAAAAGCTCAATAAAATTCCAATGTTACATTAGAGGTTTTAATTACTCACCATTATTTTTACAATTTTGAATTAAATATAAATTGTCGTTCATATCGCATGTTGAATTTGAGGTAAATAAATATTTAGTCAATCCTTGCTTAGTGTCGGGATAGAAAAGGATTAAAAATTAGAACGTTCTATCGCTGTGAATTCTCATGTAGAGAGTGTTGAATTCCAATGAAGTACCCATTAATTTCACGTAATGAGTGCTCTCAGTTCATTTATTTGCATTTTCGCAATTTCTTGTTTGAATAGAACGTACTTTGATATAGAAGCCACTCTTATCTTATATATTAAAATAATTTGGTTTTTCTTTCGGCCGGCCGCCAGGCCGCTCCCCCGTTCCAATTTGGACAAACTCGGTCTTGATCGAAAGTTCTCCACCCCTAGATGAGCCAATAATGTATCACGTTCCTCCAAAACATTCCATTTTTAAATTATGCGGTTTTTTCGTTTTGCCCCCATGTTAACTCTATGGGAAGGTTCCGTTCGGCCGGCCGCCAGCCCGAACCGATTTTGACAAACTCGGTCTTGATCGAAAGATTTCCTTCCCTAGATGAGCCAAAAATGTGTCACGTTCCTTCAAAGCATTCCATTTTTAAATTAGAAACTTTTTTCACTTTGCCCCATTGTTTTCAGTTAATATTTTTACCAACACAGGCAAAACGTCTTTTAAAGATCGTGAAGAAAATCTACTTTGAAATTATCAAACTTCAATTTTTTGACGTTTTACTAGATTTATCGCAACAGGATACCTACTAGGCATATTGGATTTATAAAAAAAAAATACTGGTACAGGTTTAATTGAAGTATTACTTCTTTCTCTTCAGATGACGCATAAGAATAAATTAGTTTGATTGAAAATATTGAATAGTTTAGCGCTGACGATGCAGCTTAAAAAAAGTAATTAAAAGTAAAAAAAGTAACGAGCGAAGCTCGCATCAGCACCAAAGGCGCGTTATCTAGCTGGTAAGATGCGGCTTTGCCGGGTCAAACCAGCTGGTAAAATAATAAAAACAATTATAAATTATCATTGTAAAAATTAACTCTCGAATTTTATTTTTACCCCACAAATGTTTGCCACCAACAGTACCTCACTTATCACTTTCTAATTTGTGCCCACAAAATTTAGTATCAGGAGACTATTTTCTATCCTCATCCTCCTTTGAGTTATTATAAAAAATAACCTTTAAATTTTCAAACCCTCAAAGACATTTATAGACTATCAAACTGTTATTCACAGAGAAAAAATCATGTAGAAAGGATAAAAAATTGAAGTAAAACAAGCGAAAGAACACTGAATCTGACCAAAGAAATAAAAGCCAAGGACAACTTAGTTTAAATGAAAAAAAGATTCATGAATAGTTATAGCTAATCATTCGTAAATATTTCAATTTTTAATTAACGTATTTTTATACATAAAAAACTTTCAAAACTTGCACGTTGTATATAGTACGCGAGATCCTCAATATGAATTGCACAATTGCAGCTAGGTTTAAAATAAATCAAGTCAAGTCAAGTCAAATGGAGTGGAGACTTTTGCTCACTCTGAAGAGCCGCTTCATCTTCTTCCTCATTTTCTTTTTTCTTCTAATTTATTTAGTTTACTTATTTTTCTTTCTTTAGTTATTTACTACTTTTTCATACTTCTATGGAGTTCAGAAAGGATGATAGTGCTAAGATTTTCCTGTTTTTGTTATTTCTGAGAAGTTGGAAGATGTTGAATTGATGTCTTTCATTAATTTGTTTCTTTGAGATGTGTATTTTTTACATGTTAATAATAAATGGTCATTTGAGTCATATTCTTTGCATATCGGGTATAATGGGTTAAAATAATGCATTTCATACAATATTTTCTATGCTTGGTTCTATTTTATTATACTTGAAATTTCTTACTTAAGTACTGTTCTCTTTCAAAATTTTTTGTAAAAAATATTTATTCCAAGTATACAATTAATTTTTAATAATATTTCCCAATATGAGACTATCTCATATTGAGAACATCGGTGTCTCGTATTAGGAGTATGGTACCGCATATTTGGCGCATTTTGTATTTTAAGTTAAATACATTTTTAGGGTACTTGCAATTTGTTTTCATAAAAAAGCTTTTGATGAAAGAGATTTTTCGAATAAGGCATGTAAATAATATACAAAATCACTTTTAGTTTTGCTAAATCATTTTTCAGCTAAGTGTAGATTGGAAGAATAAATATTAGTATCCCACATTGTGACACTTTCCCCTATAGTACTTTAAACGTAAGATACTTCTAATTCAAAATTAGTTTTTAATATTGCCATTTAATTTGTAAGTAAAAAACTGTCCAAAACTAGCATATATATTTTTAAAATTTTGTTCATTTTTTAAGGTTAAAAAAGATGAAATAGTGTGAAACCTAATTTACGTAACTTTAAATGCTATATGTGTGTTTCTATTTATCATGAAATTTAAAGTTATTATTGAATTAAATGTTAGAACATGGTTGGGATAAATTTTAAATTTCCCTCTAGAGATGTAGGACCCAAAGTCAAACAGAAATCTTCCATAGAATTTTCGTTTTTGAAAATAAAACTTACATATAAACACAAAACAATACACTGAATAATATTAAATTATAAGTAAAATCACATTTGAAAGTTTTAGGACATTTAGTGTTCCTGTTCTTTAAACCTTGTAAACAGTAGGTAAAAGAACGTAATAGAATCATCCTATGCATATATATACATGCTTCTAACGGGATTTTCAACGCATATCGGATCAATAATTAAATCAAAGGCAATTTTCATGGAGAAATTTAAATTCCTTTTCTGCCCAATCCAATAACCTACTTCATAAAATATTCCTAAAATCCATCAACCTTTCAAGGGTAATTGCATTTCCATGGTGAAAAAACTCAGCTCTTATCTAATTTTGCATCGGAAATCAGAATAAAAAAACATCGCATAAAATAAACCCAGTTCCATTATCGATATTTTACGACGTTGCCACTCTCCTGAATGTAACTTCGTTCGCCTTTTAATAAACTTCGTTAGTAGACACTTCACGGCATAGGTATACGTCAAGAGGTATATCACGGATAGGTTTTAAGGATGGGTGATCAGTTGCTCGCTTTTTTAAAAGTAGGTACTTAAAATTAACGTGGTTTTTAAAAAGCTGTTTGGATAATGTCAATCATTCTAGAAACCTGCTAGTATGCCTTTGGACTTTGGATTATGTTTTTTATCTTTTAACATATAACTTTCATAGCATATATGGTTCTAGCATTCACATGTCGGATAAAATTCTTTGGAATGACATTAAAAAGAATTTCAAGAATTATGTTTTGAGCCTTTTAAAATACTATTTATGATTCAATGACTATCTGTGTGTATAACTATAACTAGTTATTACACTTCACTATTTATGGTTAAAGTAAATGATTATATGTGCATCATTATGACGAACATTTATGAGCCTTTGCGCTAATGGTTTTTTGTTTCGTTTTCTAACTATTCGAAACGACCCGAAATAATTTCGTAATATTACGAGGATACTTATTAATATAATTAATAAGAAAATTTATTCTTACCATTTACCGAAAATTATTGTAGGTACAGTATTGTGATGGAGGGTATGTGATACATTATTTTGCTCTTTGTATAGAATTTGCTGCTGCTTTGGCAAAATGCGAGCCGTGGGGAGATACCGATCCGAAGGTCATACGACTCAATAGTATATTTCAAGGGTTCTTTTACTCACTTCAGTTAGTTTTTATACCCCAGTTAAATAATCCAACTTTTTTCGTGGTGAGTAAGCTCGCTACACTACAGTCTACTCACCATCCGAAGTGCAACTGTGTTGGATTCGTGAGTCTGTTCTGTTGAAACCAAACTCTTGTGGCTAGGTGAGACGCCGGGAGTGCAACACCGGCAATTATCAATAAAAATTGATAATTAAGTAAATATATTTAAAAATAAACAAAATTGTGAAAAAATCCCAAATATATGATCATACCATAAATGTAGAAAGATATGTTTTTATCAAAGATGTTATTTGTATCTGATCAGATAAAAAAAATCGAGAGTGTAGAAAATAAACATTAAATATAAATGGAAATAAGCATACATACATATGAAAGTACTTTCATCACGAAGCGAAGGAATTAAAAGCTTAAAAAAGTTTTATTAATATTTCCATTGCATTAATAGATTTTATGATTGTTATTACTGTTTCATAATTAATTTTTTACATCTCATCTGTTTTTGGGATTTTTAACTAAAAAGAAAGCTTTGAGTATCATAACCTAAGTATCACATGAGGAAATAAATTTAAGTGATACTAGAACATTTTATGAAAACTACAAATGTTTATTTTATATTTGCTTTGAAAATTGATAATGTTTCTGGTATTAGAATTTTTTTTCTCTACCTCAATCTAATACCAATATATATATTTAAACATCGTATGTTATTTTTTTAAAAATGTCTTTAAATTTATTAATTCTAAATCATTCGAGTGTTTCCCGAAAAAAAAAATCTTTTTTTTTTCATACCCTATAGCCTTTCATGTTTTGCATTACCCAAACTTATAATGGAATTAAAAATCCTTTTATGAAATAAGAGTTTTTTCGTGATTTTTTTCATTATTTAAGTCAAGGGTGCTTAAAATGACTTTCAAAAACAACGTAATTGAGTTGGAGGCATTTTGAACAAGCCTATTATGGATTTCGTAATTGGAATTTTAAAGGAATCTTTCATGAATGAACTTGTACAATAAAAGCACTGAAAGTTTACCACAGGTGTGAAAACAGTTTATTAACTTTGCACTGCGGAACTCTCAACACTATTAGAACAACGTCTAAATGAGATTGAAAACAATTGTATTGATTATTAACAATTTAAACAAAAATATTTTTGCTTCATTAAATGTATTGTAGTGTCTACCCAAACACTATGAGAAGAATTGAAATTCCTTTTCAGAACAACCTTTTAGGGTAAATGTGGGCTCCTCATAGGGTAAATGTGTTATTATACCCTCCCCAACCTTCTAGGTGTTTCATAATTTTACGGGTTAATTACGCTATATAGTATCCAGCCAGCCGTGGTCTTACACTATCTCTAATGTTCATTATTTTCTTAGAATTACTTTCCTTCATCGTCTCTTTCTTTGTGACCCGAAACTTACTTTTCCCTAAGTACTTCTTATTGACTGTTCTTTGGAATAACTCGTGATTTTATAGTTATGTTAAAAATAACAGAATAAATTCAATACTTAAAAAATAAATGTTCATTAGATTAAAGATTCTCAAATTTACCATGATAATCTAGTTTAGAAGACAACCTATACAGAAGTTCTATGCCCTCATGAACTCTCAAAACCTGAAGATAAAAAGTAGAAAGAGTTAAGTTGTGAGTTTTAAAAATATATCTGAAGTTTTGACATAGCAAATCGGGGGATACAATAACAGCTATCGGCAAGAGTGGAAATTGTGATCAATGATCACCAGTAATTAATAAATAAATATAAAATATAGTTCCAGATTAACTGCGCCGCTGATTTATGAAAACGGTAAAAATAGGTTATATTTTTAAAAGCACATTTGTATGGTTTTGTGCTACTTGAAATTAAAGTGAATTGTTGGTTGCTTGTGTTGTGTGTGACGCCGGTAATTTTAAGAATACCATAGATTTAATACAATACCTGGTGTTTTTAATGCTTAGTAAAATTTCTGGATACAACTTCATACCTTTTTCTGTGTGTGGTAGAGATAAAAATCTTTGTACATTTTATGCACTTCACGTAAGGAATCGGGCTATGAAGAGTTTGCGCAGACTTATGTAAACACTCTGTGTATAATAAATAATTTTTTCCATGATTCAACTGTTAAGGTTTTACTTTTATCTTCATTAACAGCAATATAATTTTTAAGGTGTATGCAAAACGCATCCCTCCTGTCCCCTTCAAGTGAGATGGAAGTACTTAGTGTGCATGCTCCAGAACTTATAGCTGGAAGTAACTTCTATTGAAAGTGTTCACAGGTTTAAGTTCTGGAGTAGGCTCACTTAAGTATTTCCATAGCAGATGAAATGTTCAGGAGACAAGAATGTATATACGTAAAAATTTATGATGTGTAATCGTTAAGATTCAGTCACATCTTAAAATGCAAATTTTCCTTTAAAAGGACGGTTATTGTTAGGATATACGCCTGGCCTTGCACCTTTCGGGGTTTCCAGATAAATTTTGACTTCTGAAACCGGTGCTGCAGATTGATGCACTAGATTCTGCTACCGGGTTTCAGAATACTGCATTTTCATTTTTCCATTGCTCGGTATATGTATATAAGTGAGATATATCACTCATTTAAATCGTTTTCTCTTCAGTTCGGTGACCAGATATACTCCGTGAACGAAGTGGACTTCACGAGCATCACCCACGATGAGGCGGTGCGACTGCTGGAGAGCTCCGCCCGCATGTCCATGGTGGTCCGCAGCGAAGGGCGTGTCCCACACTCCAACGACCCCGCCTACTCGCCGCAGGCCCCGCCCTATGCTCCAGGGCCCTCCTCGGCCGGGGCGGACGGCTGGTATCAGGACCCCATGCCTCACAGGGCGGAGTAAGTTACTCTGTGATTCTCAGTAAGTTTAAAAACCCTTTCAGTCCTAGACCGGCCGAGATTACCTTTGATTCCTATAGAAGATTTGGGGAGGTCAGGACTGACAGGGTTAAGATGGTTACTTATAAGACCGACGGTGTTGAAAATCACCACTCAATCAGTTAGAAATTTATTTTTATTTATTTAACAACTGGGTTTATGTTTCGGTATCAGTTGTTTTGTTTCAAGTACGGCGCTGATGTGGCTTGGCGCTGTTCTTTCTTTAGACTATAGAAGTTGAAGATAGGTCGGCTGAAGCCATTTTATTGGGGCCCGGCGACCTTTTGAGTAGGTTTTTGAAATCGATAAACTACGGAGACTGAGAGAAAAATTAGATTAGAATATTAGTTTGCTACTTTTAAAAATGAGGCAGCGTTTTCCATCATCAAAAACAGAAAATAGTTTGTTGGTCACAAAAGAAAAACACGTTTTAATCATCACTGATAGTGATTATAATTTTCATGATTATTTGTTTTTGTGTGTTTTCTGAGTATTATTTATTGTGCTAAAATATTTGTTTTGGTGCTGCTTGAGTCTTAATTTTTGATCGATATCTTTTTCATCAATGATTTATCATTATTATATGAGTAAAACCGTATCGACTAGAAGCAATCATGTGATTTTTAAGCAAAACCAATAAAAATCAAAATCTGATCATGAGTTTTATACCTCAAACTAGGACCGATTTAAAAAATATAACTGAAAATTTAAACTAGGATTTTGTGAGACATTTGGCTATTTAATACTTTTGACCATCATTGAAATTAGAGTATGTCAAAAGATATTGCTGGAAAGAGTTTGAAGCCCCGTTCCATAGCTAAAAATAAATTGCAATTGAATTTCAGCTAAACCAACTAAATAAAGAACTGATACTGTGACCTCCAACGAAGTCTAACATGTCATGTTAGCTTTTCTTTATTTAAAATGTACTGCACCACTATCAAATGTATGAGTTATAATTCTCTTTGAAACGCAGATATAATCAAATTTTTAAACGAAAATAAAAACACCAATGAATCAGTAGTTACGAAACAGTAGTTTGATCAAATGGGCAACCCAGCCATTCAATTTAAATTGCGGATATCCTTCGAAAGGGATTTAAAAGCGCATTATGTATCCCCAATTAGTCTGGAACTAGACCAACATGTATCTCCCTAAAGTTTAATTCACTCGGAACGGAAATTAGCTTCATAAATCGTCCTATACTAACCTCAACAGTAACGTTTCCTGACCCAATGACGTCACTAACAAACAAATTAGTTCCCAGCGCGGTGCCTGAAATTTGAGGGAAATGATGAAGAACGACAATTTAAAAATATGAGTATTTTGTTATACCCCATGTATATATAGCGTCTTTTAAATACGGTTTGCGTACAGAAACTCCTCCTAGCAACCCAACAGGCTTTCTATTTACACAGTTTCTGCTTCCACGTAGTGACGTCATAGGGTCAGGAAACGTTGCTGTTGAGTATAGACTGCAACGTCATTTGACCCTGGAGAAATAAAAGAAAAAAAAGTAATTATACATGGGTTTAACAAACTAATCATATTTCTGAATTAAATATTCATTTCACTCAAAATTCAGACACCGCACTGTCAACTACTTTGTTTGTAAGTGTGTTTGTAATACGGTCAACTTAACGCTGCTGTCTAGTATAGAGAGAAATGGAACACCTTTTAGGAGGTAAGAACTTAAAAAATTAGCTCTTTGAAGCAACACACAATGGGTAGGAATTAATCAGGGTTCAATCAGGGTAACTTTTGAATCATTGTTCAATTTTGTTCACCTTGTATAATATTATTTGGTTGTAGGTTTCAGTTAGCAAAGCGGCTCTTTTGGACCCAAATTTTGAAAGCTTGTACTACTAAAATCATTGCGCAAGTTAACCATACTGGAGTTGTTAAGTTTAATTTAGTTTTTATTGACACGACTTTATGAATGCCATTTTATTTTAGTATGATACTTCGAAAATTGATATTTTTTTTACCATTTTTATTCATACAATTCTAAGTACTTAAGCATGGCATTTTTATTAGTTATTCTCGTTTTCATTCATTCATATTCATTATTCATTTTTATTAGTTATTAGTTATTCTACTAATAGTTCATTATTTGACTCCTAAAGCATTATTTAACGACCAAATTAACTTTTTGACCTTTTAAGATTTACGGTAAATATTGAAGAGGAAAAACTTAAGAATAACTGATTTTTATTTTTGTTGCAATGTTAAATTGTTAATAGGTCTATCTGCTCATACAGTATTGCAAATTAACTTATTGACGAAAAAACATGTAAAGAAAAAGATTATAACTTTTATTGTGCAACTTATTTTTAGGTTATCCAGAAAAGGAAGTCCAAGAAAAAGGGAACATAGCCTAGATGAGGTAATTATTGAGAAAATGTCTAAATGTTAATTTTATTAAACTTAATATATTCAGAACATACATGGTTTTACTGTAACACTTTTTTTGGGGAGATAAACACATAAAATAAGAAAAAACATTATAAAAAGTTAAACTTAGAACACATCCTCTTTAGACATTCTTTTGAGAAGAAAGGCTCCTTAGAATCTTTGAAACTATGTGTTTTTTCCATGCAATTAACTGTTGCACCTAAATTTTAAAATTACACCCAGTAACATGCATCCTAGAAAACTTTTCCGGATTCAGTGTACTATTTCTTGAATTTGGAGCGGAATTCTTTTGTAGGAATTCTTACAAAACATTCACTTTTTTCGAGTTTAATTAAAGGAATCCCAACGGAGTTGAAATGGAGGCTCTAGAAAGTATAATTATTCAAAGAAGTCTCTTTTAAAGGTCGTTTTTTATATCCTTTTGTTTGTTCCCATGCAGCGTCATTAATTTCCTTCTTATAAACTCCTTAAAATATTTACACTCCAATTTATTTTAATATACCGTATATTTCTGCGTATATGCCGAGAATTTTTTGAAAATTTTCCGAATCAAAAGTGGGGGCTTATACGCGGATCTAAAGAGTTTGAAAATGTTATTAACTGAATAAAGTTTCTCGGAAGCCTCTCGCGATCATATAATAATAAATATCGGCTGGGGTGCTTACGCCAATACATAAAATAGAAACAAATTAAAAGGGTACACAAAAAAATAAAACTAGAAGGAGAATTTATTTAATTTTGAATGCGAAAAGTTACATAAATAAGAATGAGAATGGGTCTTACATGAATCAAGGTCCTTCTGAATCCAGAGTTCTCGAAAATTGATTCATGGGAGCGAAGGTGGATAATTTTAACACGGGTTTTGAATTTTTGGTCAATTTTTCGAATAAAAACCGTGCTCTCGGCGTATACCCGTATCGGCTTATACGCGGAAATATACGATACCAAAGATCCCTTTGCATTTACCTCTATTTAATAATTGATAAAAATTTAACAATTTAATGAACAGCTTTAAGAATAATAATGTCACCTTATTTCTAATTCCAATTTGATATTCTGAGAAAAATTATGTTGCTGCCAAGACCGAAAACGAAGCAAGAAACTTCTAGGCATTAACAATAGTTTTTTTATATATTTTTTGAGGTAATAAACAACACAAGTCCAGCAATCTACTTATAATTTTACAGTTCCCGGGGCATGTAATAAGAAATAATTATGGCCCTTGGGATTAAAAAATAATTTGGAGACCTCTGAGATAGTTTTTAAGAGATGTTGTTCGCAGTCTGCCATCAACCCTGGGACCGCAGAGCGCAGACTGGACCGCAAGGCCCGCATGCTGCTGACCGAAAGCCAGCGACTGACCCTCGCTTACTACTGCAACGAGTACGAGACGGGCGCCATGTCTATCCACGATTTCGTTCCCTTGCTGCTCAAGCACCTGGAAACGCCTGAAAAAGTAAGCATAATTATTTAAAAACCGTCTTTTCTCTGTTGCAATGAACTGTCATCATTCATTATGTTCTAAACTAAATTGAAGTTAAGCTCATCCGTCAAAGTAAAAAAGTTGCTTCTTTTGAGAACGTTACCCCTCCCTCAGGAACAGGTATTTCTTTACGAAAATCGAGATTTTTTTTTTCAGATTTAGGGCCATATTCAGAAACTCAAACACGTACACTCTTAAAACGTCATTTTCAAAACTGAGTAAAAAAATACTCAAATCTGAGTGTTTCACTATCTAAAACTGGCTCCGCGCGAATCAAATTTACTCAAGTTTGAAGCATGTATAAACTCATTTCTGGAAATATCTAGGTACTTAAAATTAATACATCATGTCCCCATTTTTGGGCAAGAGCATCATGTTTCAGGAATATAAAGCATTGGCCAGTATCCTTCTGACAATTACCCCTATCGATAACACAGTATTTGATCGGAGTTTTTTTAGTCTTAATAAATCCATCACGGTTACGTCGTACGCAAATGACAATTGTATGCTTGTAATTTGTACGTGATGCCACAATTGGGTGAGGTGGGTCAATCACGTTAAAATGTTGAACAATTTAAGAGTTTAGGTACTTTGGTAAAATTGCACAAATTATAATAAAACAAAAATACATATAATTAAAGTGGTGACTATTAAATTGTTTGTGAAACTGAGTACTCCTGTACTCCTGGTATTTCAAAATTAAAAGAATCATGTCTTCATATTTAAAATAAAAAATGTAATATCAAATTGAAACTATTGATACATTCAGATTTGAAAACGTCATTTCTCTCAGAAAAAAAGAAACGATACGGAAACGGTAGATTTCACACTGGAGCTCTGAACTATTTAACGGACCACAAAAAGTGTAAAAGCAATACGCATAGATACTCTCTCGTTTGCAATCTCTCGTTTTGTGAGCTTTTCTCTTACGTATTTGTCTTTCTGAGATGGGGCAGCGAATCCAAGAATTAGAGATTAGACTATGGTGTGTGAGGGCACGTGAGTGGCTCTGAAGTAGTAAATCTACACTTTATTAATGACATCAAAGGCTGCAAGAAAAAATTGCATGCACGTGCTGTCAAATTAGGATTAGGAACCCAATATGCTTTCAGTAATACAATGATCCCATGCTAAGTCTATGGCTATAAGATACTTGTTTTACAGGCTTTCAAATCGCTTTATTTTTTAAATATTTTCTACCAGCTCTAATTTTGGTGTAAATAAATTATGAATGGTATACTATATGTTATAATTTAGTTTTTGTTTAGATTTTGAGGAATAAACGAACACTACGGAATTTCGCCACACTAAGCATATTTGGGCAAATTTTGTTGGTGTACGAATACTTAAATGACAACCTGTAAATGAATTTAGGGCCGTATTCTGAAAAACAAACACGTAGAAGAAACGAGAACGGTACCGAAACGATGAAAAACCTCTCGTACGAGCTGTAACTCCGGAGCTCTCGTCCGCCATAATGTTCCGAGATTCGAACCGTATGCGGATTGCTTTTACACATTTTGTGGTCCGTCAAATAGTTCCAAAAAATCTAGAACAGCTACTAATTACCAAAAAGTTCTCAATCATTAATATATTACGAAAGTAATGGACATCTAGTGTTTGCATGAATTTGTATTATCAGTGTATAATTACTTGTAAGGTTGTTCGACAGGCGGCGCCTTGAGCACACGAGACGAAAAAAGGCAACTAAAAACCTACCATCTCAAATTAGTAGTCGTTTTCGTCTCGTTTCTTCTACGTGTTTGAGTTTCTGAATATGGCCCTTAATTTTGGTATCATCCTTCTACTTTTGTTACAGCAATCCTTGTTGAAGGAAATAAGGTCTTTGGTGCCGTCTGAAGACCTCGGCAAATTCGACGAGCTTATGTACAGAAGAGAGCTGAAAACGCGAAAGGTATCGGTAACAAAGTTTCTTCCATATCCGTAATCTTTTTCTCACATTCCTATATCCAACCGTAACGTCCCTTTATTCACCTGTGACTTACTCCGGTTTGCTTCCAACTGAAACCGACTCTCCAGATCGATTCCGCCGTCAACCGCGGTGACAACATGATCCTGTCCTCCGGGGACGTTTTTTCTCGCCGTTACCTTAATTTGTCTGTGGACTGAAGTGTCAAGGTGGGATATGTGGTTTTCCTGGAGGAGTTGGAGAATGGAGAGGGCGAAGTGTGTATTTTCCATGGAGCTATCTTTTTTCTGCAGTTTTTTTAATGAGGATATAAATGCAACTTTGAAAAAAAAAGTATTTTCCCCCCCATAAATTGATAACACGCTTCGGAAACTGTTGGATGGAGACAAAGCGCTGTTTATTTTGAGTTGCTCGATGATGCACTTTTGTTGTGGTTGCACACTGTGTTACCACATCAGTGGCAGGTACTGATAGAGTTCATTTCGCATCCAGTATACATTTTTTATAGACAGAGTTTATATAGAATTTTTTGTAAAGGGACTTATTGTATATCACTGGCATCATCGGAGAACCTCGAATTTAGGAAATCTTTCATAGAGGAGATATATTGGAGGAGGCAGCAATGGTATCCCCGCTTAAAGAGTAGCTGAGATAATTTTCAGAAAGACAGCCAACACGTGAACAACGTCACGAATTAAAAATAAATGCGAACACTATTTTCATAACAAAGTACTATAATTTATATATTTTTGGTAAATGATAATTTTTGTAAATTTTACACTAAATTTTGGTAAAACTACAAGAGGGTAATACCGATCCAAAGGTTTTAGGACTTAAAAGAACACTTCTATACTCAGCGAACTCGTCGTTATTTATAGGTACTTTTGGAATAATATTACTCTTTTAGTGGTGATTAAACTCCACATAATTTTGAAAAATGTTGTAGTAACTATCAAACCTAAGGTATCAAAACAAGGCTTTTCACTTTCATTAAAACACGCTATGAAAGTATGAGATTTTAGAAATAAAAAAGGGACACACGGAAAAGAAAAAAAAACGCAATATATCCTTCTAATAGGAATTCAAGATAGCTACGTTTCAACCAAACTCAATATTCCGAAAATTCTCACACGTCTTATCACCACAAAAGAATACCAACTCTTATAAAAAAAAATACAATCTGTAAGCTGTCAACAACAGAAAGCGAAGGTTACTTGAGGAAGCTTCTCACGGCTTTCCGAATTCAGCGGATGATAAAAAAAAATGAACATACTCGAGAAGAATATCTCTCTCATCCTTTGGTCACTTTTGAATTCCTAAAGAAATCTGAAGGTGATGGAATGATTCCAAACAATCCACATCCCGAATTCCTGAGGAGTAGCACTGCCCTTCACTTCATTAATTATTTTACACATGCCGGGTTTTTCAAAAGTCCGTTTCTCAGCTTTTATTTGAAACTAACGACTCTTACAGCCATATTCACAGCCATCAGCGTCAGTGTTAAATCCTCGGTCAAAGAAGAATTCCACCAATCAGAGTCAACGGAAAGCTACTTTTTCTTTCTTTAACCGCGGGTTAACCTCGACGCTGATGGCTATGAATATGGCTGTTAGGGTAGTAAGAAGTAAGGTGTAACCCTAGGTAAGTGACCCCGCTGAATCCATTGAGACAGTTTACAGCGCCTCTAGCGGCGAAATAAGAAAAAGTTTAAAAAAACTTCATTGTATAGAAAGCTCTTTCTTTTCCAATATTGTTACTGCATAGATTTATTCATTTTTTCTCAATTGCAGTCAAAAGACTCTATGAAGCTGTCGGTAGAAATCCATGCGGAACATGCTGATGGTAACGAGTCCCCTCCCGTAAGTATCAAGTATGAACTAGAGCAGTGCGGTCCAACCTTTAGGTACCCGAGTGCCAATTAAAATTTTCATGAGGAGGCGAGTGCCAGAGACAGGAAAATTTACAGTTTACTATTTTAAAACAGGCAAATCAAGCTTATATTTCAACACTGGAACATTTACTTCAACTACAAATACTTACTAAGACACATTTTACTTAAGAAATATCTTTCCTACATTTAAAATGCAATGCAAAAATATTGACTGGGTCTCATTAATATATTTTTTATTTACTCAAGGGGATTTATTTTGTGCCACAACTGAAATACTAATTTACTTGATGTTCAAATTCATGAAATTAAAATTTAACAAATTATTTCTTGGATATTTTTCCAAATTGATTATTTTTGGTTAAAAGGAAAATTAGTCTATTAGTAAGGAGAAAACCGTTCGTAGAAAACAGGCGATTCTTTTCCTCTCTGTGGGGGGTGTCTTGAAGAAATTTTTTTGAAAATTAGACTCTAAAACCGGGTTTTTAACACTTTTCTGCAATAAAAATTGAAATGTGGATTATATTCTATTCAGATTACGAATTTAATTTTGAGGCCGAGTGCCACGAATATTTCTTCGAGTGCCACTTGTGGCCCGCGTGCCACGGGTTGGACCACACTGAACTAGAGACTCATTTTTTTAGAAACCATATTCATATATAAGTTTAAAAAGAACAAACGAAAAATACATATGCACATGAATTTATTAAAATTTATTAAAAGCCATACGGCGTTTCGGGGATTCCTTGGATCCCCTTTGTCAATGGTACATGACAACAAGCAAACACAGTTTATATAAAAAAGCAAAAGAACGAAACAAGCGATGCCACAGGGCAAAAGAGAAAAATGTACATAGAAGGCCACCGACAAATTACCAAAATATCACCAAAATGCAACATCAAAAACAAAATGAAAATTATTCACTCCAAATCGGGGAAAGAAAAGGGGTACTTGTTAAATCATTAACTAAAAGATTTGCAAATTTATTTATTAGAAAGCCTTCGAAAAAATCAAGATCAAGGGCTGAATTACATGCTTTCTAATAAATAAATTTGCAAATCTTTTAGTTAATGATTTAACAAGTACCCCTTTTCTTTCCCCGATTTGGAGTGAATAATTTTCATTTTGTTTTTGATGTTGCATTTTGGTGATATTTTGGTAATTTGTCGGTGGCCTTCTATGTACATTTTTCTCTTTTGCCCTGTGGCATCGCTTGTTTCGTTCTTTTGCTTTTTTATATAAACTGTGTTTGCTTGTTGTCATGTACCATTGACAAAGGGGATCCAAGGAATCCCCGAAACGCCGTATGGCTTTTAATAAATTTTAATAAATTCATGTGCATATGTATTTTTCGTTTGTTCTTTTTAAACTTATAAGTTTTTGCACAGACTGTGGCCCTTTCGTCATATTCATATAGTCGGCTTAGAGGAGAAAGACACTAAGTCACTTTTGGAAAATCTTTTTAAAACAGTAGAACGACACCAACGAATGATTGGATTTCCAAATTATCTCCAAGCTGAAAGCTGTGTTCGTAAAATCGCATGGTGCAAAAGAAAACAATCGCGGTTGAGTATCACCAAATTTGGCGGAACCTTGTACAACAGGCCAGTGAGCATCTCTCCTGTAAGCCGACGATGTAGTAGCGCTCTCTCTTCTCTATAAGGTCTCCCTTCTGAACTAGGGATAAGAGTATTCAAGTACTACATCGATACTTATATGAGTGTAGATTAGTTTTTGATTTAAATTCAAGGATAGTTCCTTGAGTAACTTTAAATTTCAAATGAGTGGTTGGGAGCTCAAGATGCACAAGTGACATTGTATATTAACTTTTTGAGCTCTATCTTCGAGTTTAGGGAGTTCTTTCCCTGCTATGTTTTCTCGATAAAAAACTTTCACTTTCACGTAGAATCCCGATATTGGGTGAGTTTTACGTGCAAAAAAAGAGTAAAAAAAGTTCTGACTTTTTTCAAAAGTTATCGAAGTTCTTTTGAAATATGTCCAGCTTTTCTACAAAGATCCAAGAATGATCCAAATTCAGTTGAAATGGTTTTAAGAATCACCATTTTATTAAAAGGCCTTTCCACTTATACAACACACCTTGTGGTACTGCAATCCAGCTAGACCAATTGGACGAATTACACAAGAATTGCTCAAAATGACGTCATTTTGGCTTCTTTGTGATTCGTCCACTGGTCTTGCCATACACCAACGTAGGAAGCGTTTCCACTTACGCGTTTGGTTGCGGTACGGCAATTTGAAGAAAATCAGAAAATTTTTGTCAGCCTGGGCTTCGTCATTTGGTCATACTGGATAGCCGTTAAACTCCTGTCAAAGTTCCAAAGCCGGGTTTTTTTTTCTTTTAAAGGGCCGTATACGGACTCCTGACTACATGGAATAGGGATCTTAGAAGGCCATTTCTAAAACCTCTATTCCAAAAGTAGTCAGGAGTCCGTATATACGGCCCTTTAAAAAAAAACCGCTGAGCCCTACTTCGTAATGCAGACATGTTTTATGGTTCGGGGAGTGTCCAATTTGGGAAGTCAGTATGATTTATGATCAAGGTCTTATCTCCCCGATCTTATTGTGAGATTTGGGGGTTTTCCCTAGCATTTCTGCTGTCTGAGGAAGGGTTTTCTTTTTTTCGCTAAATTGACCACACAAAGAGACTGCGGCCATAAAAGTCTTGGAGGACGCAAGAAGATAGAAGTTATCTTATCATGAGATCTGACTTCCCATTCCCGCAGTAAGGCTCAGTATGTGTTGGCCTAAGACTAGAGACCCTTTATATAGAGAGACTGGACAATGAACTTTTCGCCGCCATTTTAGTTACAAAATGCATGGATCTCCATAGACTGTAATGCTAATTCATCCGCCTAAAACTCTTGTTATTGCACAAAAATCAAAGCGAAAACTGTATCAAAAATTTCAACAATTCATTCCGTACACGAATTGATGTTCTTTTTTTTGTTATTAATTTTTTTTATCTTAGAAAAAGCATTTTAAAAAATCAAAGTGAGTGTGAATGATTGTTGGGTTGCCACAGGCAACATTTGGCACGCTATCGCTCTTTTCGAGGAGAAATGTAATGGACTAGTAGCCAGGAAACTAGTCTCAATTCCTAGTTGTATTACTTGGTTTTTAATGGACTCTAACCGTCTGACGTCACACGGAACCAACACGTGACCTACTGAGCTTGCGATTGGTTACCACAGATACTACACTAGTAGATCTACTAGTGTAGTATCTGTGGTAACCAATCGCAAGCTCAGTTGTAGGTCACGTGTTGGTTCCGTGAAGTCTCGAACCAGATAGGCGGTTAGAGTCCATTTCTTATCCAAATAGATGGTTCACTAGTCTTGGTAGCCAACGGCGGATGCCAATAAAGTCGCCAACCAGTTAAACAATTAAATATTTAGTTTTTTGAATTTATTTGGCAATATTTATGAAAGAAAGTAAACAAATAAATTTTTAATAACTTATTTGTTTACATTTTAACTCTTCTTTTGGTATTTTTCAAAACTTTTAACAGCATTTTCCACGATTTTCAACATTTCGTAATGTTACAGTATAGGAAAGTTGTAACTAAAATGGCGGAAATACCGATTATACCGGTGAGCCGTTGTCCAGTCTCTCTATATATAGGGTCTCTACCTAAGACCCTTAAATCGCATCAACTTCTCATACCGGCCACTCTCTGAACCATCCGATAACCTTCTTTCTAGCTAGATGATCGGACTCAAAATCACCACGATGATTTCAAGTCCGATGCGGTCCAAAACGGCTTCAGTGTAAACTAGGCATTAGTCCCTTTTGTACCGTTACTCTTTTACCTCAACTGACAAAATAAAGCCTGTATCATAAAAACCGGTTGATTCCGCCTTCCTCTTTGGAACAGGAAGAGATCCTGCGCAACCTGTCCCCCCGCAGTCCGTTCCGCGCGTCCACGCGGCGTCGCCAGGACAAGCACCATCTGAGCGTTCCCACCTCCAGAGAGGACATGCACACCCCCAGTGAAGACTCGGGGGTCGACCTCCCGACAGGAGCTGCCTTCCCTCACGGCAGCCGGAAGGGGAGCAGGTAAGAAGGCTGTTGGGATATTTACTCACCACTCAAAAAGTTTGATAAAAGTTTTAATAATAAATTTTGATTAACTCGGTTTAGAACAGCTTAATTATACCCTTGAATCATTTAATAATCCCATGTTCCATCTTGGGAGTGTTTCAGAAAGTAGGAATCCCTCAAACGTCACGGATGATTATTACAACGGAACTGGAAGCACTGTAACTGCAGTGCATATCTTTGTTTGTGATACGAGGTGGTATACCGAGCAATAGGTACGACAATGGCGAACTGTGGAGTTAAAAAAATAATTATGTCATCGGCGATATGTGATGTGATCAATCCGGGCATTATTAATAATCCCAGCATATATTTTGGGAGAAAGAATAAATACTCATTGGGTGATAATTGTCATTGAATAACTCCATTTCTTCATCAAACGTTAATTTGTTATTTGTCATATTATACTACAAACTCTCGATAAAATTCAAAATCGAAGTGAGAAACACGTTTACTCGTGCCGGGCCTGAGCGACTCGGAAAAACGTTTTTTTTTCCTTCTCCGAAACAAAATAAAACAAAATTCCGGAAATGCCTCCTTTGTGTCGAAGGTCATCTTAAACTCGAACTATATATACTCTGTGTAAATAGAATCGGCAGTTGACCTTGAGTTTTTTCTCAATGTATTTCTTCTGCGTTGCCATGGTAAAGAATGACGTTTAACCGCCTATTTTATTTACACAGACTATAGTCTGGGTTTGTTTCATATTTCAGAATAAAGGGATAGAATTTACAGAACTTTAAAAAACCGATCGGGCCTTGGAGGCCCGGTGCGAGTAACGCCAGGCTCCGTGTTCAACGACTCAAAATCTATGTAAGAAATGGGCATTCTCATCTTTGTAAAAAGTGTTACCTTTTGTTCCTGGGGGGACTGACACCTTTCCTTCTAGGGTGTCCTCCGCCTCCCGGGATTCCATGACCCTGGAGGCCCTGCAACGCAAGCCGAGCCCCTCGCGGCCGTGGCGGCTGAGTCCGCGCGGGTCCATCGCGGGGGGTACCTCGCCGTCGGCGGCGCGGCTGCGGCGCACTGCCTTCCGCCGCCACAGCAGCGGCGGAGAAGGCGGCAGTCGCGACGACCGCCGCCCGCGAGCGCGCGTGCCCGAAGATCGACGGTGGAGCATCGGGGAGATGGTGGACGCCCCTTACGTCGAGGGACACTTGGTGAGTCTGAAAAGATACTTGTATGTTAATGATGTTTGTGATGAGTGCTTGTGGTGTTTTCGTACGCGATGAAGGTTGGTATTATGTTTTAGTCACCACTTTTTAGTTTAGATAAAATTTTATAAATATAATTCAAAATAAAATATATGTAGTTCTAACAGAAGTTCCAAACCTAGGGTTAACTACCCCCCGGGGGGGTAAACACGCTATTTTTCAGGGGTAACAGAGAACAATTTGTGAGCAATTTGTAAATTCCGAAGAAAACAAAATCACATTTGGAAATGCCGTGGATCAACATTTATCTGCAGTAATAGAGTCACTGAAGCAATACTTTCCGGATTTAGATAATCTTTAGTCCAACTCTTGGATATTAAGACCATTTTCTACTGATGATGACATTATTAAAGACGAAGATGTAGCGGCCAAAGTAGAATTTCTTGGACTGCGCGAGAATAATACTTTCAAAGTAGAATTTCAAATGTATGATCTCAGCAGATTTTGGATTAAAGCAGGTGCCGAATATCCTGTTATAGCTAACAGAGCTTTAAAAATGATAGTACCTTTTGCCACCACTTACAGATGCGAGAGTGGTTTTTCAACTTTAGTTTCATTGAAAACAAAGGCCAGAAACCGTCTCAATGTGGAACATGACATGAGATGTGCTTTAAGTGACACTAAACCTAACATAAAAAACTTGTAAACCGAAAACAATTTCAACCCTCACACTGATATTATTATTATTAATTCATAGTTAAAATATCGTAATATTGTTGTGTTTTTATGTAGCCACACCCACAATGTATCCAATTTTCTGACTAACTGCTGGGCAATGACAACTTTGTAATTAATAAACATTAGAATTCGCTTGCATTGAGTGTTTTTATAACATTTTAAAATTGGGGTAAAATTTGATTTCCTAACAGGTTACAGGGGTAGCAGTATTATAAAGGTTAGGAACCACTGCTCTAAAAATTCCTTGATTACTAATCTGCTCATGCAAATGAGTAGTATATATAATAAATTGAATATTAGAGAGAGAGACGGCAACGTAACGTTACGAAATCCTAGAGAAACAAGCTGAGAGCAAACAATAAAGAAACAGGGTTTGAAATTAATAATTAAATGGGTGGCTGGAGTTTTTCCAGCCACCCATTCAAATTATGGAGACGGAGAAAAAACTCGAAATCAGATCGAAATTTTTATTTGCCACTTTTAAAAATCATACAGCGTTTTTCATCAAACACGGATCATCGTTTGTCGATCAGAAAAGAAAACTCGCGTCGTAATCATTACTGGTGGTCGTAATTTTAATGATTATCTGTGAGCATTGTTTATGTTTTACTCCGAAAATAAAAACCATGAAAGATCGTCAATGGAGATGATACCTCGACTGTTCTGAAAACTAACGATGAGAACACCTATGCTCGAAAAGTTAGATTGGCGGTTTTGGCGAGGTGTGAACGGTGTGTTTTGGCACTGTTTGAGTTTTATTTTTGATCGAAATATTTTCATCGTGAATTAATGTTTATTTTCGGTGTAAAACCGTATCGCTCAAAATTAATCATTATTTTTAATCGAAACCGATTAAACTCAAAATCTGATCATGGGTTTTATACCTTAACAAGCCCGATTTTCATGATTTTACTCACTATGAATAACAGTATAGGCTATTTGCTAGTCTAATAAAACTCGACAAGTTCATATCACTCCGTATCGTATAACGTGACGATCAAAACAGTTCCCCACAAATTACAGAATTTTTCCAAATCAATTTAAGACATTATTTTATATTTGTTATATCAGGCCTTCACAACCTTAACTGTGTGATGCGGGTCAAATTCTAACTCCGCGTAAATTCTAACGCGGGATAAAAAAAAAAAACTCTATCTGGCCATATCTAGTAGGTCAAAGAATTGATCAAAATTCCCGATTATTATTTGCTGTGATTAATTGAAATACATTGAATAATAGAGAAAATTGATTGCACATATAGTTCTTATGCTCAAAAGATTTTTGTTGCAAGATAATAAATGTTTTTTTATGTTAACTTTGATGAAATTGGTATGTTTTTGAAGTTTCTGGTTAACTTCTTTAAGAATTACAAAATAAATGCATACTTTAAATAAAACTTCTTCAATCACTGAAATTTTTAGAAACCCCATTCAAGACTTATCGGGCCTCAAAAAGAGTACTGGCGGGCTGGATGTTGTGCAGGGAGTTATGAAATTTGTACTAAAAAATTTAATTTTTAAAATACATGTTCTTGTTATGTATTTAATTAGTACAACATAAATATTATTTTTAAGAAAACATTTTCTTTCTTACACTGTTTATGTTTTCAAAATGCTTATTATTCGTATGAATCGTATATTATTACCAGTCTGGTCAAAGCTGATCTCATTAAACTTTTTCATAAATATAAGTCAATACCTATTCCTGCTGTATTATATTTTAGTTACCACTTTATAATTTAGGTTAGGTCTTATATAAATAATCCTAATTTGAGATTTTTATGTTCATGTGTTTGCTTGTTAGCTTTAAATAAATGCTCGCGAAAGTGAGTAGGATTTTTTTTGTACTAGACAGACTGCAACATTTTCTGACCTATGACGTCAGTAACAAAGTAGTTTCCAACGGGGTGTCTGAATGTTGAGTGATATGAAGAACTTCAATTTAAAAATATGATTATTTTGTTAAACCCATATGGCCGGGGTTTCCAACTTCCAAGGTCTATGTTCCAAGTACTCGTGGGCCGCAATCAAAAGCAGAAGTCTAGTGGTGGATCGCAAATTTAGGTTCCTTTTTATCCAGGATATTTTTTTTGGGGGTGGGGGTCTTTAATATAGAACTTTTACGGCGAGAGAGGGACGAAGGTTATTTAAATAATGTGAAGGTACTACTATATTTTTCAAAAATTTCAGAGGACATATATTTACGGTTCTATATACAGCTTTTAATACTAAATATTACTTAAAATTGGGTTCTTCCTTCAGAAAATACTTGTAAATGTCTCTAAAAATTATGTTTCACTTCATTTTTGGCTACTTCCTTTTGACCTTCCTTGTGACAAAAGTTGACCTAAGCCCCATAACCCCTTGCTACGCCCAGATGGGATTTTAGGGCTCCCCCGAAGCCTCAAACTTTAAATTTTTCATCATTGTAAACGAAAAATGCTACTTTATAATCTAAGAGATAAATAGGGGTCCTCCTTTTGAAAATTTTTGAATTTTAGTATGCTAAAAAGTGTTCTGTAGCTACTTTTTTTTGGGGGAGTTTTAGGAAGCTTCGCGGGCCACAGAAAATGACCCGGCTGCCAATAGGAAACCCCTGATATATAGCGTCTTTTTTTACGATTTGCGTACCAAAACTTCTCCTAGCAACCCAACAGGCTTCCTGTTAAGCTTGCAGCACGGTGTCTGAATTTTGAGTGAAATTAAGATCTTAAATTTAGAAATATGATTAGTTTGTTAAACTCATGTAAGGTAAATGTGGGTATAGTGGACACTTTTAGGAAAACATTTGTTTAAATTCTCAATAAATACTGACCTATTTGCTTGGAAACGGTTATCATCCTATTTTTTAGGTTAACTGATTTGATTTTACAAATAAAAATCCTAATTAGATCGGAGAAAATATGTTTAGTTAATTTTTGAAAAGTACTCCAAATTGCTTCTATAGTGGCCACATAGAGAGTATCTGATGTTTCTCTGGTGGACACCTCTTGCATCTAAAGTGGACTCCTCTTTTTCTGACTATATGAGGGGGTTTATGCATGGAATTGAGTAGATATCTAAAAAAATCGTCCTTCCTAACGAAACATATTTTATATCAAAATCAAATGAGTTTTATTTGTCATAGGATAACATACTTGATGGTTTAAGGCTCATAGCGGTGCCACCCATAGCCTATGCTGTAGCTGATTAGAAATTTTACATGTGATACTGGTTCCTAAAGCCAGAATGAAACCAAATTCATAAAACACCCATTTTAAAGCATAATCAACGGTTTATGAAGAAAACCTGACTCATATTAATGAATTTCATCTTGCAATTTTAAGAGGGTGAAGGATTTTAAATTACTAGGGGGGGGGGTTCATAAAAATTACCATTTTAGTCTTAGTGATCGGTATTTTACGAGTTGGGAAAGACTGTTTTTAACAAATGCAAAAACCATCCAATCGATACGGTAAATAGTATACTCATAATACGTATCTTGCAAGAAAAACTTTTTAGGAATTAAAAGAATGTCAAATGAAAAATTCCCAAGATCCAAAGAAATTGAATTCCTTCTTTCGCCCTGCCAGATATGTGAATGCAAATCGTACTCAGAATGGAGTCTTAATATACGCTGGGAAAAAAGTTATGAAAACCATTTTCATTGTTATCTTGTTTGGTTTCTCGTGTATTCAATATATACCGGCAGTCATTCATTCAAAACGAAATATCTCTTGCAAGGATAATGTTGCCAACGCAGAAAAGAGAAATCCCCGTGGAAAAAGGCGAAACAATAACACGTGTTCGAAAGTTGTATAATAAGCCCTCTTTCTTTTTACAAGATACGAGAAAGAATTTTTTTTTATCGTAATGCTTCATTTTCTTTTTTAACACAAAATGAAATTGCACACAAAAGGATTTATCTTTTACTGGCTTTGTAGCGTCTTACTCTTTAAAATGAAAGAATTGAAACATGTTTTTATCTAGTTTCCATTTTTATCGTCCATGAAAATCTATTATTGTAAAAAAAAGAAGGTTTGATATGAAAAAAAATCGTTCAAATACTATTAACAGATGGAACAAAAGAGTTAATGATTAGATAAGCAAATCTGTTTCCATAAGAAAAGTAATCATCCATTTTACATCTTAATTTCCCAAGTGAAAACTCTAAATTCTAACCTTGTGCATATCGAATCTGGTTCTTTTGAAAACTTGCATTTTACTCTACAAAAATTATTTTAATTAATATTTTAACTTTTTACAATCGTTATTCTAAGTTAAGAACATGATTCTTCATAAAATTAGGTGTTTCTTTAGAAGTTGGTTTAAAAATTTTGTTCACCACTTTTTTTTTAAATTAAGAAAAGAAATAAATTACGTAATTGGCAGAATCCCTCGCACACAAATCTGATGAAAGTTTAATTAATTATCTATTGTCGACAGAAATGAGATAAAACCCCTATTTAGTTAATACTGTAAATGTAAATTATACTTTTCACGATTTCACTAATATCCTCAAAAATTTAATTTTGTTCCTCAATAACACAGTGAGTCCTAGCGGAACACTTATCTTGAATGTAAAAAAGATAAAGAGCAAGCGAATATTTAAAAAAAAGTGAAGAACATCCAAATTTGGGTTGCCTTTGTAAAGCAGACATAAAACCTACTATTTTAGTACATCCCAAGAAATGCCCTCACTTATTTCTAGAAAAATTTTAAATTCGATACCTACAAACACACATAACCGAATAAACCTCTATTCATCCCCAAAGAATTGTTCAACTGTCAATACCAATAACCCTATTTACAGCTATGGCCTTATATGACCTGGAAAAAATGACTCAATTTTCGAATAAATGTGTGACCACCGAAAAACTTCTATGACTAGGTTGTCGATCGTTTCAGCTTAAATCAGCGACCTCCAAAGTTTTATTGGTTTGACCTTTTTCATGCTCTACTGAGCTATATTTGACACGAATGTTTTATTTTTATTTTTTTACGGTGTTAAAGGGGAGGAGTAAATTATGACTCCATAATACAGAGCCATATCTTATTACTACTTCCATTTGAAACCAGACTAAAACCTATAAAGGCGGTATAATTGGATAAAAACCAGAATTATACGAATATTGAATGTAAGTGGGCGCGTTGTTTTTTTAACTTTTCATTCTTGATTTCTCGTTTATCAAGATCCTTTTTTAAAATTTTATAGAATTAGCCATAGACGAGATTTCGTGTTTCCCAATTTTGTAATGGAGGGATTCACTACAATCTCTCCTATATAATAAAGAAATTTCGGCCTACACTTTCAGGGATTTGAAATTTTGAGTATAAAATTTGTTTGGATCAGCTAGAAATCTAATTAATGTTACAGTTCTTGAATACATTGACTTACGAAGTAAAAGCCATAAATCAATAAATGATTGGTTCTTTTATGGTTGACTGAGTGTTGCAAAAAGACCATCGAAGCTATACACAGAAGAATCCCTTGCGTGGAGTATATTAAAAATAATTAAAGGACTGTCATATCCGATAAAAACTTGATTGTTTTGTTCTACTGTAGGCACATGCATGCACAGTGTAGGTTTTTAACATCACTCGGACAGCTGGATCTCGTGGAGTTTTCGTTCCACTTATCCATGTATTTCACTTATCCAGTATTCCACTTAGACAGGCTTGAGGTTACTATTTTTTTTACTTATCGAGGGTAATTCCACTTACTTAAGCAAGTTTGATTTTACTTCATTCCACTTATCTAGGTAATCTCTGGCATTTCCCTGGGCTAAAATATTGTATATTAATTATTCTTTTTTGTATACATGTGTACCACCCTGCAAACGCGCCCAATGCAATAAATCTCTGTGTCTTAAAAAATCTTTTATGTATGCATATGGATTGCGTGTATAAGAAACCTTCAATCCAATCATTGCTTCCACAAAATCTGTCTACACCTAACACTTATGAAAAATAATGTATTTTATTTATGAGAGTCATGTAGTAAATTGTTTATCACTGCATGGACTTAACTTATTCCAAAACACACATATCAAGATATTTGATACTTTTTGGTATATTTGGATATATTTGATACTTTGGTATATACTTTTTGTTTTCTTTTCTGTTATTTTCATTACTAAATTGATGTACAATTTCTTTATTACGCCTGGACGGGAAAACATTTTTTCCCCTTGGCGTATCACATATTCTTTTGTATTATCTCATATTTTCTTCTATTGTTAAATAAAAAAGATTGATTGATTGATTGATTGATTTGAAATGGTCTAAATCGCCCTAATACTGTTAATTTTGGACTTGGATAATTTTGTATTAATGGATAATTTTGGACTTTTGGATTTTAAATTCCATTTATACAAGTAAAAAAAATAAACTCAAAGAACTTTTTGGTTCTCCAGGGGGTTGGGACCTATACACTTTCGCTCCTGTTCACCAAATCCCATGAATTCATCGAAACATTTAAAGCGGAAGACGTTCATTCCAAACGACCTTTAATTGCCACATTGTTGCATAAGTGTAACCTTCAAACTCCAGTATAACCAGCCTCTCTGGGTGGGCCATGAGCAGAGCTGTAACAGAACGTGTAACTGATGAAAGTCACAGTCACCAGAGGCAAAGCCTATTTTTCCCCCAAGTTAACTTGGCCCTCATTTTATCGAGGAGGAATGAAAGCCTGAGTCTGCCTTCCCAGACCCGGGAACAGAACACGGGCCTGTGGAGTGGCAGGTTCGAAATCCAGACAAACAGTTGCCCGACATCATCATCGCCAATGCCATACAACGGGAAGGAAGGAAAATTGTCGGGTAAATAACGTCGGGCAGTTGAGGGTCGGGCAAATGAATGGATCCCGGCAGCAACATGCACTTCAATTAGGCCACTGGGCTTTTGTGACTATTTTGTTTCACTAGACAGCAACTTAAGTTGACCCTACGACGTCACTAATAAACAAAGTAGTTCCTATTGCGGTGTCAGAATTTCGAGTGAAATGAAGAACGTCAATTTAAAAATATAATTATTTTGTTAAACCTATGCATATATAGTGCTTTTCAATCGCGATTTGCGTACCGAAACTCCTCCTATCAACCCAACAGGCTTCGTGTTTACCGATTTCTCCTTTCGCATTTGTGACGTACTGGGTTCAAGAAACGTTGCAGTAGGGTATAGTAGACAAATTATAAGTAAACGTATCTCACGAGCAGTTCCATAACATGCCCAAGGTTTTGACAGTTCCTTGGAGGTCGAAAGGAAACATAAATATTTTCTCTCAAAAATTTTCACACAATTTCCCTGAGAGACAAACATCATCACTCAGAGAAAAGGATAACCCAGTCATTCGTCGACGATTACATGTAGGTAGGAGAATGACAAAAGACTAAAAAACAGGGCGAGAGGGAACACCACGACTGTGATTTGATTCTATGTGAACGTGATTCGCTATTCATCCGAGTGGTTGACCTTTACTTCAGTGCATTGTTTTATTTGTTGGTTGAGTCGGGATGATTGTTGGGGAGTATCGCTATAAACAGGATGCCACAGGAAATTGAAGGAGTCGGAATAAAGGGCTGTAGTTTAGTGGGTTATTTCCAGTTCTGTGTTCTATTATAGCGTGGTATCGAGGGGGTTGTGTTTTCTGGGATGCGTCTACTATTCGATGTTGTGCTGATTAGATGATGAGAACTAGGTTTTCGTAGTTTTTCTTTAAAGATTTTTACAGGGTGGGGTAAAGTTCGTTACAGTTTCGAAAATTCAAAAAACCCTACAAATTATAGAAATAAATCTTAGTTTACAGGGATAGCATAGCTGTCATGCTTTTTTTAGTGAAGTAAAATGAGTTGAGAAATAGATATGGAATATACGGTACCCTGTTCAGCAATTTAATCAAATATTAATTATTACTCTGATAGGGGAGAGGGGGGGCACCTTTCAACAGATTTCGGTTTTTATTTTTTGTGACCAAACGAATTGACGGATCATAAAACTTTAACTTGCATATCCTACCGTGGGCTTTCGGACACATTGTGTAATTTTACCCAAGTTCCTTGAGAAAATTAAAGGGTCCAAAATTGCGTTTTAGAAAAGGTTCTCGGGTGGGGCAGGTTTCAACACAGGCGGGGCACGTTTCAACAGTGGGTTAATTTTGAAATTTTAAAAGTTTCAGTTGATTTTAACTTTATGATATTGAAATATACATTATAACAAATACATTTCATTAATTTAGAGTAAAAAAAAGTGAAATTTTTTGCAAATTTTGGAGTTTTTCTGTTGTTTCGTAGGTTATGAGTTTTCCACACAACTAAGTGTGATGTTTCTTTATTGTTTAATTTAAAAGTTCTTTTGAGTTATATTCCGAAAATATATTGTTAATTCAACTGTTTTTCTTCAGAATTCACCAAAAATTTTATTTTTTTAATCGCTTTTAATTCATTTTAAATTTTTCTAATTACTATAGTCATCAAAGTGGTATATCTTAAATAATTTTATTTAAATCAATGCTGATAACTACTAAATGCATAAAATTGCTGTTGTGAATCGTATGGTAGCCTTACCGTTAAAAATTATATGTGTATTTGAGTAAATTATCTAAATCGATTTTCAGCTGTTTTTTCGCTAAAAATAAATAATTAACTCTAATACAATGCTATTATTTCTTGAATAAGTTATTTAAGAGCGTTTACTTCAAGAAAAAGCATTGCGATAGCACAATATGCTAAGCAAAACGAATTTTAGAACCACGGACAGATGTTGTTATGCTAAGAAACATTACTTGACACCAGGTGGCATTTAAATTAACCTCATGACAAAGGAGAAAATGATTTTAATCAAAAACGAAACTGTTGAAAGGTGCCCCGCTCTCCCCTACCTAACATTCCCCATCTCGGAGATTAACAATACACAGGATCCGCCGGTAAAGAAGTTCCATAAAATGAAAAAAATTAAAAATATATAAAAACTTTTTTAGTTTAAAAAGTGGTGATTATTGCTTGAACCATATTCCATCATTCAACTACAACAGCGTGTAGGTCTATGTTATTTTTTAGTCAGTTATATTTATTCGATATTTTTCAAATAGGGTATGAAGGAAAAATAGAAGTTATGTTTTTGGAATTCAATAACACTTGACCAACCATGGAATATTTCTTCGTGCAGTAAATGTCTCAGTAATGAAGGGGTTAATTTTTAAAGCTGTCACTCACACTCCAATAATAAAAATAACCTGATGAAACTATAATATTTTGTACCAATTGGATAGAACGATTTTAGCAAGGGTTTGCATTCGATGTTTAAGTTTTTATCGAAATATCATGTTGATGATTAAATTTGATTACCCAATAAATTTAAAAATCGTAACTGGTTTTTGTATTAAAATTAAAATCAATACTGAGTTTTATTGATTCGTTTAAAATTCAAGGATGACTTTAAGCGTTACCTGGTGTTACTCAGATAATAATGATTAATTCATAACTATTTTGATAAAAAGTTAAAATCAAATGGCATCAAAACTTATTCTTTACATCTTCGAGATAGTACATCTCTTTTGGTAAATTCGCGATAGTTCAAAAGAATTAAAGGATTTTTGATTCCTTACTCAAAAACTATTAGTCAGGAAATAATGATCAGTATAACACACGATCTGAAAATTTATGATCTAAATGATGTTTAATTTTTACGATAAATCGTTCTTGATTAAAAAAAAAACATCACTAGATTTTTAACAGGTACAATAAAAATTTTGATTGGATTTCGATTTTATTCTCGATTTTATGATTATCAATTTCAAACCCTGATATTTTTCTCAGATAAAATCAAATCAGACATATAGGGTATACCATTTACTTTTCATCGTGGTCAAATCATACCAAACGGCTATTTTCTAGTCCTACGAAAAACCCATTGAAAAAGTTTAGCGTGTTTCTAAAATTATCGAGATACCTCTCATTTGGTGTATAAGTAATAATCAAGTAATAATATGTTATTGATGTTTGGGATGAGTGCTTGTAGTGTTTTCGTACGCGATGAAGGTGTTGGTATTATGTATTACTCACCACTTTTTAGTTTAGTTAAATTTTATAAAAATAATTCAAATGTAATCAATGCTTGCTTCAAATTTTCCTCTGACAGTATACTAATTAGCTCATGCGAGTGAGTAGGTTTTATAATTGTATATATTAGCCAGCAACGTAACGTTACGAAACCCTGGAGACACAAGCTGAGAGCAAAGAAAGAAACAGGGTTTTAAATTAATAATTATGGAAACTGAGAAATAACTTAAAATCAGATCGAAATTTTTATTTGCCACTTTTAAAAATCAGACAGCGTTTTTCATCAAACACGGATCATCGTTTGGCGATCAGAAAAGAAAAACTCGTGTAGTATACATTACTGGTGATCGTTATTTTAATGATTATCTGTGAGCATTGTTTCTTGAGTTTTTTGTTTTACTCCGGAAATAAAAATCATGAAAGATCTCCAAATCGTCAATACCTCGACTGTTCTGAAAAATAACGAAGAGAACACCTATGATCGAAAAGTTAGATTGGCGAGGTGTGAACGATGTGTTTTGGCACTGTTTGAGTTTTATTTTTGATCGAAATATTTTCATCGTGAATTAATGTTTATTATCGGAGTAAAACCGTATCGCTCAAATTAATCATTATTTTTAATCGAAAAAAAAATAAACTCAAAATCTGATCATGGGTTTTATGCCTTAAAACAAGCCCGATTTTCACGATTTAACTCAAAGTTTAATCATTAAACCAGGTTTTGGCAATCACAATTTTGTAATCATTAAATTCAAACCCTACAAAGAAAGTAGTTTCCAGCGTGGTGTGTGAATTTTGAGTGAAATTAGGATCTTAAATTTAGAAATATGATTAGTTTGTTAAACCCATGTTATATAGCGTCTTTTTATCACGATTTGCGTACCGAAACTCATTCTAGCAATCCAACGGAATTTCTGTTTACTCAGTTTTCACTTCCTCGTAGTGACGTCATAAGGTCAAGAAAACGTTGCAATCTACTATAGTACTAAATCCTTTATGGTAAAAGATCATAACGTATTTTTAAAATTACAGTTTTTAAATTTGATCGGATTTCGATGCTTTTTTTTTGTTTTTATATCTATGAATTTCAAACCCCGATTTAACTTCAAAATCTCTCTAAAAGTATCATGATTAATTTATCCTTTAGTTTTCCTGCGCAAAGACCAATTCCGATTCTAGTTCTCCCAACAGCCTATACGCTTCATAAACTTCCACAATCAACAAAAAACAGCCAACAAGCAAGAACCTAAATATACCAAAGGGTCAAAAGCACGTAATTCGATTCAATTTCGGAATACAAACAATACACAAAGGGGAGTCATCGCTGAAATAACGATTTGGTGACCTTTGAGGGGATCATTGTCTACCTCCACACGTTTTATTGTTTTCTTATTGTTATTTTTCCGTTTGTTATGAAGCGAAGTTGAGTGAGATATCGAAGGCAGTAATAATGGGAAGTAAAATGAAGGTAATTTTTGGGAACTGAGCTTGGGAAAGGGTAAGAGCTGAAAGGGAGTTCGATGTGTATTGTTTTTAATGGCAGTGATTCCCAACGGGTGATCCGTAAGAGCCGTGGAAGTGGTCCTTGAAGAGGTTCAAAAGCACATCACTTAAAAAATTTCCAATAATTAGAAATTGACATTAGAAATGATAGGAAGAATTATACCAGTGTTCTAGATGTTTTATTTGTAGGGATAACAGTCACCACTGCATTGATTGCAATATTATTTTATAGTTTATTATCGATTCTACGAAAGGTAAAAATCATTACTTACCGACTCTTGATCAATAGCAATGATTGTCATGTTCCTGAACCTGCGCAAGACAAGAAATTACCCTCTATCTATAATAGATTTATTAGCTTATTAAAATCTGTATCTGAATATAATTAAGCTGACCACAGTAAAATTGTTTTGAATACGTTAATTAAGACTACATAATTTTGATTTCAAAGCAAACACTCTAGTTACATTATTTGCCACTGTTAGTGGAAAATCGCCTATTATTATTATCAATTAGATATAGCTATAAATGTTATATCAAGCCAAAATAAGCGATCACATTAAGCGGAGTCGACTGTATAATCGAAATCAATAAAACTCTAGATCAGATCGGATTTTCATACCCCAAACCAGGCCAGATTTTTGTAAGTAAATTCCAACATAAATAACAATTATTGTACATAAAAATTTTTTTCGAACATGCTCCTAAGTTATTTCTGCGCTCAGATAACCATTGCTCAAATCCTACAGAAGCCAAAACACCTTAAAAAAGAAACACTACCCCTTCCAGGATGCTCAAAACTGGGTCACCCGAGTTTTCAACCCGGGTTGCGATTAGGCGTATCCAGATCGCACTTCCTCCAAGAACAATGGCTACTGGAGGGGGAAGGGTCTGTTCACCACCCCTCCTGATTAGTATTAGATCCGCCCGATTTCGTTTCAAGTGGAAAGAGTCCAGAGGTAAAATGGCGTAAGTGAGGCCAAATGACCGTGAATCCTTTTGCACCAGAGTGAGTCGTCGGGATTTTGATTGCCTCCTTCCTGCTTCCTTTGTTTCCAGTCGAATTTTTACCTGATCGTTTTATACAAGGGGTTGGCAGCTCGAGCAGGGGTTCTCATACTTTCCAACATCACGACCCACTTTTTATAAACAAACTCTAACACGGCCCACCTCGTCTTTCAGTTAATTTTCCCATACCCCCTACAAAACTTTGTCTTCGTGCGTGTGGGGTTTGGTCACCAACTATTTTGTTAAAATAATAAATTACACGTGCAAGTATTGGAAATTGTATTAACGTGTTAGAAATTTAAAAAGAAATATTTAAACGTAAGCGCATGAAATTGTGTTCGATTGTGGGAGCAATAATGAACTCCAAAATCAGACGGGGGTCCCCCAGAGAAATTTTTAAATTTGACTCTAAAAACAGGATTTTAACTCGTTTTTTTTTTCGGTAATTTGGGATAAATTGCTATTACAACATCATTTCCTAAATAAATTCTTAAATTGAAATACTAGTCGTGACCCACCAAAAACTCAAAAACTGACTAGCGACCCACAGTTTGAGAACCTCTGCCATAGAACAGATCAGTGATTCTCAACGTTATCACTTTAGCAAATCAATAAAACCTGAAATCCCCCCACAGACTACAAAGTGACACATAGGGCCGTATTCAGAAACTTAAAACACGTAGGAGAAACGAGACGGAAACGATAGTACATTTCACATGTTACATATTAGAACCCCATAGTGTTTGATGAAACATATTTTTTTCGGACCCAATGGGGAGAAAATATTTCGTATTCATTTATGAATAAGATAATATTTCAATTTAGAAAGAAAAACTTTTTTTTTCAATGCTTTATTTATTTCAAAATTACAGTCAAAACGAACAAAACAAAAAAAAATATCCATATCACCTGGGATCGCAGCGATCCATGCAGGTGAACAAAACATGCATAGAATAATTACAAAAACTAAAACGTGAAGTTATAAACTAAAGAGAACAATACATAAAAATAATATAGGAACAGTATAAATATAAATGTATAAACAGGGATGGCAAACAGGGTGTCTTAATTTACGGGTTTAATATCTGTCATAAGGGGGTGGTGCATAAAAAATGAGGATAGTTGATATTATACAATAATCTAAAATTTAAACAAGAAAAATTTCAATATTTTCTATAGAAAGCAAAAACTCTTTAATTTCTTTTTAAATATATGTTTGGATGAACTATTTTGTATTTCTAAAGGTAGTAAATTAAAGAACTTAAAACTTTTATATAAAAGAAGTTGTGTTTTAATATGTTTTTAAAACTATTTTTTATTTTCCTTTGCCATCTTCACAGATATCAAATGATGAAGAATTGAGCTCTAATGCAGAACACATATTTAAGTTTATGTAATACTCTCAAGATTCTGCTGTATACTAAAAAACTGAGTTATTCAACAACGTATATTAATTTTACCAATTAATCAGTCTTTCAAAATTCTCGATACACTTATTATTTCTGTTTGAAATTGATAAAAATTGAGAAATTGGCTGATGATATTTGTTCTGAAAAAATTTATTAATGTTGAGCTTGGTTTTAAAGCCTACATTACAAAAAAAAATCCTTATATTTTAAAATGTTCCAAGTTTCTTAAAAGGCAGTGTTCTCCCTTTTTCCATTGGGTCGCGTCTTTCTTTGCCAAGAGGTAAAAATTTAAAAAAAGTGAACTATTAAAAATCAAGAAAATATTCTGAAGACAATAAATTAATTGCTTGAACTCATTTATTACCCAGGGGAAATTAGTTTAATAGTTTATTACAACTATTTTAACTATAAAAGTAACGCACGCAAGTTAGTTTCCACGTTCACAGGTAAATTGTAAATTTTATTATAAATATTTATGTAACTAATTAGTGGTGAGAAATTAAAATAACCTCCTTTCCCTGCTTTTATTACCGTCTATTGTTTTTTGTGATGTAAAAAGATCAATTATAGATTTTACTGAAAAATAATAATAAAAATCAAACTTTTCATCCTTAAATACTTTTTATTAAATGTTGAAATCAACCAAAATTTATGTAAAAAGGAATATTTAGTTGGAATTTTCAAAAAATAACGGATGCTACATCAATAATGATGCCATGCTGACAGAGATATTTTTAACTCCTCTGAGAGAGTATTTCACTCCTTGAAAATGGGAAATACTCTTTGAAAAACTAGCCAGGAGTATTTTCACTCTTTGAATTTTTCACAATGGTTTAGCTTAAAAAATGCACCGTGACCCACCGAAATTTTTTTGCAGTGATTCCAATCAATCAGACTTTGTAATTACCTATGAAATTTAACTTTATATAAATGGTTTGTGGCCAAATTGGCGTAGCCGGAAAAAAATTTGGAAAGATTTTATCTACTTTTGTTCGTTTTAGGAGAGGAATAGATTAATATTTTTCACTTATTGTTCTGATGCTTAGGGAGTTTTACTACGGTTTTCGTGTCTCTAAAAAAGTACGTAGTTTATGCTATTTCCATAATTCACTCCTCATAATTGAATTTCACTCCTCCTAAAAAAGTCAAGGAGTATTTTTACTCCCCCAAAAAACTCCTAGGAATAACACTGCATGCGGATGCTCCTCCAACTATTCCTGTAATTTTGAAAGTTATGTATAGATGAAAATAAATGGCAACTCAGTCAAAGCGATACCTCTGCCAGAAGGAAGAAGACTCAATTCGATTTGTGTCAAGGTCCGCGAGGGCAAAAATCGAAACCACCGAATCTTTAGGTTAGGGTGTCAGAGAACAAACAGGGAGGAAGAATGACTGACCTTCGAATATCTGGAAGGAAAGTGACGAGAGGACCTTTCGGACAAGCTGTCCTGCCGATGACCCCGATTGGATGATTGATTTTGGAAGGATTGCCTCGTTCAGTGCAGTGGAAAGTTCTTCTCAGGTGTCATGAATCGCTTTCGAATGGCAAGTGCAATGACTTACATAGGGCCCGACTTACAAGTTTGGGGGCTCAGGGAAAAAGACCCATTTGGGGCATTTATTTGGCTTAAAATTACAAAATCAATCATCTTTAAACCAAGTGTAAACTCTGTGTAATAATTGTTTGTTCAAAAGCTTTATAAGCTTATAGTTAGTTTATTTTACACTTATTTCACATTTACTTCGTTTTTTGAGAATTTTGGGGGACCTGGTCATGTGCCCCGAATGCCCTCCCAGAAATCAGGCTCTGATTACTTGCGCGTCTTCTCCAATAATTAGGAATTTTGTTTAAAAAATTTAATTTTTATCATCTAGACTTCTAGAGGAGACTAGAGACCCTTTATGTACTACAGTGAATGGGTGATGAAAGATTTGTCGCCATTTTAGTTATACAGTTTGTATGGATTGCCATAGAGTGTAATGCTAATACATCCGCTTCAAAGTCATTTTATTGCTCCAAAATCAGTGTAAACATTTTTAAAAACTTGTAGAGCACAAAATAGTGCTTTTTTTGGTAATGTAATAATTATATTTATCTTAGAAAATGTATTTTAAAGGAGAGGATTGATTGTTGGTTGGGTTGCAACAGAATGAAACTTTATTGTCATCGGCACGTTACGTGTTGAATTTAAATCGTATCTTGTTGAAATCAAAATTAAAGGGATCAGAAAAAAATTCCTGCAACCCTCACGAAATTTAAAGATCCCAAATTTATTTGTCCCTATAAAACACGGAAATTTGTAAGAAGTTCTTAAATTATTATTTTCGAACAATATGATGTTATTGCACCCAATAGAAAATTACTAGCAAAAGGTTTTGCTACGATATCAGTTCATTAAATTAACAACGGCGCCGTATTTTGGACATTTAAAGTAAGCAGTTTGATCTATTACTACACCTAAATATTTTTACTCTTTTACTGGTGACTTTTTTCTCCAAAAATTAAACAGCTTTTCATTAGACGAATAAATTTCTCTCTGTATCAGTCCTAATGACAACTTCCTATTTTTTGGGAAAGGTTTTTGGATGCTACTGGACCTCTTCACAGACCACTTCCAAAGCTCTCACGGACCACCGGTCCAAATTTTTCTCAGTGTTTCATTTTTCAACGATTAACTCTGATGAAACACCCACCGATAGCGATTCCGAAACCATGACTTCAACAAGCAGTCGAATCACGCACAATCGAACAGAATAATCACCCCAACCCGAAATAAACACTCCCTGCCGAGACTTTAAGAGGGAGTATTCTAGAATTTTCCCTTTTCGGATCCCTCATGCGGAAAGTACAAACACAACTAGCTCACCCCCTGTTGAAACAGCGCCGTTGGTGAGCGATAGAAAAGTTTATAAATAGTGAGGCCTGGAGAGGGTAATGATTTGTTTTTCAATTAAATTTATATTGCTTACGGAAATAGCTAGAGGTTGATATCTCATCCTTTATTAATTACATAGTATTCTTAGATGTCAATAACCTTTGAACAGAATACACCTGAACAGAACTTTATGTAATAGCAAGGACCATAGACCAAGCCACTTTTCATTTATACTACGTATATATGTACAGAGAATTTAGAAACCAACCGTAAAAACTTAATGTTTAAAGAAAATGAAAGAACATTAAATTTAACAATGAGGTATTGTTATCTCCTTGATGGTTTATAACATGTCCTCAACTAAGCATTTCCACGGTCTTCTAACTTGACTTGGAAGTAAGTATCAATTTTCACTGGAGGATCATACCTTAGTGATGCTTAACCTGGTGAAAATTTCAAATTTTTAAACTATTTTAAACAGAGATTTAGGGGGGTCAAAGTTTGGGATTTTTCTTCAATATAATTTTTAAATTTGAAAACTATTTTCGGAAAAAAGAAATTTCCAATTCTTGAGGCCTATAACTACAAAAAAGAACAAAATATCAGAGTAGAATTTTTTTCAGAATACAGTCCAATAAGGTAGCTACACTTTGTCTACCAAATTTTGAGCTTTATTGGTTTCGATTTAACATCATGATTACTTTTGAGAGATACAGTTCTACTCAGGTAATGATAATTATTTCACGATAAATAATATTTCAATAAAAAAAAACTCAAACAGTGCTAAAACCTCTCTCACACCTAGCCAAAACCGACAATCTAATTTTTCGAGGATAGGCGATCTCTTCAGTATTTTTCTGAATAATCCAAGTATCTCTCCATTGGCGATGTTTCGTGCGACAAAATTGATTTTACCTTTTTGGTATGAAAAACAAAACTCAATGATCAGAGATAATTATTAAAATAAATAATCACCTGTGATGATAACGATGCGAGTTTTTTTTTCTGATCACTAAAAATGCTGGCATGCGTTTGATGAAAAACGTTGCCTGATTTTTAAAAGTGGTAAATCAAATTTTTGATCTGATTTGGAGTTTTTTCTCCGTCTCCATAATAATTATCAATTTCAGGCTCTAAACTCAAACTCGCATCCTATCACCCATTCCTTTAGGCTGCATTCCCAACAGAAGAATAAAATTCCTATTAATAATCTTATAATAGTCTTATCTTTTAAAGGCTTGTGTACTTAAGATGTAAGGAATAGTCTATCATCAATCATCTCATAGGGCCAATCTGGACTGGTAATCCGAACCCCTGTTGGGACCCCAAGAATTTGATTAAGTTGCCATGGCAACTAATCCTTCTTCTTACCTTTAATATCGCAACCACTATTAGTCCTCTGAGTAGGCCTTATCTTATTTCGGTTAGGGAAAGGGTTATTTTTCAAACCTAATAACCTCTCAAGTGGGAGTTAATGAACCGATAGAGAGAGCTTATACTAGCTTTGACACATCATTTTGAAGGGGCGTTATTTTAATCTTATTTTGGAATTATTAAAGGGAATGATAACTTTAAGATACTCACAATGAATTTGTATAATTATTTTTTCAGATATTCCGTGAATTATTCAATGTAGGTTGGACACTGTGTATTGAGTAATTCAATTTTTTAAGATTTCTTTTTGTTCTTTTAATTGGGCGAAGTTGTATGATACGAAACTATCGTTACACAATTATTGTAACTTACTGAGACATGAATTTTGGGATATTGTAATATATTTTCATCACCAGTACCGATTTTTTAAAGTTTTATTTCATATCTATAGACATCGATTTTTTATTCCCTTAGCCTAGTGCATAAAATGGGAAAAATGCCATTTGAATCTATCCTTTTAATTAAGTAAGATATTTGCCATAACAATTAAAGTTTTGTTATGTTTATTTTTTTTAAAACTCACAATTTGAATACATCCCTCAAAACTAGGCAATGATATGATCAACGAACCTCTGACCCTTTAAAAAGCTCCACTGGTATATATCGGGTTTGGTCCCTTTTAGAACTGCTTTGAGAGGCGTGCGTCACGTCTAATAAAATATTTCACACTATATAAGGTAAATGTGGGTATAGTGGACACTTTAAGGAAAATTTTCGCTTAAATTCTCTATAAATATCAATCTATTTGCCTGGAAACGGTAACCATCCTATTTTTAGATCAACTGGATCTTCTTCTTTCGATTTTACCGATAAACACTGTAATTAGATCGGGGAAAGTATTTTTAATTAATTTTTTAAAAGTACTCCAAATTGCTTCTATAGTGGCCACATCGATGGATCTGATGTTTCTATGGTGGACACCTTTTGCATCAAAAGTGGACACCTCTCTTTTTCTGCTTATATGATAGGGTTTATGCATGAAATTGAGTAGGTGTGATCATTTAGTCCTAAAAAAATCTTCCTCCCTAGCGAAATATATTTTAGATCAATATAAAATTAGTTTCGTTTGACTTAGAATAACAGACTTGATGGTTTCCGGCCCATAGCCTACGTTGTAGCTGATTTGAGAAGAATTTCCCGAAGCCAGAATGAAACCTAATTCGTACAACACCCGTTTTAAAGCATAATCAACAGTTTATGAAGAAAATCTGATTCAATTTAAAAATTATTTATATTTCCATTGCAGTGACCACTATTGGAAAATCTAAGATTCTGTATTGGTAAAGTGGTCACCCCCCTAAATCCTCGTAAAGTTAAAATTTTCAAATAAATTTTCTTCAGTATGATTGTATACACTCTACTTTATCTAAATATAAATTTAAAAGTCAATTAAACCGTAATAAATACTAAAAAATCAGTTCCGACTTAACCGTTTCCTAACGCGATTCATTAAGCAAAATCAAATTTCAGTCACTCGGCCGATGGTGTTATTTTCAAAGACTTAAATATCCTTCCCATGCTGATTTATAGTATCGGTGGTTATTTAACTGATTACCTGATAGCATAACCTACTATGCCTATGAATTTTAATGCTATTTGATGTCTCGAACTCTTATTATTTAAAATTAATCAACTAGGTGGCCACTATTGGGACAGTGTCCACTATACCCACATTTACCTTAATAACTACCCGACTTGGTAAGAGAACTCTTCTAAGAACTTTTCTCTGTCCACACAATTATCTCCCCACTCACAACAATTCTTGTCATGGTTGGTTATTGAATTCATGTTATTTAAAATTTTAACCTACATACATACTTCAGTCGTAATATTTATCAATTATATTTAAATCTTTTACTGGTGAATGCACACAGTCATCTATCTATACACTAACAGGGTGCATAGAAAAGTCCCTTTAACCTGAAAATACTCTCCTCCTTCTAATATCACACTAATAATGGCTTCACCCCCCCCCCCAAGAAAACAACAACTACGGGCGTTGGGTTGTGTCGTGTCGGTTAGAGCAGCGTTTCTCAACCGGGGTTCCGCGGAACCCTGGGGTTCCGCGAGGCCCCCTCAAGGGTTCCGCGAGAAAATCGAAACAAATTTTTTTTGTTGTCCTAGAATCTAGAACAAAAATTTTTTTCCTTCGAATTTCTCGCGGAACTTATATTATAATTAACTTTATTATAATATCAGTTCATCAAAATCCAACTCCTGCCAAAAAATATATGCCTGAAATTCGGACTAAGTGTACCAAAAACAAGATAGAACCCTGTTTTTAGGGGTAAAGTTCCAAAAATTTTCTGGGGAAAGACCCCAGATCCCCTTTTGTACTTGGAACTCTATTTGAATAACTTTTTAAATATTAAGTTCATATAAATGTACATCCAAAATTTGGACTTATGTTAGTGTACCCCCTTTGGTAATTGTATTTTTATTACTTACAACTTTTCCTTTATTAAGTTTTTAGGACCTAATAATCACCTAAAAAGATACATCGGACCTATTAATATATGTGGGGAAGGGACTGGGGAGTAATTTTGGGCCCCTCCCGAAATAAATTCCTATATACGCCACTGATTTCTTTGTTACTTATTTTTCGTTTTATTTAATAATTTAAAAAATAGTGAGAAAAATATTGTTACATGGACGCTAGGGTTCCGCGGAACTTGGGCATTGTCAAAAGGGTTCCGTGGGAGTAAAAAGGTTGGGAAACGCTGGGTTAGAGTCTGTAACATGTTACGAGCAATGTGATAAATCCGGGCATTATTAAGGTAAATGTGGGTATAGTGGACACTTTAAGGAAAAGTTTCACTTCAATTCTCTATAAATATCAATCTATTCGCCTGGAAACGGTTACCATCCTATTTTTAGATCAACTGGATCTTCTTCTTTCGATTTTACCAATTAAAACTGTAATTAGATCGGGGAAAGTATTTTTAATTAATTTTTTAAAAGTACTCCAAATTGCTTCTATAGTGGCCACATAGATGTTTATGATGTTTCTATGGTGGACACCTTTAGCATCAAAAGTGGACACCTCTCTTTTTCTGCCTATATGATAGGGTTTATGCATGAAATTGAATAGGTATGGTCGTTTAGTTCTAAAAAAGTCTTCCTTCCTAGCGAAATATATTTTGGATTAAAATAAAATCAGTTTTATTTGACTTAGAATAACAGACTTAATGTTTTCCGGCCCATAGCCTACGTTGTAGCTGATTTGAGAGGAATTTCCCAAAGCCAGAATGAAACCTGATTCGTACAACACCCGTTTTAAAGCATAATCAACAGTTTCTGAAGAAAATCTGATTCAAATTAAAAATGATTTATATTTTTTTAAAAAGCTATTGCAGTGACCACTATTGAAAAATCTAAGATTCTGTGTTGGTAAAGTGACCACCCCCCTTAAATCCTCGTATTAATCTTAAAATGAATTTAAAAGTCAATTAAACCGTAATAAGTACGAAAAAATCAGTTTTAACTTAACCGTTTCCTAACGCGATTCAATAAGCAAAATCAAATTTTAGTCACTCGGCCGATGGTGTTATTTTCAGACTTAAATATCCTTCCCATACTGATCTGTGGTATCGGTGGTTATTTAACTTATTACCTGGTAGCATAATCTACTATACCTATGAATTTTAACGCAATCTGATACCTCTAACTCGTATTATTTAAAATTAATCAACTAGGTGGCCACTATTGGGACAGTGTCCACTATACCCACATTTACCTTAATAAGGCAAGCGTATTTCGGCCATAGTGATAAATATTCAATCAATTTAAATTTTACAAATAATTTTAGTTTATTTTCAATTCTGATAGTTAAGAAGTTTGTTCATGATTATAGTCAGTTATTCATGGTTTTATAGCTCTTTGACAGCAACTTTAGACTGAATTAAATTGAATTTACCTTTAGAACTAAAAGGTCCCGCTCTGGTTCGCTGAGTTTTTCCTAAAGAGAAAAAAAAACCTAAAATTTTAGATATTTTTTGAATTTTTGAAGTTAAAAACTTTTAAATTACCTAAATTAAATAAAATAATTATAGTAAGTTAAAAATTACTACAAAAATTCGAAATAATATATCAAAATGTTAAATTTTTCATCTCTCTTGGAGAAACGAAGATCATCAGATATATCACCTTTTGACTATAAGATAAACTTTCGACTAATTTCAAATAATATTAAAGGGTGATTTTTAATTTAAAAAATCATAAAACATTGTTACTTTAATTGTGAAGTTGAGTTGTTGTCAAAGAGGAATAAAAATAACGTTTAGGAGTCAAGCCTTCCATCATACGTTACATTTCGAACTTCTCTGGCTTCTGAATCTAAGTTGGTCATGGATAGAGAGTCTATGAAATTTTCACACACACCCAAAATTGTTCCCTTACATCTCTCTTCAGTATCCGAGACGCTTCAAAATGAAATTTCCCTGTTCAAAAGAATGATATAGGAAGTAACGGAGATCTATTTCGAAAATCTCAGTCCTATAAATCCAGTTCAAACTTCTCTTACAGCATAAAAGAGATGAAGAAATGAGATTGTTGTGGGGAGATGTGGATGATGGTGTTTACCAAAACGGGGTTTCCGAAGGAGAATTATTTTGATTTGGAAATCGAGAATATGCGGGTTATAAAACGGTGTGTTAACTAAATTCAATTTATCTACTTTTACAATTAATACCCTCTTGGTTCAATTCCGTTGGAGTTCCCGCTAAATATCGTCCGGTTCTTTTAGACCACGAAAAGTAGAAATACTCATAAATAATTTCAAACTCCTGAATTAAAATGTTTAATTAGATCAATAACTATTCAGTTTATTAATAAAAGTCAGAAAAATTTGTTGATATTTGGATACATTTAGCGATTTGGATATTGGCGATATTTAGCGGGGACTTTAACGGAATTGTACCCTCTTTGGGGACTTGGTACCAAAATTTAGTCAAAATATCAAATTTGAGATTTTGCAATAAAAGTGAAGATAGTACCCTCAGAATTATTCCTACCAAGTTTCATAATGATATGGGGATTCTAAGCTTAAAAATTTTGAGGTTTCTGAGGCGTAGATAGGCTTAAGAAGCCTAGTTTTCTATCTTTAAACGGCTTTTTCTCAAAACAAGGTTTTTAATGTTTAAAATCTAAAGGCTTTTTTTCTAATCATCCAAACCACTTCAAACTTTGTAGTCATTATCAGTAACACCTGTTTAACATCTTCAGGCATGGATTTTATAATACATTTATTACAATTTTTTTTACGGAGCATTAAAGTGGAAACTTAGGGTATTTTTTCGAAAAAGATGCCAAATTTCACAGGTTTTTTTATTTTTCAGAAACTTTTATAGATAATCAAATTTCCATGCCTACAAGTGACTATATATGTTTGATTTATGTTAAGAAAAAAAATCAAGTCAAAATAACATATATTAAGGGAGGAGATACAATTTATATTTAGGGTCATTTCGGGCATTTTTTTTGAAGTTTTTTGTAATTTTTTAAAAAAATAAATTTTTGAACTCGCTTTTTGGGCTAAATATGAATTAATATGAAGTAAATACATAATTTAACACCTTAAAAGATAATAAAATCCAGTTATTAAAGAAAAATATTTTTTTGGTACCAAGTCCCCTTAACTATGTTAAAAATTATTTTGCTGAAACTTTTTTATTTTATTTTTGAGAATTTTCTTATAAAAATTCGTAGTTCATGCTAGAATAAATTATTTCCCCAATATTTATCACAGTCTTATGTTTTAAATATAGTATACAGTTAATATAATAGTACAAAAAATCTATAATTCCAAGAATATAACAAAGAAATCTAGAATTTGAGTGTAGAATTCATATCACTGATCATCTAAGAAAAAACTCTAAACAGCATTGTTCTTTTTGAATAAAATAAATTTTAATCGATGTATTATTTGCGAACGAAAAACTAATTATATGTATCATATTTTTATATAAGTCATGAAATCTTTTTCTCAGCCTAACTTTTAAAACTTTTGCAAGCATTTGATAAAGTACCAATTCTTTAGCTTTTAAATTATTAAAAACGTATTTTACATAGAAAATGTATTGCATCAATATTTTTAAGAAGTATAGCAGGTTTTTATTAATGCAAAAAAAGCCCCATTAAACTCTATATTATCTTTACTAGAAAAAGTTGTGAAGATAATTTTTTTCGAAGAATTTTGAGGAAATGAAGAATGTGGTATCATTTTAAAAGTTGTGTGACGTATTTTTAGTGATATACGGTATTGTTTTTCAGTAAGTTTCCGACTACAAGAGAGAAAAAATTCCCATTTTAAACATCACTACGGTCACAAATTTTCAGATAGTCAGTGATGATTATTTTCTGAGCAATATTTTTTGAATTAAAGATAAGTAATTTTAATCTCACTCTTCGATCCAAATATTTTTCGTCGCGAATTAAGCATTAAGATATCTGAGTAAAACCGTGTCGCTCAAAAGTAATCCTTGAATTTTAATCGAAACCAATCAAACTAAAGAGTGGATCTGATTTTTTTACCCCATCCAGGTTCTATATATTACTCAAAATTCAGTCATTAAACCAGGTTTTTGAGATTAACGTGATTAAATTGAAACCCGGGTAATGAGAGTCCATATATAATTTATGCATATTACTAATTGAAAAAAACTTGAAATATAAAAAGAATCAAATAATTTTAGTTACCCAGTCCACTTATACTTTGTAACTTATTGCGTCGATATCAATCAACGCAATTTTTAAATAATGTTATAATTATTGTAAAGAGGCAGTAAATTTAAGCCTTTTTTAATAATTCATATATGTATTTTTTTATTTTTTGACTGGTGATTTTAAAATGTCTGTAGCCTTTTGGTTTGGGATTAAAAATCCTATCTTGAGTTTCATTGGTTTCGATTAAAATTCAATGATTATTTTCGAGAGATATGACTTTACTCACATAATAATGATTATAACACACGATCAAATAAATAAAAATCAAATAGCTCCAGTGAGTCCTCGCCGAAACTGCTAATCTTTTTTTATATTATAACTTACAATAACCACATATTAATACACTAAATTTAAAGCCCAGAAAAAATAGCTTTAATGAATTACATCAGTCTCAAACGAGAAATTAATGAGACCACTCTTATATATAATCTCATAAGAAACCTATTTTCTATGCGTTTAGAAATCTTCAACATCACGAATCTATTGTTTACTTAAATAAACAGCAAAAAAAAAGTACTCATAAATCAGTTATCCCTGCAGAAAAATCCAATTAGTTCTACACAAAACCGCCCTATAAAGGATCATGGGAACAAAAGAATTCGAAATATTCCAGGGGGGATTCTCAGCCGTGAATCACGAAATTAATTACCAAGAGACGGCCATTAAAAAAACAATCATGAGAACGGTGTTCTGATTCTAAGAGCACATATTCTTAAATGTTCTTTCCGAATTCACGAAGTGGAAACTGGCGAAACTCGCTGAAAAAAGAAATGGTTGAGCATAATGTTGGGAACCCGAATTTAGAATAAAGTGTTATTAAAATCAAACTTACTCTCAAACTATTTCTGGTTGCTGTTCAAGTAAAACTGATGTGATAGGATAATATTGTAAATAATGTTTTAAAAACAGAATGTAGGACATAATTATTAAAACTGGAAGAAGAATGGTGTTTTATTTTTATTCAACTTCACTTTTATGTTATGATATCTTACAAGCAGTTCACCAGTTTAGTACAGATAAAACCTGAATCACTTTTAAAAGCTTTATTTCTTTTGAAGTATTTAGAGTTTCATAATCAATTCAAGGTTTTCCCACAAAATGTTTACTTTTATAATTAAGAACGTATAAAGGAATTTTAATTACTGCAAAATAAGTTTATTATGCTGCTTAGGTACTCAATTACTTCCTTTTAGATTATCCTAAAAATGGTTTTAAATAATAGCAAAAAGTTAATAGCATAAAGATGCATATGTATATTTAGCGCAAAAAATATTATATGGACTATTTATTCAGTCAATCAGAAATTCAGAAGACTTTACAATGTAAAACACCTTGGCTCACGATTGATGGTTCATGGACGATAAGAGGTCCGCAAGATCAAGACAAAGGGTCCGTGAAGCAGTGCGGTTGGTCACGAAATTAAATTTAGATATTTTCAAACGTTAAACACGATATAGAGTGTTTTCAGGTGACGTCACAACCGGTTATTTTCTTTTAACTGTGTATCTACTGTAGGGCTTTTAACTGTTGCTAAGACCGTTGTTAAGTCCGAGTCATGTGATTGAAAATGCTCTATGGGATGAAAAACTACTTACATACAATATTCTGACTAGTCTAAAGCATTATTTTTTTTTGAAAAATATCAGTCACCACTAAATTGTTCTTAAAACATTTAGATGCTAGTGTCAAACTACATATAGACCTGATCCCAAAAACCCCCAAGACTTATCTACATATTTTCGCTGATGATACAGCCATCATTTCTCAAGCCTTCAAAAACGTCTCCATCAGAAAAAATCTTAATGAAGCCCTCCGAAGAATAGAATCCTGGTGCAGAGCGTGGAAAATTGAAATCAATACTAAAAAGACTCAGGCCATCATCTTTTTCAAGAAGAAAAGACGTAAAATCCCAAAACAACTTCAACTATTTCAAGACAACATTAAATGGACTAACACAATTAAATACCTCGGAGTGCATCTGGACAATAAGCTACTTTACAAAACTCACATCAACGAAACGATCAAAAAGTACCAAAGGAATAATTTCCGCGTAAGAGGGGGTACATCATATGAATCTTAAGATTCATATGATGTACCCCCTCTTACGCGGAAATTCTGGTTTATCTCTAAAAAACAAAGTCTTGCTATTTAAATCTATCCTCCGTCCTCTCATTACCTACGCTGCCCCCATTTGGGCCACATCAGCAAAAGCCAACATAAAACGCCTCATCATACTACAAAACAAAGTCCTACGTTGCATTACCAACGCTCCTTGGTATGTATCAAACAAAGACCTCCATCAAGATCTCAAAATTGAAGCGCTCACAAAATTTATCGGAAAAACAGCCAAGAACTTCTTCCTATCAATAGAGAATCACCCTAACTCCTTAATCAGCGTACAAACCATCTTTTCGGACTCAAATCCTGTCAACAAATATCCTTTTTCCACTACTGCAATTTCTCAACGATTCCAGCCTCCGTGATCCCCATTGCTCCGCCCACTAGCTGCCTGGCTCAAGTGGAGCACCAATCAGAAAGCTGTATTTCACAACAGACATCCAATCGACTCTTTCCCTGTCCAAAGTGCATTTTGAACTCATACCATACATTTTCCTGCAAATTCATGAAATTTAATTAATTTAGTACTAATGTTCGCTCTATTTTTCTGTCACATTGTATCGCTCTATTTTTTCTGTCACATTGTATCGCTCTATTTTTCCTGTCACATTGTATTGCTGTCTGTATTGTATCACTGTATTGCTGTCACAAATCGTGCCCAAATTCCTAATTCTGTTATAGAAACTCACCATCAATTATCAAGCTACTCTCGAGTAATTTGTTGGTCCTCGACCTTTTTCTTTTCTTCCGTGTGTTCTCGTCCCCCCCCCTCTACCCTCTTTTCTTCTTTATTGGCATCATGGCCACACTATTCATGTTTTGTACCACTCATGTCCCCTATTTCCTGCGGTTCAAAAGCGCCTTACGGCGCTGTCAAACCACAAAATTGATGATGATGATGATGTAGTCCTGATTGTTTGAATTAAAAGCATTTTATAAATTATAGTAATAATAGTAAAAAGTAAAATTAATATAACAATGTATTGGTTCTAGTATCACCGTTACCACTATCTTATAAGGCGTGATATATTAAAAAAACTATAAATAATTGTCTTAAAATAGAAATTTTTGTAAAAATATTCCAAGATTTTTCTTAATGAAATATCTTCTCTTTGAAATTTCATAGTGATGTAGGGGTTTTATGATGTAGGGTTTTGGAAATCTTCCGCAGGGTACTTTCTGCATTCATCCGGCTCTAGTCCAAAAGTTACGAGACCGTTACCATAATTGATTATGTCCCCTTATAACATCCTCGTGACCAGATATTCAGCATGCCACAATAAAACCTCCGCTCATTGATAAAAAAAACTGGCATAAAAATCCGGAAACCAGACCTTTCATCGCATTATGATGCGAACACAAACAAACCGACCCTTGTTATGTTATTATTCTTGTGTGGGTTGATGCCCCCGTGGCATTCGGCGGGTCGTGGCATTGTCAGTGATTTTCATTACCGTTCCGAACTGATAGTTGACATCACTTCCGACAGCTAAATGCGATTTGAATTCGCCGCTTTTCGCTTAATTTGAGCTTTGTTTGTTGGGGCAGAGGATTGAACACGGAAGTTTTCCTTATTAAAGAGAGATATTTGTTGGAATATAGAATTATACTGTTAAGTCTCACATAATTTGATTGTGTAGAAGTGTGAACTTTAAAAACAAATGTCTATTTAGTGAAGAAATCCTGTCAGCATTTTAACCAGAAAAACCCTGCAAATTATGGAGGGAAATCGTGTTATATTGATACACTACACATTCCTTAGTCAATAGTCATATACTACTACAGAGAAAATATATCAGTCACATAGACGAACTGTATTGGTTACAGTTACAATTTCTCTGCAGTCTAACTACGGAATCTGTATCAATATAACAGTATTTCCCTGCCCAAATAACAGGGGTTTCTGGTTGCATAACTGACTGGATTTCTTTATTAAATTACCAGGTTATGTTAAGAGAGTGGGTGAGTATGGAATGCATTATTTTGTTGAAAAATTGTTTTTTATTTATTAGAGCTTAAAGAGGATATCAGGTTTATATTTTTACGTTTTATGGCTCGTGTGTCTATTGGTATGAACTTAAGATTGTTTTCTTTTAACTTAGTTTACCTTACTTTGCAATAAGAGACGAGAAAGATAGGAAGAAAGACAGTAGAAATAAACCACAGAGATGTTAACTCTTCTACTACCATCAAGAACCGCAATGTTTATTAAGTGAAGGATAAAGGATTTATTTAAAAAATGAATACCATATAGTTTTGTGAGCCTGATAAAATGGTATATTTACAGTTTCTAATCTGTAAAGTGTTAGCGAAATCTCTGATTGGTTTGCCGATATATAAAGCACTCTTATCGATAAGATTCTTAAAAATCATTCAGGGTGTTCATAGAGTGACATACCACCGGCAAACTAATCAGAGCTCCTGCTATTACAAAGTAGTAGAAACTGTAAATATGCAACTTTCTATAATCAGGCCCACAGAGCTGTGGCTAGCTTACTCACCACTATAAAAGTCAGATAATTAAAATGGGTTATAAATATTGCCTGAAGAGCACATGATATCCAAGTATATTTTTGAGTCCTTCGGATCGGTATCACCCCGTGGCTCACATCTTGCCACAGAGCTACGATTAGATAATCCCAGGAGGGTCGCATCCAGCTTCATGGCTCTTCCCATCCGTTTTATTCAAATAACCGCATACAGAAAATATAACCCAAAATTTCATTCACTTTTACCATCTCGAGCGTGTTTTTCCATGTGGAAATATCATATCCAACACAACAGACTCTTAACATGCCTCAAATATTTCAAAAACATGCTGCAACTCATAACCAAATCCACGTGTCAGGATATCGGTGACACAGAATAATTTTCGGAAATCCATTATGATTCGGGAAGTCCCGATCCTCCGAGCCGCAAAAACCCATTTACGGTTTCAAAAACGATCATCAAAATTCAGCAGCGATCGCTTTAATTTCTCTTCCCCCTGTGGCAACCGCGGGTTTAATTCATTCAACTCCGGATGCGGAAGCTGCCATTCCACGTGCGAGAAAAACTTCAACTTTTTTTTTTGATCGTTTGATTTTTCCCGATTTCCAGTTGTAAGGAAAGAGAAGTGTCATGCCTCATTTGAACTTTTGTAGATGTGAAATACATCGTCTAGAGAAAATTAATTTGGAAAAAAAACCCAGAATATTTTAAGACAGTGCATCCCAACTCGCACAAGAAACGTTTAATGATCTTAACCTTTAATGACTGCCTTTTTATAACCTAAAATTATTAACCCTCTTAAAACTGCAAGAAGAAATTTCTATTTCCCAATATTACGCATGGAATACATACATATAATATAATATTTAGAACTTCGGGGTCTAACTTCGGGTCGGGTTAACTTTAAACAGCTGAAATCATCAGTACGAATACAGGGTGTCTAAAAAGGTTGCTGCCAAACTTGACACGCAGTCCTGTCATACCATGACAAACATGTTTTTCATAGGAACTTACGTCCGAAAATGTAAACTGTGCCCGCTAGCGAAGGGGTAACGCTTAACGTTTTTATTCTACGGAAAACTTAAATTTTAAATTATTAAAACATATTCGGGGAAAGCACCCCCGAAAACTCCTGTAAACTAAATTTCATTGAATTCTGCAGGTATATATATAATTAGTAGCAGAAAAAATCCCCTCCTACTTCACTTTCAATTTCTATGTATAAAATATTTTTCAGACTGTCTAGAAATTAGGAAGTGATTTGACAGACCTGCATGTTAAGATTAACACCAACCTTTTGAGACGCCCTGTAGGGTAAAACGGGGCAATTTGATACAAGGGGCATATTAATACACTTTCAATATCTCAAAAACTATCAAGGTTATTTTGGTCGTGTTGTTACGAAAAGTTGTGTCTATATGCCTAAGCATAACATATGAAAACATTAAGCTCTGTAATAAGTCTATAAAATTTGGTAAAAGAAACTAAAATTTTTTCATCAAAAATTTCCAAAAGTAAATTTCTAAGTAAAATGTAAAATTTCCCTGAAGCTATTCTACTTGGAATACAGAGATCTGTAAATTTGAAAAGCAATTTCATTCTTGTTGTTAATAGGGGAAATGCTTAAATTTTAAATAACCTTTGTCAATTTTTTTAATTAAAGGTTTCTGTTCAGAAACAACAGATGGGGCAAATTGATACACTTAGATGTGGGGTACTTTGATACACTAGTTCTAGTATAAAGTGCATAGATGACACAAACCATTGGTGCCTTATTTACTTTCTATATGATTTTTGGTGAAGATACCTTGGAATATTATTTGACTTGATCACGGGAAAACTATCCCATCAAAACAGTTTGTTATTTCTTTAATTAGAGATTTTTTTAAAAATGACCATTTGTCAAATTCTTTAATTATTTTTATTTCTAAATGTTTAATGGAAAAATGATTTTTTATACTTGGAAAAAAGGTGCTAAAATTGTGCTGCAGACACATGCCAATAAAAGTATATTTTTGTTATTTTTCAAAACTTTTGTTAATAATTACTATTTTTGAGCAAATTAATCACTGTAACCCCAAGCGATGTATCGAAATGCCCCACTGGTGTGGCATTTTGATACAAAATTGAAATTTTACAAAGGTTGTTATATTTTAATTTTCATTAAAATTATATTTTTTTTCTAATTGGTTTTATAAAATTGAGCCATTCTTAGATATTTTTAGAAAAAAACCTATCCGAATAAGTCATTTTTTCCACTCAAAAAATGGATTTGAATTTTGCTGTATTAAACTGCCCCGTTTTCCCCTATATCAATTTCAATATATCAAAGTTCAATCTTATATTATTCAATGCGCTCAAATTCCTATTTGACTGATAAGCCAGCTACTCGAATGGTTGAACAAATTAAAAGGTCCAAGACCTTAAAGTTTCGGCTTCATGGGTGGCACTTTGAAAAAAGTGGCTGAAAAAGCGGTTGAAAAGATAAAGGAAAGATTCTGTTTTCCCCTCGTAAGGTTGATTTGTGTTGATGTTTTTCCTTTTGAGAGAAGGGGAAAGGTTGAGAAACCTAGTGTGACGAGACTTCGGCTACGACTACTGAATGTAAATAGTGGCATTAAAAGCGATCAAGGGTTAACCCATCCGTAAAGGTTTTTTCGAGTTGCCTCGTTTGCCGCTTCAAGTGATAAAGCTATTGTTTAGTTGGACAACAGTGTAAGAGTTGAGAATTAACGGGATTTGAAAACAGACGGGTTGGTTCTTTTAGAAATGATTGCCGAACTAATTGATATGTTTTAATTGAACTCTAAATGCAATTAATAAAGCGCTTTATTGGAGTCAAATGTATGTAACCTTAAGATTTGAATTTTTTTTCATAACTAGTTTTATTTTATATGATATTGATATAAAGCCAGTGGATTCCAACCGGTGGTCCGCGGACCATAGGTGGTCCGTGATAGTCTTGGAAGTGGTCCGTGAAGCACAAAAAATTCAATAAATTCAAATTTGAGCGAATTGAACGGAGAAAGATTAAATTAAATCCGTGACGATGACTTTCGGTTGAGTAATTTGTAGGGATAATTAATTATTAACAATACTTTTATGTAAAAAAAAACTCTGCTTCGTTTTTGTAAGGCATTAATTATATCATAACAAAATTTCTTAACTCTTGTGATATATAATTAAAATTTTCTTAAAATAGAATTATAATCATATCAATTTACATTCTTAAGGTGGGAAAATAAACTTTCCTCTTGCAATTTTGTCAGGGTGTAGGAATTTAAACTATAAAGGGGTGGTCCGTGAAAGTTTCAATTTTAAACTTAGTGCTCCACGGACTACTGTGAGTTGGGAACCAGTGTATTAGGCCATTCATATTTTATTTTAGTATAAAAACTCTTTAGCTCAGAGCTACGCACAATTCAAACATAAACGGGTCAAATTACGACTCATAAAAACTGATAAAAACTTCATAGAATTGCACTTGATCGGTACTTAGTTATATCTAAAAGAAAATTAAATTGTAATTTTGCGAGTATATGAGTATATTTCAACGCACCTTTTAAGGGAATTGCAGGCAATGTCACTGTAAAAATTTATTATACATAGAAACGATCAAACTCGTTTTATAATTTATAATTCAAAATCAAAGGTCTTAAAATAAAACGTTCAATCAAAAAACTAAATTATCAGAGTCCTGAAAATCTTGGATATAGGCAACCTTACCTAGGTGATGGTCTTACTCTTATCTATGGATGTCCATGATTGTGAACCATTACAAATATGACTAGTGTATGGTTCGAAATTTGACGTTTCACGAGGAAAAAAAGTATTTTAGGCTGTGGGTAGTAATCACCACTAATTAAATTATAAATAAAAAAAAATTATAACAATTTTTCAGTGTTTATTCAACAATAGCGACGATGGTTGAATCTCTCTATATATAACTAGCTGTTACGACCCGGCAAAGCCGGGTCTTACAGCTAGGCTAGCCTTTTATGCGAGCTTCGCTCGTTACTACTTATTGTTGAATTAGAAACCAACTTCCCTAAAAGTAACTTTTTAACCTTTATTAAGTAAACCAACTTTCTTGAAAGATATTTAAAAGCTATTATAGAGCATTTTCAATCACATGACTCTGCCTAACAACGGCCTTAGCAACGTTGTTTATTCGCCAAGTGACGTCATGTGCGAATGCTGCTATTGGATACTTCTATGTCCCGCCCCTAACAACAGCCTTAGCAACGTTGATTTTGTCCTCCAAGTGACGTCATGTGCGAATGCTCTATATTATTTTAATTTTAATAATTTTAATTACTTTTATTTATTTATTTTTCTGATTATTGCGAGATGGCATCGAGTCAGTGAGTGACGTGGGCTTTTATATTTTTCTGATTATGATTATGATTATTATTGCGAGATGGCATCATAGTGTGCGAGCGTTCCATTCCAGAATCAGTGAGTCAGTGAGTCAGTGAGTCAGTGAGTGACGTGGGCTTTTATATGAGAGATGAAGGTGTCCCTGGGTTCCTGCCTGGGTTCCTGGCTGGGTTCCTGCCTGGGTTTGTCCGGAACAGATTTGGCTCAATTTCTCCAAAACTACCCGTCCGAATCGAACCAAACTTGGTACACATAGGTATGGGGACGGGGGAAAGACAATGACATCATTTCCAAATTTCTAAAACCACCCCTTCATCCCCTATAAGGCCTTTTTGTAAAATTCACCTTACTTCTCCGCTAAAGAAGATCTGTTTAACTCGCATTGTTGCAAATAATACAACAAAAACAATTTTAAACATAAAACAAAGTATTTAAAGATAAAACTTGGCTAAAATTGTTTTAAAAAGGTTATTAATAATTTAAAAAATTAAAAACGGCCCTTATAAAAAACTTTATAACAGTATTTTCTTATTAAAAACTTCATTTTCCATGAAACTTTAAGTTGAAATAGAAAGTTTTAAGAATTAGACTGGTTAAAGTAAAGATTACATCATGCAGTTTTTTTAGAAAGTTGATGATAGAAACACTAGATCAATTTGTTATTTAACCTTATAATTTGTTTCTTTGGTGTAGTTTAACGGGATTTTTTTTTCAATTTAAACAGGGGGTATTTACAAATTTTGGGATTTCAAAAGTCTGTAATAATTTTAATGGATTTTTTTTCACTTAGAATGGATAATTGGGTAACTGTCGTAATTAAATGTGCAACACCGGAACTGGATGGTTAGGTTAGATTTACACAGTTGGAACCGGGAGCGAAAAGGCACAGGGAGCACGGTGATGAAAATGCACCGGGAACACCGAGATGAAAAGGCACCGGGGACACCAAGATGAAAAAGGCACCGGGATATGAAAAAATACTGGGAACACCGGGATATGAAAAACTACCAGGATGATTGGTAATTATGGTTACAGAAAATTAGGCATGTAACTTGAGAAAATTTTAATAAATTGATACACTCCACCCGTGCAAGGCCGGGCATATCAGCTAGTGTTATATAAAATAGGTCTATAATCGAAAGACCTATTAGATTTAAACAGTAGGATAATATTTGGAAAAATGTGCTCCGTCTCATCCTGGGACTTCACTTTTTCTGATAATTCTATTAAACAAGGCGTTGTTTTACACGAAAGTTTAAAGCAGCAGTTCTTAAACTGTGGTCCACGGAACCCCGGGGGTCCTCAGTGCCTTCCTAGGGGGTCCGCGAGTTACCTTGGGGAACAATCAAGTTTCCTTTGAATGTTCTCCAAAGGGTTACAAAATGAGATAAAACTAGTTTAAAGGCACAAATTTCAAATAATTTTCTGGGGGAGGATCCCCAGCCCCCCTCAAAATTTTGACTCATACTTTTTATAATTTTTTCCTTGAAAATTCTGTGGTTTATAAGGAACTATTCTCTTCGAGTGCCAAAAATGTCCGAAAATTATTAAGAGGCAGATTTTATAAGATGCAAGCAGAAATGCGGGGGGTCATTATTGTGACCATTTTTGATTTAGCTGAAATTTTTATGGAGGGTACTTCTAATGATTTTAGAATACCCTATTTTTTCTTTTTCCCCCAAAAAAAATTTTTCGGCCTATAAAAATTCCGAAACTTGGTCGCGACCCAGTATTTTTCTCGAATCGATATCTTTTTGTACTCCTTTTTCTCTGTTCATTGAGGGTCAATCAAAGTAATTCTGGTGGTAACAACATGTCCTTAGGTAGCTAAAACAAATTCGTTTGTGAATTTCATGGTTTACCTTCAGTGCAACCTGGAAGGGTTCGCCAAACTTTGTCGCGGAAAGTGAAAAAACGCCAAATTTGAGGCCTTATGGACCCCATCATTGTGGGTCAACTACAGTTTGGGGGGTTAACTTGTGTAGTACTACTCAGTATTAACTTATTTAGCCCATTTATTGCATCGTTGACCCTCAAGGCTGCCGAAAAATGGCTACTTTTGTAGCTCACAAAGCAAAAAAAGGTCATTTTGGTGACCCTGTATTTCAGAGCATTAAGGGTCAATGAGGAACTGGAAGGTGGCATTTCGTAGTGTGAGACCTGTACTTTAAGAGACAATTGACGGATCTCTGGTTTTCGCCCCTGCGGTTTTTTAAAACTGACTTTTGTAACTAACAAAACGAAAAAAATGTCAAATTGGTGACCCTGTATTTCAGAGCATTAAGGGTCAAAGAAGAACTGGAAAGTGGCATTTCGTAGTATGAGACCTGTACTTGAGACAATTGACAGAACTTTGGTTTTTTGCCCTGCGAGCACGCAAGACTTATTTTAGTTGGACATAAATTAGAGCCCAACAGAGTCGCGGAACGCGCTCTTCAACGAGCGGCGATGAAACCGTACGGAAAGCAACATTTCAACATGTACCGCGCATTAGCTATAAAAGTAAGTTTTGCGTGATCGCAGGGTGCTCGCAGGCCTGACCCTTAATGAACAGAGAAAAAGGAGTACAAAAAGATGTCGATTCGAGAAAAATACTGGGTAGCGACCAAGTTTTGGAATTTTTGTAGGCCGAAAAAAATTTTTGGGGGGAAGAAGAAAAAATAGGGGTATTCTAAAATCATTAGAAGTACCTTCCATAAAAATTTCAGAAAAATCAAAAATGGTCCAATAGTGACCTGCCTGCATCTTATAAAATCTGCCTCTTATAAATACACCACTTTTTAAGGCAAATTTTCAAAAATTTTCTGGGGGAGACCCCCAGACCCTCCATTATTATTAGGAGTAATTGTAAAATTTTAATATAATGTAGGATATAATTTAAATGATACTTTTAAGTAATCTAAAACTAAATGTAGGAATAACGAACGTTGAATCAACCCCCCCCCCGAGACAAAAATCTGGTTACGGGTTAATCTTGGGGGGCCGCGATATGTGGCTGTTACACAAAGGGGGGCCGCGGCGTTCGTAAGTTTAAGAACCGCTGGTTTAAATATATTTTATACTTCAACAATCTTGAATATATTTTTATCTATGAATAGATAATTTTTTTTAAATCAAAATTTCCTATTTTTCGAGGTTTTTTGGTGCGCAGAACTGAAAACGACCAATGTTTTGTTCTTACACATTACTCTCCTTGATGATTTGAGTATAGGTAGGGCAATTTTTCCAAGAAAAATGAAAGTTCTTTAAAAAGTTATAAAGTTTTTTGTTAAGGTCATTAAGTTTAAATTTTCTTGATGCACTGAATCCCAAAATATCCTCTGTTTTGTCCTAGAACGTCAGTTTTATGTAACAGTTTGGGAGTGACGTTACGTTTTCAGAATGCATCAAAGTGTCGAGAAGCAATACACCATAATTTTTTTGTGTCAAAATCGGTTTCTGCGACTCTTTCCAGGTTATAACAAGCCTTTGAGAAGGATATTTTTATGTACAAGGCTGAAGTGTGTAGGTGGCACAATGCCTTTATAGACTTATCAGAGAACTACCTAGTGTTCGGCAACTAGTGGTCAAAAAGTAGTTAACTACCAACTACTAACTAGTCTGGGAAAATCTAGTTGCAACTAGTAGTTAACTATTTCCCAAAGTAGTTAAGTACTAGTTAACTAGTCTATTTAATTTCATACCCTATTTTTTGCCCAAATTCTAATACATCTTTCTTATCTATATCACAAAAAACTTTATGCTTCGCTCAAAACGGCGCTTCATTTCTGGTTATGGTATTTGAGTACTCTACCATGACATTGTAGTTATAAATAGCAGTGTAATTTTTGTATATTTTGATAAAAATTTTAAATATTTTTGAAATTTTAAACAAATTTTTTTTTAAAGTAGTTGAAAATTTGAAAGTAGTTTCAACTAGTAGTTATTAAAAAAGTAGTTCAACTATTAGTAAAACTAGTTTAAACCAAAAGTAGTTAAACTACTAGTTAACTACTAGTTGATCGGTAGTTAACTACTAGTTGCAACTAGTTCTAGTTAACTAGTGCTGAACACTAGAACTACCCAATCTCATCATCGAAAGAAGGTTCAAATGAGCAAATTAAAACTGAAGTCCATACCCATTGCTCTTTAGACACCAAAGGAAGAGTGCATATAGAGTTTGTGTCCCGAGATGGACAATTATACCAATTTTTTTTTATCGAAGTTGTTCAAAGATTGAGGAATCAAATCGCGCGCGTCCGCCCAGAGTTCACAAACTGACTCTTTGAATGAGTTTCTGGTAAATTACAGCCATTGAAATGCTTACTAAACCACTCTATAACCCTGGTGAGCTCCCGTCGGAGATACTGTTCTAGTCCCTCGGTTAAAATTCAGCTTAAAATAAGTCGTTTTGACGGCTCAGAAACCTTGCAGAAAAAATGAACATCATTTTTGTTGACGACTTTTAGAAAAGGATAAATGGGTGGTACATGCAACCATTGGAAACTGTATACTAATGCAGAAGAAGGATATTTTGTGGAATTTGTAGTGTATGTGCAGTTATCTTTAAATAAGTTAGTGTCTATTTTCATCATAATATCCTGGGGAAGTACACTGCCAAACGCTCCACACAAAAACAAACACATCTGAGTACATTATTGTATTGTGATAGGTTATTCTTGCGTGGATCCAGCACGGCTCCAAGGGGGGTACTTCCATACCATCACCTTTACCTTTTGACACAAAATGTCAAAATGTTGGGAGATTTTCAAAAAAGTATCACTCAAGGTCCCCTTGTAGTACCACTGGAAGGTATTTTGAAATTTAAGAACCTATTTTGGGTCCAAGGGGGGGACACTGTCCAGAGGCCAGAGTGTCCCCCCTTGGATCCGCGCTTGCTTCTATTCAGAGGAATGTATTCTAAAAATAGTGCTGTAAAATATGTCGAAAATCTGAAAAGAAGTCTTAAATTTGGATGGCAACACTATAAGAAAATCTTGTATGTCTCTATACACAACACTATATAGCAACACTTTTACAACTCTATCTTTTTCTCACCCAACACAATCGAAACACTTTTAATAGAAATGTTACATTATAGGCTTCAGTTCTTTACTCACATCTTCTAATTTTAATCAACAAATTCCTACTGAGATCCGACACGTGTTGCGACCATTCTCCATCACGGGTCAAAGTGATTCATCGCACCAGCCCCCCCCCCATTGTTTCGAATCATTGTCCTAAATAAGCGGTTCCTCCATCTCCACCCACCAATCCACCCCCTCCCACTTCCCCCATCAACCATTTTTAGCCACAAACACTCGAGAAAAAAACACTACTACAACTAAACTCTTCCTCCATCAAAAGATCCTTCCTACGCCCTCCCTCCACAACTCACCCGTCCGTGCAACTAGGTCGAGCAAGCAGCAGAAGTTCACCTTTCCTCTTCCATAATCCGTGTCAGAGCCATTCGCCCGTCAGACCTCGGGTCGAACACACTCTGCTGTCTGCTTGCTCTTCCTTTTCCATGGAGTTTGCGGTGAGTGAGTGGTCAGTGGTTGCCTGCTCGCGTGCAATTCGGAATTCATGAATTCGAAGCGGTTCCGGAAGGGTTTATAAGTCCCTATACTCTTCCACAGTCCGGAAGATTCGCTGTTGTGCGTGGACACTCCGTACCGATTCACCATCACCCCTCCTCTGAATCCTCAGTGGTCCTTAACATAGGACAGTGTTCCGTCGGAAAAACTTAGGTGATAGTGTTCAGTGCTTTGTGCGGATTATTCCCGTTGTTTTCTACATAGAAAACCGGTGACATACCATTTTTCTACTCGCCCATTTTACGACCGAACTCCCCGCAATTACATACTTTAACAGCGGTCCGTTCCATCCACTTAGCACTTAAGAATCCCTTCTGGAAAGAAAAACAGTCGGCGCGAATTCGGAAAAAAAGCTTTTTGCTCTAAAAGCTTTTAACCATCAGTTTTTACTTCTTTTACTCCACTAATCCGATACACGATGGAAACCTGGCTCGACGTCCAGCCTTTGAGAATCCCCAGGCCCAAGCTTCTGACGCCTGGGTCAGAATCCAGCGGTGAATTGAGGACAATTGTCGATGAAGACATTATCAAGAGGAGAGATTTTGATTCCTCTAATCAGGAATCTGTGAGACAAAAGATCCCGGTGGCCACCAAATGATGTCGCAGAATCGAACTTATAGATGTAACTGATTTGCCAATCGTTCTAGAGAACAAAGTGTGTGATTGTCTGTGTCGTGGTGTGTTTAGAATTTAGTCTGTCTTGTCTTTGGATAGTACTCATCGGGTTTGATCTAATCATTTTCTTTGTCAGGTGTGTTTTGATTTTGTTTTCTTCCGCAGTGCTTTTGTTTGCAATGTCTTAATATTTAAATTTCTTACGATTTAATTCAAAATTTTCACCCTACTAAACCTTTATTAGTTTTAATTGTATGGAGTCTAGACCTTTTTAATTTTGAGTGGAAATTGTTTGGTATGGAATAAGTTATTTATCTTTTCTAGAAAACTCATTTAAGCAAGTTTCTTTTATGTTATTCATATTATGTATTTTAAAATAAAAATTCCGTAATAGTTATTTGAAATATTTAAAATTTATTATTTTATATTTAAATTAAATATTTTAAATAAGCATTTTCAGATATTAATAATTTCTTTGAGAAATGGGTTTACTTTTTGAGACTTTAAAATTAAAGCCTTATCCTAATCTATCTGATTAACCGGATATTATTTAAATAAATCCGCATATTTTTCTCAATTAATTCAATAACCTCAACAATTATTAAATATTAAAAAGAAAACTGCTCATTTAGACAGCTGATGGATATGGCCATCAAATTATTTTCCTTCAAAAAAGCTCTGAATATATTTCTTTTCCAAAAATTTTCAAATATAACTTTTTATTCTTATTGATTTTGGTGTAGGATCATTTACTCACACCAATTCCCTTTATTTTTTATATTAATTAAGAATTTAATTCCATTCCATAAAAGTAATGTGATATTTTAATTAGCAAAATTCAATAACTTAAATGTAGTACGTTCATGAAATGTCAAATGCTTTTCTAAACAATGAAGGATGACAAAATAAAACGAGATCTTAAAGTACTACTCTTTATTTTGAACATGTGAAATAAAATTTGAGATGAAAAAGTTATTATAAAAGAGTAAAATAAAACTGATTTTTTGTATAAAAGTTTTCTAATTGATTTTTTTTAATTATCAAAGATTGAAATCTAATGGATGGACGGAGTTTAAAGTTTTAAAAAAATTGGTATAAGAGAAAATTATTTTTATAATTGTTGGTAAAATGTTTTGATTGTTATGTATTTAAATATTATGTTAAAATGATATGAACATTCATGTCTGACTTGCAGAACAAAAAATTATTTGGCATCATTTAGTCCAAGCTTGAGTTAAGAACTTTTGATAAATTTATTGCTTTTAAATTCCGTCATCCTTCGTCTTGAATTTGGGGAAAAAACTAAAATTGAAGCTTCCCTGACTGCCTTAATCCACCTAAATAAATACGATTTTTCAAAAAATACTCAACTATGGAATATCCAAGTATGTTATTGCAACATAATTTTTATAACAAATAGTTATTATATTCAACTGTCTCTATTTTCCTTTTCTTGCCATTCATAACATAAAACTAACAAAAACTCAAGTATTTTATAGCAGCTAAAATTCAACTTGTCAGGATTAATGTTTTGAAGTTGAATATTCTATTTACTAAATATTGACTATTGCCAATTTCTTGCTCTTTATTTTTACCTCATAAATAAAGGTTATAAAAGTCTTTATATGTTTATTTTCAGGCTCGCAATTTTATGTATTTCCTACATTGTTTTTTAAAAGTTGGATGTTAGACATTATTCTATAAAGACCTAATATTTGTGATATTTTGTATGTTTTTAGTATTTACGTGAAAATAAATAACTTTTCATTACAACATATAATCGTATTGTTCTTCATGGTAAAACAAATTTGCACACCTATTTAATTATCCATCAATTTTATTCTATCTCCTACTTTTTCTGAACATTTTTCTTAGGACTCAACTGATGCTAACAGAAAAGCTACTGAATTTAAATAATGAAATCAAATTTGGTTAGAAAAAATAGGCAAAAACCTGAATATATACATAATTGCATATTTTAAAATACGAGATGATGATGATGCTTTTCTCATCAATTTAAGTTCAAAGAATTCTCCTGGTATCCTTGTTTATCTTCTTGAAATAATCTTCCCAGCATACTAAAATGTTTTCTCCTGTAATATTCAATTTATTAGAATAACTGAAGCATTTGATAATTTATTTATATATTTCTTTTTAAAACTTTTATGCACTATGAACAGATTGTTACTTAATTAAGAAAGATTTACATTCTGTTTAAAAATATACACCTGCTCTAGAATAAGAGGATATACCGCCAGGAGAAAAACTTTTGACGTCTTACGATATTGTTGCGATTGTTATGGGAACGCGGATTTTTCCATTCAATTTCAGGGTTACCTAATGGTAATTCAAAAGCGATGAACAAACGTTTTATGCTAAATATGTGTGGCTATCATTTGGCTTTGTACTACTTCTTTTCAGAGTGTTTTTTTTTTAGTCAAAGTTTTTCACCTGGCGGTATGACTATATTCTATCCATATTATCAAAGGATATTTAAGAACAAGTTTGGTAAATTGTGCTGTTTGAAACAATAAATAAGAACTATCCCTTTTATTTTATTACCCAATCTTACCTTTTACATAAATATTTGTCACCTTAATTTCGTTGATCCATATATAAATATAATTTCGTTTTGTAAAATTTTGTTTTAATTTAATAATAGCAGAAAAGAAATTAGAAGCAATAGTAGGTAGGTAGTTTAAATTATTTGTACGGGAAATTAATATTTACGCAAATATGCAACAAAATTGTTCACCACTTTTAAAACAAAAATTAATTTTAAATAAAAGGAATTTACTATCCACGACAAGTTCTTGACGCTTACACATTACAATTCGTTAAACGGTTAGTATTACAACTAACTTTCTAATTTAGTAGAATATGGGAACTCATGTATGTATCCAAGGTAAATTAAATATTAATATGCTAAAAGTAGACCATACAGATTTAGTGAGTATTGACGGATTGGCAAATTATTTTAGCAGACTACGTTTTATAAAGAAAATGTTGCTAATGAATTTTTCATGGAAAAATATAGTACTATAAACGTGATATAAATTTTTCAATCGGATCGATCAGTTTTTGAGATATTTATGGTGTATTAATTAATAAGCAGAAGTATCAAATAGCCATTTACACATTTTATTTTTACTGTAAAATTATTCAAACAGACAAAACATTTAAAGTTTTCCTACGTTCCATTCCATCATTTACGTTTTTGATGGTCAAACGATTGAAGGTAAAGAAAGAAAGCAGGAGAAAGAAAAACTACCTCACAAAACAATTTACATCACAAAAGATTCCCTTCTTTCAAGAATTCAAAGCTCTCCTTTTTTAACAAAGTTTTTAACAATACGTTTAATCAGAGTTCGTTTATCGCAAAACGTCTATTCTTTGTTGCATAAAATGATGGATGATCGCGCATAGATCTTGTGCATGACACTTTTGCATTAATCCTGACGAAGCCCTGTTATTTACGAACTGATGGGCACTTCATTCACACTTCACTTTCTGATGCCGCGAAGTATTGTCCTTAAAATAGCAAATTTAATTAGTTATTAATGAGTCTGGAGGAGGAGGTTTAAAATGGCGTGATTCTCGCCGTAAATTACCTGTCTTTTGCAGCAGCTCTGAGGAATAATGGTTTATGATGAGGTTCAGGAAGATGTAGTGTATGGTGAGATATATATGCAGTTTTCAAAAAATTTTGTAGAGTTTTTTTATTGTTGTCGTCCGCAATAGAGTGTTTTCAGGTGACGTCACAACCGGTTATTTTCTTTTGACTGTGTACCTTCTGTAGGGCTTTTAACTGTTGCTAGGGCCGTTGTTTTATCTGTTGCTAAGGCGGATTTCAGGTATGGGATCACGTGATTGCAAATGCTCCAATAGAAGAATTCCACGGCTAGTCATTTTCTGTAACTGCTAACCTCTGTAGGGCAAAAAACTGTAATCTTTCTGTTGCTAAGGCCGTTGTTAGGTCCGAGTCATGTGATTGAAAATGCTCTATTAAAGATTGTGAAGGATGGACTGCTTATAATAATTTGTGTAATCCTTCTGTAAAAATAACTAAACTATACTCGACAGCAACGTTTCCTGACCCTATGGCGTCACTAGGCGGAAGCAGAAACTGCGTAAACAGAAAGACTGTTGGGTAGCTAGGAGGAGTTTCGGTAAACAAATCGTGATAAAAAGGTGCCAATTACCTTGATTTATGGGTATCAGCAGCAATGGTACAAACATGCATGTTCTAGATCAGGGATGGCCAACCCAAATGATCTTGAGGGCCACTTTGGAAAACCACAATATTCCCGCGGGCCGCATATAAAATTTTAAGGTATTGTAGGAACTATATCTGCTCGGTCTATCCATGGCGTAAGCTTTCTTGGGCGTGCTCAGCCGCACGCGCAGAAAAATTTTTGGAAATTTGACTAAAAAAAACAAGAATTTTAACTAGTTTTGGTACACCAAGTCCGAATTTTGGAGATACATTTGAGGTGGGCGATTTTGGGTCATTTTTGCAACTAAACATTGTTCTTAAAGGAAAATTAATTGTTCTTAAAGGAGAATTAAAGTTCTTAAAGGAAAATTAAACATTGTTCTTAAGAAATTTTTTTTTAAACTTACGAAAATTCTCGCGGGCCGCAAAATTAAATCAAGCGGGCCGCGGGTTGGCCATGCCTGTTCTAGATATATCATGGCAGGGTATCCTGTATTGTTTTCTATTTCAGTGTGGTCCAACCTTTAGCTACCCGTGGGCCAATAAAATTTTATTACAGGGAGGCAAGGCCAGATAACAGTAAAAAGAGAAAATTACATTTTACTCAAATTTCAATACAGGAAAGTCAAGCTTATTTCAAAATAGGAACATTTGTCTTGATTTTGATGACACATTTCACAATTTCTTACATTGCCTATATGCAATGCAGAAATATTGTTTGTGTCATTAATTCACTACACATTTGTTTAAGGTGATATATTTTTTACCACAATCAATCTAAACACTTTTTCACATTATGTTCCTATTAATTAAAATTCAATTTAAAACAAATTATTTTTGGTTTACCAAGTTGAAGATTCGTTAATAAACTTAAAATTAGTACACAGTAAAGAGAAAATTAAATATTATGCAAATCAAAACGTTCTGAAACTGAAGAGGTTTCAGTGATTTATAGGTACAAAAGTGTTGTTGCTAAGTTATTTCATATCCAACGACAAGGTTGAGGATTCTTTTCTATAATGATTAAAGTTGTAGATGAAATTCTATTTACAATGTATCAATAAATGTTAGTTATCATTTAATTTTGTCTACTCGCTCCTATCTTTTATTAGGAAGAACTTTTTTATGTTGGTTAAACGCGTTAAAGCTCTAGGTGTCGGTATAATTTAATATGTATAAACTATTTTTAATATTTTTTTTCTAAAGTAGAGTTCTAATTATTTCATGTAATTATTCTAATTATTCATAGAATAATTAGAATTAACTAATTATTAATTAATTAGAATTAACTAATTAACTAATTATAGTAATTATTCATGTCTAATTATTCATTTTAATGTATGTACCTTTTAAGATTTAAACCAAAAAGCACTTCAAAAGAGGTTCAGGGACTTTCCCCTCAAATATTTTTAAATATTCGACACCTTTGTCAAAGGCGTAGCCAGGGGGGTGCAGGGAGGGGCAGTTGCCCCCCCCCCTAAATTCTCAGTTTGTTAATTTTTTTTGAAAAACTTTATTAAAGCAATAGTACATAATTTTCCTTGAAAATTGTGTGGCTTTCAAGAAACGGTTCTGTTCGGCCCAAAGAGTCAAAATGAGCTAAAACACTACTTTGAGCGGCGAATTTTAAAAAGTTTTCTGGGGGAGGACCCCCAGACCCTCCATTTTTAAGCTCACATTCATTACCCATATTTTTACGTTAGGTGTGCAAAAGTTCAAATCCTTTGTATGAGTACCCTAAAATTTAGCGTGTGTAAAAGTACTTGCCATGGGGTATGGGGGGACCTGGGAAATAATGTTGAGTCAACCCCTAGTCACTAGTATTTGCAACATCAAGAGCAAATTTAAGTATCCATGCCCCCCCTACCATGAAACCTGGCTACGCCCATGGCATTTGAGTAGTTATCAAATTTCGTAGCCGAGAGCAAGAACGATTTCTTGAAGGGCTACATACTTCCATACGCGTTTCACTACACTTATTAGAACAATCGGAGAAAACATTGTAATAGCTGATTCCCCTTATTAAATTAAAGTCCGAAGATTACAACGAGTATCATTAAGAGTGACGAAGTTGTTTAATTTATAAACTGTTTTCATATATTTAGTGGTGATTATAAATTACTGAGATTATTATGATGCATGACAAAAACGATTGCATATAAAATCATTAACATCCACATTTACCTCTCACGCTACCTTTTTATCTTCTATATACCTCCAAAAATTTAGCACGCAAGAACACAATTCAAAAAAAAAAATTCGTTTCCCCCCAAATTCGCAGAAGTAATACGAATAAAATAATGGAACCGAAAACGGAGGATTTCCGTGATATCGAATTTCAGCCCGAATATGTTCCAGAATTTCACCTGGTTCGAGGGAAAATCGCTTACTCTCGTTGGTTTGCGTAGGAATATGTATTTTACTGTAGAATCGATTCTATTTGTATCATAGATTCCATTAAGAATATGGAATATGTTATTTTTGTGAGTTTAAAAGAAGAGAGAATAGATAATGTAAATTTTGGATCTGAGTTATGGTTTGTTTTTTCAGTAATAGTGTTTCTATTATGAATGTTACTACTTTAGTTTGTTAGTTAACAGTCACACACATTTTCAATTGCATTACTTCATGGAATGTTAAATTTATGGAATTTTTAAATAATCATAACGAATATATTAATAATCATAATCATAATCGTAATAATGCATCAAGTGTCTGCAACTGGCGGACCGCGGTTCCCATCCAGACCGCGTGAGTTTATTTCCTGTACCGCAAAAATATTATGAATATCATTACTACGTATTCTTAGACACTAAAGGTTAGTTTAACCTTCTTTTTAAAGGTCAAGTTTCAATGGTTTCAAAGCTTAAATTCAATGGTTCCAAAGCATAATGTAAAAAGTTTATTTCTTGGTAGGTAATAAAACAAGGTTTTGCAAATAATTCCACAGAGCATTCAATCCCTAATTACCGGGCCATCCCCCACAACATTCTCTTGCTGTTGAAGTATTCGTGTAAGCGGTAGCCTTATCAATGTTTTTTTTTAAATATTTCTATTAGTAAATTTGATTTTTTAAACAGTGTTTCTTCTATCTGAAGTTGAGAATTTAAAAGTAATTAAATAAATTTGTCTATGAACCTCGATAAAAACTTTCAAAATTATTTGGTTCTCACATAAAATTACTTTCCCTGCGTTAGCTTAACCTTGAATTTACTTTTTAATTTACTCAGTGAATACCCAAATGATAATCACAGCATAAGTTTTTTCATACCCAAGCCAATAAGAAAAGACTGACGTCATTTCAAATTTCTCTAAGAAACGCAAACACTTCTTCTCAACAACGGACTTTTTCTAATCAAACGAAGACATTAGTCATATCTTTGAAGCTTTTTTCTCCATCCATAAAATGCAATTTGGTAAGTAAAATCCTTCACCCAAGTTCAAAACCTCGGCTGAAAATCATGATCATGAACACATGGTCTTGAGGAAGAACGAAATAAAAGGCATCACAAACACTCATGATCGATGGTTTATCAAAGAAACATCTAATTACCTCCTTATTGCCTATGAAGCGAAATAGTCTCATTGAAAAAAAACCTAGTCATTACGTCTTCTACAGTAACTCAATGACATCACCTTTTCATAAAGGCAGTGAAGGTCAGGAAAAGCTCCATTAAAACCTCAAAAGAAACGAACGTCAAAGGGTTTCGCTCGAATTGCCTGGGGGAATTCTTCGGAACACTTTTCTGTTCGAAGAACAGGCTTTCGAATGAAAGGAAACATTCGAATCACCTTTTTCCGGCATTCGGAACGAAATTCGCTCGATGTTAATTGCTTAACTTCACTTCATTTCTTGTGGGTTCGTTTTCGGTTGGGGTCTTTTCGGAAATTAAGCTCTCTCTTCTCATATTGAGCTGTTAGTTGGTTCTCTCTTAAGCAAACTTTGAGGATCGAAAAAGGAAGTTTGATTTTCGTTTGGGAAAGTTCTTCCTTCGAAGTGATTCTGGGAGAATATGGGCGTTGCTTTGCTTCATTAGCTTTTTGAAACGAAGGATGGGAAAAGCAATTGCCGCTTGATCGATCAAGAAACTTCACTGTTGTTATTACCAATTGTTTCTTCAATCTGTAGCGAGGAACGTTTTCTATGCAACTATCTTTGTTTGGATGATAAATATTAGATTCATCTTTCAAATATGTTCAATTAATGTTTGAATTGTTAGAGGAAACTCATGAGGAAACTTTATTTAAACTTGGTATCCACCATATCTTTTCTATACGTTACCTTTGATGATTATATTTGTTCTTGTCCTGAAAGAGTGTTTTCTTTATTGTAATTAGACGTTGTTCAAATATGTAGAATTTATTTAACGATTTAAACTTGAAACTCTTAAGTTTTATATTTATTTAAATGATACTAAATTACCTTTAAAATCTGTATACTTCCAAATTGAACGAGTTTGCTACAATAGTTATTTTGATACAAAATTAAAATTTGAAAATACAAAACATAATAGTTTTTAACAAAAAAAAAACCACTTTAATTACTTTACACTTTATGTTAAATGAAAACAACAAGGTGTTCTTTTTTAAACGCATCACACGAATATTGATAAATAGGTAGTACTACATTCATTCCTGCTGTAGTGAACTTACTCACCACTCAAAGAGTTATATTATTTAATTAGGGCATTAATACCAACTAAATCTACACGAAATGAATTAAATTTTCAAGTCGTAGAACTATCGGAGCTTCGGATCGGTATCTCCCCGTGTCTTGTATCTGGCCCTCTGTCAGCTGATAAGTTCCACGGATTATTGGAGCCAACTCATATGATTTCCTCATTCAAATCAAGAGTCACTTCCTAAAAAGAAATTCACAGAAATGAAAGAGACAACCATCTACTCCCAGAATCACTTAGCATGGTTCTTATTTCCATCTAATGGTTCATTTAACTGGTTCCGACACCCACTGCAAAATCTTAGCTTTTCTCTCCTGACCCACACTGGCTGCGTTGGAAGATCAGAAATCAATCAGCCGAATTAAAAGAGCAATGTAAGCGGAACGACGACGGAGGAAACTTCTTCGGCTTTTTCTAGGAGAGACTTTCTATTTCTATCTATCTAATGAAGAATAAAGAACAGAAGCAAACCATTTTCAAAATAAACGGATGAAATCACAAGTACCTGCTCTTAAGGTTACATTTAAATAAAACCTAAAATTTCAAAAAATGTTGAAATTTTTTTTAAGCTAGGTACGCCATTTTGCTTCTAATTTTCAGGTATAAAAACTCGGCGCGTGAAACCATTTTGCCACTTTAAGAACATACCAGGCATATAAATTTCGTTTTATCTTAAAAATATTCATACTGTTACACGAACTAAACCATAAAATAACCTTAATTTTTTTTTAATTTCATGTACTACGTGTCGATTTCAGTGATTCATAAAAAATGCAGTCTAATACTTGCATTATATTTACTCGAAGGTCTAATATTAATTATCTTTAAAAATTGTTTCTCATAAAATAGTTTCTAAAGCACCTTTATAAATCTTTAGTTTTGAAGTTATTATCTTGCTTTCATAATAGTTTTTACATTTACTTTTACTACACATTTGAGCTGCCCAGGATGAAAGTGGTATAAGTCCAAAAATGACAAAAGTTGAGTTAAGAGTGGATTTGGATAGAGTTTTAGGTCCTTTATTTAGTGTAGTTGTTTGCAAAGGAAAAAGTTGATTTGTTGGCCCGTGAGAGCGACTCAAAAAATGACTACTAACGCGAACGGCCGTTTTCGTCAGGATGAAAGTGGAATAAGTCCACTGCTCCGCTTCGTTCAGTGAATTTGTTTTGATAAGAGAAACCCCAAGGACATTCCCACAGCTGCAAAGGCGGGGCCCGTGCGATTATGAAAAAGCGTCTTACTGGAGAAAATTTTATTTTTGTTAACTTTAATTACAAATTTATGGATGACCCCTTTTTGTAAAAAAATATCCGAAAATAAAATCCGCGCTTTATTAGATTAGGCGGGAAAGCTTTAATCCTTTAATCGTCATGGCTAATACAGACGCCCCTTTGCAGTCAATATCTTGTATGTATTTTAACAACCATTCTATATAAACTTAAGGTATTGATATTGGTTTTGGGATAAAACTTAGTAAAATGTTTTAAGTTTATTTTTTGAAATTTAAAATTTTTAAAAATAAAAATTAATGGTTAAAATTTTTTTTATTGTTGTAAAATATAATTTAATTTTATTGAAATTTTCATTTCCTAACTTTAAATCAATCAATTTGATTTATTGCTCAACTATCTATCATAAAAACTGCAAAACTTTATAATCGGCGACCATCTTGGACGCCATCTTAAAAATCACATCGATAAACAAGTTTTTTTTTTTTAAAAACGAAAACCTATTTTAATTTAAACCTTAGCTTTAGTTAAAGCAAATAGAAAATATAAACTAGAGACATATCAAGCGAAGAACGTTTCTCGGTCGCCATCTTGAATATGACCCCCCAAAATGGGTCATATAAAATTTTACACCAAAAATTCGTATTCTATGCATCAAAATCTGTTGAACAGAACATTAAAATCTAACTTTGTACTAACCAGTCGCTCAGAAAGCTATATTTACTACATCCCAATACCCATCTTCCTTCCCGAAACCCATCAATCTGTCAGGATGAAAGTGGTATAAGTCCATTAAAGCTAATTTAAAGCACTTTCAGTTAAAATTTGATAAAAGTTGATCCGCAGCAAAAATTGTTTCCCTGCCTAAAGACAAATCCACCCCACAAAGTAAAAATATAAGCAATCCTGAATTTTTAGCACAGGTTTTTAGAAAACCTTCAATTACACAAAACGAAGTTCAGTGGACTTATACCACTTTCATCCTAACCAGCTCATTTAGAGGGCAAACTGCCTGACGGCCCTGAGAGGCCATTACGTGATAATATTAGCTCTTCTTTCAATCCATCCTTGACATATATTATTAGATTCGTGATTTCTAGGCTGCTTTAGGCGATTTTAGCACCTGCGCTTTTCAAAATTAAGATGTGAATCTATAGAATTGTCTTAATGAAGATCTTTAATTACACAGGTGTAAAGAACATTTGATTGTGAGTTTTGACTAGTAAAGGTCATTTCCATTAATCTGTTCTCACGAATAAATGATTAAATGTACAGGGTGTTTTTTTCAACAAGTCTGCCCTAACTCTGTACTGAAATACACCATGCTTAGTGTACATAAAAAAAGGACTGTGCGACACCTTTTATTTTTCAAAAAAAGTGACGTCATATCATTATTTCATTCCACGGTGCGTGAATGCATTAACATTTTAGTTTTTAACATTTTAGTGTGCAAGCATATCCAAATAACCATCTTCACGTTTGCCATAATTTTTTGGCGTAAACCGGTGGATGTGATGTCATACCTTTTTTTGTAGCGATTTTCTTGAAAACTATGGGTAGAGGTATAGTTATTTCTTCTGACCATTTTTTTTTTCTACGAGGAATCTGACTGTGTAGTTTCTTTTTGAAACTGAAACAACTTGCATAATGAACACTTTTTTCAATCTTGGATTGAATTTTAATTTGGAGATGTCACACGATTCATTCCCCACCGTTTAACTTTTAATTAAACACATAGTGGTTTTTTTTATCAGTTGTTTTTACATTGGTTTAAATTAATTAACCTCTGATATTTTTTAAAAACTAAGTCCATAGTAGGAAGGAAAGTAGGAATTAAAAGTCTATAGTAGGAAGTGTAGTTCAGGTAAAGTTTCATAAAGAGTCAATTTGTTTGTCACAAAAAATTAAAACTGAAATTTATTGAAAGATACCCCTTCTGCACTAGTATTTAATTAAAAGGAGAGTCTGCCTAATCGGAGTAAATCCATATACGGCACAGTCAAGATTTATTTGTAGACCTTGAAAGCTCAATAAAATTAAACCTCCCTATCGTTCCGAAGATAAAGACTATCAAATCGCCTGTCCCACGCAACGACAAGCCCATTGAGGAGAACTAGTTCACGGACGCCAACAAATCAGGAGCGGGCTGCTGGAGACGATTGACCAATCCGCCAACGCTTCGATGACTGTCGATTTGCGATTTCAAGTTCGGTTTGTGTTCGCCTTGAGTCAGTCGCCATTTGTATTCAGCTGGGGATTTAATGGTGGCCACTCTACTGGAGAAGGTGTCGCTTGGATTGCTGTTTCCCTATATGATTGCTTATATACTCAGTTTTTCTGACCATAAAGTGGAATGGGTTAGGATCTGAACACACTCGGCGATTATAGTCGCCCGCGATCCTTACGACATGGGGGAAAGAGAGAATTGAGGCGGAGTTGAGGAGCAGTGAACTAGACTACTCTTGTATAGCAAAGAGGTTGTGCAACTCGGGGGGGGGAGAGATCTCTAGACAAGAGCTTCAATCTTTTGCAAACCAAACTGTAGCAGATGCAAGCTTAATCCGAAAGCTCCAAGAACCGTACATAAAATATTTTTTTTTTACTCTTGCGCTTAGAAACAAAATATTTTGGTCTCGCCATGCGCATGCGTCAAAAGAAAGATGTTATAATTAGTTTTAAATTTAATGAATCCCCGCTGGATCAGTGGTAGGATACTTGCGTAGTTCCTGAGTTATATCCCCAGTTGCTATTTTATTAATATTTCCAAAAAAAAACCCAGCAGAAATCAAGAGCCCTCACGCACGCGCAGAGGATTAAAGTTATTTCGTTTCTGAAACTTCGGCATTTTCATATTTTTAAGAATATATCTCGTTATTGAGTTGTCTTTTGAGTGGTGAGTGTCTTCCGCAACCGCGCAGCCATCCTGATCCCAATCGAGTCGTTTTGTCCTCGCTCAATCTGGTCAAGATGTCGCGCTCTCCCGTCCATGTCTCTTTTATTGTCTCGCTCTTTGGTGTCTGCAGCGAAACGACCGGGTCACACGGTGGGCGACAGACCAAGGAAAAGTGAAGCGAATTGTGAAAACGCCTTTATCCCCGTGTCCCTTCCTTTGTTGCAGCAGGAAAACTCTTAACGAAATGGATTGCCTACTCTGATGGGTTTTTGTTTTACTCGAGGATGGACGTGTCAACATCCTCTTGAGCAGGATGTGAGCTGTCGGATTTTTGGGTCTTTAACCACGTTTTTATTAGCTATTAGCTCTTGTCTGTCAGGGTGGAATATTTGAAATCGTGTTTTAGCTACCCAGATTGCACAAAAGTAATGTTATCTACATAGCAATGGCAGGATAGCCATTTCATGAATTATGGGAAATATTTGACGCTTGGATCGCCCCATACCAATAGGATAACTCATTGACAAATAAGAAAAAATGAAGACGTGTTTTCATGACGTAACTGCTGACTGTCGGTGATCGGGAGCCTATCTTGGCAAACTTTGTTACCATGACAACCTATTATATCTAGGTAACAATAAATACTATTGAGTTTATCTTCTGTTATATTTTTTTCGCCAAAGTCATATTTAAGCCCCGCCTTCAACTCAGTGGAATTGCTTTAATAAGAATTAGTTATTGCCATTTATCGCTATAATGTCCGCTCAATGTGTAACCTCACAATTAAATCAGAGAGAATTATTATTCTAACATAATATCACAAGCTTCTTGTGACAACCAATTATCTCAACGACGAAGTCACAACGTTAAATAACATTAAAACATTGTTCGAAATATGGAACCACCAGTCGCTCTGTGAAACCTCTGATTGGCTTTTGAAGGGATTTGGGAATCTTGTCCAATACAATTCCAAAATATGTGAGCGTAACACATTTTATATTACATTTTAATTAACATATGTATTTCAACTTAAATAAAGAAATAGAAATTTGGAGGGCTTTTGCCCTTGTTTGTTTATACTGGATCCGAAGAAATACAATCAATTTTCCAAAAATTGCAGTACTGAAAGCAGATTAAAGAAATGAGGATAAGAACGAATATGTTATATACGAGGGGTTTCCAACTTCCAAGTACTCGAGGGCTGCAATCGAAATCACAAGTCAGGTAAGTGGCGGGCCGCAAAGTAATCTGGCTCTTTTTTTATCCATGATACATTTTTCGGGGGGAGAGTCTTTAATACGGAACTTTTCCGGCGAGAGAGGGACGAAGGGGTTATTTACATATTGTGAAGTTCAGAGGATATATAAATTTTGACTTCTTTATATTTTTGAATACTGAATATTAGTTAAAGAGGGATCTTCCTCTCCAGAAAATGTTTGTAAATTTCTCTAAAAATAGTGTTTGACCTTATTTTTGGATACTCCATTTTGTCCCTCCTTGTGATAAAGGTTGACCTAAGCCTTTATAACCCCTTGATACGCTCATAGGAAATTTCAAGGTGGTACAACCTCCCTCTCTAAACCTCAAAACTTTTAATTTTTCACCATAGAAAACGACCAACCAAAGCTACTCCATAATCTAAGAAGTAAATAGAGGGTTACGAGTTATTTGTGATGTAGGAACATGAAGAGGGAGAAAACACACGAGAATTAAAAAAATTATATAAGAAAAAATTTGGAAAATGATGAAGGGGAAATTTAATCACCAGTATATTATTAAAATTTAATTATATAAATTCATCCCCTTAATGTTTAGAAGTCTCAAATATTAACAACTAACAACTTTCAATTAAATACTCTAACTCGCACTTAGCGTCTTAGAAAAAAAATCAAAGGTATCTGGAGTGGTTAAAAACGTTTTAAGTAGCGTCTATTTCTCTTGAGAATGTTTTATGTTATGGAGGAGGCGGATCTATGTTGTGGCATAAGCGATGCGATCGGGACGACGAGGGGAAATTTCCTATCGCTTTCCTCATCAATGCCCAATCCGGTCCTTCCATTGGTTCTTCACGTTATGACGTAGTATCTACGTCAGCATTTACAGGAAAGTTTCTACCGGTCATGCTTTTACGTTCACAAAAAATGCGAAGTGCAATGCGATGCAAAAAATGCGAGCCATACTGTATTTTTAAGCATTGTAAATATATTTTGCAATCTATTAACGAGACTCCCTCGCTCATTTGAAACTTTTGTGAATGGCCCCTTATAATAGCAAATATTTTTTTATGTATCGATCATATTGAGTCGGCCTTTGATTCCCATCCCTTATTTTTTCATGGTGAGAAAAAATGCATTTTCAACGTCCAAAGTGCCTAAAATATTCAATTAAGAATAATTAGTCAAGCGAAATTCGAGAAATAAATTGTTGATTTTGGGAAGGATAAAAACCTTTCATGATAAAACGAGCGCTCATTAATTATTTAAATGTGTTGTATAAAAAATTAATGCATTCTGAATACTTTTTAAAAAATGATTAATTACTTTCTTTGGAAAATTTAAGATGTTTAAACGTGAGTTTTATTGAATATAATTAGCGAAGCTTTCTTTAACTATCAAAAATCATCTTACACGTTCTTAATGAAGACTTAAATTATATATTTATTTAATTTAATGTTTAAAATTCTATTAATTGCTTTCAATTCATTATCAATGAACTATTAGTATTTCCTTTTAGTAGAAATTATATTTTTAAAAGCTGCAAATTTTCTTTCACTTAATTTTAAATGATATCGCAAATGAGAGTTCTTTTATGTATTTAATGAGTTTCAAAATAGAAAGCTTTTGTATTTAGGGAAAGAACAATTAGATACAATAAATTTTGGTGGTTTATTTAGCTGTATTTCGTGCATTTTTCCCTTGGTTGAATTGAAACTGTGACACCAAGTGTTCTTGAAAAACTTTTTTAATTTTGGAAACCAACTTAAGGATTTAAGTTTTTTATAAATCATGTACCCTTAAACCCAAATAGAAAGTTTTCAGGTGACGTCACAACCAGTTATTTTCTTTTAACTGTGTATCTTCTGTAGGGCTTTTAATTGTAGCTAAGGCCTTTGTTTATCTGTTGCTAAGGCGGTTTTTAGGTATGGGATCACGTGATTGCAAATGCTCCAATAGAAGAATTCCACGGCTAGTCATTTTCTGTAACTGTTAACCTCTGTAAGGCAAAAAACTATAACCCTTCTGTTGCTAAGGCCGTTGTTAGGTCCGAGTCATGTGATTGAAAATGTTCCATTAAAAAAAACTCAAAAAAGTTAACGAGGAATTAGGCGAAAGAAATGCACTCTTAACCCATTAGCGCCCATTGATCTATTTCTACATCGCTAAACATAGCGTGGGAAACTCGCTTTTAAATTACCTTCTACCCACCCCACACATTCCAAACTGCCCAGGGGGCAAGGTAAGGCATGCATCTGTTTCACAACACGTGTTTTTTTTGTTTGGTTTGGTCATTGATCTACAGCGATAAGAGAAAGTTGGCATCGCCATTTCGTCCCGCAGTTTTTCGCAATTTCTTTGCATAAACCCTGGAAACAGCTAAGCGGTACCAGTAAGATGAACTTAATTTGGTGTTTTAATATCTTCATAGATGTGGCTATTAGGATATAAAGCGGTGTTATGTTAAAATAAATTTAAGTGGTAAAAATTCTTGCCGAAATGTTGCTGATCTAAAATTAGATCACTGGGCGTTCGGGCATTTATTTTCCCTGTGTTGCTTACTATACGATTATTTAGTTTTTCCCAATTGAAACTAAAAAATGAGTCTGAGAATATTCAGTTATGTCCAGGATGAAGTCAAATATATATTTTCTGATGAAATTGAAAATTATATTGTTGGTAATTAAATTTTATAATTTCTTTTGGTCGATAAATGGAGGGTAGACAATCATGATTTATTGCTAGTAAAGCAACGCATTGCAAATAGTGGCAAAAATTATCTGTGTTTATTCACATAAATTTATTAGTACAATACAAGTCAATTAATTATCTTGTTTTGAAATAGTTCATGTTGGAAATTATACGACAATAACATTTTTTCGAGGAGCTGGAGAAAATATCAAATGGAAAATTATAATTATTTAAAATTCTCCATAACACAACTTTTGCAACTTTAAAATTGACGCTGTGGTAAAATAAATTATTGGAATATGCAGGTAAAAAGCTCAAAGACGCAGCCTTTTTAAATGTTGGCTGAGTAAGACCAAGTTTCGTTTTATTTCATGACCAATTTCATTTTATGGTAAAACAAATTCATAAAATTTAAGCAACATTAAAACTAATGCATTTTAATTTACTTAGTGTTCAATTTTATGGCATATTGTTTTTCTATAACATACTCATCAATTTAAAGTTCTTGGTTTATTTTCCCATTTTTCCCACTAAATAGTTCCAACATAAGCTATTTATGTAGTTTATCTTGGGTATATTATTTAATTTTATTATTATTTAATTTTTTTTCCACATAGTATTTATGAATAAATATGTGTTTCTTACGGAGAAGTACTAAAGTTTCTACCTATTTTATATTTTTTAAGGATTTTTTGGAAGTTCTACTATTACTTAGCTCAGTGACAAAAATATCCCAGAACGCCCAGTGATCTATTTTTAGATCAGCTATTTTTAAAGAAACTAATGATTGTTTTTACAAAATTTGTTTATAATATCCATATTGAAGGCAAAATACACCAGATTCATGATTTTTATAAAATTTGGTCGAAAAAAAATAAATTGGGCGTTAATGGGTTAACTGTCATTACTAAAAACTGACGTCGACAGGGGTAGTAAGTTTGAACCAAAAACAAAAAAGGAAGATGTCCAGTATAAATCCCCAAAGCGAACTTATTGTTATTTGGTTTAAAGAGAAACTAACAACTAGTAGTCCTATACTAGCTCCCATTTTGTTTTATCTTGTAATATTTCTTCAAATTTAAAAACTCGATTCTTTTAACAAGGGGAACTATTCTTGGAACAATACGAAACTATAATATAAGACTTTGGGAACTGATAAAACTGTTCACTTTAAACCCACATCGTATGAAAGGTTCTTGAACCTAATTTTAAAAAAAATAGTAATTCAAAAACCATAACATTCAGAGATCTTTGATACATGCTAAATTATCGCAAAATTATCGCAATTAATTATCGCAGGCTTTCAGCCTGTAGCTGGTCGTCAGTCTTTGTATTTGTATTTGTATTTGTATAAATTAAAGAAGTCGTGGAAAGGGAACAAATAAATAGCTACTTATTTAACGGAGTATATGTTAATTAACATATTTTTAAGTAAATGCGTACTTAATCCAACCTTAATCAGCAACTTAATCTATTCTTTTTTTTTTTAAATCCCTTAAAAGTCGATATTTTTCCGAAACTGGTATATAAATTTAACATTAAGGAAAAGATGTCTATAGCTAAGAATATACTGGGACTTTCAGATCCCCAGACATAAGTCGAAATAAACGCATATAAGAGCTTCAAAAATATGGTTATTACCCGCCAATAAATAATCCAAGAGCTAAAATATCCCTAAAATTAAGATTAAGGAGGTGTCACTTAATATCGTCTAAAAATCATACTTAATAGAGATAGATATTCAAAGCGCTTAAAATTATGCATGGGGTTTTAGGAACATATCCTTTCAAATAAAAGGGAATATTTTGCTAAATGACTTTCACATGAAATTGTCTGCTACCGTTCCGAATGCGTATGGAACTCAATTATTAATAGTGGGCCTCTACACCCCCTTAAACTATTGTTAAGGTAATTTAATCCTTGACCACATATTTTCCCTAACATACATAGAAGACATAGACATAGAAGTTCCTATGGTATGAATTTCATTGATAAGGAACTACGATGTGTGTCATTATTCCAAAAATAAAGTTATCCTTAATTTTTGAACACGAGTGTATCTCTTAAAACTGTTAAACACTTTTCATGGTTCAGGAACGTCGTTTAAAGTTCCAAAAGTCCGTTGAATAATTCTCGGAATATTCCACTTCCACAAACTATCGATGATCCCCGAGTGAAATCGAGCAGAGAAAATCGATACATGGAAAGTTTTAACCGCAACCGTGATCCTCGTCAAACACAGCTGACTCACCCACGCAAACAAATCTCTCAACTAATCCAAAAATAAAAAAAAGCGCGCGAAAACTATCCGCTCTGATTCGCCCATCCACTCGTGACTCAAGAGTGACGTACACGATGACGTCATCGAACCGACGTTCAATTTATTTAAACTGAGAAAGGGGGAACTTAACACCACATTGTTTCCTTTCTTTCTCTCTTCCAGAATGGAATAACCTCGTTTCTGTGTCCGTCGCTGCTTAAATGGCGGGTTTTTTGTTCCTTTTTAATTTTCTGCTCCATTTGGAATGAATCGGTCACTTTATAAAAGCTGCGAAGGTGGCCTTTCAGGCACGGTTGTGAGTATGGAGTCTACGCCGACCTATTTTTAGGAGCGGTTATCGGGGTAGTTAATGAATCAAGTCGTTAGCTAGTTTCATATGACAGCACCAATTAGTATTTTGCTTTAGATATGGGCTGATTATTTGGGTGGATCGAAATTGCTTTTCTTTTGGTTTTGTATGAGAAACCCATCGCGAAAATTGTCTCACGCAATAGAGAAAAAACATCGCAAGAGCTTATACACATCGTAGATAATAAAAGTCCACACTGTAAGAAATTTTCTTCAAATAACAGAAATTAACCAGCAGCCGTATTGCCAGTTAATTTCTGTACTTTGAGGAATTATGTTTTCTTTTTCTGCTAAAAGAGAAAAATATTTCGTTATTTCAAGAGACGCCACAGAGGAAGCTTTTATAACAACCTATATAAACTAACTTTATAGACCCAATTTTCATTCTGACGTTATCCGTAACCTTATATTATAGTCTGATCTGTTAACCGAAAAAAAGGACACATTGGACAAAGTTACAAAATTTTCTAAATTTGTTCCTTAGAACATAAGAAAAGATTTTACGTGAGGATTCATATGAATTAGCCGCCATCTTGGATTTTATGGGCGCCCTCTTTGATTGAAGAATTTTCTTTACCTCAAAATTCATTGGACATACACACCTAGTTAAAAGAAGATTGCCTCCGCTTTAATAAAATTTCGAACAAAGTTTATCGTTTTCAGTGCTTTCCTTATGTTAAAGATTTTATTTTTCCTTTATTTAAATTATAGGGAGCTTCTTCCCATTAAATTGTAAAAATTTAAAAAAAATCGAGGCCTTTTAAATAGAAAAAAGTTCCATGTTCTTCTTCTTGGAGAAATATACTCCAGAGTTTAATAGTTGATTAAAAGGAGGATAAATAATATTTACACAAAAATGTTTAAATATATAACCATGGTGGAAAATGCATAATATAACCTCATATTCTATATAAAAATATAGAAAATAAACATACATCGGGGGCCTGTGATAAAGTTATTGTTCTTCAAAGAATGCCGAGAAATGGAAAAGGTTGGGAACCCATTATATATGTCAATGCCTGTTAGTTCTCATTATTAAAAACAGGACTAGACTATATAGACCTATAGACTGTTTTCTCTCGTAAAATAAATAGGATGAGCTAACGTCACGATTTTGTTGGGGCTATTTACTGCCTGTATTGCCGCTGGCCGAATGTACCGCCAAAACGTCCCACCTAAGTCCCACTTTTGTTACCAAGTTATACTAAACTAGAAAAATGTAGAGCAAACTTAGGTTTTTTAACACTTTTTGAGGTAAGAGATATTTTTCAGAAGTTCTCAATCGGTTAGGTTGAATCATTAAAAAGCAATGGATTTCATAAAACATTACACTGAAGGAGGGCGTACGTCAGAGCCGAATCCATAGGGTGCTCTAGGGTTAAGAACCAGGGTGGTTTTTAATTCTGACGTGAAGCAAAATGGTGGTCTGTGTCAAGTATCTGAAAAGGAGTTGAAACAGTATTTTATTTAAAGAGTTAAATTTAAAGAAAATTCTGGAGGAGGACAAGAAACTAAATGCTAAGTTACATCTTTCAGGGAGTCTTTAGCAGCTACTTTTGTTCTATCTATTACTATTTATCTATTTGCACTATACTAGACAGCAATGTTAGTTGACTCTATGACGTCACTAACAAAGTAGTTCCCATTATCGCGGTGTCAATTTTGAGTGAAATGAAGAACGTCGATTTAAAAATATGATTATTTCGTTAAATCCATGTATATATAGTGTCTTTTTATCACGATTTGCGTACCGAAACTCCTTCTAGCAACCCAACAGGCTTCGTGTTTACCCAGTTTGGAAACATTACTGTAGAGTACATAATATGTATGTGGCCACCATTTGCATACGATTTAGTAATCCTTAACTCGTTAAACAAATGTTTAATTATGGAAATGGGGTGTAAAATTTACTTCTCTGGGCAAGATCTCAAAATCTTCCTTTTCTCAGTGACTTATTGAACCTTCGAAAAAAAGTTACGACCTCCCCTCGTCAGAAAAATGTCCTGATTTTCAGCTTGAAAATCCTGGTCACATTAAACATAAGTCATAAATAACACAGGCCTTGAGCCATTCCGAGATTCCCGTGACCGGCCGATAGTGTCCCACGGGAGGCGGGAAAGGCCCCGAATAATCCTCATAAAAATCCACTTCTCGCTTCTCTGTGACCTCCTGGTGTTCGGCGGTCGATGACTTCACCGAGGCTTGACTTTCGAAGCTTTTGCAACGTGAACTTTGCAAGTGTGTGTGAGCTCACTTTAACCCATTGTGAGGTGACGATGTGTAAAGAATGGGCCGTGGACATAGAAAAGTTCAAAATACATTAGTAGTTTGCTTAAACACTCTGATTTACGAAGTTAATTAACACAACATTTATTAACACAAAGATACATAAAGAACAAAAGACAAAAATGGGGAGACAAACACAGACATACATACAAAAAAAATATAGTTATGAGTACCAAAAGAGCTCATAGCTCGTCCATGGTACTACACTTATAATTTATTTGCCTTGGCAACGAAACTGCGCTGACTCTATTTGATTAAACAAAATAATTTCTCGATGTTGTTATGTCTTGCTATAAAATCATAAAGACCATTTTTAAATTCAGTTCTATTATTAGATGATTTAAGAGTTACGTTTAATTTATTAAATAGAAAGGGACCTAGAAAGACATGAGACTTATGAAAAATTTCTTTGCTAGACTTTGGAATAAAATAATTTCCTTGAATGTTTCTAAGAGAATAGTTACTAGTTTTTAATTGATAGAAGGACCTATTATTGAAAATGAAATGTAATAGTCGAAAAATATAGAGTTCTCTTACAGTCAAAATAGGTTTTGTTAATGAATTACCTTTTATGTGAGATAAGATTTTATTTTGAAGGTGGTTTAGAGGTTTTATGTTGTTATAATAATCAGAAGCATAGCAAGTTATTCCAACTTACACATTACTTATACATTGGATTTTTATTTAGCTACCACTAAAATGGTACTAAAATATTATTACTAATATAGGGGCATTCCACTGTCAATAAAATTATAAACGCCTGCCTACAAAAGAACTACTTTCCAACTGCCTGGAAGAAAGCTATAGTAATCATGATATCTAAGCCAGGTCAGAAAAAAAATGAACCAAAAAATTACAGGCCCATTTCACTACTAAACGTCTTTTCAAAAATCTATGAAAAAGTTCTACTACAAAAAATTAACCAGCACTGCCAAGAAAACAACGTCATCCCTCCGGAGCAATTTGGTTTCCGCTCCAAACACTCGACGGTTCACCAACTACTCCGTATAACAAACGCTATTACTGATGGTTTTAACCACTCACGTAATACCGGTGCTGTTTTTCTTGACGTAGCCAAAGCGTTTGATCGAGTGTGGCATGACGGCCTCATCTTCAAACTCATAGCAGCCAAATTCCCTCCATACCTAACCAAAATAATTTACTCCTTTTTACAATCAAGATCTTTCCAAGTAAAAGTAGGCAAGTCTCTTTCCTCACCATTTCCCATCCAGGCAGGTACACCTCAAGGAGCCATACTTTCACCAATACTTTACAATATTTACACCCACGACATCCCAAAAACCCCCAAGACTTATCTACATATCTTCGCTGATGATACAGCCATCATTTCTCAAGCCTTCAAAAACGTCTCCATCAGAAAAAATCTCAATGAAGCCCTCCGAAGAATAGAATCCTGGTGCAGAGCGTGGAAAATTGAAATCAATACTAAAAAGACTCAGGCCATCATCTTTTTCAAGAAGAAAAGACGTAAAATCCCAAAACAACTTCAACTATTTCAAGACAACATTAAATGGACTAACACAATTAAATACCTCGGAGTGCATCTGGACAATAAGCTACTTTACAAAACTCACATCAACGAAACGATCAAAAAGTACCAAAGGAAGATTCATATGATGTACCCCCTCTTACGCGGAAATTCTGGTTTATCTCTAAAAAACAAAGTCTTGCTATTTAAATCTATCCTCCGTCCTCTCATTACCTACGCTGCCCCCATTTGGGCCACATCAGCAAAAGCCAACATAAAACGCCTCATCATACTACAAAACAAAGTCCTACGTTGCATTACCAACGCTCCTTGGTATGTATCAAACAAAGACCTCCATCAAGATCTCAAAATTGAAGCGCTCACAAAATTTATCGGAAAAACAGCCAAGAACTTCTTCCTATCAATAGAGAATCACCCTAACTCCTTAATCAGCGTACAAACCATCTTTTCGGACTCAAATCCTGTCAACAAATATCCTTTTTCCACTACTGCAATTTCTCAACGATTCCAGCCTCCGTGATCCCCATTGCTCCGCCCACTAGCTGCCTGGCTCAAGTGGAGCACAAATCAGAAAGCTGTATTTCACAACAGACATCCAATCGACTCTTTCCCTGTCCAAAGTGCATTTTGAACTCATACCATACATTTTCCTGCAAATTCATGAAATTTAATTAATTTAGTACTAATGTTCGCTCTATTTTTCTGTCACATTGTATTGCTGTCTGTATTGTATCACTGTATTGCTGTCACAAATCGTGCCCAAATTCCTAATTCTGTTATAGAAACTCACCATCAATTATCAAGCTACTCTCGAGTAATTTGTTGGTCCTCGACCTTTTTCTTTTCTTCCGTGTGTTCTCGTCCCCCCCCCCTCTACCCTCTTTTCTTCTTTATTGGCATCATGGCCACACTGTTCATGTTTTGTACCACTCATGTCCCCTATTTCCTGCGGTTCAAAAGCGCCTTACGGCGCTGTCAAACCACAAAATTGATGATGATGATGATGATGATGTCAATAAATGGTGTCCATTTATGATTTAATCATGAAAGTTATTGGTTTTTGTTCCAAGACTTTATCAATATAACATTAGATTAGAACAGTGGTTCCTAACCTTTATAATACTGCTACCCCTGTAACCTGTTAGGAAATAAAATTTTACCCCAATTTTAAAATGTTATAAAAACACTCAATGCAAGCGAATTCTAATGTTTATTAATTACAAAGTTGTCATTGCCCAGCAGTTAGTCAGAAAACTGGATACTTTGTGGCTACATAAAAACACAACAATATTACGAAATTTTAACTATGAATTAATAATAATAATCAGTGTGAGGGTTGAAATTGTTTTGCATTTACAAGTTTTTTTATGTTAGGTTTAGTGTCACTTAAAGCACATCTCATGTCATGTTCCACATTGAGACGGTTTCTGGCCTTTGTTTTCAATGAAACTAAAGTTGAAAAACCACTCTCGCATCTGTAAGTGGTGGCAAAAGGTACTATCATTTTTAAAGCTCTGTTAGCTATAACAGGATATTCGGCACCTGCTTTAATCCAAAATCTGCTGAGATCATACATTTGAAATTCTACTTTGAAAGTACTATTCTCGCGCAGTCCGAGTTGGACTGACGATTATCTAAATCCGGAAAGTATTGCTTCAGTGACTCTATTACTGCAGATAAATGTTGATCCACGGCATTTCCAAATGTGATTTTGTTTTCTTCGGTATTTACCAATTGCTCACAGAGTAGTGTAAACATCGACGCATCGATAATGTTAATGTCTGTTACCCCTGAAGAATAGCGTGTTTACCCCCCGGGGGGTAATTACCCCCAGGTTCGGAACCCCTGGATTAGAAGAACCGAGATGATGATGCCAAAAAATGATTTGACGTGGAATGTCAAAATTTTGATCAGAAGGAAATAAAAAAAAATAAGATTAAATTAAATCTTATCTGAATCAACATATTTTTTTAAAGTATATTTAAAATTTTAAAGTATATTTATATTACTTATGTTGTTCGGGTGTTAAGGTTTTTTTAATAAAATTTTTTGCCGTTCGATTGCTCAATTTCAATTTTTAAAATGTCAATGTCATATTGATATAAATATTTGTTCTATGTAATGCCTAGACTTAGTACACCTACTTAACACAACTTAACTATTATTAACTAAAAATGTGGGTAGTGATAAGAAAATAATTTATTTTAGTGATAACATAAAATATCATAATGCGCATCACATATCATAATCATCTCATGAAAACAAACATAAAAGTTTGTATGGTTTTTTAGAAATTGAGTTTTTAGAAATGACTAATTTACAAAAATATAGAAAAATAAATATCCATAAAAACCAGACAAGAAAGAAAAAAATTTAACATTAAAAGATATTTTTGGGGAAAACATTTTACTTTGCGAAACAGAAGCAAGCAGGATAAATGTTTCTTTAATTGGTCTCAAATTTAGAAATAAAAATTCTGCGAAAAAGTACGAAATGAACAATAACAGCTTTTTTACTAGTATTATATTCTCCAATAAAAAATACTAAAATGTCTAGAAGACTATCCCTATAAAATCAGAAATATCAAAAGAATCTATGAAAACAGTTTCGTTAATCTTAAGTTAGGCTCTAAAGAAATTTCAGCTGCTATCTACCTTTTTCCTGATTTATAAGACGCTTGGATAAAATTAAAAGCTTTAGAAATAATTATTAAAAATTTCCAATAGGATAGTTGTTTAAAAAATTAAGTTCGTTTAGTTTGGCAACATCAATCACTTTTTGCATTAAAACTTTTCTCTATCAGGCCCGCTCAATCTTCCTTTTAATTTTTGAGAATATTCCAGAGAAGAATTTACTAGGAATCTTTTCTTTTTAAATTAACCCAACGTTCCCTGGATATAGCATGTTTCCATTAAGATTTTAGGAAAAATACTAGATTTTGTAAAGAATCTTATAGCTTTATAACCTGCCTTTCATTTGTCAGTCATTTTATTAAAATACAATACAATTGGTATAGTTTAAAAAAGGAATAAATTTAAATTATGGTAAAATGACTTTTTTTGTTTAAAAAATCTCAAGCTTCGCATGGGTTTTGTCAATTTGTCTGTCTATTATTATTCTTTGAGCTGTAAACTAAGCCACGCAATATTTTCTTTTTAATATAGTGCTTTAACTTTTTTTTAACCAGTGAATGTTTGACTCTATATATTTACTTACTTCACTGATACTGTGCCTCAATGACTCAGTTTCATTACAAGTTATTGTTGTGAAACGTAATTTTATTAAGTTATTTTATTTGTCTTAGTCATTCTATTTTTCCCTTTTGTGATGTGAACTAAGGAGAAGTATAATTTAATTGTCAAGTGATATTTAAGATTTTTTTTGTCAGCTGAAAAGAGAATAAGTCAATCAACTTTTTCAACTGTAGAATATTTTTGAATGCACTTATATTTTTTTGATGATTATTCAAAATAGAGTCTTTAATTTACTGTAAACATTTAGTGGTTATAATACAAAAATTCCGTTACTTATACATTTTTTTTTCTATTTTCTCAAAACTTCGTTTTTGGACTAATTCCCTTTTTAAAACTGACGATTCAATTTATCCTGTATAAAAAAAATTTGGAAGTATGTTCATAAATCAGAATTAAAGGGGGGAGTGGCTGAAGGAGATATAAAAAACAAGTTTAGATATATTTGGCCTGGAATTGTTTTTTGTTCGTAGTATCTTTTGTGGTCACGCTACAGATATCTCTGTGAATCATGGCCTTTATAAAGTTGGTGTCTGTAGTAAATTGTCCTATATTCATGCACTAAATGTATATTTTTTCTTTGAAAAGTAACTTATCTCTTTCTTCCCCTCACTTCTTCAATTTTGGTAGAAAATATCTGTTTAAAATTCGAAAGAAAATTAAATGTTCTTTTCACCTCAACATCAAGATAAGTGTTCAGTACCACCAGTTCAAAATAAGAGGTTCAAAATTCGTTTTTTAATGACCTGCTATCACGTCTCAATCAATAGCCAATATTACCATCGTGCTGAAAATCTATCGATTAATAATCGAAACATAATCACAATCGCAGACTTCCGCCTCACTTGAGTGGAGCGTGAATAATGTGATCTTACGATACGATTCAGCTGCAGCGTTATCACGCTAACTACTATTGATGGTAGTTTCACTAATTGGTGCTTTGTTGTATACTGAAATTAACGGAGATGTAGTTAAGGGAGAACCTTGATGGGAAAAACTGCTTGTATAGTAGTTGCATAGATTTAATATTTTGATTATATTTCCCACCACCTCAGCAGATGTTAGATCATAACTTGTTTAGGAAATACTGTTTAATTTTTTAAAACAGTACTAATTTCCCACACACTAAAAAAAGGTCCACAGTAGACTACTGAACTAATTCTAAGAAATAAAAGTTATACCAATCCACTCACAATCATCGCGAATGTGGGGTTTGGCTTCGTAAAAACCAGGGTAAGAGTTTTGAGCACACCAAACAAAATGTTTCAAATTATACAAAATACTATTTTTAAATTTTTTAGTGGTGGTTATGTTTGCTTTCCGATCTTGGACCATCTATACTTTTTTGGAAATATTTATTGAGAATTTCATTTTAAAATATTATCACCCGGACGTGTCGAGAACACTATTGCTTTAATAAGAAACCTTTTATTGAAGTTAAAATTTACGAATAGTTTTAATAGGGATCCACCTTACCTTTATACAGGTTAACTTTGTACTAGAGAAATGCACATAAGGGACGTCCATAAATTACGTGACGTATTTTTTCAAAATTTTGGACCCCTCCCTCCCTCTTAATGCAATTTAGTGAGATTTTGTTGAACCCCCTCCCCCTCTAATTCTCACAAGAGATTTTCTCTAAAACTTTTTCATAAATAAATTTCTTTTATATGTTCTAGCCACGTTTGTTTCGTATTGTCGACATATGACACTTGACACACAAATTGCAAAAATTTGGATGTAAATCCATGTTGAAATCAAAACTATGGTCTTATATAAGTTATAATTATCACGAATAATTTCTGGCTAATGAAATATAATAGAAATAGAGGGCAAGGGGTGGCCGAACATTATTTAAAATGTTAAGTGGTCAACAGAATTCTGTTAATTGAGATTCTTTAATATAATATTTTTTGGGGGGAGAACACCCAGACCCTCCTATTTGTACTTTGAACTCAATTAGTCACATTAATTTTCAGATTAATTTCAGCAAAATGAGAATCATACCTAAAAGTGCATTACAATAAACTTATTATTACATATGCATAAGAGGGGCTTAGGGGCAATTTTAGGCTTCCTCCCCGGTGCAAAAATCTAGCTTTGGGCCTAATAAATACTTAATTTTTTAGAAGGATATTTGGGCCCCTTCCGAAATAAATTTCTATCACGACACTGAGATCAAAGATGTAAATAAAAAAAACTAGAGCTACACGTATGCATATTTTAAATTAAAAAGTGTTTTTTTTTTCCTCTTTTGTAAATAATAATTGTGATTGAATTGTAAGGTTGTTACTTAATTGTTCTTTCTCAAAATAATTGAGAATCCCCATTTGAACTACCCAAGAGCCGCCACTGATTTTGATTCTTTTTTATTTGGACCTCGAGTATAGTCAGCACCTCCCACTTAAAACCTTTTTTAGATTTTAAGGGTGGTGATATAATTGGGGGTTCATACAATTCTGGAAAAGCTGCTAATTCAGCATTTGTCTTTATGCTTCAAAGCTTAAAGTCTTCTTTCAAAGATGTTGTACATATCTTACCTGTAAAAACAATAACAGCTGAACTGCTGTATGGTGTAATTTTACAAATTGTAAAGAAATTAGAGTTAATTGGGTATTTTGTGATTGTTATATCAAGCGATTATAATGCCATCAACAAAAAAGCTATAAGTATGTTTGCAAACCCTCCTAAACTTAGTGTTTGTTACTTGCATCCAATTAGTCCCAATAGGCCTTTATTTTATGTAATAGATCCAGTTCACCTATTAAAATCTATAAGAAACAATTGGCTGAATCAAAAGAACCCAGGAATGGCTATGTATTATCCCACCTTTGATGATGTTTCTAAACAGGATGTTTCTAAGATTATAGATAAAGCTGCCTCATTTCTTGCTTTAAAAAAATTGTACGAAGTAGAAAAAGATGGTTTAGTAAAATATGCTCACACTCTGACAGCCAAATCTTTGTGTCCCTCCAACATTGAGAGACAAAATATGAGTCTTGCCTTAAATGTTTTCAATGTTAATGTTGCAGAGAGTTTAAATCTTGTTAAGGATATTCACAATATCACAAGTGCTGCCGGTACTGCAGAATTCATAAAAATAATAGTAAATTGGTTTGACATTATGAATGTAAAATCAAAATTTAAAGGGTATCACAAACGTAATGTGTATCAGCAGCCATTAACTTGCAATGAGGAAAATGAGTCATTTTATTTTTTACATAAATTCTTAAATTGGCTAGAAAAATGGGGGAGCGTAAAGATGCAAACCGGAAGGTTTACAAGGGAAACCCTCCAAGCATTAATTCAAACGACAAATGCTGTTATTCAAATCACAAAGTATTGCATCGAGGAATTGAAATTCGAATATGTATTAACTGGAAAAATTCAAACAGATGCACTGGAAAGTCGTTTTGGAAAATACCGGCAACTTGCTGGATCCCATTACAATGTTTCCTTGACACAGGTATACGAAATTGAGAAAAAAGTTAGGCTCCAATCATTCCTACCTTTAGCAATTAATTTAAACAACAAAGGGGAAATATTGGTTGCCCTAGAAGGAAATGAAATTACATTTCAACCAAGCACACATCTTCCTTCTGAATTTAATAAAATATATGTATCTAAATATGATATTAAAAATTTAAATTTAAAGCTTCCTGCTCTTGTATTTGTTTCCGGATATTGTGTGCATTCAATTCTTAAAAAAATTAATTGTCTTGAATGCAAAAAAAATCTTCTCTTAGATAAAGACATTGTAGTAGATGATGATTCCTTTTCACTAATCAAAAGTTTAGATAGGGGGGGATTAAAATATCCTATTGATAGTGTGACAACCATTATTACATATAATTATGTGGTAATATCAAAACTTGTATCAGAAAATTATGAAAATATATTTTTAAAAGTTTTAAATAAAAGGGCAGTGGCTTGTAAGCTAACAATTAATGAATTAAATGTTACAGAAAACTATCTAAATTTGGAAACATGTATAAACAACCACACTTCTGAATATTTGTTGGATGAAATATGTAAAAAATCAACCAATATATTTCTTAAAAATTATTGTAAAAAGATTAATGACGATTTAAGTTTTGCTGCTTTGCAAAATAAAAAACGAAAACTAATGACTCTAAATCCTGTGTAATAATTTTTATGAGTGATATTTCATGCATCATCTTTCTTACGTATGATGAAAACAAATGTACTACTTATAAAATGTCTTGAGATGAAATTTTTTCTCTTGTATGAATGAAAAATGTTATGTTTATGCAAAGTTATGCTTTGAGGTGAAAAAATAAAAAGTTTATATAGTTTTTGAATATTAGTGTTTTATTTCTGTGTGTAAAAAATCAATGATATTCAGAATAATAAAAAATGATATTCACTAGAGTAACTAACGATATAATTGAAGATATTTATATAAATGTGTTCAAAATAAAACGATTTTTTATTGAGAGAGAAAATATATATAAGTAAAGATAAATTTTAGTTTGAAACTTAATTTTTTCTTATCAAATGTAACTAGATTTTCATGAAAACAATCTTTTAAATTAAATTTGGATGAGAAATAAGAATTTTATAAAAACCAAAAATGTAAATCATAAAACAGCTGACGTAAGATAAACCAATGCTAGAGAGATCGGTACTCGCTCGCGGTGAGACGAGACTGTTGGCCTATCGGTCGTGACGTCACGACCCCCGTTGGAAGGCTTTCTCTCTATAGGAGGTGCTGGTATAGTCGGCCCCCAAATTGCTGTTTAATAGTTAATGCCGCCCTCAGGCTGAAAAGTTTGGGGAACCCTGATCTAAAACGTAGCTATAGTCTAAGTAATGTTTAATATCTTATCTCACAAATCTTTGAAACTCTCTAAAAAATCGTCGGGTTTTTTTTTAGTAATTCACAAAAATTGGAAATCTGTGAACTCATGGACGAGCTGTGGCTCCTTTGGGATGTATTTGCAATTGTCTTTTTTCTTTTCTTTGAATTCTGTGTAAACTATTGGGATTCTTCTTTAAATTTTGTAAAAGTTTTGTTTTTAATGAAATTGATAAATTGTTATTCACCTTTAATATTTATAGTACTTAAAAGTATTCTCAACAATTTAGTGGTGATTATTATAAATGATCACAAACTAAATAGCCAAAAGTCATCGGCACGAATATAAATCAATGCTTTCTCATTCAATGAGCTCGTATTTCTATTTAATGGAGTGTCTTTTGTGTGCTACCGGGCCTCGGACCACCCGTTGGGTACCGTTGATACAGGTGTATTATAAATCACTTATCTTTCTAAAACTGGCCCAGCTTCGATAAGAGTCCTCCAGGCTCCAGCCGCCGTGTTTATCCACAGCAATACGCTCAAGTATTGTCATCATTAGAGCAAATGGGTAAACATGGCGGCTGGAGGACTCTTATCAAATCTGTGCCCTAAAACTTAACATTTTCTTCCCTTCAGAACGCAGCTCGAGCGGTCCTCTCCCGGCTGGAAGCGATCGCCCTGACCCAACGTCGTCGCTCACCCCGAACTCCTCCTCGTTCCCCCCGGCTCAGCCCCGTCCACGTGCCCCTGTCCCCTCGGCTGCTGAGCCCGGGCGCACTCAGCCCCGGCTCCCTGCTGCAAGTGCCCCACGTGAGAGTGAGGAGGCACCGATCCCTGCCCGATCCCCACGCGATCCAAGCGAGGAAGAAGCAGCAACAGCAGCTGGAGCGCACTCAGCAGCGGAGCGCTTCCGTACGGTTGCCGGTGAGACGTTTTAGTTTTTATGGTGCTGCCATCTAGTGACGGTTTTTGGAGTGAATAAGTGAATGACGCGACAGTTGTGATGTTATGAGAATTTATCGTGTTCTCAACCTGACCGGATTTTAACTAAACTTTCAGGGATTGTTCTATCAGATGATATAAACAAAAATAAATGTTTTTATTATTCAATTTAAATTTTTTTACAAATTTAGTGGACCCGCTAAAAACAGATTTTTAACTCGTTTTGATAGAGCGCCTAGATACACCTAGTCCGGGTCCACTGGGGGGCAATGACCAGTTGCCCCCCTCTGGATCCGCGCTTGAATAGATGGAGACAATAAAAAAAATATAAAAAAAACTATAATTATAGATCTAGGGCATTCGAGCCTGTTAGGGATGTCGATAATAGATATTTTGAACTTAAAATAATTAAATTCAAACCCTGCTATTAGTACACGCAAAAAGCGCTCGATAGTAAAGTTTGCAATAGTAAAAATAGAGGATTTGATTATAAGAATAATATAATGCAAATAAGCTCCATATTTTGAAATTTCTCTTCATTTTTTAATGTTATAGTAATGATTATAGTTGTTATCTTGATATCTCATAACTTTTAAAATGGTTGAAAATACATTCTATAAAATATAAAAATTTATTTTAACTTTAAATTTTTGTGTGCAAAATTTTGTAATGGCCTGTAATACCTATGGAATCCTAACAAATCAACAATAATGGTATTCCTTTCCAAAGCTCTCTCACCAGTTTAAAAGTAAATATTGCAATATATAAGTTTATCGTGTTTAAAGTTTCAGCACGGGAGAATTGCTAGAATTCATATTAAAAAAACTGATTTTTTCATTATTTGGAACAGTTTTAATTGAAAAATAAAACATTAATAAGAACTGCATACTTTTGCAAACTATACTTTATTTCAAGACATGGAATCAAAAATATATTTTATATGCTTTGCTTATACATAAATTTTTGGAAAAACTTTTCTCTTTACTTTTTCATTTGCTTCTTTGTAAATTGAAATGTTTCGTTCTATTTTAAGGGTCACCGAACGATTCCTGAGGGTAACGGTCGTTTTAGAATCATAGTGAAGAAGTCTCGACCCCTTCTTGGCATTGCAATCGAAGGAGGATGTGATACAGCTCAACCGTTACCACGAATCATTAGCATTCACGTGAGTGAAAAAAAAACCATTTCAGTGTAGCTGAAATAAAGTCATTTCAAAAGATTAAAGTAAAAGTAGTCACTTCAGATCAGAGTTGGGCAAAATTCAATTGTGCAATTAACAATTGACGATTGAATCAATTGCAATTAACCTACGATTAACAATTAAATCAATCGTGAAATGATTCCGCAACTGATTCCACAATTGATTCAATCGCGGTTGAATTTAATTGTACGATTGACGATTGAAATTTCTATCGTGTGAATGCCCAACACTGCTTTTGGGCCACTTCCGGTGATTTACGAACCACTTCCGGTAAGTTTCGGACCACTTCCGGCAAGTTGCGAACCACTTCGGTAAAGTTGTGGACCCTTTCGTACGAACCCTGAGAATTTTCTAAGACCCTCTATAAGTACCTTCTACAATCAATTTAATTGCCTGGTGAAATTAATTGCAATTAAAAAATTAATCGCCATGCACAATTAAAGTTAATCGCGATTGAAATTCAATTGTCGGTGACAATTTAACTTTAGTCGCAATTGAAATCAATCGTGAAATGATTCCGCAATTGATTCCACAATTGATTTAATCGCGAAATAATTCCGCAATAATTGATTCCACAATTGATTCAATCGCGGTTGAATTTAATTGTACGATTGACGATTGAAATTTCAATCATGTGAATGCCCAACACTGCTTCAGATGGTCTAGAGAAAATTTGGTGAATGTTTGGATGAGCTAAGGCCGATTTCTACACTAGGGGTTACTTCTAGGGAGAATTTCGACCTTGTTAATTGTGTTATAGCTAAAGTTGCTTATGCATAAGGTACTATACTCGACAGCAACGTTTCCTGACCCTATGACGTCAATGAGCGGAAGCACAAACTGCGTAAACAGAAAGTCTGTTGGGTTGCTAGGACGGTTTTCGGTACTCAAATCGTGATGAAAAAACGCTATATATACTACGGGTTTAACAAACTAATCATATTTTTAAATTGACGTTCTTCATTTCACTCAAAATTCAGACACTGCGATGGTACTTCTTTTGTTTTGTTTCTCCATCAGGGTCGAGTAACGTTGCGGTCTAGAATATAATTATATGCAGGGGGTTGCATTTAGATGAAAAAGAAGTGCGTTTCATTCGGCTATCAATAAATAAAAAGAAATCAAAGGGTTGATTCGTGAATATTTTTATGCGATTAATCTGGCTAACAAAGCTATAAATACGCTGTCTACTGCTTTTCCCGAATCGTGATCATCTTTTGTTCTCATATCACGGTATCCGTGGTCTCTACTAGCAGGATCTTCGATCGCAAGGTTGCACCCAGTTAGCATTCTGTCTTCTTCTGTCTATTTCATGCATAGATTAATGCACAGAAAAGTATTTAGAGACCAGCGGGGCTTATTTTTTGGCCCCAGACGGAACCTGGAAATACTGTCTCACTGACAACTATTGCCTATCTATATATTAATATCAATGTTTAATCAAAGCAAAACTTGCACTACAACTTGCAATCTTTTTATTTTCAAAATCAGTATGTATATGAATTTTTTGCGGATTTTGTATCTAGAATCATATTATTTATTAGTTTCTCCTGATTTACGGATCGTTTTAACAATACCAAACGCAAACGGATAACAGATGCAAAATAATACAAAATCCGCGAAAAATCCATGTTTATTAAATCGAAGATTGTAAGTCGAAGTGCAAGTTTCTTTTTGTTTAAACATAGATATTAATTCTATAAATTTAATTCTATAATTTTCTATAAATTATGACAAGCTTGTGGAGCTTTGAAATATTTTTCTTTTCTTAAACGAATCATTTAGCAAGTTGCCAGGGAAGGGGGGTATTCATTTTTTATTTTGTTTAATTTATCTTAACTTAGATTTTTCTTAAATATAAAGGTATTTATTTTGATGTCATTTATGTATATACTTGTTCTGTTCCTGTTTTTGCTACATTTGTCTAATTTTTGTGTTATAATTAATCAAATAATATCAATTTAAGTATTTTCTGCAATCAATTTATGAGGGCACCTGCGCGTGCTCTTTGTGGTCAATAAGAATTTTTTTGTTTAATAAATATTATTATTATTATTAATTATTATTATTATAAATTATTATTATTATTATTATTATTATTATTATTATTATTATTATTATTATTATTATTATTATTAATCTATAGATAGGCAATTCGGAAAAGAGTCGAGAAGACGATAGTTCCAGGTTCCACTTTTCGGGGGCCAAAATGATAGGCCCTGCCCACTGACAGGTCTGTATATTCTTCTCTGGGGGATTAATATAATTTTCTTATGTATTCGAAAATTTTAGTTACCACTAGGTGGAAGATAAGAAGCACTATCCGTTCATAGAAAATATTAATGTGATCATCCTTATACGTAATCATTTATGTTTATCACCTGCCTTATCCAGGATACATTTATGTACTTATCCATGATGCATACATCGAAGCATAATGTCCTCATCATATTGATGGACTTGGAGGGGAGTTATGAGACTGTCACTATGGACACAAGTAGCAGAGGTAGAATAATGACATAAGTCTCGAGTCATCTTGAGATATACAGGACTCTTTTAGACATTATTCACTAGGACGGTTGTAAAGTAGTAGGAAAGATTCGTATATCTTTATATTTTTCTTCTAAATTGTTTAATATATGCAAGGTTCACACAAAAACAAACAGGAAAACATGATTTTGTATCAATTTTTTAACTGGGTTAAAAAATTATTTTGAATGAATTTTAATCATTTAAATTCTCTCCACACAGCCTTTCAATTACTCGTTATTTTTAAAATTTATTGTTACAATAAAAATTATCTTTCCAAAATTTAATTAATGTTTCCTTAAACATTAGGTACCTATACTTTTTAACTGTCTCGTCAACACACGTATAATTTACACATTTCGGATCTTTTTTGTTTTACCTTACACTCTCTCCAACTTTTTAATTATCTTCTGAACATAAACAATGGAATAGCGATGTGTAAAATTGCACCCAATTATGTTCAGGTCCTAGCCCTGTAACGGTGCATCGGCTTATACATGATCCTATTTGAAATATGCTTGTCTACGTCTTCTCTTCCCTATCATTGTTTATATTTAGTTCTAATAAACACACTGTATAATCACCCTAGAAGTCGGGAAGAGAGTTAGGGCCGTATTCATAAACTTAAAACACGCAGAAGAAACGACCCCATAGATCTGACAAAGGAGGTCTAAAGATGCCGTTTTTCCTCTCGTGTGCTCTCCTGTCGCACACCCTTACACGTAATTATACACTGATAATACAAAATCAAACTAACACTATTCATTACTTTCGTAACATATTAATGTCTGAGGACTTTTTTTGTAACTAGTAGCTGTTCTAAATTTTTTTTGGACTATTTAAGGGACCACAAAAAGTGTAAAAGCAATCCGCATACGATTAGAATCTCGGAACAATATGGCGGACGACTCCCGTTTGAAATCTCTCGAGTCGAGAACTTTTTCATCCTTTCCGTATCGTTCCCGTTTCTTCTACGAGTTTGTCTTTCAGAAAGAGGCCCTAAACACCACTAAAGAACTGACTTAGCATTCGTCTTACAGAAGGCCGGCGCTGCGTTCGAGTCCGGAGGACTGAGGGTTGGTCACATCATTCTGGAGGTGGACGGGGTGCAGATGGGAAAGAGACCCCATCACGAGGTGGCGCAGCTGATAGCCCACGCCTTCTACGGAACCGACAGGGACCAGGTGGAGTTCGTGGTGGTAGAGACATGTCGCAATGCAGAAGCTGACGTCAGGAGGACCTCCATCATGGTCTTCGAGTGAAAGGCATCAGTCACCACTAAATAGTTTATATTTTAAAATTTTTATCAAGTCGCCATTAGATTAATAATGAATTTCTTTGGGAGATGAATTGTACTATATTTAAAATTACTCTTTTGAAAGAAGAGCTGATTATTTTAACTATACTAGACAGCTACGTTGAGAGACCCTGTGATGTCACTCACGAACGAAGTAGTAGTTCCCATCCCGGTGTCTGAATTTTGAGCGAAATGAAGAACGTCAATTTAAAAATATGATTATTTTCTTAAATCCATGTAAACTCGACAGCAACGTTTCCTGACCCTTTTGACGTCACTACGTGGAAGCAGAATTTGCGTAAACAGAAAGCCTGTTGGGTTGCTTGGGAAGAGTTTCGGTACTCAAATCGTGATAAAAAGACGCTTATACATGGGTTTAACAAACTAATCATATTTTTAAATCGACGTTCTTCATTTCGCTCCAAATTCAGACACCGCGCTGGAAACTACTTTGTTTGTTAGTGACGTCATAGGGTCAGGACACGTTGCGGTCGAGTATAGTGGTAGAGACAATTGAGGGGACTTAATGTATGGTTTGGGTAGAGATGCAAAATTCCCGCAGTTTTTGAAACATGGGAAAAAAGCCGGGAATTTTGGGGAATAAACCCGGAATTTTGGGTAATATTGGGAATTTTGAGGAAGTTTTGAACATAAACAAAGACGGCCATCTTTAAGCTTAAGGTTAAAATTTTCATTTCTTTTCTCAACACTTGTTATTTTTAAACTTATTAATGTTTGTCTTATTATTAATAATGTTATTATTACTTATTAATTTCAACATAAATAAGATTTCTTAACCGAGATTAGATGCTTTTTTCCTTCTCCTGTGTCATAGGTCAAAATTCCCTTCCCAAAAAACCCGGTTTATTCCCGGGTTTAAACCGGGTTTTTTCCAGCCTTTGCAAAACTAGGTTTGGGTGGTTGTATGAAGTTTTTGAAATCGGAAAATAAGAAAACGCAATCAACCCCTTACAATGACCCCCTCCATCAAAGGCACAGATAAATATGGACCCCGGGAGGAGGGGGAAGTCAATTAGTAATTAACTGACCACCAAGTGACTTCGTTCTCCTCCTGGGGTTCGCTTTTGTTGGAGGGGGTCATTGAATGGGGTTGTTTGTTGTTTCTCCTTTGTCAAATTTTATTGTTTTTGTTAAAAACTTATTTTGCATTGTCCCCCTACAAAGAAATGTAGGCAAGCAACTCTTTTGCTAAAAACCTTAAGGCTCTCCCGGAAAAAGTTGAATAAAATATAAATAAACAAAATGATAAATAAATAAATAAAATTGGGGGTGCACCGATACCTGACCATGTCAAAACGTTACTGACATGCACAATTTTTTTATTGAAAGTAAAAATAATAGGTAAAAATTAAAAATATAAATATGAATTTTTACGCGTACGAATATGGTTGGTTGGTTTCTGAAATCATTTATGGCCCAGTATTGGTGCACTTACTCCTTACTTTAGACCCAACAAAAGATAAAATAATATAATATACCATACATTTGCTTTTACTTCTCTGTACTTCTTTTGTCGCTATGATAGGCACTGCCACATTACCTAACCAAGAAGTATTTGAACTTATAAAGGAGTACCATAAACCTGGAATTTAATTTGAACTCTATTAGTTTTCATTTAACCTATTATTATACAGTACATGCTGTCTTTCTGTTTTGCATTCAATTTTAGGCCAAACACGTTTTAAAAATCGTTTGCGATTCCCAGTAAGTTGAGAATGATGGACTAAGACAACAAACAATGCATCTCAAACACTGCATGGATTATGACATGAATTCAGCCTGTAGAGCTAAATTCCACACAGACGTTTATGCTCATACTCATATCCACCAATATTGTTAAGTGAAAAACATTTTTCCCATATATTCGTGACACATTCCTACATTTAATTAAATATTAATGATGACATGACCTATTATTTTTATTTTTGTATCTTCTTCAGTTAATATTATCTCTTATTGAAAGTACAGTCTTAATTAACTTTAAGAAACGTGTACTGTTATGCAATTACATATAACCCAGAAAAATTAAACAATGGTTTGCTCTACAAATTCTCAAAAAATGTTTAGATCTATTTATTGAAATAATTCTATTTAACAGATATCTTCTCCTTTGTACTTCAATCTTTTGACTGGAACTAGTCTGTTTTAGACATAATTTTAATCACCACTAAATAATTTATTACAAAGTATTGATATAAAATACCATGGCTTTTAGTTGTGATCTGATACACCATGCTTTGCATCTAACCCTTCTGTTTTAGGCAAAAAATCTGCCAGTTATACCGGAGATAGAAGGCCCTTCGGGCCTAGGTGCTCCATCGTGTTCCCCCCTCTTCTTCTTTATCACCTGATTTGAACATAATTTTATAAATATCCGTGAAAAGCAATGACTAGAACGGATACAGATTCATGTTATAAGTATACGTTAGGTAACTGTCATTTTAAAAAGCATATAGGTAAATCCCACGTCTGATCAACCCTATACTCAACCTTACCCGCTCGGATTTCAATGAAACTTTCAGGAACTGTACTCTTTTATGATATAACATGAGAAAATGTTTTCATTATTCAGTTTTCTTTGTAATTTTTTTATTCAAATTTTTTGAAAAAGGCAGAAAATGATGATGAAATGAAATGACTCATATGCAGCTCACAGTACTGGGGATGCTGAAGTCTTATTTTTCGATATTGATATTAACGATAAGTACAATATTTATATTTTATTACTGTACCCTTTTAGTTATTTTTTGATATAGGTTTCACGCATAATCCTCTCCTCTCACTTATTTTTTAGAAATCTGAATCGATTCAAACTCATATCGATCCCTTGCTGGATTTGATTTATTTGGGATCGATTCCTTCTTTTTTCCTCAATTCCAGCTATTCCCGGGTAATTAATTTGCACTGATATGGAAGTGATTTGAAGTTTTACACAGGGACAAAACTGAACATGGTTCGATTCACTTCGTCTTTCACTTGAAATAAATGTTGTTTAATATTCGACGATTTGGTGGTAATCATTGCTATTGACACAAGAGCTTTATTTTGTACCCGTGAGTTTGATGTTATGTAATGTTACGTGTAATCGTGTATAAACGTAGCCCTCGATGTAACATGACTTCCGAACTCAACTTTAATGACGCTATTGTTTCATAGCAAGTTCAACTTCACATTTTATATCGTCATATATTTCCTGAACCACTAATAACTTCCTTTTCTAATTTATAGAAAAAGGCATTAAAAGTTTGTCTGGAATAGGATTTTTTACAGAAAGGCTAAATAAACTGAATGATTAGTTTTCAACTAACATATTTGGGATAACTATTGATGGCTCTAGCATGGTGTGCAGCATTATTCTGTGACTCTTGAAATGCACTCTGGTGAAAGTAACAAAAAAAAAAAAGAACACTAGCGTTTTTAGCGTGATGGACACGATGTGAAAAATACTTTGACAATCATTGTTTCAGCTGTTTAAGATATAAACATGAAAATTTGAGTACAATATTAAAGAAGAACAAAAAAAATAGCAAATGATTTTATACTATAAAATTATTCATAGACCTTTTCTACAGTTCTAATAATCTATTATGGTTTGCAATCATTGCTATTTAACACGAAAATGACGTCATTTTGAGTTCAGATATCATGTTGGAGAGGGCCATGGTATAAATGCTATTTATAACTGTGACGTTATGTGCCCACAAAACTGTTTTTAAATACACATACTTTGGCAAATGATATTTATATATGTGAAAAACACAATCTATATTTAATGTTGTGTGACCTTTTTGTACAATTCATGGTGGAAAATCTTTTAATAGTTCATGTGTATACCATTTAGAAATAGCTATGAACGTGCTACTGTTGGTCATAATTTAACCCTTTTATCCCTAGCCCGCCAGAGATTTTCATTTTATCCTATAGAAAATTTGGGGCGACCAGGGTTGAAAGGGTTGAGATTAAGATAGTTAATGTTTAATATTTCTTAAAAATACTTATACTGATTTTGCGAAGAAAGTCAAGTTTTTGGCTCAACTTTAAATTTTTTTTATTGAAGGATTTTGCACAGTATTTTCAAAAAACTATTTTTTAAAAAATAAAAATTAATATAAACACTTCTTTTATTTTATAACTTATTTTCAATAAAGGTATAAAAAAGCTAAAAAAAATAAGATCATTTATTAAGTAGCGAGTTTTTTCCCTTTTTGATACATTTCAATATAGGTTTAAGTAGAAAAGTATTAAAACTTTGGATTTAAAAATAGGAGGTAAGAACTGAAATTCAATAGATATTTAATGGCGTTGAATATTAATGTTTTATCTGGAAAATGTATAAACGCACTATATTTACTTTTAAATTTCATTTACTGTAAATGCACGCAGTTAGTTAGAAATTAGTGTACGAGTGAGCACAAACGTAGCTTTTAACTAATAGTTAAAAATTGTCACAGAACACGAAAGGGAATAGAAATTTAGTTTAGAATTATCGTGCAAGGAAATAAAAAATATCCTAACACAGACAACGATGAATAAAATATTAAATGCCATATTCCAAAACATTTTCAACATTTATATTTTATACGAATATATCTAGGTTATGAGTTTTAAAGGGAAGATACACATTATTTTTGAAATCCCCCACTATATGTGATAATCTAGAGATATTAGAATAGATGTGTTATGGAGACCAAATCCTGATAGTCTGGACAAATCGTGAACTGGCCAGTTACTTTAGATCTAGCTGGTTAAATCAGGACCTGAACTCAAAATCAAAGAATTTCCGAGAGTTAGGCCAGTTTTTAGTGACATTTGACAGATTTTGAAGTGACGACTAGTTCGGGTTTGGCTTAAACATAATATTTTCTGAACTGACTTATTTTCATTTGACTGTTTCAATTTATTTCTATTGATTTCGAATTTGTATTTTGAATTTAGCTGTTTTTAAAAAGGGAATTGGGGTGATAAAGTTTCAAGAAAAACTTAATAAAGACCTATATTTGTATATCATAAAACAAGGATTATTTAGCTAGATAATGAGAGTAAAAACATGTAGTAATTCCAATCCTTAGAAAAATATTTTGATCCTTTTTGTACTTAAAATACCATGGAGAAATACTTTTTAATACTTAGTAGGTATTTATTTTAATTTAAACTTATGAGGGGTTTTGTTAAAATTTGATAAAAGTATTTATAAAGATAAAATATAACCAATTTTGACATATTAGTTCATCATTTAATATAATCAAATCATAATCATTGTCAAATAAAATGTATTGTTAGATAAAGCTTAAGATGAAATATGTCTATTAACATTAATGATGAAGGAATTGTTTTTACTTTTTACACAACTTCTGAAATTATTGTTAGGCAATATATAGAAAAAGTTTGTAATGGAAATATAAAGGAAACTAAAGAGTGTTATACAAATTACAGTATTAAACCCAAAGACATATAATTTACAGATTTCATAAAATAGGTAAGTTTTTCATATTTGAAACTTTGTAATGCTGGTTTTAAAAACCTATATAATAGTCTACATTTTATACTTAATATAATAAAAAGTGTGATTTGTCAATTTTTCGTTTTAAAATGTGTTCAAATAAATTTTCTATTCTTTGCAATCAATTTAAATGTTAGCAGAAAAACACATGCATATTGATATGTGATGACACAAAACTTTGTATTGTATACTGCAGCACTATTGTGGTAATTTGCAATATATTTATTATATATACACTGTATATTTATATTGTGTGGAAAATTTTAAACGTTTGTTCAATAAATATATTTTGTTACAAGTTTGTTTGATATCCTTTCGGAATTAACAATTAAAACTGATTTTTCCCCCTACATCATTTCAAAATTCTAGTTAATATTCACGGATCATTCTAGAAACATTGTGGTTTTAAATTTAAGTGAAAGAACATTTTATTACATGAAGAACATAAGTATTACATGAATCAGAATTTCTCTTACGTTATATGAGAGATTACTTCCAAGCTAATATATTAATTTATGTCCTAATGTATTAGTTATGTTATATTAATAAAAAACTAAAAGTCTAGGGTAAGGATAAGTGTAAATCAACAGAAGCTTGAAAAGTTTTGATGAAAAATTATTATGTAAATTTTAAATCTTGACCTGCTTGTTATATTATCTAGTCTTGTTAGATGTTTTTTATTGTTGTTACAAGCATAATATTATATTAAAGGTTTTGAAAACAAGGGGGTTTAATCTAATGAAAAACTGCAAATACTTAATAAGAACAGATACCCATAGTCCAAATAAACCAATAATCTTTTAGGAATTTGTACACAAAAGATGTATAGTAACTCTAATTCTTTGGTATAAGTAAGAGATAAACTACCGATATGTATCAACTACAACGACTTGAAAACATCTCCTTTATTATTTTACTAATATTTTTTTAAAATTCCAGATACATTAATAATTACACTTCTTTTCTTCTTTTGGTCAACTGATTTCAAAATTGCCTTAAAATACTACTCGTAACAGTTGAAGATAAAAAAAGAGCCTCAAAGCAAACCTAACCGATTTTAAGTGAATAATGAGTATACTAATGTGCTTAATTATACAAATTAACCCACTTTTCAAACTAAATATCAATCACTATTTTTTAAGGTTCAGGTTTTTTAAATTACTCATTTTAAACAGAAACCAGATAGATATATTTTTTAAGCAAATATTTACTATAGGAACAAATCTGAGACGGCTCTCAGAAAGATAAACTACCAGATTTATATTTTTAAATAATTATTTCTTAGTTTTCAGACTAACGAACCGAAATATTGCTTCAACACCAAGTAACTTTTTCTTAGAAACCATACCTTTAACAATTTCAAGCAAATAAAACTATTTTCATTAAAAATGAAATTCACATGAAGTATTAGTGGATTAGTTGTTCTTTTTATCATAAACGGATCTATTCAACTTTCATTAAAATATGTTATGTATGTGTATGGGTGTGTGTTTCAGGTATTTCTCCTGGTTTCAGCATAGCGAGCAATGTGTAAAAATATCTATTTAATACTCTCAGAAATGACACAACTCTTATCAACTTGACATGTGTTGTTGTGGAGCACTTGACATCTCTTTATTACTTTGATAGTGCTATCGAATTTGTTTCATTCTTTACTGGAACAGAGTGAAACTAAAAACGATGAAAATAGGCATAACTGATAATCTTTAAAACGTTAGGGAAAAGTATCAGAACAGGATATCTAAAATTATTTGTAATTAATTGGCTTAACCTTTATTTAATTTTTTTAAATGCACGCGGAATTTAATTTTCACTTCATGCGAAAAAAAAAAACACAAGTAATTCTGAGATTTTTAGCACATATTATATACTTTCAAAACACTTATTTAAAACTTTTAATTCTATAATGTTTTTAGCTTTAATTAAACTATTCTTAATTTTTGGAAGAAAATTAAGCTTTTGGAAAGCGATTTAACTTATGACATTTTGGTACCCATTCACATTTCCCGTCCTAAAATAGCTTTGGTATGGAATAGAGCATTTTCAATCACATGACTCGGACCTAACAACGGCCTTAGCAACAGAAGATGTTACAGTTTTTTGCCCTTCAGAGGTTAACAGTTACAGAAAATGACTAGCCGTGGAATTCTTCGATTGGAGCATTTGCAATCACGTGAACCCATACCTAAAAACCGCCTTAGCAACAGATAAACAACGGCCTTAGCAACAGTTAAAAGCCCTACAGTAGATACACAGTTAAAAGAAAATAACCGGTTGTGACGTCACCTGAAAACACTCTAGATAGTAATTTTTTTATTCATGTTTATTGTAGACTTTTTTTTTATTCAAATGACCTATAAAGCATTTTCAATCACATGACTCGGACCTTAGCAACGCTGTTGCCTGTCCTCCACGCCTATCTACGTCGTCAAGTGCGAATGCTCTATTGTCATTGAATTGAAATTTTAATCTATATGGGACAAGATTTGAACCAGTTAGGCTGAAATCTTTAGTTATACGTTGATTTTAATTCTTTTTTTAGTCCTTATAATGTGAAGAGTACAAAAGAAAAATTTGGATGCATTAAATTTTGAAAACAAAATATCAAGATTTAGGTTTTATGAAATTAAAATGTAATTAAAGTATTTTTATTAATATTTATGTATTATGGAAAGTAAAATAAGATTATTTTAAAATTAATCGCAAAGTTATATTTTTGAACAATAGATGGAGATGATCAAAGTAATCGAAACTTGTCATTTACCAACCATGTTTTCCATTTCCTATCTATACTACTTAACTGTCAGCTGTAATTTCAATATTTTTCCCAATGCAAATAAATTTTTCATGCGAGTTCCACGAAATGCTTCCAATTTTGTAATAACTGTTTGTTAACATTTTTCTGATACAAAGTATCTTATTTTCTCATTTCACATTTAAAAAATTCACAGGTAAATCCACTTTCTGTTACATCAAACGAAAATTCATTCAGATAGAGGCTGTACCTGAACTAATAATAATACTATTTTCTTAATAAATTGTTTCTACATCAACATTAACCACCACTTAAAAACCAAATTAAATTTATACATTTAATTTATGTATATTTACTATAGAGCATTTTCAATCACGTGTCTCCGATCACGTGATCAAGCTGGCTTGGAGGATAGACAACTTTTCTTTAACATTAGGCTCCCATAGAGAATACGCGCTGCATTTAGTTTTTATAAGAAAAGTTCATTTAAAAAGATTCTTTAGGCTCGGTTAAGGATCGGAACGAAAGATTAATAGTTATTGAAGGTAAGTGCATATGTTTTTGTGTTTTAGTGGTAAGCTAAATTTAGAAAAAGACTTATTACGAGGTGACATGTTTTTGTTTACATTTGTTAGAACAATATGCGAGTCCGATACATCTGTAAAATACTTATAATATGCTACTGAAACTAAAAATTGAATAATTAATAAATAATTAAGAATTTTAAAATATGTTAGTAGCATTGCGAATGGTACTTGCAATTAGAACACTGGCAGAAATGGTTTCAGCAATTAGAACACTGCTAAATATAAAATGTAGTATTATTGAATGACTTATAGTATGCAGAGATGCTATTTTAGAGTAAATAAAGGTTACTTTAAAGTAAACTTTGGAGAAAAACATAAAACATCCTTATTTTTCAAAATTCACATCAAAAGTAAACAAATAAACGATGTGCATCCTATAGTTTTCCATCATACTGTCTGTCATCCAAGCCTCTGACGTCACAGCCTGTGACGTCATGTGCGAATGCTCTATTCAATTGTGTTTATATTGATGTTTTAATAACTACGTATGGTAAAAATTTTGCAAACCAAAATGGCCATAAAAAGCTTATTGAATAAAAGTGTAATTGAGAACTTGATAGTACGAGTATATATGTTACGGGCGATGTGATAAATTCACAGTGGAATTTATGAATGAAATTTATCACTTTACGCGCCTCCACTTCGGGCATTATTAATAATGCCCGATTAATCACTTTGCCCATAACATATATAATATTGCAAATCATTAAAATCCAATCAAAAGATTTATTGCTACTATTTAAACTAATTTGACGTTTTTATCAAAAACCGAGTTTCATTTCACGGGGAGAAAAAATATCATTTTAACATAAATTTAGGACAACATTTTTGGCACAAGTAAACCAATTGTGGAAGGAACTTCAGTACTATGTATAAAAAAGAAGAAAAATAGCGTTTGTTGAAAATTAAAAAAAAAAAAACGTATTATAAAATATAAAAGAAATATTTCTCCATAATTTTGTAATCTATCTCAACAACTTTGGAGTGTATTTTTTACTAAACGTAAAGTTGATTGGCGGTTTGGCGAAATGCTAAAAATATTTTATTTTTTAATTACAATTTTTCATCACGAATTAATAATTAGTATCTGAGTAAAAGCGAACTACCCAATGATATATCCTAGAATTTTAATCAAAACAAAAAAAACCCTCAGAAATATAATTTACTTTTTATTATAGTCATGACTTTTTCAAAGTTATAATCAAACCTAACCATCAGCATGATGAAAACCGGATTATGAAAATCAAACTCTATTCCATCCATATGTCAATGAGGTCACTGACCCATAACTTCGCAGCCACAATTAAGCATTAATTAACGACTCGAAAGTTAATTTGATGATTGCTGCTTTCTCCGAATCGTCCTCAAGCAGGCTTAATAATTCAAGCATTCTAAAAATGACACAAACTTTACTCCACTTTCTTTCCCCATAAAAAATGTCCGGATAACCGAGCGCACACGGATATCCGGAGTTCCTTGGTAATTCGCTGATAACCGCGCTATAAGTCAATCCGTCTCGGATGCCATTTTATTTTATCAAAGCTCAGAAGGAGAGAGAAAGAAAGGTTTTGGTCGTGATAAGCAGGAGTGGATTACGTTCACAGAGGTGTTTAATAGATGCTCATTTTGACAGCTGAAGAATCTACTCTTTTGTAAGTACAACGAAAGGTTTTGCTTTTTAATTTATTTTACATTTGGGAAGATTTTTCCCACTGCGAATATTAATTGATTTCTGATTTAATTTTGAGACAATATTAGCTTGGCGCTAATATTATTAATTATACTGGGCAACAATTTTTGATGAAGTTAGTGTAAGCATAATAATAGTAGCCATTTCCAATTGATTTTGACGATAAACACGAATATCACCATAAAAATTCTGGGTTGGTTCTTGTTTCAGAAATACAAAGGGGTCATGATATAGTACTGTGCTTAGAACAGAAATATTGCAATTTTTAAAACATTATTATTGCTCAGGATAAATTTATAATTTAGGCATGATCCTTCAATTAAAAGAGCTGACAAACCTTTCAATTATATTTTGGCAAGACCATTTCATGTTTTCAAGGTTATTTATGCATGTATTAAAGAGGTAAACATAATTTAAAAGGCAATTTAAAATAATTCTCTTTTGTGCTTCTATCATACATAGTAAAATCTCCACTTAACGAAAAAACCGGAACCAAGATCGAATTTTTATTTCCATATTCGTGTTAGCAGGCTGAAATGACATATTTTGACATTTTCATCAATTTTACATTTTCACTATTGCCCAATGTTATTAGCTGGAAATAACTTTGGCAACTACTTTTCTGAAATTTTGGAATATAAAATTCCAGGGCTCACAAATAAGGATATCTTTGGTTTCATATTTTTATCTATTTTTGTTCGCGAGTTATTTAATTTTGAAACAGGATTCACATAGATTTAAAAGTGCCCTTTCTCTCAGTACATAAAACAATTAAATAACCTTCTTTCACACTTTACTACTTTTTTAAGAAACATTCGCACAGAACAAAAGGAAATTTCAAAGAAACACCGCATTTTCGGAAATCTAAAACAGTTTAATGAGTAATAATTATTAGCGCCACGTAATATTTTCTCAAAATTATATCAAAACTACTAAATCAATTGATACTACTTGTTCTCGGAAAAATCTTCCCAAATGTAAAATTCCATTGTTTTGGTTTAAAAAATCAAACTGCTATACTAAACTGCAACGTTTCTTGACTCTATTACGTCACTACGAGGAAGGAAAACTGCGTAAACAGAAAGCCTGTTGGGTTGCTATCGGTACGCAAATCGTGATAAAAAGACGCTTATACATGGGTTTAACAAACTAATCATATTTTCTTATCAGTTCTTAATTTCACTCAAAATTCAGACACCGCGCTGGGAACTACCATCTTTGTTTTGTTTCTCCAGGACTCCAGGATCAACTACCGTTGCAGTTTAGTATAGTGTAAAAGGGATCAATATTTTAAATTTTACAGGAATATATAGTCTGAGATCTTCAATAAAATATAAAAAACTTGAATTAAAATTCCAGCTGATTAAGTTTAAGTTGAATGTATCACCGATTGTTTTTTATCCCCTACAAATTCCTGATTTTCATGTCATACCCGTTATTGAGCTATGTGACAGTGCGATCAAAGTTCTATCAAAGGGTAATCACGAAACATTTAGCGTTGGCTGCTAATTAATTTAATTCATTTTGGAATAAAAAAATATACAACTCTTTATGATCTTGAATTTTGTAGGAAATCGAAAACAATTTTAGGATTATTTTAAAGAATTATTTGGGGTGCTAAATCAACTTAACTTAGCTGCAGTTTCTTGGATCAAGTTTTTCCCAAATTTTATGGATGATATCAGGCTATATTTTCTTGTAAAATTTAAAATATTGATCCCTTCACTAGCAGTTTGACTTTTTAATCCAAATCAGTGGAATTTTACATTTGGGAAGATTTCTCTCACTCGAAATATTAATTAATTCAGTAGTTGAGACATATTTTTGAGACAATATTAGCGTGACGCCCTCTGTTAACGATAGGAAACTATTTTTCTGAAATTTCGGCATATAAAATTCCAGGATCTCACAATAACGTCACAATAATATCATATTTTTGTCTATTTTTGTTCGCGTGTCGTTTAATTTTAAAACACTGAAGCTCTTTCTGTACTTAGTTCCAAACAATTTAACAGTCACCACTTTTTTAAGCACTAAAATTTTTATATCATTAAAAATTTCGTAAGATAATCACATTCCAAATATACTCGCATACAAAATGCTGAAACATGCGAATGTCCCATCGTGGCACGACGCATCGTTACTAAGTGACAATGAGATTCCCTGCTAACAATACTATTTTAAAAATGCTCTATGTCTGACACATGAATTATTTAAAATGAGGATATGATGTATCATTTTAGAGTAATTGTATGATTCATACTTTAGTAAATTTAATTAGGAGCCAGTTTAAGTATGGTAGCACTATACACATTTTTAAATAATTTTTCTCACTTATGAAAATGATGTTTAAGAAAGTGACACAATAAGGGTCGCATTTAGGCATATGAAGCATTGCATAAGGTGATATATTTCTTGTATTCGGGAAATTTAATTAGTTATCTATGCATAACCTATATTCAATTTTTCACAAGTCCCCCAACTTCCAAATAAAACTATTATTTTATATATAAATTGATTTAAATATCCACTTGCGGTACTTCTCAAATTCTGATATTTTCAAATTCAATTCATTGATCAAATTCCAATACTATTTCCGAAGCGTGACTTCCTAACTAAGTGATGAATCTGAAGACATTAACAACAAGTGTGGTAATACTAAATGAATCATTGAGATCGAACCATGCAACTTGCGCTGAAAATATCCCCAAGAATTAAAAGAGGGTAAAACTACTGGTATTTTTATCACATCATTTAATAAACTTTCAAGATTTTTTTTTATTAAAACTATGCAAGATCGCTATCGATAACTTTTCTATTTCCCTGTGTTTCCCAAGCCTTAAAAGTTGAGCTGATAAAAAAAACTCCCTCCTCGAGAATAAGAAAATACCGTTTTCTTACATTAAACCCCATAAAAACCACCATAAGATTCCAGCGTATTGACACCAAGCACAAAAATGTTTAGGAAATAGTTTTTTCACTCATAGCACATAAACGAAAATGGCTCTGATCCAAATATCAACGGAGGAAATATGAATAAGCAAAAAAACGTAACGGCCGAATAAAACCAAGCAAAGCATTATTATTATTTAACCATGGGCTTCAAAGGCAATTCACCCTTTATTCGCGGTAACCATAGCAACGATGCCGCTAAGATCCACCCGGGTGAGCGCCCTCTGTGAATCATCCGGCGAACTCCCGCTATTCGATGCAATGCAGCTATGGAGTGTTTGGACTGTGGCTAGGCAATGACTATACCTTCACTATCACTATCGATGAGTAGTTAGAAGATTCTGAGTAGGTAAGTGTTATGGTAGTTTAGTGAGAGTAGCTATAAATTGAGGGTTGTCACGCGAAGGTAATGTTGTTGATTACCTCTAGACCTATCTCATGACTAGGGCTCTTTTTAAGAGTTAAAAGAATGATGTGAATAATTTAAAGGGTTTTAATCAGATGTTATTTTTGTTAAGTGTAAAGTCTTGTTTAGATTGTGCTTATTATTGATGAAAAGATTCCTGAATTGATCACAAACTATCGTATCAACATATGTTGACTATTTTTAGATTGATTGAAAAACTTCTGTGTGAAATTAAATTTCTTAAAATTAAAAGTTTGCTTCAATCTAACGATGCTAACGTGTAAAGATGAATATGGAACCGATATGGTTTTAATGTCTATCCAAATGACTTGAATGAAGGGATGAATTTGACTTGATGACTTGAATGAAGGGATGAATTTGACTTGAATCGTAGGTAAATATGGTGCTTCATTCTTTAGGCGTCAATAAAAGAACTCTAAATTTTCTAGAAGAAAAAACTGGAATTATAGTGTAAGATAGTCCATTCTGTCTTGACACTATCGACAGTAATAGAAGCTTCAAACATAATGAAAGAGAAATTGACACTGTCTGATGGATGAAATGTTAGTTTTTAGATACTTAATTTTTTGAGGAATACTTGACATAAAGTTTCTTATAATCTCTACATCATTAATAACAAATATTCTACTATTAGTACATTTATTAAAATTGTATTTTTTATTCATACCAGACGGGGCAAACTTAAAAGTCTTAAGAGAGTCAATTAATTCACTCCTAAAATATAAGCATCTAATTTTCTTTCAAATATAACAGTGATTTTCTTTATTAATATTATAGATTCTTATTTCAAAAAGCAGTTAAAATATCGGAGGAACCTTAGAAAGTTTATTTACTCACACGATTTTTAAACACAAGATAAAACTATCAAAGAAATGACTTGTGAATGACATGGGTATAGTGATTGGAAGAGAAGTCCAAATTAGGTTCATCTGATATAAATAAAGAATGCACAAAAGATAAATTGAGAAGATAAAAGAATAGGATACTCCTTTAGATAAAGGAATACATGACAGCTAATGTTGTTAACTACACGATAACACGTATTCTCTTTTTATATGTGTACTGTTTTATATTGAAAGTGGTAAAAGTGTCTACTTTCCCATAGTTTCGAAGGAATCAAGTTTTTGGCCACATTTATAGTTTTATTAAATTGAAAACCAAATACATAAAATTGATTTGAAAAAAAAATTCCTTCAAAAAATGCATGGCTTATTTTATTTTTAGTCACTGTTAGCCGAAATAATAGCTTAAAAACTTATTTTCTTACAATTGGACTTTGATGTGTACACTTTTAAAATAAACTGGTATAGTTCAAGTTTTATGTATTTTTGTAGAAGAGAGAAATTGAAGATCGATAAAATTGATAATCGATTTTCTTCAGTCCACACGTGTGAAAACTTTTAATATAATATGCATCACAGTTGAATCATCTTATCAACTCTGGCTAGTAAGATAACGGTGATAGTGATACATAAAATCTAAAACAATTCGCCTTTAAAAGTTTTTCTCTTGTATACTTTTCAAATATCAAGGGTGTAAAGTGAAAAAAATTTATTTGCTCACTTTATCTCTTACCGACAAGATGAAACTTGAGAATGAAAGGTTACATATGTCTCAAATATCTCTTGTTTATCAATGGCAAGTAATATTTTTTTTTCCATCTATATTCATTTGAAAGTGCAAAATTCCTTTTTAAATATTCAGTTCATCTTTCTAGTTACTTTAAAAAATAATGCACTTAAAAATATCTTCGAATGCCGTAAAATTCATTTAAGCACTAAAAGGTTATTTATTAAAAGGAATTTTTAAACAAAAACTATTGTAATATTACGCGGATTACGTAAACCCATAAAAATAATATTTTTTTAAATAAATTCCGATAAATACATGCCGTTTATTACCAAGTATAAGCCGATTGAAAATCTACCACCTTCACTTCCATGAATCACCAAAATTGGAGGGAGAAAAATAACAATGTTATTGTCCGATCATTTGAAATTGCTGGGCAGCGACAATATGGATGGAACAACTGAGAACCATTTAATCAAATGTATGAAGAAGACGAAAATTCTAGTGCGGAAATCACTGCAAATGATGGTGATGAGCGGCATCCTGATACCTCAATGACTGATGACGATTTCCATAAACTTTTAGAGAACTCTGATTTAGAGTGACCTTGATAAAATAATTTTTATGAAAAAATTTGTTTCTATTTCATATACAGGGTGATTCGAAATTACGTGGACAAACTTCGAATGGGGGTAGAGGGGACCTAGACAAGCATATTTTGAAAAACTAGAGGGGGCGCAGATGTACCGTTAAAGAGCTAGGATATAATGTAGTGCGATGGATTTACAAAAGTACGTTTTGGCAAAGCCCGTGTAACGAAACAAAACATAATAAAATGAAAAAAAAATATTGCATTAGGTACAGCAGTATCCACATTGCACGTTTTAAAACTCACCCCACGTTTTAGCAAGTGGTCCGATTTCTTTCAAATTTATGATGTAAGTAGTACGGATACTACTGTACCTCATGCAATATTTTTTTTTCATTTTATTATGTTTTGTTTCGTTACACGGGCCTTGTCAAAACGTACTTTTGTAACGCCATCGCACTACATTAGGTCCTAGCTCTTTAACGGTGCGGTTGCGCCCCCCCCATTCCTATGCGAAATATGCTTGTCTAGGTCCCCTCTACCCCCATGCGAAGTTTGTCCACGTAATTTAGAATCACCCTGTATAGGGGCTTCCACGAAACTAAATTCCGTTAATATTTTCAAACGCTTTAGATCCGCGTATAAGCCGTTAACCCCACTTTTGGATCGAAAATTTTTCCAAAAATTCTAGGCTTATATAAGCGGTAATATATACGGTATATAATTTATTTAGTCCTGGAAATTTGGTTAAAAAAATTAAACTTTTGAAAAGTATTAAATATTTTTTTATTTACATTAGAAGGAATACTTAACAGAGTAGGTATAAAACTCCTTAATTAACATAAGAAAGAATCTTCTATTGTTGATATTAAAATAAGGAAGAATCTTGCAATGTGGAAATTAAATTTATTTATTTACATAGGAAGAAATCATACAATGTATAAATTAATTCTACCTATGGGAAGGATCATATTTAAACTGACCAGTGACCCAGTTTTTTTTTAATATTATTTTGCCGGTATGGTAAAATGTCTAATATAGTTATTTGGATATTCTAATCGGCTAACGGCTGTGGATGTAAAATTAAAATTAGATATTTAACAGAACTGGGTGAAGGACAACCGCTTATAAGATAAACAGAAAATGAAATTTGTTCTCATAAACATTTTATTTTTAATGCCATTTCCCGTGTTTATCTCAAACCCCAGGAAATTATATGGGGATATTTAAGTTTTTTTTAATACTATATTCCCTTGGAGGTGTAGATTGGTGAAATTTTGATTCACGATTGCATGAAAAATACATGGTGATGGTGTGGTTGAGAGGTTCTGTTGTTCTTGATTAGTTTAAATTTATTTTTACTGTTCTGAATGAAGTTCAATTTAAGATGGATAATAGTACGTATCAAATTCTTAACTACTTCCTTATTTGAATGATCTATTCCTTCTCCGCTTTTGTTAAAAAATATTCAGCTTATTCTAAAGGAGCTAAAGTGAAAGAGTAATCGGATTTTTATTCCATTAAGCTCCATCCCACTTCTGAAAGGAAAACATAGCTTAATATGAAAGACAGAATTTAATTTATGGCATTAGGAATCATAGATCTCTAGTTTTCATTTTCAGTACTACAAATATTTAGAAAAAAATTAGTAATACGTTACCCTTAATGACCTGATATTTATTAAAAACAATATCGAGACACTAAATTAAGAAATTGGGTAAAAAAAAAATAAAACTGAAAAAGATATATTTGTTTAAGTTTCATGATGTAAATACTAGTACTTAAAAAATGTTTTTTACGATATCAGAAGAACCAGAAACATTAACGGAATACATACTTAATAAACCACCATTAACCCAGATTTTTTCAAAATCGAAAACTCTTTCTTGTAATACATTTAAATCTAATTTAACTAATCTACTTAAAGTACCAGGCATAAAAGTTACATTCATTAAGAAAATTTATTAATTAAAATAATAAAAATAATCATTGATTAATAAAAGTCAAATCTATTAAATTGTTAATTAATTAGGTATTTATTACCAACATGATAAAAGTCCTCAAGTAACACGTGAATTTTAAAAATATATTACCCTAAACAAATCTTGCTCCCCACGAAAACTGCAATGACACTCTTGATTCAATATTTGAAAATTTTACTTTAATATTAATTTAAAAAGTTAATTACAGATTAAAGAATAGTGAGAAGTTTCATGTGTAACATCATGAAATAACGCCATCTTTTTTAAAAATAGGCAGATCAGATTGTATATTATTGATTCAAGTGGCCATTAAACTTCAGAACTTAGTACATTACCTTAACTTTTGAACGCGTATTTTACTCACCACTAAATAAAACAAAATTTTTATTTATGATAAACACCTTTTTTAACTAATTGATCCTTTCTCATACTACGTTTTCCCCATTAATGAACGTATTTCTGCTATCAGAAAACGCCGATTTTTAAAGTGTCAGATTGGGAAGTAATGTAAAACATAATAAACGACTTTTTCCTGAAACGTGGGATTTTAAAAATGCTATTCAGAGAACATTAGAACGTCTTTTCATTGAAATTAGAATTTAACTCGATTTTCAAGATGGTGGCTGTTCTAATTAAACAATGGAAAGAAGTTCGATGCCATAAATTGCGAATCTTTACCTTTAAACAAAGTTAAAGTATTAGTATGGAGAACAATATACCAAAATTAGCCAGCTAAAAATTTTGTTTACACACACTCGTGTTACACTCATTTCAAAATCATGTTTTAGGTGTAGTAATTTTTAAATGGAGCCCAAAGCATTCAAGTATATTATCAAAATTATAGACTTAATTTGAATATATTCGATTCAAACAGGATTGACTAATCTGGATACAGTAAAATAAACAAGCAGATTAAGAGAAGGGTGCAGTGCTATTAATGCTAAAAAAAATTTTAATAAATGGTACTGATTATTTCACTTCTCAGAAAAATTCATGCATTGCAATTTGGCAATAATTTTGAACCAAGTATTCCGAAACTGCATGTGGTCATGACTCGTTCAGATAGAGCTTTTGAGATATTTCACCATCCCCGACACTAAAAGTGGAACAAACAAAGAAAAACAAACGTTTTCATAATTACGCTTCCTTGACGCATTTCCGCGCAACATTTTATCCAAACGTCACCTTTGCAGTAAATATGTGTTCCAACAGAACGACGCAACGAAATAAATTCACCTTTCAAGATATCCGAAACGGTGAAAAATGTACGAAACAATCCTTATTGTGGGTTGCATAAGAGCGCTTCGTCATCTTCCTAAAAAGAGACGCTTATCGGAGAGATGAAACGATTTTGACCGGTATATAATTAGAAAAGGATCGAGTTGCAAAAATTTAGCGTTTAGAGGGCTTGTTTCCTCTCTTTGTTCTAATGTCAGATGCCCTTCGATAATTCTTTACGTCCCACTGTCTTTATCATAGTCACCACTAAATAGTTGTTTGACATATTATGAATTTAAAAGGTAAACACTTCGTCTCTTAGACATAAAACGGTTATGTAGACATACATTAATATTGTTCCCGGTGAATTTTTTAAATCCTAAGTTCGAGTTAAATATTAAAACGTCAATTGCATTTATTATAGCAATAAATGCTTGCATTTGTTTAGAAATTAGAAAAGTTGCAATGATGCTAAAGGCAAACATTAAAATTAATACATTAAAAAAATTCTAAATGTGTACATAAGTTGTTCTAATTAATTAATAATTAATTTTGTCTAATCTTAAAAGCTCAGCTTTTTAAGAAATTTATGTCAACACTTACTCGTATTTACAAATTTTTAGCGAATAGTCGAAAAATTTGTAAACTAGAGAACTCGTATGATCGAAAAACATTTAAAAATACTGTAAATATTTCAAATTTTGCTTACATTTTTTTTCATATAAAACTTTCATTTTCTTTAGAAAACAAATATTTTTTAAGGATTACAAACATATTAAGAAGTAAATACTTTTACACATTTAATTGAAATTAAAATTAATATACCTTAACTATCTTTCAATCAAACATTTCCTCCTTTAACATTATTTCCTTTTAAATTAATGTTCGAATGGATTCATTATCCAACTAGAAACTTACCTGGCATTGCCGTCTCTTGAGTTTCTTTCAATATTTTCGAAAAAAATCAAATTCAATTAAAAAAAATCAATTCAAATTCCAGTCTTATGCTAGGTAAGTGAGAATATGAGTTCGCAAAAAGAATATTTTTAAAAATTTTAGTTCGTAGAGGAATTGAAATTATCGTTTAGGGCAGTGGTTTTCTAACTGGTAGAAGTCCACGGATCATTAAGCCTATATAAAATTTGAACCTTTTTAGGTGAACACCTTCATAATTTAGAATCCTTCTCATCCTTCACGAAATTTCAAGATAAAAGATAATTTTTCACTTATATGTATGAAAATTTATATGATGTTCTGAAATATAACTATATTTTAAGAAAAATTTATTTTTTTCTCTCTCTCGATAGTAATATCTGTTATATATACAATTAAATCTTCTGAACCCACAAAAAAAATTCGCCGGATTCTCTTTTATTTTTTTTTCAAAACACCCGATTAGCATATTTACAAAGGCTCAAGACTGAGGAACCAGTGGAGAATTCTTAAATTATTTACGATTAAAAACAAATAATGACAATGTCCCACTGGTTTTCCCCAGTCTAGTCTCTGAAAGTAAGTATTTATAGTAGGTGTGAGTATTCTTAACAATTTAGTGGTGACTGGTTATCCTTATAAATTAAACCAAAAGTTATCAGCGCTGATATACTAGTTCAATTCTCTCTCGTCTAATGAGCTCTAATTAGTAAAAACGTGAGTGTTCGGTAAAAAAAAAAGGTTTATATATAGAAACGGTCGTCTCAAATGTTTATAGTAAAGCGCTATAATAGACTGCCGCGTTACTTGACCCTGGAGAAACAAAGCAAACAAAGTAGTAGTTCCAAACGCGGTGCCTGAATTTTGAGCGAAATAAAGAACGTCAATAAGAAATATGATTAGTTTGTAAACCCATGTTATATATAGAGCGTCTTTTTATCACGATTTGCGTACCGAAACTCCTTGTAGCAACCCAACCGGCTTTAACTTTTTATGTGCCCAATTTTACAATTTGACACCTTTGTATAGCTTGAAACATTAAACATTTACTGTACCTTGTTTTAACTATACTTTATTGTACCATCTTCTGTAATTTTTTTTCATGTTTTAATAAAACTCTGACCCTAATCCCAATCCCCCTATTACCCCACAAACCGAGAGGTTGGGGGGCGGGCGGATTGGGTTAATTAATTAATTAAGCAAGGATACCACTATGTCGTTTTTCCCAAATGCTAAAGAAAATTAAGAATGCTGAAATATTATTGACCATTTTCCCAAAAATGCGAATGAAATATCTTACAGTCACAAAAAGGATATAAATTCTTGAATTTGTTTAAATATAACTTAAAGATTTTAAAGAAACATTTTTAGTAATGAGTTTACTAATTGTGTAGATGTAGATTCTATTAAATAAATTTCTGTAGCTAATAAAACTTCTGCATCTTATCTATTATTCACTGCATTTCTTTCACATTTTAGCGGTTTTTTTACTAAAGGAATTTTTTCTTCAATTTAAACCATAGTATTGCAATACCGAACTATTTTGTTCCCGACCTTTTTCCTAAGCGCGTGTCGTGAACGCAGAAATTTGTTTGTCTGTCTATTTGGGCACGACCGTCATAAATTTGTCATCTGATTCATACGGGTCATTGTTTCAAAGGAAACCGACAGCACGGGAGGATTTGTCGCACTTAAGGACCGTTAGATTGCGAATTTTTCACTCGACCAAAAAGAAATCTCAAGGAAACGTGTCAGCATTTTGTCTGATCTCCATCACTCCATTCTAGGTATATTCAAGGTTTTGGTTTCGTTAGTTTAAAAAGCTATGTTGATAATGTACTCTTTAACTTTCCTCCTCCAATTTAATTTTTTAACTCCATTATGAAATTTATAAGATCTATTAACTCCAGTATCCCGATTAAATTTTAAGGTAAAGATGGTGGTAAGCTGCAAAAAAGTTAAGTAAATTACCATTTTTGTGTTAAGTAGGTATCTAAAATAATAATAGAAAAGCAAAGACATTTATTTGAAATCAAAACGAGATTTTAGTTTTTAGTTGCATTTAGAGATATTTGATTCTTATTTTAAGCGATATGGTATACATTTCATCCTTTAATGCTGCTTTATTTTCAGGTAATAAGTACCTAAAGACCAAAAATGTTTAAGAAAAAAGACCCCATCAAAAGTGAAAAGGTAAGTGAAAATTTTGGATTTTTATGAATGTGTTACTTTTTATTGTAGAAAGTTTATTTCAAAAATAGAATGCAACAGGTATAGTATTATCCTTCTGCAGAAGTTAAGGATGATTTACATGTTTTTATTATAGGGAATATCTATAAAGCTTAACATTAAAAACTTTTGAGTGACTTGAAAATTTTAAAAGTGAATACTATGTCGGGAATTTGACTTTTACCTTTGTAGTTACAGAAGGCCTAAGAAAGCTGTTTCCAAACAATTCACACCTTAACATTTCCAAATAGAAAAGCGATATTTCTTCTCTAAATTTAAAACAACGTTTTTTGAAAAACGATTTTGGTCTGTATATTACGAGTAATAAGGTTGTAATCGCAAAATTTGATTCATATTCAATTTCCATGCATTGCCAGAACAATCACCACTTTTTAAACTATATTTCATAATTTAATAATTTAATGCAGAGTAATATTTATGAATACCTTTCTACTGCCTCTTTCACAGAAGTCTGTCAATCATTGGCTGACTTTACTCTAAAATGAGTCGCTCAGTTTGCGGCTGGATCGATAAACTTCTTGGAGATACTGCCAATAAATGAGAAACAGAAGTTATGGACGTCGTACCACTTCCATTCTTTCAATCTCTACCAAAGAATGCAAAAAAATTAAAATTTTATTCATAGACTGAACAAAAAAGCATTGTTTCTTTTGTGAGTTTGAGTAGTTTATACAGGGTGTCCCGTAGATGATGTGTCACACTTCTAGGGGGGATAGTAGACACCTAGACGAGTCAGAATCACATAGGATTTGGGGTCCCAGACCCAATCCCTGGGAGTTAAAAATGGAGCGACACCCCAAAACAAGTATTGAAAAATTCAATTTGTAGAAGAACTACTATTGGTAAAAATGTAATTATGGTCTCAAATTTTGTGGTTTAATATGATCCTCAAAATTACCTTGACAGTTTTCAATTTAAAATTTTTTTTATTACGAAAAAAGTTAAAAAACAGCAAAAAAATGTGAAAAATATGCCAAAACTTTATTTTGTTTTCCGAAATCCTTTCTTTCGATTTGATAATCTGAAAGAGCATAATTAATTAACCTTAAGTCCAAAGTTTCACGTAAATAGCATCAGTATTAAACGCTTGAGAGCCTGTTAAAGTTAGTTTTATGGGAGCAAAAACGGCTTCGGAAAACGAACGTTCAGGGACAATCTACAAGTTACGGATAGATGCTCGCCAAATTTCCCAACATTATTTGCGATACGAGATTCCTCGCCAACCTACGCTTCTACAGATAGTTCAAACTTCCTTGGCGATGTGTGGCCTTAGTTTTCGGATCGTCACTAGAAGTCTAAAAGGTAAATGTATTCAAGCTATCAAATCAGACACTCAAGAAAAAATTGTTACTACAGTGGAAGCTCTTATAGCGTAATTAATCCGTACCGAGTTTTTTGTCGCTATAAGAGCAAACTTCGAGTGATACACTCGAGTGTAGAATATCACTCGTTTAAAAGTAATAAACTCGTTAAACTAAACTATCAATTTTGATGCTTTTCGGGAAGGTGGACACGATTCCCTCAAAGATATATTTTTAGTAGATTAGTTTATAAAGTTTGGAGGAAATCTAAACCTGAAAACGATCACCAACCCTCAATCGTCAAAGGCAAAGGGATGGATTATGGAAATTGCAGTTACCCGTAATACGTTTTTTTAATCAACTAACTGAAACCCTTGGTTGTATATTTTACCATTATATCCAAACAGTAGGATACAATCCTTGGGATTTAGAACACAGTTCGAATCACCCAATTGATTTTTCCTCATTTTAAGCAATTATTTATTATTTTATGAATTATTGATACTTTCAATTTAATGTTATATTACCTTATTTTTTGCTATGAAATTTAAGATCAATATTTTACAAAGTATAAATATTTGTGTTTGCTATTAAATTTTTATTTTGATATTAATTTATTGCGTAGCTTAGCTTCCTTAGAATGTTCGGATGCTTACATATAACTAAAACGCTAATAATAATAATAAATAAGTCTCAAATCAACAAAGGCATTGGGTAGCGCAAGATTTCGTTTTGGGATTGTAGCCGGTTACCCCGGGCGAAAGCAAGCGAGAAGAAGATGCGATGGTTACTTGGTGCTGTTTGTCATACTCTGATATTCGTTTATTGGCTAATTCATGTGTGACGCAAACAAACCGATCCAGAAAAGTATTCGATAAGCTGCATCGATTCGAAGATTAGTCTTTATAAGAGCACTTTTGTGCTCTTATAGAGACTAATTTTTGGGTCTTTATAAGAGAGGATTTTTATAAGAGCAGGTCGTTATAAGAGCTTCCACTGTATACCTAAGAAAATAAGCAATGTTTGTTTAGCAAAAGGGATAGTTACAACTTATTTTTTCTTAAGTCTCTGTTTTGTTAAGTTCAATAAACATTTATCTTCTAGACTTCTGTGACGGTCTGAAATCGAAGGCAAAAATTTAAGTAAATTAATTAATTTACTAATTTTTTTCAAAATAATTCCCATCCCATAAAAAAGTGGACCACCATGCCAACTTTGAACACTTTTTGTAAACAGTTTTTGTCGTTATTTTTCATTATACCCCTGCTTTAGGATAGGTCAGTAGGCGGATCCTCGATCGCTGGGTTCGTGATTTCGAATTGCGATACAAGATTGGTTTCTATTAATCGAGAAATGTCAATGGGAATAAGCAAAGTGTATGGGGGCTATCCACTCACCGTCCGATAAGCAATATCTTAGGTTTGTCATAACTTTCAATAACCTGCATTCTTTTATTTTGCAAATTTCTTATATCGGAAGTTGAGGGGAGACCCTGCATACCCACTTGCTTATTATATCATTCTTTAATTAATAGGAACCACCCTTGTATCGCAACCCGAAATCAGGAACCTAGCGATTGAGGATCCACCGACTGACGTATCCCCACTATGTACAAAAGATATTTTACGAACCATGTTTGTAAATAATAGATTCTTCTGGTTTTTTTTACCTAAGTTATCAAATGTACAGTTTTTCTCATTAAACGCAATAAGTAGTAATGCTGTTTGCATGATTGATACATTTGTAAAACTAACACAACTATCGATTGAATAAAAAACTATCGATACTATCAGATAATTTCTAACAATTCATACTATTGATTTTTAAGATCGATAGTTCCTAAAAATCAGTAGTAAAATCATGTTTGTTCTTTATGTTCAAAAAATTTTTTAAATAAATTAATTAATCTCTTGTTTTCTAAAAATAATAAGAATTAAGAATCAACATTTACGCTTTTGAAATTTTCATCCCGCCAAATTGTTCAATCGGCTCGGCGCATTTCAGATATTTTCATACTCATCTCCTGTCTCGCCAAATCGGGCGAGGAATGAAAGTTGGCAGACATCTATCCGTAACTTGTAGATTGTCCCTAAACGTTCGTTTTCCGAAGCCGTTTTTGCTCCCATAAAACTAACTTTAACAGGCTCTCAAGCGTTTAATACTGATGCTATTTACGTGAAACTTTGGACTTAAGGTTAATTAATTATGCTCTTTCAGATTATCAAATCGAAAGAAAGGATTTCGGAAAACAAAATAAAGTTTTGGCATATTTTTCACATTTTTTTGCTGTTTTTTAACTTTTTTCGTAATAAAAAAAATTGAAAATTGAAAACTGTCAAAATAATTTTGAAGATCATAATAAACCGCAAAATTTGAGACCATAATTACATTTTTACCAATAGCAGTTCTTCTACAAATTGAATTTTTCAATAATTGTTTTGGGGTGTCGCTCCATTTTTAACTCCCTGGGATTGGGTCTGGGACCCCTAAGTCCTATGTGATTCTGACTCGTCTAGGTGTCTACTATCCCCCCTAGAAGTGTGACACATCATTTACGGGACACCCTGTATAACAATTAATATAGGGAGTACTCCCCCATTAATATTATTTTTTTTGAGTTCACCCTCAAGACAGATTTAAAACACTAGGTCATTTGAAAATAATCGGAATCAATAACTTCCGAAAAGTATCCAAAACACGAAAAAAAAGTTACCAACATGATAATACCTCAGTGTAAAGCAAATCACGCAAGGTTTTAAGTTATTCAATAAAGGTAATTCTAATTAAGAAAATTCAACAAGGAGGGGATAAGCCACTGTCATTCAGGCACCTAAAAAAATATTTTTCCCACACAAATTATTAACACTTAAGAAATTTCAACCAAAATCATAAATAAAATCGTAAGAAAATTAGAACAGAGTTTAGGGGTTTAGAGGAGATGGACGGAATATTGAAACCTCATTGATGACGCTAGATAACATTATTTTTCTAAATTTTTCAATGTCTTGGCGTGCCACTATTTTAACTCCCCAAAGCCACACTATGTCACGCGTGCTACGGGTTTGCCTTCTCTGATTTATGAAACGAACAACCCAATACGTAAAAATAGCCATAATATTAATAAAAACCATGATTCTATTATAATTATTATAATTTTAACACTTAGTCCTATTATAATTTTTCTCTTTAATAAAGAATAATCATCGCTTAAAATGCGCTTCCTCTGCATCATATTCGAAACAACAAAGGACTGAGTTCTTATCGATTAGTCTCTTATTACATACATCAGTTACTTTTTCGGGAATAAAATCTTATAAAGTATTTGAACATCAAACAATGGTACTTCCGCCGAAAATGCATAGCCAATATCCATTAACTGTGCCGCTGAAACTGACTGGGGACGGGCTAATACGTAAGAAACAAATAAGTTCCTAACTTTTTCCCCCAGACACATAGGTTCTCAAACTTTATATCCATACTTACCTCTTATAAAATCTTTTTTTTTTTTTTAATGGCAGGTAATTTGAACTAAGTTCATTAACCCATGTCATGCCGATATCAGTACTTTCTTCACGTTACCCAGTGGGCACCTGTGTTCCGAAGCCACGGAGGGGAAGTACTGTTCGCCCACGCCACACACACAGGCACAGGCACAGCCCCTTTTTACAGGGGGGCCACATTCATTCCTCACACACAAGGACAGAAACTAACATCCATGCCAAACGGGGATTCGAACCCCGGACGTACGGCTTCGCAGTCAGATGCTCTAACCACTAGGCCAGTACGTCGGCCTTATAAAATCTTAAAGAAATAGAAATATCACGTAACATAAAAAGAACCTCAGCGTAGTCGTTAATAATGAAACAAAAAGCAATTGAAAGGACATTTATTGCATAATGTAAAATAGTTCCTGGAGCAGGCGATTTCAGAACACATTTTCAAGGGGGTTAGTAAGTATTCAATATACTAGTGAATATACCCCTTTTATATAGTAAGAATATGTTATGAATGCAAAAAAAAAACCAGAATTTTGACGGTAAAACTAAAATACAACCATACGATAATAATAATAATAATAATAATAATAATAATAATAATAATCTTTATTTACATTAATAGAAAATACACAAACTAATACAAAAATTACGTGTTAGCTGCCAAGGGGAGAGTCCCATTCAGGTATTAACACAATATACAATAAATAAAAAAACACGTTTTAAACAAGAAAACAAACGCACAAACAGGAAAGAAAAATAATATCTGTAAAAAAACTAAGATACATGTATACAAATTGATAATTTAAATTATAATTTAACCTTGTTTTATCAAATATTTAATTAAATATATAGTTATACGCCAAAGAGGGGGTCAGTGGGCCGTCTCCCAGAAACTTTTTAAATATTAGTACGCACCAAAAGGGTTTTTTTACTACTTTTGGGGCTATAGAGGGCGCATGCGCCTTTCTCTGGAATCTCTCTCCAGTGCTTAATGCAACGCAGAATTATTCTATACCAGTGCTTCACAACGTGGGGAAATATGAATTTCTAGAGGGGCAATTTGAAAATTTTTAACCAAATTGATCCCCAGGTGGGGCATGGACCACCAGGTTTTATTTACTTTTCAAGAAGGATTTTCGAAAAAAAAATCAAGGACATGAGGGATATGGAAAATTTAGAAAGGCTTTGGTGGGGCATGGACCGAAAAAGGTTGGGAAACACCGTTCTGTACAGTATTTTGACACTTTAAAGTTGATCTTCGGCTGTTGATACGAAAGTTGTGTCTTAAAAATTTTGAACTGAATGTTGTTTCAAAAAAAAAAATTCGTCCAACTTCGTTATCATAGTGAACCACTTTCGAAACCCTCAATGACCACTTTTGGTCTAAAAAAACACCGATTAGGAACTACTGCCCAAGGGGAATGTCCTCCCCGAAAATTATTCGGAATTTTATGGTGTAAAAAGTAATTTTTATTAAACTGTTTCTTGGAGATTCCCGTACCTGGTACTCCTAGACCAGTGTTTCCCAACTCAGATAAGTCCGCGGACCATCAAGTTTAAAATTGGAACCTTCAAGGACCACCCCTTTATTATAGCTTTGTTCTACACCCTCACAAAATTACAAATGGAAATTAATTTCCCCCCATTAAGTATAAAAACTTATAGAATGCTCTGAATTATTATAAATTTTAAGAAAGATTTAATTATATATCTCAAACGAGTTAAGAGAAATTGTGTTTTGATTTAATTAAATCATCGTGGCCTACAAATTTGCAGCCGAATTTTTTTCACTAGAGCTCTTAATTTCACTTATTACACAAAAGTATTGTAAATAATTTAGTGGTGACTATTATCCTCACAAATCACTCTGCCAAAAGTCATCTCTCGTCACGGATATAATTCAATCTTTTCTTGTTCATTTCGCTCAAATTTGTACTTATTGGATTTTTTTGTGTTTCGCCGGGCCCCTCCACGGACCACCACATATGTTCGCGGACCACCGGTTGGGAACCACTGTCCTAGACCCAACATAGGTTCTGATATGAATTATATTGTCCACCAAACACCTGTTCATTCCTCAACTGACACGTCTTTTCACATAACCTTCCTCATTCCAGAAGACCCACGAGGTGGTAACGGAGCGGGTGGAGCGGACAGGGGGCATGCAGACCACCACCACCACCATCACTTGCACCAAAGATGACTTCGACGCCGCCTTCGAGCGACTCAATATGGACCCAGTCAAGTTCCGCTCGGGGGGCACGAGCGTCACGAGACAGATCATCTACACGGACAGCGCGGGCCACAGGGAGGTCATCGAAGAAACCGTCGAGACCTACGGGGATGCCAAGGAACTGGAAAAGGCCACGAAACCTGCGGTAATTACAAGCATTATTGCCTAGTAACAATTTTAATCACATTTTTCAATGCGATTCTCAGTTGTTTTCTGGTAGTCTTCGGTTGTCAAATGAGAAGCTATACCAGACGAGACAGCAACTTAAGTAAGTAGTTCCAATCGCGGTGTCTGAATTTTGAGTGAAATGAAGAACATCAATTTAAAAATATGTATATTTTGTTAAACCCATGTGTATATGTAGTGCTTTTCAATCACGATTTGCGTACCGAAACTCCTCCTAGCAAGCTCCTATTTCTCCTTCCGCATTTGTGACGTACTGCGTTCAAGAAACGTTACTGTCGAGTTTAGAAGCCAAGGGGTACAAGTGCAGTTTTTTTTAGTATTGGAGTTAAGTGCACTAAAGTAGTTGCTGTAGAGTCAGTACACAGCAACTACTTGGTGCACTTTGTAGTGCACTATATAAGTAGCATGAGTGCACTAAGTAGTTGCTGTGGAGTCCACAGCAATTACTTTAGTGCACTTTAATTCCAATACTAAAAAGACTATTTGTACCCCTTGGATTCTAGGCTCCTCAAATGAGTTTGTTCCTATACTTTAGGTCTGAATAAATTCATGTCTTCATTATTTTTTTAGTAAATTTATTTCTAAAATATATCTGTAAACAAATCCGTATTTGAAAACTACACACGGTGATTCAAAACTCATGGTGGGGGGAAATGATGAAAAGGAAAAGGGGTCCCTGAAGCTAACATTAGGTTTTAGAGTGAGGACAAAATTGCCAGAAGCAATGACAGGAGGGTTATTGTGGGAAGAAGGTTGTGGGTAAAAATTAAATTCCAGTGCCAATTTAAATTACTTATAAAAACTGGGTGAAGCTCTTTTCATAAAGAGGCCATATTAAAATTGACACGGTAAAATTGCCGTAATAACGAAGTTTTTATATGATAATTGGCACTGGAATTTATTTCTACCCCCAACACACACACATTTCTCCAACAGTAATTCATCTTTCATTGCTTCTGGCAACTTTAGTATATGCTCTAGCGCCTCAGGAATCAGGATTGCTTCTTACTCGGATGATTCTGAATAGTCCCTGTGTAGTCTACAATTTCCCAGAGTTTTGAATCATCCTGAAACAAATACCACACTACCATATAGAGTGGGGTGCGGTAAAATCGTTATAGTGGGGTAAAATTGATATAGGGATTGATTATAGCAGTTCATATTTATAAAATGTAATGTTTTTTGGTACACTGATTTTTCTTGAGATTCGAGATTAAATATAAACTGTTAAAATCCGTGTATTCATTTTATCCCGCTATAACCATTTTACTCCACCCCATCCTACTTAATGTTTCCCTTTACGCATAGTGAGAGTAGCCCATATATGTTAAAGAGATGCATGATTGCTGAAGCATGTTTACATGAAATATTATAAAACAATTTTGTTAAGTGCTATTGTTATATTTTTATGATTATAATTGTTTCACTAATTACAGCTGGGGAAGGGTGACAGCACGAAGACAGTTCCAGAAACGAGTTCAAAGACATTCGTGCAAAAGCTGGGTTTCGGGTCTCAGAAAAAGGCACCTGTGGAAGAAAAACCATCTTCTTCTAGCAAGACAGCAGCAGCAGCACCATGCAAACCCGTAAAAGGCGATAGGTTTGAAGAGGATTGCCTCAAGAAGCATAACGAATACAGAGCAAAGCATGGTGTGCCCAAGCTAACGTTATCTAAAGAGGTAAGTAATAAGATAGGAAAGAGGTATTAATTCTTAAAAACATTGCCAGTAAAGAGAATTGAATCGATTAAAATGAGTGTTATTACATTTTAAAATATGAGAATACCCAATAATTAAATTAAATTTATTAATCACAAAAAGTGCGACAATAAACAATTGCTCTAAAATAGGATTACGTAGGGTGAAACTCATGGGCAAAAATGATAGGGGGTGTAGATCGCGGAGCAAACCTGAGGTGAATAGGACACGAAAAGATGCCAGCAGAAGCAATATTTTTTTTTGTGGGCAAGCGGGGTTGGGAGTAGAAATGAAATTCCAGTGCCAATTAACATGTTTAATTTATTTTTATAAAACTGGAATCTTCTCTTTAAATGCAACAGTAAAAAAGTTATTATTGACGCATCTTGAAAACGACCTTTTAAGGACAAAAACTTTTTGAAAATGTTATAAATTATTTAAATGAAGATGGTATTGACACTGGAATTTTATTTCTAATCCCCACAACGTTTGCCAACAAAAAACAATTTTTCATTGTTTCTGGAAACTTTTGTCCGTGCTCTAGCGCCTCAGGATTGCTTCAATAAGACCGTCTTTTTCAGAGTGATTTTGAATGGGCTTTGGTAGTCATCATTCATGTCCTCTATCATTTTTGCCCATGAGTTTTGAATTACCCTGTACACATCCTGATACCTAAAAAACAAAAATTAGAAATACATACCTAAATGTTGAAATACATCAATAATCAATGAAAAATTACCAAAATTTGCATTTTAAATTGGAAGTATTTTAAACTAACATGACTCTTTTAAGAAATTCTTCTCTATTCTATCTTGTAGTTTATTAAATATTTTTTCTAATTCCGGCATATACAAATTCCTTAACTTAGAATTTGACGTTACTGTTATGTTTATAAAAGTCAACAAATAGCTAAATTTTTAAATTCAGTTGAGTTACCGCAATAATGTTGCTTATGTTACCGAAAACCGTAACTCACGCTACAATAGTTTTTTTGCATTAGAACAAAGTAAAACTGGATATTATTTATATTTAACTTGAATTATGAATTAAGATGCTAAAAATTGAAGAGAATAAAAAATTTGGAAGTTTTTAATGCTTTATTAGATCCGTAATATTACTATAACCTATTTTTTCGTAACTCACGCTACATGATATAAGCGTTCAGTTTTAATCATGAATATAAATGTGATAAAATAAATTTAAACACTTAATTTCATTTTTATTATAAAGTTTATGAGTATATTTAACAAAAAAATTGTAAAAAAAAATAAATTATTTTTTTAATTTGCAAAATTAAACATATCTTTTTCATTAGAAGACTAAACTTTAAAACAAGCAGTTCTGAAATATTGACTTTTAGATGCTGAGATTCCGATAAAAATTAACTTACACAAAATTTAAACTATGGAAGCACAAATAGATCAATACTGCATAGTTATTCACAAAAATAATTAGAAAATTTTATTTTTTTATTTTTAATGATCATGTCCCTGTTCATATGGAATAGCCCCTAATTGTTTTTTCAAATTTACTAGGTTTGTTCTTACGCTAAAGAATGGGCTGACAAACTCGCAGCGACAGACAGTTTTAAACATCGAACTGAGAGGAAATACGGAGAAAATATCTTCATGAAGTGGAGTTCTGATCCAAACCATACAGTATCAGGTGAACAAAATTTTAAAAATATAGAAAAAAAATGTCACAACATTGCTTTTCGAAACAGTTATGCATCCATACCTAATCAAGTAATATGGGAAAGAATTAGAAGAAATTCCATGAGAGATGGTTAGTGTACTCTTGCCAATGAGTTAATAAATGAAAAGTGACAACTAAAAATTCAGTTAGCAGGGACCCTGGACTCTTAATCAAGATAGTTATTTTATACTTTTTACTAGAACTAGGTCCTGTAGAACTTCAATTCAATTCAATTTCATTTATAGACATACAAATATTTACAAGTGAGCTATTTACACTTAGAGGATTAAAAAGCCCATTAAAGTGAAAAAACATGTTTAAATTATAAGGATAAGAAATAAAATATCCCTTTATTATTTTTCCGTTTATTATCTCTTTCCCTTTATTATTCAATATACTGCTTGAAATACCTACTACTTGAGTTAAATAACTGCCTTATTAAGGCTTAAATTATTTGATATTTTTAAAGATGGAGTTCCAAGCAGTTGACACTTATATATAATTAACATTTTAAAATTCAAAACCAGGTATGATTGAAGTCATACGCACTATCCTATAATTCACTAGAAAATTATTTCGTGGTATCAAAGTATTGCTTGAAATTTCAGGGGATGAAGCTGTAGACAGTTGGTACAGCGAAATCAAGGACCACACTTTTGGTCAAGAGCCAAGGAGTCTTAAGTCTGGTAAGTTCTCCAATTATTGATCACATCAAAATCGAATCCAGGATTTTTGTCTACGATCTGAGATCCTAAATTGTTTTCATTGCTTCGCCTCTTCATTTTTCAAAAGGGTTAATGGAAGTAGTTTCTTCAGGTGCCATGATAAATTTTTCTCACCCTAGAAAATCAAGAAGATTAAGTTCATATTAATTAAGAGATTTTTAATGAAATACATAAAATGAGGAACCAACTTAAGATAAGATGAATATATTACCTCTATAATATAACTCTCAACCAGAAGATAAAAAATACATCAATATTAAGTTTACCTAATCCTAAAGAAACTATGTATTTTGTTAGTAACCCTATTTTTACAGGCTTATTTCTATTAAACTAACACTACCTGATTTATAAGGGCAAAACTGATAAGGGGACGTCCGTAAATTAAGAGAGGTGTCTTTTCAAAATTTTGGATCCCTCCTCCCCCCTCTAATTCTCACTAGAGATTTTCTCTCAAACTTTTACATAAGTAAACTTCTTTTACATGTTTATATTATATTTATATATTTTGATTATATTTCCCACCACCACAGCAGATGTTAAATTAAAACTGGTTTAGAAAATACTGTTTAGTTTTTTAAAGCAGTAATCATTCCCCGTTCACTATACAGGGTTGATTCGAAATTACGTGGACAAACTTCGCATGGGGGTAGAGGGGACCTAGACAAGCATATTTCGCATAGGAATGGGATGTACCGCTAAAGAGCTAAGACCTAATGTAGTACGAGGACGTTACAAAAAGCGGTTTTCCCAAGGCTCGTTTAACGAAACAAAACATAATAGCATGAAAAAAATTATTGCACGAGGTACAAACAGTATCCGTACTACTTACATCATAAATTTAATAAAAATTGGACCACTTGCTAAATCGTGGGGTGAGTTTTAAAACGTGCAATATTAATCTTTTAAACGTGCAATATTAATCTTTTAAACGTGCAATATTAATCTTTCCTTGTATCGTCTACACATTTATGACCATCCTCACTGTAGAATATGTGACGCAAAGGAACCAATGAACAGAAAGCATCTTCATCGCTGCAAGATGCTCCACACTCTTAAGTCCGAGACCGCAAGATATTGGCGTGCGAGAGAGCTCATGGGAAGATGACCTCGGTCTCTTTGTTTAATTCACCTTTTGATGTTTTATGTTCTTTGTTATCTTTATGTATTCCCTGCCATTGGAAATAAAAAAAAAATATTTATCTTTTAGCCAAAGAATGGAGTTCCCTTAATGGTATTATTAAAAATTGATGATCGGGGAAGGAATTTTCAATGATCATACAGTTTCAATGATCAATGTATGATCATTGAAAATTCCTTCCCCGATCATCATTTTTTAAATACCATTACACTAATGTAAGGGAACTCCATTCTTTGGCTAAAAAATGAATATTGCACGCTTTAAAACTCACCCCACGATTTAGAAAGTGGTCCGATTTCTATCAAATTTATGATTAAGTAGTACGGATACTGCTGTACCTCATGCAATAAATATTTTCATTTTATTATGTTTTGTTTTGTTACACGGGCCTTGCCAAAACGTACTTTTGCAACGCTCTCGCACTACATTAGGTCCTAGCTCTTTAACGGTGCATCTGCGCCCCCCATGATTTTTTGAAATATGATTGTCTAGGTCCCCTCTACCCCCCTGCAAAGTTTGTCCACGTATTTACGAATCACCCTGTATATCGGTCCATCCACTGTAGACTACTGAACTGATTCTATGAAAAACTAGTTTTGCCAATCCACTCACTATCTCCGAGACTCTGTGGTTTGGAGTTACGAAATAACGTGATAAATGTTTCAATTTATAAAAACTACAATTTTTATATTATTCAGTGGTGACTGTTGTTAAATGTTTGAATTCCCATCTTAGATCATCTATACTTTTTCAGAAATATTCGTTGAGAATTTCATTTTAAAATATTATCACCCGGACGTGACAAGAACACAATATATTGCTTTAATAAAAACCTTTTATTGAAGTTAAAATTAACTAATAGTTTTAATACGGATCCACCTATTTATTACCTTACCTTTATACAGGTTAACTTTACACTAGAGAAATGCACACAAGAAGAGGTCCATAAATTACGTGACGTGTTTTATCCAAAATTTGAACCTCTCCCTCCCCCTTGGTGCAATTTATTTGTTAGATTTTGTTGAAACCCCCTCCCCCTCTTATTCTCACTAGAGATTTTCTCTAACACTTTTACATAAATAAAATTTTAAAGATGTTTTTTAGTTTGTTTCGTTTTGTTGACATGTCGCTTAACACACAAATTGCAAAAGTTTGGATGCAAATTCATGTTGAAATCAAAACTATGGTCTTACTCATTGTAATACTCACGAATAAAAAAAAATAACAGAAAAACGTACCATTTTCTAAACTAAAAGTAGACGTGAGGTTTTAATTGACTCTCTGGTGAGATTTAATGAGATTTTTCTGGAACCCCTCCCCCCTTTCTGACCTCACATAATTTATGGAAGTCCCCTAATTGTGTTTAACCTCATCTAAAGAAAAAGTTCTAAGTTTTACTGATAGGAGAAATATGAAGTGGCTTTAGTCAATGCACTTTAAACTCTTTTCATTTAAATTACCTTTAATCCTTAAAATCTTTGCAGGCCCTTAACTTATAACGATTGGCCAATACGTTCAATCAATGGAGATGATAGTTAAGTTTCATTGGAAACATAAGTTTGGCTTTTACCAATCAGACACAAATTATAGTAAAAGATTAACATTAGATTGAGGTTCATTTTATTCATCGAAATTAACTTCGCCTTTTTCGTGTTGTAAATGGAAATCAACCCTAAATGTACTGAAAAGAGATTAATAAATATGATGTATTGATAAGATGATACTAAATGTACTGATAAGAGATAAATGATGCAATAAAGGATGCAAAAAGAGGGATGAAGTAATAAGAGAAGGTATGATGAGAGGAAAAGATGCGAGAGGAAGAAATGAGGCAGGGAAAGAGAGAGGGATGAAAACGAGATGGATGGATGAAGAAGGAGGAATGGATAGAGAAAAAGATGCAAGTAGAGGGAAGAGAGAGAGAGAGAGAGAGAGAGAGAGAGAGAGAGAGAGAGAGAGAGAGAGAGAGAGAGAGAGAGAGAGAGAGAGAGAGAGAGAGAGAGAGAGAGAGAGAGAGAGAGAGAGAGAGAGAGAGAGAGAGAGAGAGAGAGAGAGAGAGAGAGAGAGAGAGAGAATGAAGAGGGAAAAAGTAATCCATGGAGAGAAGAGAAGGATTGAGAGGAAGATGAGCAAAAAAAAATTGAAGAAGTGAGAAAAGGCAAGGAGAGAGGGATGAAGAGGTAAGGTATGCGAGAAAAGTGATGAATAGAACCAAGGAGAGAGTATTGAAGAGGGAGGATAAAAGATAATTGATGAAAAGAGGCAAGGAGTGAGTGATGAATAGATAGGGATGGCAAGAAGATTGATGAACAGAAGCAAGGAGAGAGGGATGAAGAGGAAAGATGCAAGAAATAGATGAAAAGAGACAAGATGTTAAGAGGGGAAAATATGAATAAAGGGGGAGGAAGTGAGTCAGGGAGGGAAGCATGGATAAGTGTTTGATCATGTGTTCTTTACTTACCTTATTTCTTCTTATAAAGCTTACTTCTTTTGCATTTGTTTTTATAACATAATACTTTAATTACGCTTTTATGCTTTACTGAATTATTCTTTTAAATTTCAGGACATTTTACTCAAGTAATATGGAAAGAAAGCAAAAGTTTAGGCGTCGCTTGGTCAAGAAGCAAGTCCGGCAAAATTCTGGTCGTTGCCAACTACGACCCTCCAGGGAACTTCATCGGAAAGTTTTCGGAAAACGTCCCTCCCCCTAAAAAATGATGGGACATCAAACATTCTTTTTATTTTTTAAATATTATTCTTGATACATTCCAATGTTGTAGCATAAATGAGCTGATTGTCATAAAAGGAAAAGTGTGCAACTCAAAGAAATATGTAAAACACAATAGACTTTTATTAACTAATTGGGCAATCCGATCCAGAATTTTGAACTAATGAGTTTTATAATACTAACACTCCTACTCTTATTTAAAAAATATTTTTAAAGCTTTACTAATTAAAGTAAAAACTGTGTATTTCAAAATATCAAATCAAATAGTAGGCAGTATTACCTTATAAAAATATACAGGGTGTTCATTTCATGATTTTTATTTAGAACCAACGTCTATTAGGGTCTGTAAATTAAGGTGCACCCCTGGTAAGTAATTATGTTGAATCCATTGACGGTTTACAGGGCCTCTAGCGGTGAAACATGGAAGATAAAATATTAATTAAAAAACTAAAGAAGACAAAAACAAAAATTTCAGTAAGAAAATGTTTGAAATATCATACAAACAACGAACGCACAGAAAAAGTTTTAAGAAAATAGCTTAAATACTCGAAGAGAAATATCAGAGATTTCAATGAATTTGAATTCTAATATCAAAGAAATGGCGTAAAAATTGTTGATTCTGAATTTTGGACAGCCCCCTTTTCAAGGATTAAAAAAAGTGATAACTTTGAGCGTTAAAGTGTCCTCGAATTTTTTTTTTCTGTGAAAAAATTCCTCATTTCTCATTAAAGTTTTTGTTCTGTCTCCTTTAGTTTTTCAATTAATACACCAACTTTCACCTCTAGCACGATGCAAAAGCCGTCTCATTGAATTCCAGAATGATCACTTACCTAGGGGTAGACCTTACTTCCATGACCATAAAAGACGTTGGTTCCAAATAAAAGCCGTGGAACGGACTTTTGAAACACCCTGTAAAGTTTGCAAATCCTCCAAATCTCGTTTTTAATTAAATATGAACCTAAACAACAAATAGAGAGTAACATATAGATTAAAAAAAGAAAAGATTGCACCTTTGCTTCTTCAATGACAATCCTAAGGTTACTTTAGAACTAAGTTTCTTAGATATTAGAACACAGATGTTTTTTTATAAATTCCAACTAAAATAATCCTCAAAGGATTCTATATAATATAGCTTCCATTACAGAATATACGTGTTTCCTATAATGTTCTTCATATCCATATTACCTTTTCCTGTATGGTGGTTAGATTTAATGCCAAAGAATAGATAGAAAATGTATTTATAAAACATTTGTGATAGATAAATGTTTACGTTTGACACATTTCAAAGGTGGAGACTAGTATAAATTAAAATAACCTACTTTTTAAGGAGAGAAAAATTTTTTTTTTCACAACAATATGATTAAATATCCTTCTCTGATCATCCCCGACTTATACAGCATTAATATTATTATATTATTAATAAAATTTTTGTCACCAGTAAAAAAGTTCAACAAAGAAATATAACTAATTTGAACCTTTCGTTTCACATTTGATTTCCGATTTCTGACAACGTTAAATTCTTAGCAATGTTGAGATTTTCTCAACCTCTTACAACTTTGAAATATCTATGTTGTCTCCTACTTTGACGTGTTTCAAAATTGAAATTAAAGAAAACATTTCTGGTGAAGATGATTTGTTACTGATTGTTTGTTGAGGATTTTTTTTCTAAATAGCAAAATAAGACTGAAAGAACGAATGTTAGTATTTTTGGAGGGATAATATTTCTCTTAATTGGTTTTTTAAATATTTATGAAACTAAAATGAGCTTACGAAAATGTTATAGTGTAACGTTTGGCTGAATGTTTAAAGTGGCCATTATTTTTATTTATAGAAGATATTTATGAATAATTATATACTCTATTTATTGTACATAAAGAATTTTTTCATTCATATTTGTTATTAACATCTTTGGTTCAACAAAAAATCTCTATTGAACCTGAATAAAAACTACTTAACTATAGGCAAATATTTCCAGAAAACGGTTGGTAGTAAAAAAGAGATAGCTCAGTTGAGACAATGAGTGCTGTAAAACGGGATGAATCCCATGGGTGAACAATCATACGAATGACAATGAAAGTTAATTGATATTATAATAATATAATATAATGATACTATAATTAAATCGTCGGTTAGAAGAAGGGAATAAGTCCAAAAATTACAAATTGACTTCTTGTGCGCAAAAAAAATTTCCAAGATTCGCTCTACACATGAGTGAAAAGAGGAAAAAAAAATAACTACCCCCTATATGCAGATATAGCCCCTTGAATTTACGAAATCAATGTCCATCCATTGTATTTTTTTTATTAAACTTGAAAATAAAATTTGATTTGAATTTAAATTGCGTTTTTCTTTTTTTTTTAACCAATGAATGTTTGACTCCATTGATAGCGCCTTAATGACGCAGTTTCATAATAATTTTTAATTTCATTCTTCTTAATCTTTCTATCTTTCACTTTTGTACTGTGAACTAAGCAGAAATATAATTTAATTGTCAATTTAAGTGGTTTTTAAGATTTTCGTTCAGTTGAAATTTCTTAAGGTTGAAGAAGGAAATAAGTCCATCCTCTTTTTTTAACTGTAAAACTTTTTTAAATACACTTATAATTTTTTTGATGATTGTTCCGTATTCTTAACAGTGTCACGATTTTCCTGTAAAAATTTGGTTTCTATAGGATAAAAATTCCAATACTTATACAGTTTTTTCTTTCGATTTTCTCAAAACTTCGTTTTTGGACTTATTCCCTTCTTCTAACTGACGATTCAATTACTATAATAATATATGATATACTATAATAAGTCATAACATATGAGCATGTATTACTTGTTCATATATGTTCCCCTCGTCAATATTGATTTACAAAACCTGAATAAGAAAAATAACGATTTTAAACGGATTTAGATTAAAGATTTTCTGATTCACCCCTATCTGCGGGGTGAATGGAAACACCATCAAAATTAATAAAAAGATATTTAAAATGTTTACAACGTTTTGTTTTTGCCAAAATCGAAAGAACAACCATGACCGAATATTCCAATCAAATCATTTCACAAAAAAATACTTTTAACACTTATTTTTACGTTGAAAGTTGAAAATTGTTCCGATTCACTTCGTTTTACAGATTGCATTGTACCTATAATTTTGTAATAAATATTTTACTTTAAAAATGAACATTCCCCTTATTTTACCGCACTGTGTATATATATGTTACGGGCAATGAGATAAATCTGGGCATTATTAATAATGTCCGATGTGAGGCGGGCAATGTAATAAATTCAATGGCATTTATCAATGAAATATATCACTTTGCCCGCCTCCACTCGGGCATTATTAATAATGCCCAATTAATCACTTTGCCCGTAACATATACATCTTAAACCAACTGTTTTTGGTAAATATGCCTAAATGAAAGTGATTTTGTGCCTTACAAAAAAAAATATTTATCTTTTTTTACTATACATATTAAAAATACGCTTTCTATCGTTATTTTTTCGGAATGTCTAAAAGGGATCTCTAGCTCAGAGATGTTATAACTTTTTTGGGGTATTTTATTCATGTGTACTTTTACTATTCATGCTAGATTATTGCAGCTTACGCAGAGTTCCTTTCAGATACCATTCCATTGTTAAAACTTTATTATCAATAAAGATTTACATTAGAATTTGTGTTTTTTTTCTGTAATTGGCTGATGAAATGCTCAATTTAACCAGTAGAGTAGTTTATTAATAAGGTTACCCCAATGGGTTGAAAACGTTAAAATTAGTGAAAATATCGATATTTGATTTACTATCTCCTTACAATCTATGAATTTTTAGCTTTCAAAACCAATTTACAGTTAATGTTAACAGATAAAGTGAAACATTTAAAACAGCCAAAAGTGGAAACTTAGAATGTTTTTTTTTTCTCATTTTGTTCTTTTTCTACAAATTTGGATTTTTAAAACGTTATAACTGTATTAATATTTCACCAATTGGACTGAAACTTATACTTTGTAATGCTATTAAGAGCCCTATAAGCTGTTCTATCTATTTTCGATAAGCTGTTCTTAATTACATGTTTTTAAACCTTAAAAAGTTTAGTTTAAGCTCTCAATACGTGAATTAGTGTCAATAAGTCTAAGCATTATTATAAATTTTAAAAGAAAAATATTTTTTTAAAAGTTTTTTTAACTTCACAGATTTTTTGTAAAAGGCTCTTTTTTGGCTTTTTTATGCTAAAAATGACCTTCAAAAAAATTTCTGAAGAAAAAAACATTATTTAGTTTTGTTTTACTTACTGTAAAACTCAAAATAAGTATCAAAAAAATTCCATTCAAAGCTTTTTAAAAATGTTGTTGCACTCATTCAGGAACCTATTCTTTATTATTACCAGTAGAGGAGAGTAAATTACTTTATTAATATTATTATTAATTTATTTACTTATAATTATTAATAGTTATATCAAACACAAAAATAAAAGAAAGATGTGACGTAGACGAAAAAAATTGGAAACGAGATATTGGTATTTTTAGAGGGTTATAGGTAGTTTTATAGTCGTTTACTATGGTTTTAAAAATGGAAAATTTTTTAATCTCGGGGGAGCAATAATCTCAAAATCTCTTTTGAATGAAACATGAAAAATGATAAAATGCCCTAATACGCCCTTGATTTCAAACAGATAAAATAAAGACAACGATTGGATTATATTTTATTTTACCATACTTTACGAAAACGAAACTCAAATCCAGTCATTTTTTCAGTTTTACGAATGCCATCTATCGGTCAGATAGGGCACTTTTGGGACTACCCTCGTATGGCAAATGCATTTAAGTGCCATGTCATTAGGCAGTGGTTCCCAAGCACAACTCGGAGAAGTCCGCGGACCACTAAATTTATAATTGGAACCTTCACGGACCATCCTGTAGTATAGCTTAAAATCTTTTACCCTCACAAAATTGAAAGATGAAAGTTTATAATCCCTAATAATTAAGCGTGTAAATTTATATGATGCTCTGATTGAAATTCACTCTTATGAAAATTTTATTGTAATATTTTGTTTTGATATGGTATTGTGGCAACACAGTCATGACGGACATATTGGTGACTTGGCAAAGAATGTACGCAACCAAGATTATCTAACAATGGTATTGTCTTTGATGGATTTCTTCAAGTAACTTCTTCTCAAGTAGTTTCTTCAATGAACTGCCATTTTGAAAGTTTGCAATCCTGCTCTGTGCTTCAGCCGTTCTCCCAACTTCTTCAGGTAATTTTTAGTGTTTTCCTTGAGAAACCCCTTACCAGCAATTAAATTATGTCGGATGATGAAAAGACTGAACCCAAAACTCCGTCGCATAAAAAAACAGCAGCAACTCCCCAGGGCCGTGTGGTAAATTTACCCAGTGTGAGGCAAGTCCTAGAAATGCCGCCCCTTATGTATTTTTCCTTTAAATAATTGATACTTCAAATTAATTAAGATTAATTAATGTAAATATTTAATTAAAATTAATCATAAATAACTTATTGATTAGTAATTAATTATATATATTTAATTTGTAATTAATGATACATAATTAAGTCCCCCAATAATTCTCTAATTATGGGGGAATTGCGTTGTAGCTTGTAGAAAACTAACCAATTTCTAGTAATATAATTAAATTACCATTAATTAGTTTCAAATAGGGCAATTATTTTTTACACGATTCAATCCCCTTTTTTTAAGCAATAAAAGCAACATTTTGTGATTTTCATATACACTGCATCCTTGATAATTCAAAACTAACGAGAGAATTTCTTTCCTATTTATGTTCAAAAGAGCCCCATTTGAGGGGTAGATTTAAACACGCATTTCATTTGAACACATGAGTAAATTATTCAAAATTCATTTTTAGAAGCAACAAATTTATCGTACTTTAAAGTTTAAATTTACAGCAATCAATGAAGCTTGATATTTAGCACTTTTACGTTTCCCCCCTTTAAATATTAGTTTTTAATACATAAAATGTCTAGCTAATTTAAAACCTTTAAGCTAATTTTTAGCTAATTAGCTATAATTTTAGCTTAATTTTTAATAATTTAAACCCTAGCTAATTTTTAATGCCTTTTATAGAATAATTTTACAACTATTTAAAAATAAATCACAATGTAAATTAAAAGAAAATATTTCAGATAAACGTCCAAATATAATTTTTGAATTACCAATAATACGTAAAGAAATCTATCGCAAGCATTTTCTTTATTTAGCTCCTAAGTTATACAATAGTTTACCATTTGAGTTGCAGTCGGAAAACAATTATTATCATTTCAAGAAAATTTTATTTACATTTTTAATTGAAATTGACGATATCGATTTATTTTTCCACATTTAGAAGCGAATTTACTTTATATTTTCCAGTTTGTCCAGAATGTTTAATTATGTATACTTGTATAAATTTATGTCTTGTGTTCATTTCCTAGTTCTAAATCCTTATTTGTTTTTTATCATTTGTGTTTTGATTTTTGTAAACTATATTTTTTTCCTATGTCATGCAAGTAGTCACCAATACTGGCTCTGTTGCCTCTTGGTGACCAATTTTTATTTTGTAAATTGTATTTTTTAAAAATAGATAAATAAAATTATTATAAAAACGTATGAAAGTGTTTAATGTGAGAAAAATTCTAATAATTATATTGCCCATTATAAAAAATCAGTGAGAAAAATTTTAAGATCTTAATTTTCTTCAGTATTTAAGGAAAGTGAACTAGCTATCTACTCAATACTCATCTCCTGATAATAGATATTAGATATTTATTATAAAATATAGAATAAATATTTTTAGAAGGATATCATGGTAAATACAAAGAATGTTTTGTACAAGATTTTCTAAAAGTTTCTAATCAATCTTTTTTTTAATCCTAACCAAAAAAAAAAAAAACCAATTCATTTAACAGTTCGCTTTAAATTTACTAATTTGAAAGAATAAATCAATTTATGTTTCTAAAATGTGGAAAATTATAGATCACTAATATATTTCAATCAAATAAAAACATTTTATAATTTTAATATAGGTACTGTGAAATAAAAAGTATCTTTCTATTGGTTTTAAAAGTGCTTAGAGAAATAAGTGCATATAAACCCGGCTAATATTAAAGAATATTAAATAAAAATATTTTATTCAGAAAAACATCACCTCAGAAATAATCATTATCATCAAAAATTATTAAACTAATTTTAAATTTAAAGATAACTAAAATTATGTATTTAATATATAAAAATAGGTTCCCAATCTGCAATCAAGAAAAGGAACTAGATAGATGATTCATATGATCTGTTTTTAAGTGTTGCACTTTTTTGTTTTCAGATGTACTACATTATGATCTACCATTAAAAATTTTAAGGTTATAAAATGACAGGGAAATCGGTGTTGTTCTAATGTGCCCCTAATTTACAAAATAAAACCTAATTTTCCTTTGTCTCATTTTTAAAATCCTTAAATTATTTCTATTGCAATGCTTTGGAATCGGTATCAAATTAGTTAACTACTGATAAAATTATTTATTCTATTTAAATATACACTACTTTATATTAATTCAATGACAAAATAGTTTTACTTTAAATGCTAATACATAATTTTCCTATCCTATATAGCTATAGTTTAAGCTTTAAATTAAATTATTATTGATAAATGAAAAATAAACATATTAACGCACAACAAATTAGACAACAAGTTCTTTTTTCTTAACACGTTGACTGTCATATGAAATGCATTCAACTCGCACCTTTTGAGTCCAAGATGCTTCGTGATCGTGAGTAAATGACTCCTTTCCTAATATAACTCCCGTTTCACACAGTATTTTTCTTTTGTGGCCACAGGCATAACTTTTTTTAAAATTTCGACAGTCAACGTGTTAAAAAGTAAATCAAAATTTGATACAGCAAATTTTCCGATTTACAGAAAGATCTGGTAAAAACTTAATGAGACTAATTTACCATTAGCTCAATAGAGACGGTCTGGTCTTAGGTTACAAATGTATTCAATCCGTTCGAAACTTCGTGATAGAAGTGTGGAAATAGTCCCTTTTCCCCCAAGAGAAACAGTTTTTTATGCAAGAACTCTCAAATACCGTGAGGTCATTATTTTCTTTTTTAATTTCCCTAATTTCGTTTCCCTAATTAATGCGATTGACAGAAACTCAACTTACCCACAAAAAAAGGTAATCCCTTCTGAAGAAAACCTATTTCCACAATCTTGGGCAAAAATATAATAGAAAGACAAGTATGCGTATGACCCCTGAAAATCCCAGTCAGAAGGTGGAATGGGATCTCTGTCGTGACGTCAATGAACCAGACCAGAAATTATTTATGTTTTGACACCCCCTCTCTGTCTTTTCGCGCAAGGTCACGGTAGTTAGTGTGTCCCTTTTCTCTCTGCACCCACCTCACTTGTTTTTCTCAATCACCCCAGATGCATGAATAAAAAGTCCCTTAGCGGAGGGGGAGGTCCCCTCCGCTCCCGTCTTCTGAAGCGTGTTTGACAGATTAAGTATGATGGGTAGGGTGTTTCAAAAAAATTTTTTTTTGAATTTCCCAGATGCCCCCCCCCCTCAAGTTGTTACAAATACTAAAACATTATTACCTGCAAATTTTCAGGTCTCTAGGACGATTTTTGACCCCCGCGCCCTTCAAAAGTAGGTTTCCCATGTTAAAGTATAGGGAAAATATTGAAAATATCGTCATTTTTGGTTCTTTTCAATTTTACGAGCCTGAACGCAGTCAATATCGAATTAAAACCTATACATCATCTTTGGGACATCATTGCCTCAAGATCCTATCGGAAAAATATTCCATGACACCTACTGGGGGGTAATTACACGGGGGTGAAAAGCGAGCTTTCACCGAAAAACGAGGATGCTTGCCGGCGCTTGCGGCGGGAGCTGGATGAAGGCCTCTCATGGGGGGTCCAGACACAACTCCCGCCAGATGGGTTCCAAATGACCAGGTACCTTAGGAAAAAAGTTCAATAAACACTAAAATATGCTTTTATCCAGGTCCCTCCGCAAACGCCGGCGAGCATAACCAGTACCCGCGGCAAGCATCCTCGTTTTTCGGTGAAAGCTCGCTTTTCACCCCCGTGTAACTACCCCCCAATAGGTGCCATGGAATATTTTTCCGATAGGATCTTGAGGCAATGATGTCCCAAAGATGATGTATAGGTTTTAATTCGATATTGACTGCGTTCAGGCTCGTAAAATTGAAAAGAACCAAAAATGACGATATTTTCAATATTTTCCCTATACTTTAACATGGGAAACCTACTTTTGAAGGGCGCGGGGGTCAAAAATCGTCCTAGAGACCTGAAAATTTGCAGGTAATAATGTTTTAGTATTTGTAACAACTTGAGGGGGGGGGGCATCTGGGAAATTCGAAAAAAAAAATTTTACCATAGACTTTCGAAACACCCTAATGATGGGTTGGTTGGATGGGATGTAGTTAAAAGAATGTGGTTTTCACGGGAAAATATTTCTGTTTTCCTACCACAAAAACGTGTAAACAAATTGCAGAGAAAGCTCCTTTAGAGTAAAAAATAAAAATTCCAGGGGAATTTTGCCGCCCTCAGAAAAATGCCGCCTGAGGCAGCTGCCTCTTTGCTTCATACCACCACACGGCCCTGCAACTCCCGTTCCGGTTTCGGTGCAGCCTTATGGCCGTATTCACCACTAACTTGACCTAAGGCTAACCTGGAATCAAGCACTCTGATTGGCTTAAAACCTGTTTCCTTTTTTCAACTACCAATTAGAAGTGTTGATTCCAGGTTAACCTTAGGTTAGGTTAATGGTGAATACGGCGTTAGCTCGAGTTGCATTCCGAGCGCCTCCATTTTGGGAATCAGATCCCGAGACCTGGTTTTTGCAGCTAGAAAGCCAATTCTTTCTCGCTGGGATAACGGACAAAGTCACAAAATTTCACTGCGTGGTCTCTGCAGTAGACAAGAATGTTCTCTCCACTACCTCCGATCTAGTCCGAAAACCTCCGGCGGATGATCGTTACTCTGTAATCAAAAGCGCAATCATAAAGCAGTTTGCTCAATCACAAACTGCACGCCTTAAACTTTTACTCCAGGATTTGCAGTTAGGAGACAAACGACCATCCATGCTGCTGCAAGAAATGAAAAGTTTGTCATCTGGTAGACTTGATGACATCCTGCGGGCACTCTGGATGCAGCGCTTACCAGTCAACGCCCAACAGATTCTGTCCGTTAGGAACGACAAGGATCCACTGGACAGTCTAGCAGAAATGGCCGACAAAATTTGTGAAGTGGCGGCAGTTCCTCAGGTTTCCGGCGTAGCTTCGACGGAGAGAGGGCCTTTAAGTGCATCAAACCATGTCAGTTTGTGGAAAACTAGGCGGCTCATTTGTTTTCTCGGCGGCAAATGACGGCCAGCAAAGCAGCCGACTTTTTGTATACGACAAAATTTCTGGTTTTCGATTTCTTGTCGACAGCGGAGCCGCGGTCAGCTGTTTTCCTCAAAGGCTTTCTCCCGAAAGTAGTCCAGCTGAGCTAACCTTATATGCCGCAAATGGGTCGAGAATACGAACTTTTGGATCTAAAACCTTTGAACTAAAGTTTAATGTGGAGAAAAAATTTCCTTGGAGTTTTCTGGTCGCAGAGGTTTCCCATCCAATAATTGGGGCAGACTTTTTAAGGCATTTCGGGTTACTTGTTGACGTAAAAAATAACTGTTTACTTGACAAGAGCACAAATCTTGTCGCAAAGGGTTTAGTTTCTCCCGGACCAACCTTTGGTTTGACCATGGTTTCCAGTCACACCCCTTTCGCTGAAATAATTTCCAAGTACCCACAACTTACCAACCCTGTCTTAAATCAGAATCCTAAGCCCCATTCGGTCACTCATTGGATTGAGACTAGAGGGCCTCCAGTTTATTCTCCTGCTCGACGCCTGTCGCCTGAGAAGCTGCTGGCAGTAAAGAAGGAATTTGGAGAGCTGCTTCGGCAAGGTATAATACGACCTTCAAAAAGCCAGTGGGCCAGTATTATCCACCTTGTACCAAAAAAACCAGCGGGGTATCGCATCTGTGGGGATTTTAGAAGAATTAACCATGTTACTATTCCTGACCAGTATCCAGTGCCTCATATTCAAGATTTCACCCATACACTCAGTGGTAAAAGCATTTTTTCAAAAATTGACCTAGTCAAAGCCTATCATCAGATCCCGGTCGAACCGCAAGACATACCGAAGACCGCTGTCATAACACCCATACGTTTATATGAATATACATGCATGACCTTTGGGCTACGGAACGCAGCTCAAACTTTCCGGAGGTTCATAGATGAAATTCTTCGCAATCTGGAATGCTGCGTTTCCTATATTGATGACATCATAGTAGCCTCTGACAGCGAGGAACAGCATAAAGCCGATTTGGAGAGAGTTTTTCAGCGTCTGGTTGAATACGGTCTCGAGGTCAACCTCGATAAGTGCGTTTTCGGAAAAGAAAAATTAACTTTTTAGGTTTCCTGGTTTCTAAGGATGGAATAGAGCCCCTGCCTGAAAAGGTAAAAGCTCTACTTGAATTTCCCCTACCAAAAACGATCGAGGAATTGCGTAGATTTCTTGCTATGACTAATTTTTACCACCGTTTTATTAAAGGCGCAGCAAAAATGCAGGCTTCTTTGCATTCACTTGCAAAGGGCGAAGGAAAGTGCAAGAAAAAAGATAAGTCTGTCATGGACTGGACTGAGGAGGCTAGATCAGCATTTCAGGCTTGCAGGGATGCAATTTCCAAAGCAGCACTTTTAGCACATCCGGTACCTGGAGCTCCTTTAAACTTAGTAGTCGATGCATCCGATTTTGCGGTAGGCGGAGTCTTACAACAGGTGGTAAACGGGCAGGTACAGCCGTTAGGTTTCTTCTCTCGGAAGCTCATTAATGCAGAGATGCGTTACAGCTGTTATGATCGAGAGCTGTTCGCTATACAGGGTGTCTCAAAAGGTCGAGTACAAACTTGGAGGGATGATAGTACTCATCAAGACGAACAAGAATTGGTATAGAAAGGGGGGTCGCAAATGAGTTTTAAGGGGTGAAACCCCGGGGTGAAAATCAGCAATAAAACTTGCATATTAGTGCAGGAAGAGACACAATTGTTCGATTCCGTAATTTTTTACATCAAAATAATAAAACTCGTATTGCAAAAAGTAAATTTAACTGTAACTTTTTCAAGAAGTTTTCTTTTCGTAGCGAAAGATTTATTTCGATCAGCCTTCTTTTTTAATGCATGTTCAACCAAAATTGGCTACTTATTAGCCATTTGGCGCAATTTTTTTTCCATTCTTATTTTATCGTTAAAATAGTGGTAATGAAACTCTAAGATTTTCCAGTTTTATTTTTACAGTAGTTTTAAGCTACGTTGTAATATTTAATTATGAGTTTTTATTTTTAAATATTTTTAAGCTAAAAATCTCAGAAAAGTTGAAATTCCAATGTGAAATTGATATTTAATTGAATAGAACATACCCTTCATAATAATCCACAGACCCTTTCATAAATACATGAGTACTCATTTTATTAGGTTTACCCGAAAAAATAATACTAATCTCGAAAACTTTTTCAATGCTTAAAAGCAATAATTAATTATTTAATATTATTAAAAGGATAATTAAAATAATAAATTTAATCCTTCTTCCTTCCTCCTCGGCTCTACAGTCCATGTAGGACCTTGACCTCCCTAATAAATTTAATCAAGAAATATAATTATTTGTAAATTTTAGATGAATACCTATAAACAAAGCCTACAAACATGTATTACAAGTGATTCTAGAAAATATTTTAATTTTGTAAGCAGTTTCTAAAATAGTTAAAATAATAATGATAGTATTTAAAATGTGCAAACCTCGGAATTACTTTTATTCACGGCAAAATGTAGAAACTAAGGGTCTTTCCACACTTGAATCATGAAGAATTCGAAAGGTGATTTTTCCATTAGACGATATTTAGCAAACTTAATGAATCCAAACTAATTTATTAAATTATTAAATGAAGTCAAATTGCGTGGTCAATAAAAACCGAAAACCTTATCTTTTGTAGTATTCAATGTCTTGCTTTGATTTAAAAAGGGAAATTTTTGAACCAGATGAATTTAGCTAAAAAAAATAATGTAATTTACAATAGAAAAATAGAATTTTTTTTTATGGATGCTTTTCTTTTAACGTTTTCAGTTTTTTAAAGAAATGTCACAGACTCAACTACAGGGTGTTTCACAAAGAACTTCCCTGGTTTTAAAAATTAATGAAAAATAGACAAAACATGATAAAAATACGCCGTCTACTGCAATGTACTTTTTAGACCTTTCGATTCAGAAATCGTTTCTTCCGTAAATTTTATTTCCCTATACTGTATGACAAGGATTTCAAGGACTCCTTTTCCTTCGTTTCACAAAATCTTGGGCTGCCATCTATTAATTTTTTTTTTATCTACCGATTTTAAAGAAATAGTGTTAAGAAATTCTTTGGTCTAAGAAGTAGTACATTGCAGCAGACGGCGTGGCGTATTTTTGTCTATTCGTTAGTTTTTAAAACCAGGGAGCTCTTTGTGAAACACCCTGTAAGAAAATGTAATGAAGACTTAAATTTTGTATGAAACATTTTTTAATAAAAAAAAAAAAAGAGTTTTAATATATGAGCATTTTAAACAGTTTTATTCTTTAATGTTCTTTAGATGCGACAACATAACCGTTATTCTCATGACTAAATTATTAAAAATTCAAGATCGTCAAATACACGGTCAAAAATGAGTTCGAGCTCGGCCAATTTTGTATCCCTGTGTTGTGGAGGGAAGAAAATGGAGAGATGGGGCCAAAATTGGTCATCTCTCCTGGGAAAGAATGGCATAGCGCTTTCGAGGACAAAATAAATGTTTTACCCCAGGAGCTTCGTTATGCCCTAAGACCCTAGAAGGGGACAGTAATGCCTATCGTCAGTACACAGACAAAGTCATTTTAAAATTAATTAACATAGTGGTGACTTAAATAACACTAGTTTCTTGTAAAATTAATTCTTTTTCAGTGATGTTTCACCTCCCTCCCCAAGCGGCAATCTACCACTTTTAAAATAATTTTCTCTTGTTTATTATCGCTATGAAACCTCTCAGTACGACAGCTAGCTCGATAGCAGTACTCATACGTTGCTTATGAGAGCTAGTTACGATTGCTCCATCCAGGCCTTGAATTAACCTTTGGGTGTGACGCTGCCGGCAATTTCTTAGCCTAGAAGGGATAGCTTTTCACACAAGGCTAAGGCTGTACGGACGTTCTTAACTTTAAAAGTTGTGCATTAATGGCCACAAGCATGGAAAGGTTTTGGCCATTCGTTACTTGTGACCATGGATCCACATGTGATTGATATTTTGGATCCATGAATCACTTTATTAAAAGTGGCCATCAAATCTATACCCTAGATTAGATCATAATATTGAACTAATTTTGTAGGCTTTAAAGCAAAATCCTTTTACTGTCCACAAAGTTACTTTTAATCAACTATCTAATTGATTTCGAAGATGTTCATTTGAATTGGCTGACCAATATTTTTTAGTCTAGAGTTGAAATCCTTTATAAAAATAACTAAATTAGTTTAAATTTGAAGTATCTTAAATTTTTGAATCACAAAAATGTTAAAAGCTATTCATCTAGATTGCATAGCTGCGAATCTGATGGAGAAAAAAATAGGAGTACTTTCACGGACTACATATGAAAGCCCACCCATCTATTTTTCGGTCACGATTTAAAACTTAAGCTACTTTTTTAGTTAATATTTGAACTACAAAGCACAAATAATTCAGATAAAAAAAACCTATGAAGAAACAAAAACAACATCCCTCTTAAAATTAAAGCTTTTTCTGGAAAAAATAATTTTAAGAAAGAAAATGTAATACTGAAACCTTATTAAAAAATTAAGAATAAGCAAACGAAAATAAAAGACTAATTTTAAGAAATGATGCATTGAGAGACCTTAAAAAAATTTGGTCTAGTTCTGGTTGGATTTTTGCTATTTGTAATTCTTTGTTTGATATTAAAACTCTTAAATTAGTTTTATTCAAATGATAGATTTCTCTCTTTGTTTTCTATTACTTTCGTAATTTTCCAGCTAGTAGTGAACAATTTCATCAAAAACAAGCTTTTAAAACTAATGACATCAACACGAAGGAAGAAAAACGCGATCGCGACCGTCAAGTTGTTTTTTCAGTCCACCATAGCAATGCACAAAAGCCAACTTTACAGGAAAAAGTACGGAAACATAAATGAAAATTCGTTATCTTTCATTGAAATTTCGGACTGTAATACGATTTCAGGACTTTCACATAATCAGTAGACACCTTGGAATAACTTTAAAGAGTTTAGAAATTAAAATAGCTTTTTTACGATTGCAAAAAGAGTATTTTTAAAAAATCGGAAAATCGGAGTTTTTAGGAAAAAATCGCATCATCGAAGAAGAAACTAAAAATAGGAATAACTCCAATAAAATCGGAGTACTTGGCAGGTATGAGATAGCACGACGTGATCTTATTTCTAAGTTTGGCCTCTACGATTCTCTTTAAAAAACATTAATAATACCTATAATGCATAGAAATTTGAGTTACCTACCTTAAAAATCACAAAATAGTATTTGGCGATCACGGATTGGCGATATTTTTTTTCCTGTCGAATGCAATAGTTTTACTGGTGAGAAAACTCGCTTAGTAGAAGAAGTTATAATATTTGAAGTTGTTTCACAAAATAACTACGGGAATCGAACGATTGTGTCTCTTCCTGCACAAATATGCAAGTTTTTTTGCTGATTTTCACCCCGGGGTTTCACCCCTTAAAACTCATTTGCGACCCCCCTTTCTATACCAATTCTTGTTCGTCTTGATGAGTACTATCATCCCTCCAAGTTTGTACTCGACCTTTTGAGACACCCTGTATATTCTGCCGTCAAATACTTCGGTCACATGATAGAAGGTCGCGAATGCGTGGTCTATACTGATCATAAACCACTTACGTTCGCATTCCAACAGAAAGGCGATAAGCAATCACCGAGACAAATTCGGCACCTAGAGTTTATCAGCCAGTTTACCACATCCATCAAGTTCGTTCCAGGTGTTCAAAACACAGTTGCGGACAGTTTTTCTCGCATTTGGGAGCTCGATTTGTCAAATTCAGGAGGTGTAGATTATGACCTTCTTGCGGCGGCACAGAGCAGGGATGGGGCATTGCGATCTCTCTTGGATACAAATTCCGGCCTAGAGTTTCCGGCCAAATTCCGGCCTTTTGCTGAAACAAATGATCTAGAAACTGAAAAAATTATCAGATCATTGGATGACAAAAAATCCCCTGGTTATGATAGAATAACATCTCAAGCCCTAAAAATTGCTGCAAACTATCATATCTCGATCATCACGAAAATCATAAACTTATCCCTCTCAAGTGGTACTTTCCCTGCTTCCCTAAAAACAGCTTTAGTTGTACCTATCCATAAATCTGGTGACACAAATGATTTTGCTAATTACCGACCAATCTCTCTTTTACCAATTTTCTCCAAAGTTCTTGAAAAAATTGTACACGCCAGACTTTATGATTATTTAAAGACTTTTAATATAATTTCTGAAAATCAATTTGGTTTCTTGCCGGGTCTCAGTACGGAAAACGCGCTAATAGAATTTACTAAATATACTTATAATAGTATAGATAAAAATAACAAAACAGCAGCTATTTTCTTAGACATCTCAAAAGCATTTGACAGTGTGAATCATGGAATTTTAATTGACAAACTATCTTCAATCGGGGTTCGAGGCAAAGGACTGGATTGGTTCATTTCTTACTTAGCAAACCGAAAACAGTTCGTAAAATTGGGAAATTCTAAAAGTAGTCTATTAAACATAAGGTCTGGTGTACCGCAAGGTTCAATCCTTGGACCTTTGCTTTTTATAATCTACATAAATGATTTCTGCAAACTAAAATTAAATGGTAAAATCATTACCTATGCAGATGATACTGTAATTCTGTACTCATGTTCTAACTATAGTATACTACAAAATAACATAAATAGGGATCTTCTGACCATTAAACACTGGTTTATTTCTAATAAATTATCAATAAACGTAAATAAAACAAAATTAATCAATTTCAGTATCTACGGGCCTCCTGAGCATCTTCATCTATGTTATCATGTTATTAACTGTAAAGGTCTTAATTGTAATTGCCCCCCTCTTGAACAAGTATCTTCAATAAAATACCTTGGATTAAATGTAGACTCAAACCTTAAATGGAAATCCCACGTTAATTACCTAACAAATAAATTACGCTATATTCTACACAAACTTTACTTCATAAAAAAGATAATAAATAAGAACTTTTTGCTTCAACTTTACCACTCCTGGGTAAATTCAATAATAAGCTATGGTATTCTAGCCTGGGGTGGGGATTACTTACAAAATATAAATCCAATAATTAAAATTCAAAATAAAATCATTAAATTTCTAAGCAGTAGTAACCAGTTCCCTTTAATTGATCTATACAAGAAACTTAACGTTTTACCAGTTCGTCACCTTTTTTTCTTTAAAACAATAGTTTATTTTACTAAGCAAGCAAACGATTCTGACCTACGAAATTTAACTTACAATTTACGTTCAAGAAACTTATATTTTGTACCAAAAGCTAAAAAAGAAATACTATATAAAAATTATGTTTATCTATCGCCTAAGTTTTACAATATTTTACCCAATGATTTAAAAACAGAAAAATCCCCTATTAAGTTTAAAAAACTACTAAAGCTTTTTATTTTTACAATAGAAAATATTGAAGAACTTTTTTAAAAAAGAAGGAATAAAAGCTCTCTAAATTTTAGGTTAGTATTTCTGAAGCTTGCCTTGCGATGCCACTATATTATATATTGTATGTGTATTATCTAATGTGTATGTGTACTATCTATATGTATATGTATATATGTATGTTTTTTTATTTTTATTGTTTTCAAATACTACTGCTTTTGGTTGCCCATATGGGTTTCTGACCCCTTGGCAACTCATATGTCTTCCTGTTGTTTTTTTCTTATATATGTGTCTGTTTGTTTCAATTATTAATGTGTATGTTGTTGTTGTTGTTGTAAAATAATAAAAATGTTAGTTAAAATGTTAGTTAGTTGAGGCTGGTAAATTTAGGTTCTTCTAAAGTTTATTGCGATATTTCAACTGGTCATCTTCGTCCGTATGTACCTAATAATTTTCAAAAGAGTATTTTTCAGTTTTTGCACGGACTCTCCCACCCAGGGGCTCGAGCAACTCTAGACCCCATCAGAAAAAGGTTCGCCTGGCCATCAATGTCCAAAGATGTGAAGCTTTGGTGCAAGAACTGCATCGACTGCCAAAAATCAAAGATACAGCGCCACACTGTCACGCCGACCGGTTCTTTTGGTCTTCCATCAGCACGGTTCGCCCACGTCCATCTGGACATCGTTGGGCCTCTACCACCGTCCAAAGGATTCGTCTACGCCCTGACCTGCGTGGACCGTTTCACAAGATGGCCGGAAGTCTTCCCTATGACGGACCAGACGGCGAATACGGTTGCTGTTACTTTCAACTCTGGTTGGGTCGCGAGGTTCGGCGTGCCGGAGACAATCCTCACCGATGTGCCATGCCACGGAGCGGTGGGTGAAAGTGTTGCCTACGGTACTTTTGGGCATCAGGTCAAGTTTGAAGCAAGACATCGGAGCCACCACAGCAGATCTTGTTTACGGTTGCTCAATTAGACTGCCCGGAGAATTTCAACTGGCATCTTCAGACGCTACTGCACAGCTATCGCGAAAGGATCTTCTAGGAGAGCTGTGGCGTAAGATGCGGGAGTTGAGACCGGTACCAGCTGCTAATCACGCCGCCAAATCTTCCGTGTTCGTGAGCAAGGATTTGGCTCACACAACGCACGTATTTGTACGCGTTGATGCCGTGCGGCGACCACTCCAGCAGCCGTTTAAACATGGTGGGTGCTCATGAGGACTGTTTAGATAACTGTAAAAAATTAGCTTACAGAGTAAAATTAAATTTAACATGTATTGCTGCAAGATGTATTAGTGAAGCACATGTACCATACATTCCGAATTGTTTAAAAGAACTGGTATTTTTTCATCAACCCTATTTAAGAACAAATTAAATGTAAATGCATATGATAAGTATGGTTTGGCATGTAATGCGTATTTAAACAACAGTTCTTTCATGAAATTTCCGAGGAAAATTAAAAGCATATTATACACCAAACTATCTAATGAATCTGTATTGAGACAATTAATTTTCAAAAAGAGTAATAAGCTTTTCAAGTATTTATTTTTTCATATTGTTCCGAATCACTGGATCTCTTGTTTTTTTCACATATTACTTGTGATACTTTTGAAATGTTAAATGAAGACCAAATTCGATTAGTATTAGCAATAACTGATCTGAAAGGTAATTCATTACTCCATTTCGCTGTAAAAAATAATGACATTTCGCTGGTTTGTTCAATTTTATTTCATGATAGATCAATGGCTAATGTTAAAAATTACAAGGGTAAAATTCCAGAGCAATATAGTAAAACTTATGATATGATTTTAAATTTCAATTCGCATCAATGGTATAGAAATGTTTACATTTATGATAGCGAACACTATTTTACACCGTCACCTGATCCATGTAAACAAACATGTAAGCACATTTATATCCAGACGTTGTAAGAGCAGTAATCGAAAAAAAAAACCTTGTGAATTACAAGATTTTTTTCCATTGATGATTCATTTAGTTAGTCTTGATAGATCAAAAATTATTGAAGTATGTAAATATATAACTGATCCTTTAGGCGATAGTTTATGGCATAAATATGTAAAGTTTAGTGAATTCAATTTAATTAGAAATATGTTGCCTGGAATATTTGAGTGTCTAGACAAATCAATGATTAATCAAAGAAATAGTTTAGGTGAAACACATTTTCACCTAGCTAAAACTGCCGATTTGAAAGAATTACTTGATAAACATGGTGCTCATGGGGACTGTTTAGATAACTGTAAAAAATTAGCTTACAGAGTAAAATTAAATTTAACATCTATTGCTTCAAGATGTATTAGTGAAGCACATGTACCATATATTCCGAAATGTTTAAAAGAACTGGTATTTTTTCATCAACCCTATTTAAGAACAAATTAAATGTAAATGCATATGATAAGTATGGTTTGGCATGTAATGCGTATTTAAACAACAGTTCTTTCATGAAATTTCCGAGGAAAATTAAAAGCATATTATACACCAAACTATCTAATGAATCTGTATTGAGACAATTAATTTTCAAAAAGAGTAATAAGCTTTTCAAGTATTTATTTTTTCATATTGTTCCGAATCACTGGAACTCTTGTTTTTTTTCACATATTACTTGTGATACTTTTGAAATGTTAAATGAAGACCAAATTCGATTAGTATTAGCAATAACTGATCTGAAAGGTAATTCATTACTCCATTTCGCTGTAAAAAATAATGACATTTCGCTGGTTTGTTCAATTTTATTTCATGATAGATCAATGGCTAATGTTAAAAATTACAAGGGTAAAATTCCAGAGCAATATAGTAAAACTTATGATATGATTATAAATTTCAATTCGCATCAATGGTATAGAAATGTTTACATTTATGATAGCGAACACTATTTTACACCGTCACCTGATCCATGTAAACAAACATGTAAGCACATTTATATCCAGACGTTGTAAGAGCAGTAATCGAAAAAAAACCTTGTGAATTACAAGATTTTTTTCCATTGATGATTCATTTAGTTAGTCTTGATAGATCAAAAATTATTGAAGTATGTAAATATATAACTGATCCTTTAGGCGATAGTTTATGGCATAAATATGTAAAGTTTAGAGAATTCAATTTAATTAGAAATATGTTGCCTGGAATATTTGAGTGTCTAGACAAATCAATGATTAATCAAAGAAATAGTTTAGGTGAAACACCTTTTCACCTAGCTAAAACTGCCGATTTGAAAGAAAAACTTGTTAAACATGGTGCTCATGAGGACTGTTTAGATAACTGTAAAAAATTAGCTTACAGAGTAAAATTAAATTTAACATGTATTGCTGCAAGATGTATTAGTGAAGAACATGTACCATATATTCCGAAATGTTTAAAAGAACTGGTATTTTTTCATCAACCCTATTTAAGAACAAATTAAATGTAAATGCATATGATAAGTATGGTTTGGCATGTAATGCGTATTTAAACAACAGTTCTTTCATGAAATTTCCGAGGAAAATTAAAAGCATATTATACACCAAACTATCTAATGAATCTGTATTGAGACAATTAATTTTCAAAAAGAGTAATAAGCTTTTCAAGTATTTATTTTTTCATATTGTTCCGAATCACTGGATCTCTTGTTTTTTTCACATATTACTTGTGATACTTTTGAAATGTTAAATGAAGACCAAATTCGATTAGTATTAGCAATAACTGATCTGAAAGGTAATTCATTACTCCATTTCGCTGTAAAAAATAATGACATTTCGCTGGTTTGTTCAATTTTATTTCATGATAGATCAATGGCTAATGTTAAAAATTACAAGGGTAAAATTCCAGAGCAATATAGTAAAACTTATGATATGATTTTAAATTTCAATTCGCATCAATGGTATAGAAATGTTTACATTTATGATAGCGAACACTATTTTACACCGTCACCTGATCCATGTAAACAAACATGTAAGCACATTTATATCCAGACGTTGTAAGAGCAGTAATCGAAAAAAAAACCTTGTGAATTACAAGATTTTTTTCCATTGATGATTCATTTAGTTAGTCTTGATAGATCAAAAATTATTGAAGTATGTAAATATATAACTGATCCTTTAGGCGATAGTTTATGGCATAAATATGTAAAGTTTAGTGAATTCAATTTAATTAGAAATATGTTGCCTGGAATATTTGAGTGTCTAGACAAATCAATGATTAATCAAAGAAATAGTTTAGGTGAAACACATTTTCACCTAGCTAAAACTGCCGATTTGAAAGAATTACTTGATAAACATGGTGCTCATGGGGACTGTTTAGATAACTGTAAAAAATTAGCTTACAGAGTAAAATTAAATTTAACATCTATTGCTTCAAGATGTATTAGTGAAGCACATGTACCATATATTCCGAAATGTTTAAAAGAACTGGTATTTTTTCATCAACCCTATTTAAGAACAAATTAAATGTAAATGCATATGATAAGTATGGTTTGGCATGTAATGCGTATTTAAACAACAGTTCTTTCATGAAATTTCCGAGGAAAATTAAAAGCATATTATACACCAAACTATCTAATGAATTTGTATTGAGACAATTAATTTTCAAAAAGAGTAATAAGCTTTTCAAGTATTTATTTTTTCATATTGTTCCGAATCACTGGAACTCTTGTTTTTTTTCACATATTACTTGTGATACTTTTGAAATGTTAAATGAAGACCAAATTCGATTAGTATTAGCAATAACTGATCTGAAAGGTAATTCATTACTCCATTTCGCTGTAAAAAATAATGACATTTCGCTGGTTTGTTCAATTTTATTTCATGATAGATCAATGGCTAATGTTAAAAATTACAAGGGTAATATTCCAGAGCAATATAGTAAAACTTATGATATGATTATAAATTTCAATTCGCATCAATGGTATAAAAATGTTTACATTTATGATAGCGAACACTATTACACTAGTACGAACGTATACGCAAAGGAATTTTACATGCTAAAACGTATTTTAAACGCGTTCGGAATTTTTGTCTTTGTCTCTTCATTCGTTTTTCAGGCAGCCAAGTCACGCATCCGCTTGACAGTGATGAGAAATTGTCCAACGCCGTACCTCTCGGCCAACTGATTACCAGTTGTTCCTTTTTGCCGACTGCTCTATTATATTTAGTTGATTCGCTAGAGATAACACTACGCTCATCAGCTTGAGCAAGCTTCTTAGTTTTTCTTGGGAAACATAAGCTGAAGATAATGGGATTATCACTTAGTTTCTTCAAGTTTTAATAATACTTTAGACCCTTTTTTATGAATAAGAGGAGCCACGATTTCCCATTTTGATGGGCTTGTTTTATCAAATTAATAATGAAGGAGTCATTTTAAAATATAAACTTTGGACTTCACCTTCATGATTTTCATTCTTAGGTGGTTGTCACCGATTAGATTGCGATGCGCAAAAATAGACCGGCTCTGTCCGGGATCCCCAGTCACAGTAGGCGGGATAGGCGGGATCCCATGAGACAAGACTATTTTATATCGATATGCTCCTGAATCAGAAATTGAAGACGCTCAACTGGTCGTTCCTGACGATGCTCCATCAGTATTATTATTATTGTACCCAATCAGTCAATCTATAATTTGAATTTATAAAGGGAACCGGGCACTTAGGATCTTTTAAAAGCACTGCCACCGAATCACACCAGTTGCTGCGAACCATAAATTGGACCCTATAGCCGAATGGGAAACAACCGCTTTTCTCCTGATAAATAGAGGCTCTGTCCGGGATCCCCAGTCTCAGTAGGCGGGATCCCATCGACACGGACAGACCCCAACTGTCTGCTACGGGTGCGGACCAAAGTGATCATCGCAGTGGCGTGGATTGTCAGTCTTGGAGTCGCAGCATAAAAGATGGAATTATATCCCTGTCTATGACTCTCGGCTGGGTAAATTGTGGGGACCCTTCTGACGCAACAAGTGTAGAGTTTTTAAAGGCTAGTGTTGAGCTTTTAAATGCTAACCGTCTAAGCTTGACTGAGGAAATCGGATTCCCTGTTATCAACTGGAAGGAGTTGACCAAAATACTCACAGAAAAGCTGGATTGGGATAAAAGAATGGTTTTCGTCATCAAAAATCCAATATTAAATTCAAAAACAGAGGTAATTTTTAATGAGGAAAACCGGTAATGTCCATTTCCCAAACTCCAATATTCCTGTGGGTTGTGTAGGTCAACCAGTTGTGTGTTGTCAGGGGGCCGGTCACTCAGGATGTCCCTGTCCAAACTCGGGTTGGGAGAATATTTTATTAACGGCTCAGTTGAGAACGGCTGAATCGGTACTAAACCTTTTCAATAGGCATCGTTTTCATTTAGAAAAAAAGGTGGTTTTTTCGTTCCACCCTATTGCACACATAGTAGAGGATGAAATTACTAAATTGCTGCATGTTTTTCAGTGAACATGATGGATAGACATTATTCTCAGTCTCACTTCTGACTGTCAGCATCGTCTTTGGAACGGCGCTTAATGTATTTGTAATTTTCTACAAGAAAAATCGTTTGATATTTTGGGACACAGATTTCTCTTCTATCAGTTCTATGGGGGGAACTGCTTTGCGATCATCCAAGTTCAAGACTCCATCACAGGTTCCCAAAATAGTTATGAATTCTTTTGGTGTCTGCTAATAAAGGTTGTTTTCAACTGCAATTTATTTCTCCTGATTGGCTCCATCGTAACAGACTTCAAAGTCCAAAAGGTGACAAAAGTGATAATCGCAGTGGCGTGGATTGTCAGTCTTGGAGTCGCAGCATAAAAGATGGAATTATATCCCTGTCTATGACTCTCGGCTGGGTAAATTGTGGGGACCCTTCTGACGCAACAAGTGTAGAGTTTTTAAAGGCTAGTGTTGAGCTTTTAAATGCTAACCGTGTAAGCTTGACTGAGGAAATCGGATTCGGAGGAAAGTAGTTCCTCGGCCCACCTGCTGCTCACCCCGCTCAACCCCAATACGACGTCGTCATTGGACCCAGTGAGGACCAGTTTGATTGGTGAATTTTGCGTCTACCTAGGAGGTGGCTATTCTATAAATATCCCAAACAGTTTCGCAGGCAAAACTATATTTGTTTTGCCAGGCAATTTGACAATATCATAAAAAACCGCTTTAATTTCCCTCTCACTATGCTGGAAAATTAATGCAAGGGGGTTAAAGTGATTAACTCTCACTTAAAATCTCTGGAGTGAGGGGATGGTACTGGTTCAGTTTTGTAATGTTGTAGTAGTATGGGGTTTTTTTTTTTTTTTTTTTTTTTTAGGAAAACGCTATTAACAATTATGTGTTCAAAACATATCGTTCAAATTTGGAGAACTATATAGAACCATTGATTGCTTTAAATGATCATAGAACCCAAATTTATGATTTGATTCGTAATAATCAAATGTCATTGCAGAGATTGCACAGATTCTCGAGCCGGCAGGAAATAAACCCGAAAATAAACAAAATTTTCGATACAGAAGATAAGATGAAATCCCCCCAACACAGCGTCTACATAGGAAATTGGTATGCTTTGGAGGTTAAGATTTTTTTCGTAAATCATATTATGTCGGATTATTTAAAACTGTCGACGGAGACGTCAAAAGTAGAATGAACGTGCCGCTAACACAACTTAAAACCTTCTACTACAATGAGAGGGGATCTTCCAGAAGAGCTTGAAATCATCATCGTCAACGGAGGAAGAAGCGTTGGGACTTCTCCACCAAGGTATAATGTCATATTGGGTAAGGATCCAATCACTCCCAACATTATTGAGGACTATTCGATTTATTTGGGAAACGGATTTTCACTTCAAGTAAAACAGTTTAGGAAGCAAAACTACCTGTGTTTTAGCAGGAAGAACCGCTTTAACATCCCGATAGCAATGATGGAAAATATTAGCAAAGGTGTGAAACTGGTCAATGCACACCTTAAGTCGTGCGAACGACTTGATATCAACCCCTAAACTTCAAGAACATTCAAAATCAACAACATCCGGATCAAAATCTAAAGCATTAATTCAAGGAACATCGAAAAAAAATCCACCTGAAGCTATCACCCTAGATGAGGAGGATGTAGTTCCTCAGCCCACCTGCTGCTCACCCCGTTCAATACGACCTCGTCATCGGTAAGGAGGAAATTCACGAAGAAATTAATGACTATTTACGATTTCGTACAGCCAGAGCTAACTGCATTTCTTTATCTTCTGTTGCGGTGGCTTTCTTAACGTTTTTATCGTCCGACCGAAAAATAATCTATTTCACAGAAAACAATGCCGAACCGCACCGTTTAAAGACGTACTTTGCCAATTTGGGTCTCAAATGCCAAAAGGAGGAAGTGATTACAGAAGGGAGGAACGAATGGTGGAAGATTGCGACTAGGCTATGTAACCGGCATGTTTTGAAAAACGTTGACGTGTAAACAGGGTTTGCTACAAAACCTTGTTCTTCGTCATCGGGATGTTTACGTTTGGAAAGAGGACGGTGAAGAAGGGAACGAGTCATGTTTTATCGTTGACCAAGGGACCGATCGAAATTGTTTGTGTTTTTTGCCCCCCGTGACCAAGAGTACGGTGGTTCAACGTCCAGGCCGGGGACATAGAAGAATCCCCGAGGGATATGTGCCACCCCAACATACTACTTACCCTCATTGCTTGTTAAAAAGGCATCCCCTATACCACCATTTTCATCAATTTTTTAAAGATTGTTTTCCTCTGGTTTCACCTTATTGTGTGAAACCTATGGAGCATTTATTAGTTTGTTTATGCCCCTATTAGATCCCAATGAAGCCCTTATGCTGTGCCTTTGTACACCCAATGAACTGTTCTTCAGGAATCCCGTTCCTTAACTCATCTTCTTCATGGCTAGGAATTTATATTTATAGTCCCTTCTCGAAATCAAGACGACTCAAACAACGATTCGTTATTTTACACTTACAAAAAGTTGTTCTCAGACACCCAAGCCTGGAAATGTTTTCAACAACTGGAAACGGAAATCGTCTACCTAAACAAAAAGGATAACTCAAATCACCATCAACGGAAAAAAACACTTTGTTCCTCGTCAGGTGGCAGCTTACGGAAGAAGAAGAAGGATTATTTCGGCCAGAGGACCGGGAATTGTATGAAACTGCAATCCTGGAACCTTTTAAAATGTATTGCGTTCGGGAGGGAACGACGTACTTGATAACAACTGTTGGAAAAACCTGCTTCAAGTTTCAAATTGTAACGAAAGTGGCTGCGGCCCGCCATTCGTTTTCGGAGCCGAAGGTTTTGCTCGCGACAATGCCGTTGTTGACGAATACATAATCCCGAACGATGATCTGACCCTGATGGTGTGGTCTCCCGGTGACACGGAGAATGATGAGTCGGTCCCTCCCGAGTCTTCTTCCTCGCCGCCTCTCCTCCATTCTCCCTTAAACTTAAACATTGTTTGTGATAGCGACAACATATGTGAGAAAGATTACGTGGAATGCGTTAATAATTTTTTTAAACACGCAACAACAGAACGAGAGCTTTGCGGACTGGAGTATGGAGATACCCTCCCGTGTTCGATGTAGAGATGGAGGACAGTACTCCGTTCAAAAAACAACAACAACAACTATATCCGGTTCTGATGTCTTCTCCCTATGAAATAAGAAATAGGGAGCCAGTGTGTTCTCCCGCGAACAGACTAGTGGTCGTGAGGGGGATGATAAATTTTCATACCGAACAGTGCGGGTGTTCGGTAGAAGACTCAGAAGATATCGAACGAGCTCACGATTGGGAAAAGAAAAGAACGAAATTCTTTTTCTGAACCATCATCGTCACGAAGGAATATTTGGTAAGGATCCAATCACTCCCAACATTATTGAGGACTGTTCGATTTATTTGGGAAACGGATTTTCATTTCAAGTAAAACAGTTAAGGGGACGCGGTACCTCTGTTTTGACAAAATTACGAAAAAATGTTTTTCATCAAAACTAATCTATATGCATCCGTCTATCATCCTATGAATTTTCAAAACTTTTCATTGAAAATTATTCCAGTTGTAGTGAATTTCATGATTGAGAGTATACACTTCTCTATGGCTATTGGAAACTTCAAGGTCGTTTTTCTCAGAACCACTGTTTCAGTGTTTAAAATGCTAAGGCTTTTTATCTAATGGACCAAATCTCTTGAAATTTTTTCTGGCAATTGCATTTTCTGGCAATTGAGCATGCTTAACAAAAATTTGTATGGGTTTTTGGATATTCATGGTAGATTTTTTTAAAACAATTGCTGAATTGTGAATTTTAGCATTTTTAGGTCTTTTTTGACTAGTGATTCAGGGAAAAATCATTTTCAGTACTTAAAATGATATGATCCTTAAATCAATACAAAATTTTGTTGTGCACAGTTTAATGTCTTTGAATACCAAATTTTATGAATGTAGGTCAATTATTGTAGGAGGAGTAGCATTTCAAAAACACCTCTTAAATTTTAGTTTTTGCTAAAAAAAAAAAACTCATAAAATTTGAATTTTTAGTTATTTTAAATTTATAATATATTTAATGTAAGGGAAATAAAATAAAATAAATAGCAAAGCAAGCTTCAGCTAGAACGGCGTTAAAAAAGACCCTTTCCTCCTCCTCGCTATCCACAGGTAAAAAGCGGCTTAAACATCGGACCTTTTACCCTTCAATTATAAATTATGTACTTCACAACTAGCTGACCACGTACAGCTGTACGGCAGTCTCGACCGCAGGTGGTACCGCTTCGGCGAGGCGATTCAGTGCAATGTCTGCAACTCCACCAACAGTACCGTGCGCCGCGTGCGAATCACACTCGTGCAGTACGTCCACGATAAGAGCTTCAAAAACATCGGGGGCCCGGATCTCGCCTGTATCAGGTCTTCACAGTGAGACACGCGGAACATGTTTGCCCTCGATGAGGGACTCGAGCGTGACCTGCTGTCGCCCTCGACGCATTACAATCCTTGCGGCATTACAGTCAGCTATGAGGCCAAAATAAAGGCATACCTGAGCATATTGGACAGACTTGTAACGCTCCGGTTGCCCTACAGGTTACTGGAGGAAGTCTACGAAGGTGGATATTGAAGCCTCTGTATCAGATCTTCATAGTGTGACACGCGGAACATGTTCGCCCTTCCGTCGCCCTCGAAGGGGGACTAGAGCGTGACCTGCTGTCATCCCGACGCATTACAACCCTTTCGGCATTACAGTCAGCTACGAGGCCAAAATAAAGGCATACCTGAGCATATTGGACAGACTTGTAACGCTCCGGTTGCCCTACAGGTTACTGGAGGAAGTCTACGAAGGTGGATATTGAAGTCTCTGTATCAGATCTTCATAGTGTGACACGCGGAACATGTTCGCCCTTCCGTCGCCCTCGAAGGGGGACTAGAGCGTGACCTGCTGTCATCCCGACGCATTACAACCCTTTCGGCATTACAGTCAGCTACGAGGCCAAAATAAAGGCATACCTGAGCATATTGGACAGAGTTGTAACCCTCCGGTTGCCCTACAGGTTACAGGGTTGGGTGCCCTCTTCTACAAGGTGGCTTCAATGCTCGACCCATTCGTCTACGGCCTCTCCTTCAAGGAAGAGTTCTTCCGCAAGCTGCTCTGCAAGTCCCGGAACGAAGGGACGCTCAAGCGGGCCATCTCCGAGGAAGACCTCTCGAACCCCACCCTCGAACCAGACGCGGTTCCTCCACCCCCTTTGAAGACCGTCAGTGGGGAGGTCTTGCCGAAGATGAGGAATTCGGTGACCAATTTCGCCAATAAGGAAGTTGAATGATTTTTTTTTTGATTGATAGATTTATTATTCATGCAAATTCATTCTTTCATTCATGATTCTTCATGTGATGTGACGTAGAATTTCATTGGACCAAATTGCGTTTTGAAGAGCAGCGACTTTTTTGCCTTTCTACAAAAAAGTGAAGAACGCCCCCACTACAGCTCTAAATATATATGTTACGGGCAATGTGACAAATCTGGGCATTATTAATAATGCCCGGTCAATGTAAGGTAAGGAGCGAATTTTAAGTGACTTTGCCTAGCAATGCTAGTATGACTTATTATTATTCGTCAAATACTCAATCTTCTTATCGAACAAAATTAGCCATGCCTCTTTTACTGAATGGACATTGGGAAGTTGCTCTGTCCATACTTGGTTTAATATTAAATCCAGGTATTAACAACTTTTACTCTCTCAATTGTGAGAAAGAAGAAACAGTTGAGACGGCGTTGCACGAATACAATCTGTGTACGATTCCAAAGATATTAAGAAATTTTGGATGGGATATTAATCTCGAGATGAAAAATATTGTAGGAAGAAACAAAATTATAATTTCAATTACTACGAAGAAAATAGTGTAGTCACTTTAGTAATTTTGGATAAAGTGAAATGGTAAGAGTTTGGAGATTCGGAAAAATCTGCTACATTATTTTATATGTTACATTTAGCAATAGAAAACACAACTATAAAGGATTCTAAAATATTTAGATTCAGAGTGTTAGACATACCCCTTACAAACATATCATTTGAGTTAGTGAATAAAATCAATCGAAGTCTTCTAGAAATTGTTGTCAAAAGATAAGGAAGATAAAGAAAAGATAAGTGCACCATATAAAATATCCAAGGCTTTTCATGTTATTAATGAATATATCAAAGATTTGATTTTAGAAAATGATAAGTTTTTTTGATCGACATAAAAGTGACATGAAAAAGCGGACATTCGCAGTTCTAAAAAACAAAAGAAATCCAATTAAAATACTCGGCGAATGTTCGCGCTCGCATTCGCGCGAATGTGTGGACGCGGAGTTAAGATAATTAGCCTACCTCCCTCGTTGTGACCTCCTAGAGTTTTTTCCCAATCATGCCTCTGCGAGCGACCACATCGACCATAAGTTCAAAAGCATCAATCTTAAAACAAAAATGTACGTTGCAACAGCTCGAAGAGGGAGAGTGCGCACAGAATATCCGCTTTTTTTGAAACGGGGGGATAAAATTAAAAAAACTATGTTCCACTATATAAGTCGAACGATGTTTCCGAAGAAATCATAGTAACTTCTCTACATTCCAAAATCTTCCAGCTCTGCATTCTCCCTCCGTTGAATTAGTACCATCGCTGATGATTAGGCAATCCACAATCCGATTCGCATCTCTATCCCCCTCTACAACATCTCAGCAATCCAATGGCTCATGGTAAGTAATAGTACTTTAAATCTTGTTTAAGACTTTTTTTTTTAAACTAGAATTCTAAAAAGTTTTTTCCTCAGAGAGGAAGAGGTTATTCGAATTCACAGATAATGAAGAGGACGATACCTTAATCCAGCCCATACCATTAACCCCACAAAGGAATTGCTTGGAGTTAAGCATTTAGAAAGCAACCACCCTCGCTTCCCTCCATTCAACATAACTTTAGGAAGAGGATTGTCAATGGAATTGAAAGAAGTCAAGGGGGAATTTTACATCGGATTGGCTAAATATTCGGGAGGGGAAATAAGAAACCGCTTAAACGTTGCTATAAAGCAACTACCGGTTTTAATTAAAGCGTGCGAAGCAATGGCCTCGCACATTGCCCACGATCGCTGCCGTACTGATGCCGCCGCTACTGGCACTTCTAGGGATTGCTTGATTTAAGCAATTTAGAAAGCAACAACCCTCGCTTCCCTCCATTCAACATAACTTTAGGAAGAGGATTGTCAATGGAATTGAAAGAAGTCAAGGGGGAATTTTACATCGGATTGGCTAAATATTCGGGAGGGGAAATAAGAAACCACTTTAACGTTGCTATAAAGCAACTACCGGTTTTAATTAAAACCTGCGAAGCAATGGCCTCGCACATTGCCCACGATCGCTGCCGGTACTGATGCCGCCGCTGCTGGCACTTCTATAGGAATTGCTTGGATTTAAGCAATTTAGAAAGCAACAACCCCCTCGCTTCCCTCCATTCAACATAACTTTAGGAAAAGGATTGTCAATGGAATTGAAAGAAGTCAAGGGGGAATTTTACATCGGAATAAATTAAGCCCTAAAAATTTTCATTTTTTTCCGCATTTGTCAAGTATATTTCGAGGTCACAGTTTTTAAAGCAAAAAGATTAAAGTGACATGGAGACTTTTCACACCTTGAAGGAAACAGGCTATTTGAAATTTTCTATAAACGTATCCCACATTTGATACAGTAGTTCATTAGATCTTACAAAAAATTACAAATTGAAATGTCGTTTGCAAAATTTAAACTTATATGCAAACTCTATTCACATCACATACTAACGCCTAAATTAAAACTACTTCCATTCCCACAGGTCCGAAGAGGATTACGAACTTGCAATGGAGAGAATGAAATACCACCATAGCTTGGTAACAACAACCGCTTAACACAACCGTAATCATAAAAAATATAAAAACTAAGTCAAATTTCCTTCTTTACAGCCAACAGACAACCTTCAACATCTGGCAGCCATGGCCCTTTTTAAACATATGGAGGATACAAAACAAAATGTGAACAGACTGGAACCTCCCAAAAAAATAAGAGAATACCTGCTCTATAGAGCAATTCACTATATAGTAGCCCAGTTGCATAGAGGACCACAGGCCCGGGGTTCCAGCCCTTCATCCCTCCTGTGTCGATAAAATGAGTACTTAGGGAAATCGAGAGGAGCATCTAGAAATAAACATATTTTGTACCTCACCCTCATATTATGTCTTTTATTCGCACATGATTTTCCTTTTCAGCTACTCTTTCACTACTAATAATCAAAAAAAAAAATTGACAGTGACAGCTTAACACAACCGTAATCATAAAAAATATACAAACTAAGTCAACTTTCCTTCTTTACAGCCAACAGACAACCTTCAACATCTGGCAGCCATGGCCCTTTTTAAACATATGGAGGATACAAAACAAAATGTGAACAGACTGGAACCTCCCAAAAAAATAAGAGAATACCTGCTCTATAGAGCAATTCACTATATAGTAGCCCAGTTGCATAGAGGACCACAGGCCCGGGGTTCCAGCCCTTCATCCCTCCTGTGTCGATAAAATGAGTACTTAGGGAAATCGAGAGGAGCATCTAGAAATAAACATATTTTGTACCTCACCCTCATATTATGTCTTTTATTCGCACATGATTTTCCTTTTCAGCTACTCTTTCACTACTAATAATCAAAAAAAAAAAATTGACAGTGACAGCTTAACACAACCGTAATCATAAAAAATATACAAACTAAGTCAACTTTCCTTCTTTACAGCCAACAGACAACCTTCAACATCTGGCAGCCCTTTTTAAACATATGGAGGATACAAAACAAAATGTGAACAGACTGGAACCTCCCAAAAAAATAAGAGAATACCTGCTCTATAGAGCAATTCACTATATAGTAGCCCAGTTGCATAGAGGACCACAGGCCCGGGGTTCCAGCCCTTCATCCCTCCTGTGTCGATAAAATGAGTACTTAGGGAAATCGAGAGGAGCATCTAGAAATAAACATATTTTGTACCTCACCCTCATATTATGTCTTTTATTCGCACATGATTTTCCTTTTCAGCTACTCTTTCACTACTAATAATCAAAAAAAAAAAATTGACAGTGACAGCTTAACACAACCGTAATCATAAAAAATATACAAACTAAGTCAACTTTCCTTCTTTACAGCCAACAGACAACCTTCAACATCTGGCAGCCCTTTTTAAACATATGGAGGATACAAAACAAAATGTGAACAGACTGGAACCTCCCAAAGAAATAAGAGAATACCTGCTCTATAGAGCAATTCACTATATAGTAGCCCAGTTGCATAGAGGACCACAGGCCCGGGGTTCCAGCCCTTCATCCCTCCTGTGTCGATAAAATGAGTACTTAGGGAAATCGAGAGGAGCATCTAGAAATAAACATATTTTGTACCTCACCCTCATATTATGTCTTTTATTCGCACATGATTTTCCTTTTCAGCTACTCTTTCACTACTAATAATCAAAAAAAAAATTGACAGTGACAGCTTAACACAACCGTAATCATAAAAAATATACAAACTAAGTCAACTTTCCTTCTTTACAGCCAACAGACAACCTTCAACATCTGGAAGCCCTTTTTAAACATATGGAGGATACAAAACAAAATGTGAACAGACTGGAACCTCCCAAAAAAATAAGAGAATACCTGCTCTATAGAGCAATTCACTATATAGTAGCCCTGTTGCATAGAGGACCACAGGCCCGGGGTTCCAGCCCTTCATCCCTCCTGTGTCGATAAAATGAGTACTTAGGGAAATCGAGAGGAGCATCTAGAAATAAACATATTTTGTACCTCACCCTCATATTATGTCTTTTATTCGCACATGATTTTCCTTTTCAGCTACTCTTTCACTACTAATAATCAAAAAAAAATTGACAGTGACAGCTTAACACAACCGTAATCATAAAAAATATACAAACTAAGTCAACTTTCCTTCTTTACAGCCAACAGACAACCTTCAACATCTGGCAGCCATGGCCCTTTTTAAACATATGGAGGATACAAAACAAAATGTGAACAGACTGGAACCTCCCAAAAAAATAAGAGAATACCTGCTCTATAGAGCAATTCACTATATAGTAGCCCAGTTGCATAGAGGACCACAGGCCCGGGGTTCCAGCCCTTCATCCCTTTTGTGTCGATAAAATGAGTACTTAGGGAAATCGAGAGGAGCATCTAGAAATAAACATATTTTGTACCTCACCCTCATATTATGTCTTTTATTCGCACATGATTTTCCTTTTCAGCTACTCTTTCACTACTAATAATCAAAAAAAAAAATTGACAGTGACAGCTTAACACAACCGTAATCATAAAAAATATACAAACTAAGTCAACTTTCCTTCTTTACAGCCAACAAACAACCTTCAACATCTGGCAGCCCTTTTTAAACATATGGAGGATACAAAACAAAATGTGAACAGACTGGAACCTCCCAAAAAAATAAGAGAATACCTGCTCTATAGAGCAATTCACTATATAGTAGCCCAGTTGCATAGAGGACCACAGGCCCGGGGTTCCAGCCCTTCATCCCTCCTGTGTCGATAAAATGAGTACTTAGGGAAATCGAGAGGAGCATCTAGAAATAAACATATTTTGTACCTCACCCTCATATTATGTCTTTTATTCGCACATGATTTTCCTTTTCAGCTACTCTTTCACTACTAATAATCAAAAAAAAAAATTGACAGTGACAGCTTAACACAACCGTAATCATAAAAAATATACAAACAAAGTCAACTTTCCTTCTTTACAGCCAACAGACAACCTTCAACATCTAGAAGCCCTTTTTAAACATATGGAGGATACAAAACAAAATGTGAACAGACTGGAACCTCCCAAAAAAATAAGAGAATACCTGCTCTATAGAGCAATTCACTATATAGTAGCCCAGTTGCATAGAGGACCACAGGCCCGGGGTTCCAGCCCTTCATCCCTCCTGTGTCGATAAAATGAGTACTTAGGGAAATCGAGAGGAGCATCTAGAAATAAACATATTTTGTACCTCACCCTCATATTATGTCTTTTATTCGCACATGATTTTCCTTTTCAGCTTCTCTTTCACTACTAATAATCAAAAAAAAAATTGACAGTGACAGCTTAACACAACCGTAATCATAAAAAATATACAAACTAAGTCAACTTTCCTTCTTTACAGCCAACAGACAACCTTCAACATCTGGCAGCCATGGCCCTTTTTAAACATATGGAGGATACAAAACAAAATGTGAACAGACTGGAACCTCCCAAAAAAATAAGAGAATACCTGCTCTATAGAGCAATTCACTATATAGTAGCCCAGTTGCATAGAGGACCACAGGCCCGGGGTTCCAGCCCTTCATCCCTCCTGTGTCGATAAAATGAGTACTTAGGGAAATCGAGAGGAGCATCTAGAAATAAACATATTTTGTACCTCACCCTCATATTATGTCTTTTATTCGCACATGATTTTCCTTTTCAGCTACTCTTTCACTACTAATAATCAAAAAAAAAAATTGACAGTGACAGCTTAACACAACCGTAATCATAAAAAATATACAAACTAAGTCAACTTTCCTTCTTTACAGCCAACAGACAACCTTCAACATCTGGCAGCCCTTTTTAAACATATGGAGGATACAAAACAAAATGTGAACAGACTGGAACCTCCCAAAAAAATAAGAGAATACCTGCTCTATAGAGCAATTCACTATATAGTAGCCCAGTTGCATAGAGGACCACAGGCCCGGGGTTCCAGCCCTTCATCCCTCCTGTGTCGATAAAATGAGTACTTAGGGAAATCGAGAGGAGCATCTAGAAATAAACATATTTTGTACCTCACCCTCATATTATGTCTTTTATTCGCACATGATTTTCCTTTTCAGCTACTCTTTCACTACTAATAATCAAAAAAAAAAATTGACAGTGACAGCTTAACACAACCGTAATCATAAAAAATATACAAACTAAGTCAACTTTCCTTCTTTACAGCCAACAGACAACCTTCAACATCTGGAAGCCCTTTTTAAACATATGGAGGATACAAAACAAAATGTGAACAGACTGGAACCTCCCAAAAAAATAAGAGAATACCTGCTCTATAGAGCAATTCACTATATAGTAGCCCAGTTGCATAGAGGACCACAGGCCCGGGGTTCCAGCCCTTCATCCCTCCTGTGTCGATAAAATGAGTACTTAGGGAAATCGAGAGGAGCATCTAGAAATAAACATATTTTGTACCTCACCCTCATATTATGTCTTTTATTCGCACATGATTTTCCTTTTCAGCTACTCTTTCACTACTAATAATCAAAAAAAAAATTGACAGTGACAGCTTAACACAACCGTAATCATAAAAAATATACAAACTAAGTCAACTTTCCTTCTTTACAGCCAACAGACAACCTTCAACATCTGGCAGCCATGGCCCTTTTTAAACATATGGAGGATACAAAACAAAATGTGAACAGACTGGAACCTCCCAAAAAAATAAGAGAATACCTGCTCTATAGAGCAATTCACTATATAGTAGCCCTGTTGCATAGAGGACCACAGGCCCGGGGTTCCAGCCCTTCATCCCTCCTGTGTCGATAAAATGAGTACTTAGGGAAATCGAGAGGAGCATCTAGAAATAAACATATTTTGTACCTCACCCTCATATTATGTCTTTTATTCGCACATGATTTTCCTTTTCAGCTACTCTTTCACTACTAATAATCAAAAAAAAAATTGACAGTGACAGCTTAACACAACCGTAATCATAAAAAATATACAAACTAAGTCAACTTTCCTTCTTTACAGCCAACAGACAACCTTCAACATCTGGCAGCCCTTTTTAAACATATGGAGGATACAAAACAAAATGTGAACAGACTGGAACCTCCCAAAAAAATAAGAGAATACCTGCTCTATAGAGCAATTCACTATATAGTAGCCCAGTTGCATAGAGGACCACAGGCCCGGGGTTCCAGCCCTTCATCCCTCCTGTGTCGATAAAATGAGTACTTAGGGAAATCGAGAGGAGCATCTAGAAATAAACATATTTTGTACCTCACCCTCATATTATGTCTTTTATTCGCACATGATTTTCCTTTTCAGCTACTCTTTCACTACTAATAATCAAAAAAAAAAATTGACAGTGACAGCTTAACACAACCGTAATCATAAAAAATATACAAACAAAGTCAACTTTCCTTCTTTACAGCCAACAGACAACCTTCAACATCTAGAAGCCCTTTTTAAACATATGGAGGATACAAAACAAAATGTGAACAGACTGGAACCTCCCAAAAAAATAAGAGAATACCTGCTCTATAGAGCAATTCACTATATAGTAGCCCAGTTGCATAGAGGACCACAGGCCCGGGGTTCCAGCCCTTCATCCCTCCTGTGTCGATAAAATGAGTACTTAGGGAAATCGAGAGGAGCATCTAGAAATAAACATATTTTGTACCTCACCCTCATATTATGTCTTTTATTCGCACATGATTTTCCTTTTCAGCTACTCTTTCACTACTAATAATCAAAAAAAAAATTGACAGTGACAGCTTAACACAACCGTAATCATAAAAAATATACAAACTAAGTCAACTTTCCTTCTTTACAGCCAACAGACAACCTTCAACATCTGGCAGCCCTTTTTAAACATATGGAGGATACAAAACAAAATGTGAACAGACTGGAACCTCCCAAAAAAATAAGAGAATACCTGCTCTATAGAGCAATTCACTATATAGTAGCCCAGTTGCATAGAGGACCACAGGCCCGGGGTTCCAGCCCTTCATCCCTCCTGTGTCGATAAAATGAGTACTTAGGGAAATCGAGAGGAGCATCTAGAAATAAACATATTTTGTACCTCACCCTCATATTATGTCTTTTATTCGCACATGATTTTCCTTTTCAGCTACTCTTTCACTACTAATAATCAAAAAAAAAAATTGACAGTGACAGCTTAACACAACCGTAATCATAAAAAATATACAAACAAAGTCAACTTTCCTTCTTTACAGCCAACAGACAACCTTCAACATCTAGAAGCCCTTTTTAAACATATGGAGGATACAAAACAAAATGTGAACAGACTGGAACCTCCCAAAAAAATAAGAGAATACCTGCTCTATAGAGCAATTCACTATATAGTAGCCCAGTTGCATAGAGGACCACAGGCCCGGGGTTCCAGCCCTTCATCCCTCCTGTGTCGATAAAATGAGTACTTAGGGAAATCGAGAGGAGCATCTAGAAATAAACATATTTTGTACCTCACCCTCATATTATGTCTTTTATTCGCACATGATTTTCCTTTTCAGCTACTCTTTCACTACTAATAATCAAAAAAAAAATTGACAGTGACAGCTTAACACAACCGTAATCATAAAAAATATACAAACTAAGTCAACTTTCCTTCTTTACAGCCAACAGACAACCTTCAACATCTGGCAGCCATGGCCCTTTTTAAACATATGGAGGATACAAAACAAAATGTGAACAGACTGGAACCTCCCAAAAAAATAAGAGAATACCTGCTCTATAGAGCAATTCACTATATAGTAGCCCAGTTGCATAGAGGACCACAGGCCCGGGGTTCCAGCCCTTCATCCCTCCTGTGTCGATAAAATGAGTACTTAGGGAAATCGAGAGGAGCATCTAGAAATAAACATATTTTGTACCTCACCCTCATATTATGTCTTTTATTCGCACATGATTTTCCTTTTCAGCTACTCTTTCACTACTAATAATCAAAAAAAAAAATTGACAGTGACAGCTTAACACAACCGTAATCATAAAAAATATACAAACTAAGTCAACTTTCCTTCTTTACAGCCAACAGACAACCTTCAACATCTGGAAGCCCTTTTTAAACATATGGAGGATACAAAACAAAATGTGAACAGACTGGAACCTCCCAAAAAAATAAGAGAATACCTGCTCTATAGAGCAATTCACTATATAGTAGCCCAGTTGCATAGAGGACCACAGGCCCGGGGTTCCAGCCCTTCATCCCTCCTGTGTCGATAAAATGAGTACTTAGGGAAATCGAGAGGAGCATCTAGAAATAAACATATTTTGTACCTCACCCTCATATTATGTCTTTTATTCGCACATGATTTTCCTTTTCAGCTACTCTTTCACTACTAATAATCAAAAAAAAAATTGACAGTGACAGCTTAACACAACCGTAATCATAAAAAATATACAAACTAAGTCAACTTTCCTTCTTTACAGCCAACAGACAACCTTCAACATCTGGCAGCCCTTTTTAAACATATGGAGGATACAAAACAAAATGTGAACAGACTGGAACCTCCCAAAAAAATAAGAGAATACCTGCTCTATAGAGCAATTCACTATATAGTAGCCCAGTTGCATAGAGGACCACAGGCCCGGGGTTCCAGCCCTTCATCCCTCCTGTGTCGATAAAATGAGTACTTAGGGAAATCGAGAGGAGCATCTAGAAATAAACATATTTTGTACCTCACCCTCATATTATGTCTTTTATTCGCACATGAATTTCCTTTTCAGCTACTCTTTCACTACTAATAATCAAAAAAAAAATTGACAGTGACAGCTTAACACAACCGTAATCATAAAAAATATACAAACTAAGTCAACTTTCCTTCTTTACAGCCAACAGACAACCTTCAACATCTGGCAGCCATGGCCCTTTTTAAACATATGGAGGATACAAAACAAAATGTGAACAGACTGGAACCTCCCAAAAAAATAAGAGAATACCTGCTCTATAGAGCAATTCACTATATAGTAGCCCTGTTGCATAGAGGACCACAGGCCCGGGGTTCCAGCCCTTCATCCCTCCTGTGTCGATAAAATGAGTACTTAGGGAAATCGAGAGGAGCATCTAGAAATAAACATATTTTGTACCTCACCCTCATATTATGTCTTTTATTCGCACATGATTTTCCTTTTCAGCTACTCTTTCACTACTAATAATCAAAAAAAAAATTGACAGTGACAGCTTAACACAACCGTAATCATAAAAAATATACAAACTAAGTCAACTTTCCTTCTTTACAGCCAACAGACAACCTTCAACATCTGGCAGCCCTTTTTAAACATATGGAGGATACAAAACAAAATGTGAACAGACTGGAACCTCCCAAAAAAATAAGAGAATACCTGCTCTATAGAGCAATTCACTATATAGTAGCCCAGTTGCATAGAGGACCACAGGCCCGGGGTTCCAGCCCTTCATCCCTCCTGTGTCGATAAAATGAGTACTTAGGGAAATCGAGAGGAGCATCTAGAAATAAACATATTTTGTACCTCACCCTCATATTATGTCTTTTATTCGCACATGATTTTCCTTTTCAGCTACTCTTTCACTACTAATAATCAAAAAAAAAAATTGACAGTGACAGCTTAACACAACCGTAATCATAAAAAATATACAAACAAAGTCAACTTTCCTTCTTTACAGCCAACAGACAACCTTCAACATCTAGAAGCCCTTTTTAAACATATGGAGGATACAAAACAAAATGTGAACAGACTGGAACCTCCCAAAAAAATAAGAGAATACCTGCTCTATAGAGCAATTCACTATATAGTAGCCCAGTTGCATAGAGGACCACAGGCCCGGGGTTCCAGCCCTTCATCCCTCCTGTGTCGATAAAATGAGTACTTAGGGAAATCGAGAGGAGCATCTAGAAATAAACATATTTTGTACCTCACCCTCATATTATGTCTTTTATTCGCACATGATTTTCCTTTTCAGCTACTCTTTCACTACTAATAATCAAAAAAAAAATTGACAGTGACAGCTTAACACAACCGTAATCATAAAAAATATACAAACTAAGTCAACTTTCCTTCTTTACAGCCAACAGACAACCTTCAACATCTGGCAGCCCTTTTTAAACATATGGAGGATACAAAACAAAATGTGAACAGACTGGAACCTCCCAAAAAAATAAGAGAATACCTGCTCTATAGAGCAATTCACTATATAGTAGCCCAGTTGCATAGAGGACCACAGGCCCGGGGTTCCAGCCCTTCATCCCTCCTGTGTCGATAAAATGAGTACTTAGGGAAATCGAGAGGAGCATCTAGAAATAAACATATTTTGTACCTCACCCTCATATTATGTCTTTTATTCGCACATGATTTTCCTTTTCAGCTACTCTTTCACTACTAATAATCAAAAAAAAAAATTGACAGTGACAGCTTAACACAACCGTAATCATAAAAAATATACAAACAAAGTCAACTTTCCTTCTTTACAGCCAACAGACAACCTTCAACATCTAGAAGCCCTTTTTAAACATATGGAGGATACAAAACAAAATGTGAACAGACTGGAACCTCCCAAAAAAATAAGAGAATACCTGCTCTATAGAGCAATTCACTATATAGTAGCCCAGTTGCATAGAGGACCACAGGCCCGGGGTTCCAGCCCTTCATCCCTCCTGTGTCGATAAAATGAGTACTTAGGGAAATCGAGAGGAGCATCTAGAAATAAACATATTTTGTACCTCACCCTCATATTATGTCTTTTATTCGCACATGATTTTCCTTTTCAGCTACTCTTTCACTACTAATAATCAAAAAAAAAATTGACAGTGACAGCTTAACACAACCGTAATCATAAAAAATATACAAACTAAGTCAACTTTCCTTCTTTACAGCCAACAGACAACCTTCAACATCTGGCAGCCATGGCCCTTTTTAAACATATGGAGGATACAAAACAAAATGTGAACAGACTGGAACCTCCCAAAAAAATAAGAGAATACCTGCTCTATAGAGCAATTCACTATATAGTAGCCCAGTTGCATAGAGGACCACAGGCCCGGGGTTCCAGCCCTTCATCCCTCCTGTGTCGATAAAATGAGTACTTAGGGAAATCGAGAGGAGCATCTAGAAATAAACATATTTTGTACCTCACCCTCATATTATGTCTTTTATTCGCACATGATTTTCCTTTTCAGCTACTCTTTCACTACTAATAATCAAAAAAAAAAATTGACAGTGACAGCTTAACACAACCGTAATCATAAAAAATATACAAACTAAGTCAACTTTCCTTCTTTACAGCCAACAGACAACCTTCAACATCTGGAAGCCCTTTTTAAACATATGGAGGATACAAAACAAAATGTGAACAGACTGGAACCTCCCAAAAAAATAAGAGAATACCTGCTCTATAGAGCAATTCACTATATAGTAGCCCAGTTGCATAGAGGACCACAGGCCCGGGGTTCCAGCCCTTCATCCCTCCTGTGTCGATAAAATGAGTACTTAGGGAAATCGAGAGGAGCATCTAGAAATAAACATATTTTGTACCTCACCCTCATATTATGTCTTTTATTCGCACATGATTTTCCTTTTCAGCTACTCTTTCACTACTAATAATCAAAAAAAAAATTGACAGTGACAGCTTAACACAACCGTAATCATAAAAAATATACAAACTAAGTCAACTTTCCTTCTTTACAGCCAACAGACAACCTTCAACATCTGGCAGCCCTTTTTAAACATATGGAGGATACAAAACAAAATGTGAACAGACTGGAACCTCCCAAAAAAATAAGAGAATACCTGCTCTATAGAGCAATTCACTATATAGTAGCCCAGTTGCATAGAGGACCACAGGCCCGGGGTTCCAGCCCTTCATCCCTCCTGTGTCGATAAAATGAGTACTTAGGGAAATCGAGAGGAGCATCTAGAAATAAACATATTTTGTACCTCACCCTCATATTATGTCTTTTATTCGCACATGATTTTCCTTTTCAGCTACTCTTTCACTACTAATAATCAAAAAAAAAATTGACAGTGACAGCTTAACACAACCGTAATCATAAAAAATATACAAACTAAGTCAACTTTCCTTCTTTACAGCCAACAGACAACCTTCAACATCTGGCAGCCCTTTTTAAACATATGGAGGATACAAAACAAAATGTGAACAGACTGGAACCTCCCAAAAAAATAAGAGAATACCTGCTCTATAGAGCAATTCACTATATAGTAGCCCAGTTGCATAGAGGACCACAGGCCCGGGGTTCCAGCCCTTCATCCCTCCTGTGTCGATAAAATGAGTACTTAGGGAAATCGAGAGGAGCATCTAGAAATAAACATATTTTGTACCTCACCCTCATATTATGTCTTTTATTCGCACATGATTTTCCTTTTCAGCTACTCTTTCACTACTAATAATCAAAAAAAAAATTGACAGTGACAGCTTAACACAACCGTAATCATAAAAAATATACAAACAAAGTCAACTTTCCTTCTTTACAGCCAACAGACAACCTTCAACATCTAGAAGCCCTTTTTAAACATATGGAGGATACAAAACAAAATGTGAACAGACTGGAACCTCCCAAAAAAATAAGAGAATACCTGCTCTATAGAGCAATTCACTATATAGTAGCCCAGTTGCATAGAGGACCACAGGCCCGGGGTTCCAGCCCTTCATCCCTCCTGTGTCGATAAAATGAGTACTTAGGGAAATCGAGAGGAGCATCTAGAAATAAACATATTTTGTACCTCACCCTCATATTATGTCTTTTATTCGCACATGATTTTCCTTTTCAGCTACTCTTTCACTACTAATAATCAAAAAAAAAATTGACAGTGACAGCTTAACACAACCGTAATCATAAAAAATATACAAACTAAGTCAACTTTCCTTCTTTACAGCCAACAGACAACCTTCAACATCTGGCAGCCATGGCCCTTTTTAAACATATGGAGGATACAAAACAAAATGTGAACAGACTGGAACCTCCCAAAAAAATAAGAGAATACCTGCTCTATAGAGCAATTCACTATATAGTAGCCCAGTTGCATAGAGGACCACAGGCCCGGGGTTCCAGCCCTTCATCCCTCCTGTGTCGATAAAATGAGTACTTAGGGAAATCGAGAGGAGCATCTAGAAATAAACATATTTTGTACCTCACCCTCATATTATGTCTTTTATTCGCACATGATTTTCCTTTTCAGCTACTCTTTCACTACTAATAATCAAAAAAAAAAAATTGACAGTGACAGCTTAACACAACCGTAATCATAAAAAATATACAAACTAAGTCAACTTTCCTTCTTTACAGCCAACAGACAACCTTCAACATCTGGAAGCCCTTTTTAAACATATGGAGGATACAAAACAAAATGTGAACAGACTGGAACCTCCCAAAAAAATAAGAGAATACCTGCTCTATAGAGCAATTCACTATATAGTAGCCCAGTTGCATAGAGGACCACAGGCCCGGGGTTCCAGCCCTTCATCCCTCCTGTGTCGATAAAATGAGTACTTAGGGAAATCGAGAGGAGCATCTAGAAATAAACATATTTTGTACCTCACCCTCATATTATGTCTTTTATTCGCACATGATTTTCCTTTTCAGCTACTCTTTCACTACTAATAATCAAAAAAAAAATTGACAGTGACAGCTTAACACAACCGTAATCATAAAAAATATACAAACTAAGTCAACTTTCCTTCTTTACAGCCAACAGACAACCTTCAACATCTGGCAGCCCTTTTTAAACATATGGAGGATACAAAACAAAATGTGAACAGACTGGAACCTCCCAAAAAAATAAGAGAATACCTGCTCTATAGAGCAATTCACTATATAGTAGCCCAGTTGCATAGAGGACCACAGGCCCGGGGTTCCAGCCCTTCATCCCTCCTGTGTCGATAAAATGAGTACTTAGGGAAATCGAGAGGAGCATCTAGAAATAAACATATTTTGTACCTCACCCTCATATTATGTCTTTTATTCGCACATGATTTTCCTTTTCAGCTACTCTTTCACTACTAATAATCAAAAAAAAAATTGACAGTGACAGCTTAACACAACCGTAATCATAAAAAATATACAAACAAAGTCAACTTTCCTTCTTTACAGCCAACAGACAACCTTCAACATCTAGAAGCCCTTTTTAAACATATGGAGGATACAAAACAAAATGTGAACAGACTGGAACCTCCCAAAAAAATAAGAGAATACCTGCTCTATAGAGCAATTCACTATATAGTAGCCCAGTTGCATAGAGGACCACAGGCCCGGGGTTCCAGCCCTTCATCCCTCCTGTGTCGATAAAATGAGTACTTAGGGAAATCGAGAGGAGCATCTAGAAATAAACATATTTTGTACCTCACCCTCATATTATGTCTTTTATTCGCACATGATTTTCCTTTTCAGCTACTCTTTCACTACTAATAATCAAAAAAAAAATTGACAGTGACAGCTTAACACAACCGTAATCATAAAAAATATACAAACTAAGTCAACTTTCCTTCTTTACAGCCAACAGACAACCTTCAACATCTGGCAGCCATGGCCCTTTTTAAACATATGGAGGATACAAAACAAAATGTGAACAGACTGGAACCTCCCAAAAAAATAAGAGAATACCTGCTCTATAGAGCAATTCACTATATAGTAGCCCAGTTGCATAGAGGACCACAGGCCCGGGGTTCCAGCCCTTCATCCCTCCTGTGTCGATAAAATGAGTACTTAGGGAAATCGAGAGGAGCATCTAGAAATAAACATATTTTGTACCTCACCCTCATATTATGTCTTTTATTCGCACATGATTTTCCTTTTCAGCTACTCTTTCACTACTAATAATCAAAAAAAAAAATTGACAGTGACAGCTTAACACAACCGTAATCATAAAAAATATACAAACTAAGTCAACTTTCCTTCTTTACAGCCAACAGACAACCTTCAACATCTGGCAGCCCTTTTTAAACATATGGAGGATACAAAACAAAATGTGAACAGACTGGAACCTCCCAAAAAAATAAGAGAATACCTGCTCTATAGAGCAATTCACTATATAGTAGCCCAGTTGCATAGAGGACCACAGGCCCGGGGTTCCAGCCCTTCATCCCTCCTGTGTCGATAAAATGAGTACTTAGGGAAATCGAGAGGAGCATCTAGAAATAAACATATTTTGTACCTCACCCTCATATTATGTCTTTTATTCGCACATGATTTTCCTTTTCAGCTACTCTTTCACTACTAATAATCAAAAAAAAAAATTGACAGTGACAGCTTAACACAACCGTAATCATAAAAAATATACAAACTAAGTCAACTTTCCTTCTTTACAGCCAACAGACAACCTTCAACATCTGGCAGCCCTTTTTAAACATATGGAGGATACAAAACAAAATGTGAACAGACTGGAACCTCCCAAAAAAATAAGAGAATACCTGCTCTATAGAGCAATTCACTATATAGTAGCCCAGTTGCATAGAGGACCACAGGCCCGGGGTTCCAGCCCTTCATCCCTCCTGTGTCGATAAAATGAGTACTTAGGGAAATCGAGAGGAGCATCTAGAAATAAACATATTTTGTACCTCACCCTCATATTATGTCTTTTATTCGCACATGATTTTCCTTTTCAGCTACTCTTTCACTACTAATAATCAAAAAAAAAAATTGACAGTGACAGCTTAACACAACCGTAATCATAAAAAATATACAAACTAAGTCAACTTTCCTTCTTTACAGCCAACAGACAACCTTCAACATCTGGAAGCCCTTTTTAAACATATGGAGGATACAAAACAAAATGTGAACAGACTGGAACCTCCCAAAAAAATAAGAGAATACCTGCTCTATAGAGCAATTCACTATATAGTAGCCCAGTTGCATAGAGGACCACAGGCCCGGGGTTCCAGCCCTTCATCCCTCCTGTGTCGATAAAATGAGTACTTAGGGAAATCGAGAGGAGCATCTAGAAATAAACATATTTTGTACCTCACCCTCATATTATGTCTTTTATTCGCACATGATTTTCCTTTTCAGCTACTCTTTCACTACTAATAATCAAAAAAAAAATTGACAGTGACAGCTTAACACAACCGTAATCATAAAAAATATACAAACTAAGTCAACTTTCCTTCTTTACAGCCAACAGACAACCTTCAACATCTGGCAGCCCTTTTTAAACATATGGAGGATACAAAACAAAATGTGAACAGACTGGAACCTCCCAAAAAAATAAGAGAATACCTGCTCTATAGAGCAATTCACTATATAGTAGCCCAGTTGCATAGAGGACCACAGGCCCGGGGTTCCAGCCCTTCATCCCTCCTGTGTCGATAAAATGAGTACTTAGGGAAATCGAGAGGAGCATCTAGAAATAAACATATTTTGTACCTCACCCTCATATTATGTCTTTTATTCGCACATGATTTTCCTTTTCAGCTACTCTTTCACTACTAATAATCAAAAAAAAAAATTGACAGTGACAGCTTAACACAACCGTAATCATAAAAAATATACAAACTAAGTCAACTTTCCTTCTTTACAGCCAACAGACAACCTTCAACATCTGGAAGCCCTTTTTAAACATATGGAGGATACAAAACAAAATGTGAACAGACTGGAACCTCCCAAAAAAATAAGAGAATACCTGCTCTATAGAGCAATTCACTATATAGTAGCCCAGTTGCATAGAGGACCACAGGCCCGGGGTTCCAGCCCTTCATCCCTCCTGTGTCGATAAAATGAGTACTTAGGGAAATCGAGAGGAGCATCTAGAAATAAACATATTTTGTACCTCACCCTCATATTATGTCTTTTATTCGCACATGATTTTCCTTTTCAGCTACTCTTTCACTACTAATAATCAAAAAAAAAAATTGACAGTGACAGCTTAACACAACCGTAATCATAAAAAATATACAAACTAAGTCAACTTTCCTTCTTTACAGCCAACAGACAACCTTCAACATCTGGCAGCCATGGCCCTTTTTAAACATATGGAGGATACAAAACAAAATGTGAACAGACTGGAACCTCCCAAAAAAATAAGAGAATACCTGCTCTATAGAGCAATTCACTATATAGTAGCCCAGTTGCATAGAGGACCACAGGCCCGGGGTTCCAGCCCTTCATCCCTCCTGTGTCGATAAAATGAGTACTTAGGGAAATCGAGAGGAGCATCTAGAAATAAACATATTTTGTACCTCACCCTCATATTATGTCTTTTATTCGCACATGATTTTCCTTTTCAGCTACTCTTTCACTACTAATAATCAAAAAAAAAAATTGACAGTGACAGCTTAACACAACCGTAATCATAAAAAATATACAAACTAAGTCAACTTTCCTTCTTTACAGCCAACAGACAACCTTCAACATCTGGCAGCCATGGCCCTTTTTAAACATATGGAGGATACAAAACAAAATGTGAACAGACTGGAACCTCCCAAAAAAATAAGAGAATACCTGCTCTATAGAGCAATTCACTATATAGTAGCCCAGTTGCATAGAGGACCACAGGCCCGGGGTTCCAGCCCTTCATCCCTCCTGTGTCGATAAAATGAGTACTTAGGGAAATCGAGAGGAGCATCTAGAAATAAACATATTTTGTACCTCACCCTCATATTATGTCTTTTATTCGCACATGATTTTCCTTTTCAGCTACTCTTTCACTACTAATAATCAAAAAAAAAAAATTGACAGTGTATCCTGTAGCTGGAGTGGATCTCTGCTTGAACCTTGTAAGTTAATTTTTTTTGTCTTGTAATGAGCTCGGTCCGCGTATAGCTAAGATTGCTTAAGTCAATCTCGCTCTTGGAGGTCTACATCCATATTTTCGGCCATCGGGAGACGTCAAAAACGTTCGAAATGGAAACACTCGAGGGAGGGGACCTGGTACTTGTCTCCCGCGTAGTAGAGTTTTAGGACGCTCTCTCAAGTCATCAATTATATTAACAAAAAATGGATGAAAAGCATTTGATGTACTAGGAATTGCAGATGTTTATGACATGGGCTTAAAGTGAGTTCTGAATTGATAATGGATGTTTCGGTACAATTTTTATCTGTTTTACGTATAATGTGTACTCTCATTTTTTTTATCGAGAGAGATATTCACTTTCAATGTTTATTAAAAGCGTAGTTAATTCGTCCAGATCGTCCGGTAAATACGAAAATAAAGACACACAGCTCAGAAAAATTCCACAGAGTTGAAAAAAACGTGATTTGAGAGTCACATGGAAATATTGTATGAGTGATTATATCTTTTTAACATGGGGCAGCAGTACATTGCACAAGCACTTTTGAAGCTCTAAATATATAAAACAAGCTCTTACAGACTCATCAGCTTGTCCCACTCGTCCTTAAATATATGAGCCGCCCATGAACCTCATTCTTATGAAATCTTTTTCCAAACAACCTCTTTTTTTGTATTAATTATGTATCCCGGTACGTTGTGGCGCTTTAAAGTGTCCAAAAGCCTCGAATTCTGTTCTCCCATCAGGGACTCCTTTTATCGGATGTTTTTTAGGTTTTTTACGCTTACTTTCAAACGACGACTTGTGATAGACAAGACACTCATCCTCCCAGAGGAAATCGTCGACGAATTTGGGGTCTGGAGGTAATTTTTTTTGTCTTGTAATGAGCTCGGTCCGCGTATAGCTAAGATTGCTTATCTCGCTCTTGGAGGTCTACATCCATATTTTCGGCCATCTCGAAACTTTTTTACGATTTTAGAATGCTTTGATAAGATGATTTTATTCACTTTTTAAGTGTTAAGGGTGAATCAGATCATAGCTAGTTTTATGTGTGAATAAACATATTTAACATTCACAATTTTGGCTATACTGACAAATCTAACAATATATGAATGAAATCCTTGAGACTCGTATAAACTGCAAATCACAAATGCATTATTATTGTAGATAAACATTTTCTTATGGCGAATAGCTACAGTTTTAGCTAATAAAGTTTTTACTAACTTGTGCAAATTTTTTTTGAAGGGTAATGCTTGCTCTCATACCTCATGCTCCAGTACATAACAGGAGGCCCTAGATGTCTTATTATATTGGGATAATGAATGGCAAAGTGCATTTTAGGGGTCAAATGTTTATCTGGGAAAAGCTCTAAAAATAACTTGTGGTGGTCAGCTATATTCTCTGCCAATTCATATGTCTCAGCCACTGTTATAACAGGGGCCATTATAGAGTCTATTAAATTTAACATTAAATTAAATAGTAGAAAAAACTCATTGTCTTCAGAAAGTAGGTCCCCAATCATCAAGGGTATGTTTCGAATTAATGTCCACATTTGAGTAGCACTTTGCCCATTAGAACCATCAAGATGCAAGAGTTTTTCTTTATTAACCCTTTCATTCCCAATGATTCCAATTGGAATCATGACTTTTAGAATTTTTTTTCTCCTTTCCTGTGACTCCCAGTTATATTTAAATTATGCTATCAGAATTACCATTCTTTTTCCTTTTTAAAAATATTTTTTCTGATTGCGTGTAGATGGCAGCATATTCTATATTTATCGATTAAAAGGTAGTAGTTGAAGTTTTTTCAAAGTTGCTGAATCAGTGCTTTTTTATTTTTATTTTAAAGAAATTCAAAGGAAAATTTCTATACAGATTCTCTTTTATTTCAAAGATAAAGATTTATAAAAATGATTCCGCACATTTTTGAGGAAAAAATATTTTGAATATTAAGTGTAATATTTTTTTCAAAAGTCATGAGTCCAATTGGAATCATTGGGAGTCCGGGTGCAACTCAACGTTTCAACTTGGCAGATTGTTTTGATTCAGTGTTTATATGTTTAGATTTTTCAATCCTCCTCGCCAATGCGGTGAAACATTTTTCGGAGTTTATTTGAATTATTAATCTATATTATTAATTAAAATTGATTTTAAATTATATTTTTCTTATATTCATATGGTAAATGTATAAACGAAAATCACAAAGCTTGACTGCTGAGCAAGCAGTGTTTCTGCTAATGCATGGAGATTTATCAGAATTGGAGGACTCTGATGAGGATCTAGAAAATCTTAATAACTCTAATAATGATGAGATAATACAAACTCATCCATTAATTGAAAAAAATAATTTAGAAATTGAACTTGAAAGTGACATTGAAAACGAAGAAACCAATGATGACAAAGAAAACAAGATTGAGAATATTGAGATTGGACCTTTGCTACAGCAGCATCAAGGTGAGGATTCAGAGGCTGGACCTTCGCTTGAGAAACATCAAGGTGTGAAAAACATCTCGAAGAAACTCGTTGAAAAGAAACTCAAAGAATATGTTCAGTGGAAAACGACAGATCATGTGGTGTGTGATACTAGCTATAAAGAGCAGTTTTCAAGGCCTCCAGAGGAAATACCTTCTCCCTATTCATATTTCAAAATGTTTTGCTCTGATGATATTATCCAGAACCTTACTGATCAGACAAATATCTACTCCTGCCAAAAAAATGCAAATACCATTGACACAAACAAAGCTGAAATGGAAGTTTTCTTGGGCATTCACCTAATGATGGGTATAGTGTCAATGCCATCAATGAACAATTATTGGAGTGGATCAACTCGGTTTCCCCTAATAGCTGACAATATGAGTAGAAATCGTTTTCAAACTTTAAGACAGTTTCTTCATGTGAATGACAACAGTCAAAACATACCTTACAAACAACCTGGTCATGACCGACTCTTCAAAATTAGACCACTAGTCGATGCCTTGAGGGAAAACTTCGCAAAGGTTGAAAAAGAAGAACATCTCAGCATTGATGAGTTCATCGTCCCATTCAAAGGTAGAAGCCGTTTGAAGCAATATAACAAAAACAAACCTCACAAGTGGGGAATAAAAGTTTTTGCCTTGTGTGGGAAAAGTGGTATTCTATATGACTTCGAAATTTACACGGGGAAGGATACCATAGTAGATAAAACCAAACTCGGTATAAGTGGTGATATTGTAGTGAGATTAGTAGATACTGTTCCAGCGAGCATGAACCATAAAATTTATATGGACAATTGGTTCACTTCCTACCATCTGGCTGTCCATCTGCAGGACATGAACTTGTTGATGGCTGGGACTATAAGAGAAAATCGAATTCTCAGACCAAGTAGTAAGGGAAACGTGTTTTCTAAAACAGAAAATGAGTTAAAGTCTTCTGGACGGGGAAGTTTTGATTATGCTTCTGACGAAAAAAATGTAACCGTCGTAAAATGGCTCGATAATAAATGTGTGACAGTGATTTCCACATTTTGTGGAATTGAACCAGTGAAAGATGTTAAAAGATGGTCAGTGTCATCAAAAGAATACATTGATGTTAAAAAACCCAACATCATTGATGTGTACAATAATGGAATGGGGGGTGTTGACCTTATGGACATGCTTGTAGAACTTTATCGTGTGGATATAAGAGGCAAAAGGTTCTATCTGAGAATAATATTTCATTTGATAGACATTTGTGTGGTAAATGCTTGGCTGCTTTATCGAAGACATGTAGAGCAGATTGATAAAAAAACAAAATATATGTCATTATATAACTTCAAATCATCAATTTCTAAATCATTACTAATGTGCAATAAATACCCTCGTCCTGTTGGGCGTCCCATAAAAAGTTCGGACTACTCTCTGAAAGAAACAAAATTACCCATGGAACTAAGGCCCATTCTAGATGTCCGGTATGATACCATAGCTCATTGGCCCCTTACAACGGATGACAAGAAACGTTGCAAATTATGCATAGTATCTTATTCCAGAGTTATGTGTGAAAAATGTAACGTACACTTGTGCTTTACTAAAAAAAAAAATTGTTTTAAAATATTCCATTTAAAGTAGGAAATATGTCATTTTATAATTAACAATTCATAAAAGTAAAGCTCTCTAATTTTAAAGCTTATTGAGTTATTAAGTTAATTATTTCTTAATTTACATGCATTTTAAGTATTTTATATTTCTGATAAATAAGCAATTACTAAATTAAAATCATTCTAGTTTATAGTTAAATTAACTATATCAATATTATGCAATAAATGTGATGTTTTTTAATATTATGATTAATAAGTTATTTAATTAACTTATTTTTTATTGAAGAAATGTAGAGAAAGTAATGTTTTGTAAGATATGGATGATTTAAAGTATTGCTTAGCAAAAAAATACAGGCAGTAACAACATCTAACTAATTTTTTGACTGAAGTATTATGTATTTTATTCTAGAGTATTGTTGAAAAAGATATTTGCAAAATAAATAGGTTGAACGGAAGTATTGCTTTGCAAAAAAATAAGCTATAACTGATTTAAAATTATACTAGTTAATTAATCACTTGATTAGCTATCTAATTAATTTGTTGACCTATTTATTATGTTTTAGTCAAGAATTTTGTGCAATAAAAGTGATATTTTGCAAGAAAAAAGTAGTTTTTAAGTGTTATCAAGCAAAAAAAAAAATGAGCAATAATTTATTTAAATAAGTAATTTTTTTTTAAATCATAAATATATTAACAACAATTAATATTTCATCATAAATTTAAACAATATTTGTGATAAATAAACAATATCCAACTCAAAATGAATCCAAATGACACAAATCCTTTTTCTCCATATTTTACCCTTTAACTCCCAATGATGCCATTTGGACTCATCAAAAATTTTTATGAAGATATTAAAATTAATTTTTTTCCTTTACACCATGTTCTTCTGAGTGATAAATAAGCCTATTCTGAAAATTTCAAATTTTTTTGATGAAAATTAAAAAGTTGGGAATGAAAGGGTTAATGGGCACTGGTTTGGAATTTAATTCATATTTACCACAGTTAAAATTAATTATCCTATCATTTAAGAGACTGTAAGTGAAATTTCTATCCTTAAAAACAAACTGGTGAAGTATTAAGAGAATTTCACATGGTTCCTTCTTTTCTCATGCACCGTGGGGTGGCTAATTCCATTCATATGAAGACCCGCATCTTGTTACAATTAAATCACGATTTATTTACACTTAATTATGTACACACAAACAAAAACGATTCCATTCCAAAAATCCGCTCTTTTCTTTTTCCGAGCCAAAAAAACGTTCCTTTCTGTTTACATTTTCCCGCTCGATCTCTTCTCCTCTTCTTCCCCGCCCGTTGCCAGTCCCCGGCAACGAACAGACTGGGGCAAGGCCAGTGGCCTGGAGCGCCACCTATGGCAGGAACTTGACAAACAGGCACTTTTAACCCCACATTCCGATACTGATAGATCGCCAGAACTAACTCTATCAACATGAATATCATGCTCAGCTTTGTTCCTTAGTAACCCAACATCCTCCTTAACCATTTTGTGCAAAATTTCTTTTTTGGCTAGACAAAATCTGCAGCAGTAATTGGCAGAGAAGCTCTCTACAAACCCGAGCAGTTTGTTTAATCCCAAGTTATCCCCAACCACTTGTCAAAGTACAACTTTGTATGTGGTTCTCTGATGTTGTATACCCTCATCAGAAAGTTTTTTAAAATCTCTTACAAGCTCATTAAGTACTGTTTGGTATCCATACTTTTCCACATCCAGAAAAAAATGTATGTTAGCAATGAAAATAGACCCTAATGAGGAATGGAAGTGGACAGGTAAATCCTTGATTCTAAAATAGACAAATCCCAATTTATGTACAGTGTGACCCCAATGGATTAGGAAGTTCCACATCATCTATATACAATTCTACCGCAATGGTATTCATAGAACTTAATTTACCACTTGCTTTAATGGCTTTAATTATTTTATGTTTCGAGTTAAATTTGGACAGTGAAGCTGCAGCAAAATCAAACTTCTCCAAAAGAGAATCAGAACTGTTTTCAGGTATGCTATGTTCATGTAAGAGTTTTAAATTTTCTGATTTTAAGTAACTGACAGTATTGTTAAGCAAAGATGAAGTACTATTAATGGATGACACAATATTAGAAAAGGGTACACTACTTTTGCTGCATGCTTCACTGCAATATTGTAAAACATCATTTTCAAAACTTTCTCTGGCATTTTCTAAAGAATCTTGTGAAAAGTTATCTTGACAAAACTGATTAGTTAAAACTTCATTAGATTGCTCAATTTCATTTCTAACTTCAGGTTCGTGAGAAATATTAATGTTATTGGAAATATCTAGATCTGGTATATTAGCATGAAATTTTTTCAGATGCCTCTCATAGTTAAATAATTTCATAAAGGCTTGTTTACAGTTCACATCAAAACAGACATAAGGTTTAGAAGTTACATGATGATGAATATCAAGGGTTCATGATATCAAGGGGTTTTTTTAACCTAGCTGGGCACCCCCATCTCCAGGGGGTTTACAAATATGGAGGCCTGGTCCTCCTGGTTGGGGGTTGGGCGTGAGGCTAACAACCTCACCCTGTAAAAAAAAAACATTGTAACTGCAGACAATACTTTGTCATAACAACATTTCCGTCAGGATCATCGAGCTCAATTTCAATGGTTGCCTTTTTCTTTCCATGCTTAATAAAATCATCTATTTGATAAGATTTTCCAGTGAATTGGGATTTTCCTCCAAGACCTAAGCAAATGGCAGGCGTGAGAGATGATTTTCCGCTCATGAGTACGGGATGGGGGGTGTACCCGAGGTACCTTAGCTTGTCTGGGGGTATAGCTGGGCACCGCCATCTCCAGGGGGTTTACAAATATGGAGGCCTGGTCCTCCAGGTTGGGGAAGATAAGCTGTAAGAGGAGCCACGATTTCCCATTTTGATGTGCTTTTTTTATCAAATTAATAATGAAGCAGTCATTATAAAGGTATAGCTGGGCACCCCCATCTCCAGGTTGGCGGAGAAGTTATCGAATATCGGACTCTCCATGCATTCTCCGTGCACTTTCTTGTTCTAGCAGCTGAAGTTCTCTATCGTAACGAACGTATACGAAAAGGAATTTTACATGCTAAACGTATTTTAAACGCGTTCGGAATTTTTGTCTTTGTCTCTTCATTCGTTTTTCGGGCAGCCAAGTCACGCATCCGCTTGACAGTGATGAGAAATTGTCCAACGCCGTACCTCTCAGCCAACTGATTACCAGTTGTTCCTTTTTCCCGACTGCTCTATAATATTTAGTTGATTCGCTAGAGATAACACTACGCTCATCAGCTTGAGCAAGCTTCTTAGTTTTTCTTGGGAAACATAAGCTGAAGATAATGGGATTATCACTTAGTTTCTTCAAGTTGGAATAATACTTTAGACCCTTTTTTATGAATAAGAGGAGCCACGATTTCCCATTTTGATGGGCTTGTATTATCAAATTAATAATGAAGCAGTCATTTTAAAATATAAACTTTGGACTTCACCTTCATGATTTTCATTCTTAGGTGGTTGTCACCGATTAGATTGCGATGCGCAAAAATAGACCGGCTCTGTCCGGGATCCCCAGTCACAGTAGGCGGGATAGGCGGGATCCCATGAGACAAGACTATTTTATATCGATATGCTCCTATGCTCCTGAATCAGAAATTGAAGATCTATGAGTTAGATCCGGTGCATTTTGTCACTAGCGCCGAACTCTCGTGGAATGCCGGATTGAAATTCAGTAAGGTAGAGCTCCAACTTTTAACCAACGTCAATCACTACATTTGGTTCGAATCGCATATGTGAGGTGGTATTTGTTTTTGGGGGAAAAGGTTCGAGAGGGCTAGACAATCCTTATCCAAGAGATACCCACAATAACAACAAAGCCACATAAATACATTGTAGCTTTGGATGCTAACAATCTCTATGGGCATGTAATGAGCCAACCGCACCCCATTGGAAATTTTTTATGGCTCACTTTTAACGAAATTCTAATTTCAATGTGTTTGATTACCCACTCCATTCAAGTGGGGGTTTTATATTAGAGGTGGATTTCCTAAACGCTTCCATAAAAGAACAAACGATATTCCTCTCGCTCCGGAGCATTATCTTAATTTGCAGCTTTACTTAAAAGAAGGTATGATTGTCGACAAATATCATAGAATATTATCTTTTACTCAGCTTCCTTAGTTAAAGGAATACATTGACTTTTATAACGAGAAACGAAAAGAAGCTACTGATGAATTTACACCGTTCCTTCTGTAAAAAGTTATAAATAACTCGTTCTTTGGGCGGTTGATGCTTAATCAACGCAAGAAAGTTTCAGTTAAAGCCTCTGCGACAGAGAAGGTTTGTTTAAGAAACCTTTCCAGTCCTGCATTTTGGAATTGTCTAAACTTCATATGTATCAATTATATTATCAGAACTTTAAAAAAAATGTGACTCATGTGAAAAATGGACACTGATTCATTGTACATATCCGTTCAAACTGAAGATGCGTTCGTAGACATGAAAACTAAGTATTTTCGATTACAGTAAATATCCCCCAGATCATTTTCTATATAACAATTCAAATAGAAGTTGCTTAGAATACTTAAAAAGTGAAACGATTGAATCTATTGAAGTCTATCTTCGCTCATAAACTTTTGAACTCCTTCGCCGACTTAAAAACACAATAATCATACAGTGCTAGGTAAATAAAATCTTAGAATTTATATGATAAATTCCCATTACCAGTAATCAGTGGCGTAACTAGAGTTGACTCATGGGGGGTGTTACTCCGACCAGTCAACCACTCCAACATATAAATTATAACAACAAATAAATAAAAACAACAACCCTTTAAAAATATTCTCATAATGTAGGTATAATATTTGTTTTTTTTTTTTTTTTGCAGAACTTCCGATGGGAAAACTTTTTTTTTTTCATTGTACATATCCGTTCAAACTGAAGATGCGTTCGTAGACATGAAAACTTAAGTATTTTCGATTATAGTAAATATCCCCCAGATCATTTTCGATATAACGATTCAAATAGAAGTTGCTTAGAATACTTAAAGAGTGAAACGATTGAACCTATTTACGAGTTTGCCGGCTTAAAAGCCAAAATGTACGCTTTTTCTTATGGGAATAAAGTGAAAAAGACAGCTAAGGGGGTTAAAAAAATCAGTTATATAAAATTTCAGTTTTGAAACATTTTGAAAGATGTTTCGAGCTAACAGAAAACGACGAGGAAGATGTACTGATCAACAAGCCAGCAGCCAAACGCCCCAAAGCACCAAAATCATCTAGATACGACTTAGATTTGGCAAAAGAGGCCGAATCGAGCAAAAAGATACCACCAAGTAAAATTACCAAGAACGTTCGTCCTCATTTATTCTAAATTTCTTATTAACTCAAATCAGTTTCTTAAAATTGTTAGATTTAGACACTCTTTATCAGCTGTCTAAAATATACCCTTCAGAAATAGAAATATACTTAAAATACCAATAAGCACTCCCACCGAATCACACCAGTTACTGCGAACCATATGAATTAATTCTTTCCCGTGTTATCACAGCCAGAAGCAGAGCTGTGAATCCGTCTTCGTTATAATCATTCACCCAATCACCAGGGAACGAATTGAAAATTAATTTCGGAATCCTCCACACGGCCTCTGCACCACTACCCCTCCCATCTTCAGGGATTTTCAAGGGTGTTTTTTTTAACCTAGCTGGGCACCCCCATCTCCAGGGGGTTTACAAATATGGAGGCCTGGTCCTCCAGGTTGGGGAAGATAAGCTGTAAGAGGAGCCACGATTTCCCATTTTGATGTACTTTTTTTATCAAATTAATAATGAAGCAGTCATTATAAAGGTATAGCTGTCCTGGTAAAAACTTTTGGGGTAACTCTCAATTAATGGATAAATTTAATGCGGTCACGCCGCAATTAATTGAATCAATACGGCAGAGAAGACTCACGCAAATTTCAAAAATGAATCCGACCGCTACAGCGGAAGACATTCAAATTATCATGCAAATGATAAGAAAACAACGCGCTCAGTCCGAATCACAACTCATGCCACTGGACGACGATCCGGACTTTTTAAGTGTGTACACAAAACGCACTTTCAGCTTAAACTTTAAAAAGGCTTTAGAGCTGGAAAAACAAGCTTGCCTTGATCGCCCGCTTTTGACTCTAGTCAGTGAATACACTGATTTCAAACATGAATGTCTCTCGCCACAGCTCAGCGCGGAGATAATGGAAGAGTGGTGCGCTTTCCAAAACATTCAACCGCGGAGTTTTTTAATCAACGTGATTGAGTTCATGGATCGCACCAAGAAAAAGAGAAACACTTTGTACTTAAACGGGGAACCGAATTCTGGGAAGACATTCATAGCGCAATCCCTAGAGAGGGCTTCATTTTTTTACGGCACGGTAACACAGGGGACTAGTTCTTACCAATTCATGTGGCAGGACTGCTTAAATAAAAGATTGATAGTAATAAACGAGCCATACTTCGATACCGGGATGATTGAACAGTTAAAGATTATTCTCGAGGGAAGCGGCACCTTCGTTCATAAGAAAATGACGGGGGATGAGTACCTGAGACCCACACCAGTTCTGATGACTTCGAATTCCTACGTGTGGAACAACTCCATGGGATCCAAGAGAGCGATCGTGGCCAGGTGTGTACACTTCTACGACAACCTTAAGGCGTGCCCCTTTTTAGAAAAGTACAACCTCGCTTTGCACCCCAAATGGATAGAAATATTCGCAGAGAAGTACCTCACGGAGAGTGAAAAGTTCCAGTTCTCAGCGGTAAAAACCGAGGAGAAAACAACCTTAAAACAACTCATGGAGACAGCCACACCTGTTGAGGTATCGGACTTTAGCGACGAGGAACCTCCAAAAAAGAGCATTAATAAGGAAAATGAGAAACCTAAACGGTTAACGGTTTCCTCAGGGGGTGGATGTTCACTGTATTGGATAGCATAGAGGGCGCAGTCTGGACATATCCAGGTTGGCGGAGAAGTTATCGAATATCGGACTCTCCATGCACTTTCTTGTTCCAGCAGCTGAAGTTCTCTATCGTAACGAACGTATACGAAAAGGAATTTTACATGCTAAACGTATTTTAAACGCGTTCGGAATTTTTGTCTTTGTCTCTTCATTCGTTTTTCGGGCAGCCAAGTCACGCATCCGCTTGACAGTGATGAGAAATTGTCCAACGCCGTACCTCTCAGCCAACTGATTACCAGTTGTTCCTTTTTGCCGACTGCTCTATTATATTTAGTTGATTCGCTAGAGATAACACTACGCTCATCAGCTTGAGCAAGCTTCTTAGTTTTTCTTGGGAAACATAAGCTGAAGATAATGGGATTATCACTTAGTTTCTTCAAGTTGGAATAATACTTTAGACCCTTTTTTATGAATAGGAGGAGCCACGATTTCCCATTTTCATGGGCTTGTTTTATCAAATTAATAATGAAGCTGTCATTTTAAAATATAAACTTTGGACTTCACCTTCATGATTTTCATTCTTAGGTGGTTGTCACCGATTAGATTGCGATGCGCAAAAATAGACCGGCTTTGTCCGGGATCCCCAGTCACAGTAGGCGGGATAGGCGGGATCCCCTGAGACAAGACTATTTTATATCGATATGCTCCTGAATCAGAAATTGAAGACGCTCAACTGGTCGTTCCTGACGATGCTCCATCAGTATTATTATTATTGTACCCAATCAGTCAATCCATAATTTGAATTTATAAAGGGAACCGGGCACTCAGGATCTTTTAAAAGCACTGCCACCGAATCACACCAGTTGCTGCGAACCATAAATTGGACCCTAAAGCCGAATGGGAAACAACCGCTTTCCTCCTGATAAATAGAGGCTCTGTCCGGGATCCCCATCAGTCACAGTAGGCGGGATCCCATCGACACGGACAGACCCCAACTGTCTGCTACAGGTGCGGACCAAAGTGATCATCGCAGTGGCGTGGATTGTCAGTCTTGGAGTCGCAGCATAAAAGATGGAATTATATCCCTGTCTATGACTCTCGGCTGGGTAAATTGTGGGGACCCTTCTGACGCAGGCTAGTGTTATGATAAAGGCTAGTATTGATAAGTTGATAAGGCTAGTGTTGATGACCTATGATAAAGGCTAGTGTTGAGCTTTTAAATGCTAACCGTGTAAGCTTGACTGAGGAAATCGGATTCCCTGTTATCATCTGGAAGGACTTGACCAAAATACTCACAGAAAAGCTGGATTGGGATAAAAGAATGGTTTTCGTCATCAAAAATCCGATATTAAATTCAAAAACAAAGGTAATTTTTAATGAGGAAGGAGGTTTTTATTGCCCAACCTAAAAATAATCTATTTCACAGAAAACTATGCCGAACCGCACCGTTTAAAGACGTACTTCGCCTATTTGGGTCCCAAATGCCAAAAGAAGGAAGTGATTACAGAAGGGAGGAAAGAATAGTGGAAAATTGCGACTAGGCTATGTAACCGGCATGTTTTGAAAAACGTTGACGTAAAAACAGGGTTTGTTTTAGGAAAAACCTTGTTATTCGTCATCGGGATGTTTACGTTCGGAAAGAGGACGGTGAAGAAGGGAACGAGTCATGTTTTATCGTTGACTAAGGGACCGATCGAAATCCATTTTCTAAAAAACAACAGCGTTGAAGAAACCGTAAATTCTAGAGAGGAAGAAGGATTATTTCGGCCAGGGTACCGGGAATTGTATGAAACTGCAATCCTGGAACCTTTTAAAATGTATTGCGTTCGGGAGGGAACGACGTACTTGATAACAACTGTTAGAAAAACCTGCTTCAAGTTTCAAATTGTAACGAAAGCGGTGGCGGCGGCCCGCCATTCGTTTTCGGAGCCGACGGTTTAGCTCGTGACAATGCCGACCATGACGTTGTAGACGAATACATAATCCCGAACGATGATCTGACCCTGGTGTGGTCTCCCGGTGACACGGAAAACGATTAAGTCGGTCCCTCCCGAGTGTTCTTCCTCGCCGCCTCTCCTCCATTCTCCCTTAAATTTGAACATTTTTTGCGATAGCGACAAAATATGTGACGAAGACTACGTGGAATGCGTTAATAATTTTTTTTAAACACGCAACAGAACGAGAGCTTTGCGGACTGGTGTCTGGAGATCCCTCCAGTGTTCGATTGGGAGATGGAGGACCGTACTCCTTTCAAAAAACAACTATAATAACCGGTTCTGATGTCTTCTCCCTATGAAATAAGAAATAGGACCAGTGTTTTCTCCCGCGAACAGATTAGTGGTCGTGAGGGAGATGATAAATGTTTATACCGAACAGTGCGGGTGTTCGGTAGAAGACTCAGAAGAAATCGAACGAGCTCACGATTGGGACAAGAAAAGGACAAAATTCCTTTTCTGAACGAGAACAACACCTTGGACACGTCCCTCGGCAACATTGTAAATAAGTAAACAAATGTTCAATAGTAGTGTTGTAATAAACACTGATAATACAAATAAAAAAAATGATAAACTTTATTAATTTGTATTTATTTGTGTATTTTTTTTATCCCTGCATGCAAGAGTTTCAACACCCGAAACCTTGTTCTACAACGAGAGGAGATCCTCCAGTAGAGCCGGAATTCATCATCGTCAACAAAGGAATATATTGGGTAAGGATCCAATCACTCCCAACATTATTGAGGACTATTCGATTTATTTGGCATATTTTCATACATCTGAAATATAAATATGGATAAGTGCAGTTATTGCCATTATGTCGATAGATGTCTTTAATTCAAAAGGGTGGCAGATCTGCGTGTTTAACGTTCTTTCCTTACAGCCTAAAGATACGTTACTATTCATGACGGCAATGAAGACACTCACCCTTTTTTGGGACAATTCTAATATTATGAGGACTGAAGATTTAGAATTACCACCTCAACGAATAAAACGTTTTATTTCGGGGTCGATGTGTACTCCACCCTCAGAGTGTATATGCTATCTCTATGGAACTGAAGTGAAAAAGGCAGGAAGGCCACATATTAGGAGAAAAGGTATAAAGGAAGTCATAAGACGAGGTCCGAGTCAGCTATTTTTATATAAACAATAATTAGTTGATAGAAATTATTAATTAAGGAAAGAACTGGTTGGTGAAATGGACACTTCCCTCCTTGTATCCGTTTAACCATCTTAATGATATAACATATTATGAACGTAATAATATTAACATGTAAGTCTAATGAAATAGATATGAGGAGGGAAGGGTGCATTTCACACACTAATCTATTCCTCTCTCAGTCGTTTCGTGATATAACTATTTATATAGTTAGGAGGAGGGAAGGGTCCATTTCACAATCTAATCTTTTCCTGCTAACCAAAAAAGGTGCTATAACTTCTGGCACTTAACCATATGATATTTTAAACCAGACGATTTCCCGTTATAAAAGGAGACAAGTATTAACCGACTTCACTCTTCATCTGAAAAGCAGTCGGAGTAACTCGCAAAGGTCCCTGGTAAGAAGTTTTCTTTTATCAAAACGTAATAGCTTCAAAGAATTTTCTTTATTTCAGTTCACCATGGAACAAATCCCAACAACTTCACACTATAAACAAAATGAACCCTCCAAACTATACAGCTACAGAATGATAGTTTTTGGGCTTAAAAACAATATGCGTTTGGATGACAGTATAGAGGTAAAATCTTTATTAAAAACGCGAAAATGCATCATTTCTGAACACCCGATAGAATACGAGGGAACTTGTGAATACAATCAATTACACTATCATGGGCTAGTTGAATTCAATAAAACGTTACGATTCGACAACGACCGAAAAATGAACCAAATAAAACAAAATTGTTCTTTTTTTAAATCACAAAATTGCATATTCCCGGTGAACTTTTTAGCATACTTGCAAGTTCCACCACGAACTATTGTGTTAAAATCAATTTTCGGAACAACTGAACTTCACGAAAAGATGAACGCTGTAACTCCGGAGTTGATAGAGAATATACACCAAAAAAAACTTGCCGCTTCTAACTTAAAAAAAAAAATCATCAACAGCCAATGACATAAACATAATCATGGAAATGATTAGAAATCAGGGGGCTCAATCAGAATCACAACTCATGATTCTACACGATAACCCCGAGTTTCTTTCCGTTTACACAAAACGCACGTTCTCACAAAATTTTAAAAAAGCGTTAGAACTAGAAAAACAAGCAACTTTGGATAGACCATTATTAACACTTGTAGAACAGTTTACGGATTTTAAAAAGGAGTGCCTTTCACCATTAGACAGTGCAAACATAATGGATCGTTGGCTAACATTCCAAAAAATTAATCCAAAAATGTTCACAAAACAAATTAAGAACTTGCAAATATTGGATCAGAAATTAAAAAAATAAAAATCTCAATTTGATAAGAGGCGGACATTCCGTTCAATACGACCTCGTCATTGGTAAGGAGGAAATTCACGAAGAAATTAATGACTATTTACGATTTTCTACAGCCAGAGCTAACTGCATTTCTTTATCTTCTGTTGCGGTGGCTTTCTTAACGTTTTTATCGTCCGACATAAAAATAATCTATTTCACAGAAAACAATGCCGAACCGCACCGTTTAAAGACGTACTTTGCCAATTTGGGTCTCAAATGCCAAAAGAAGGAAGTGATTACAGAAGGGAGGAACGAATGGTGGAAGATTGCGACTAGGCTATGTAACCGGCATGTTTTGAAAAACGTTGACGTGTAAACAGGGTTTGTTACAAAACCTTGTTCTTCGTCATCGGGATGTTTACGTTTGGAAAGAGGACGGTGAAGAAGGGAACGAGTCATGTTTTATCGTTGACCAAGGGACCGATCGAAATTGTTTGTGTTTTTTGCCCCCCGTGACCAAGAGTACGGTGGTTCGGCCGGGGACATAGAAGAATCCCCGAAGGGCCGCCCCAACCAACTACTTATCCTCATTGCTTGTTTAAAAGGCATCCCCTATACCACCATTTTCAACAATTTTTTAAAGATTGTTTTCCTCCGGTTTCACCTTATTGTGTGAAACCTATGGAGCATTTATTAGTTTGTTTATGCCCCTATTAGATCCCAATGAAACCCTTATGCTGTGCCTTTGTACACCCAATGAACTGTTCTTCAGGAATCCCGTTCCTTAACTCATCTTCTTCATGGCCAGGAATTTATTGTCCCTTCTCGAAATCAAGATGACTCAAACAACGATTCGTTATTTTACACATACAAAAAGTTGTTCTCACACACCCAAGCCTGGAAATGTTTTCAACAACTGGAAACGGAAATCGTCTACCTAAACAAAAAGGATAACTCAAATCACCATCAACGGAAGAAAACACTTTGTTCCTCGTCAGGTGGCAGCTTACGGAAGAAGAAGAAGGATTATTTTGGCCAGAGGACCGGGAATTGTATGAAACTGCAATCCTGGAACCTTTTAAAATGTATTGCGTTCATGAGGGAACGACGTACTTGATAACAACTGTTGGAAAAACCTGCTTCAAGTTTCAAATTGTAACGAAAGTGGCTGCGGCCCGCCATTCGTTTTCGGAGCCGAAGGTTTTGCTCGCGACAATGCCGTTGTTGACGAATACATAATCCCGAACGATGATCTGACCCTGGTGTGGTCTCCCGGTGATGACACAGAGAATGATGAGTCGGTCCCTCCCGAGTCTTCTTCCTCGCCGCCTCTCCTCCATTCTCCCTTAAACTTAAAAATTTTTTGTGATAGCGACAACATATGTGAAAAAGATTACGTAGAATGCGTTAATAATTTTTTTAAACTCGCTACAACAGAACGAGAGCTTTGCGGACTGGAGTATGGAGATACCCTCCCGTGTTCGATGTAGAGATAGAGGACAGTACTCCGTTCAAAAAACAACAACAACAACTATATCCGATTCTGATGTCTTCTCCCTATGAAATAAGAAATAGGGAGCCAGTGTGTTCTCCCGCGAACAGACTCGTGGTCGTGAGGGGGATGATAAATTTTCATACCGAACAGTGCGGGTGTTCGGTAGAAGACTCAGAAGATATCGAACGAGCTCACGATTGGGAAAAGAAAAGAACGAAATTCCTTTTCTGAACGAGAACAACACCTTGGACACGTCCCTCGGCAACATTGTAAATAAGTAAACAAATGTTCAATAGTAGTGTTGTTATAAACAATGATAATACAAATAAAAAGATGATATACTTTATTAATTTGTATTTATTTGAGTATTTTTTTTTATCCCTGCATGCAAGAGTTTCAACACCCGAAACCTTGTACTACAACGAGAGGAGATCCTCCAGTAGAGCCGGAATTCATCATCGTCACGAATGAATATTGGGTAAGGATCCAATCACTCCGAACATTATTGAGGGCTGTTCGATTTATTTGGGAAACGGATTTTCACTTCAAGTAAAACAGTCTGAATCGGTAGCTAAAGAAACATTTCAAAAATGGATGGTTACCCGTTATCCCATCCACTCATAGTCTAATTTATAATGTTTTCACCAGCGGAGAACATATTTTTATATTGTTTATATTTTTTATATTGTCAATATCGGACATATTGCACCAGGATTTATAGCTTCTCCGATTTGTTAAAAGAAAGTGTGTTTGTTTCGGAAGATCTCTCTGTGTAAGAATCTAATAAAAACCGTCGAAAGCCCAGAAAATCAACTCTACAATTCAGAAAGTCCCGCCTGTTTTGTTTGATGTGCATTGCTTTGGAATTTACCCGCACCACTGTTTAATACGTAAAACTCGAAATAGTTTCTTCCTTAAACACTTAAAACAAAAAAAACTGAAGATTGTATTTTAATATTGATGAAGCCAATGATGTTACAGACATTCGACCCTCGAAAGCGGGATGCTGGAGGGAAAGAAGAAGCTATGATCGATCGAGATTCCAAAAAGTTTCTGAAGAATTCGTATTTCGAGGACCAGAAGGAGTCGCTGTTAGGGCTGGACCTCAGGTGTTCATTCTCATTCCCGTTGTCGAGTGAGTACGCCTAATTTTCAGAGATTCTCTCTCATCCTTATCTTATAAATGTGGGGGGATTGGTTCGGGTGGCGTCTAGGGGCTTGAATGAAAACTCTTGAAACACGCTTTTAATAATCTCACTTGAATAAATAGATGACACGAATATAAAAGGATGATTAGTTCACTGAGTCTCCCAGAGACTTCAAGGGGCGAGGGATCAGAACCCAGGGGATATCAGAGCTGGAGGCTTAACTTCTCAACACAACATATCAAAATGAAATTTTGTGTTCAGCTATTAATTCACTGCTCTTCATTTAAAGACACAACAGTGAGACAATGGTTCGGAACACCTTGAACAGTGATTGTTATCAGAACTCGAGTTCAAGAACTCCTTGAGCAAGTGAGCTCAGGTGGATGACTGGTGAAATAGTGGGACGCACCCGACGGTTGTTGGTACTTGTCGGACTAAACAAACTTAAACAGTTCTTGTTTATACTTTTTTCATGAAGCAGGACCGGAAACGAATCAAGTCTTTTTCTTTGGATGACGGGGAACCGGGCACTTTAGATGTTCTAATATTTCCTCTTGTTTCTCAGAGTAATCTTGGATGGAAAGCATTCTCTTGAAGACGGCGGACGCTGTGGTGGTGATATTTCCTCCCGGGTTTTTTTTCACAATATATTTTAAATACTTCTTGTTAGGTCGATTTGAAGCAGGTACATAGATCAGGTCCTGAGACGGTGGCGACATCTGCGATGGGTAGTCCCATCTCGTTTCCTTCTACGCGAGAAATGGGACCTCGAGGAAGACTCGAAACCGCCACGTTCTGGTTTTTTCAATATCTCTTCGTTATGATTCGTCCGAAAGAGTCGCGTATACTGTTCCAAGTAGGACGTCGGTCAGCATTGGAAAGTCCTTGTCCTTGTAGAGGCACTTAATCATATCTGAAATTAATTGAGGAATAAAAAACAAGACAGATTAATCTTCAACACATAATTTTCTAGATGGAGACGCAGGATAATTGATTATGCCTTGACAGTGATAAAAAAGGCTGCTTTGACCGTGATAAAGTTCAAGTAGGTACAATAATAGGCTTTTGAGCCGTTTTTTCTTTGTACTTGTACAGGGTTCGTGTACCTGCAGTTTTATGTCCTGGTCCCGTTGGAACCCGTTTGTGATATTGTATCACAGTGCTTTGACTTTGTGAGGTCGGCGGGAGAGGGCGCCACGTTGCCAACTAAAGTGATCACCACCAGAGGGCTGATTTTATAAGTAGAGGTGTTGATTATTCTCGAGGTTGGCTGATCTTCATCTGGTTTGTCGGGCGGCTGAGATTCTCCTGGATTACCGTCGCCATGTGTAGTAGTGTTTTAGTCGTCGCCACGTACTAGTGTTTTTTTGTCATCGCCACGTATTGGGATTTTATGATCGTCACGTGTTCCTATTTTTGTCGGGCCTGCTGGCTTGCCTCAGTGGATGAGTGTGTTTTTAACGAATGGTGGACTCCCTTGGTGGAATGGTGGAAGAAAAGTCCCGACGACCATCCACCTCAGCGATCAAGAGGTGGTGGGGGGCGAGTGCTCCCATTGCACGGAGTGGTGGTCATGAAAGAAGAGCAGCGCCCTGTCAAGATATATGCGACAGTAATGGTTACCCTCCGCTACGGCTGCAACCTGCTGGGGCTCAAGGACAATACTCTGCACTACGAGCAGGTATACCCTCGAATTGACACCCGTCCGCTCACAAACATGCGACAGTAATGGTTACCCTCCGCTACGATAATAAAAAGAACTGTATGCCTCATCCTAATGGTCCTCATTGACTCTGAGTGTGGGGAGTGGATACTCTATTCATATAAAAAAAATTTCGAAAACATAAGTATACCTCTGCTTCAGCAAAACGTTTTGCTTTGGGGAGTGATGTCGTTTGCACTCTCCACCTTCAATGGGACCCCTTTGATAACCTATGTTAACTCTATCGGGACAAAGGGAATGAGGCAGGATGTTTGAAAAAGACACACAGAAAAAGAGACCAGGTCCGAGTCAGCTAGTTTCACTAAACAAACAGCTAGAACGGCGTTAAAAAAAGACCCTTTCCTCCTCTTCGATATCCACAGGTAAAAAGGGGCTTAAACATGGGACCTTTTACCCTTCAATTATAAATTATGTACTTCACAACTAGCTGACCACGTACAGCTGTACGGCAGTCTCCAACGCAGGTGCTACCACTTCGGCGAGGCGATTCAGTGCAATGTCTGCAACTCCACCAACAGTACCGTGCGCCGCGTGAGAATCACACTCGTGCAGTACGTCCACGATAAGAGCTTCAAAAACATCGGGGGCCCGGATCTCGCCTGTATCAGGTCTTCACAGTGAGACACGCGGAACATGTTTGCCCTCGATGAGGGACCAGAGCGTGACCTGCTGTCGCCCTCGACGCATTACAACCCATGCGGCATTACAGTCAGCTACGAGGAAAAAAATCAAGGCCTTCCTGAGCATATTGGACAGACCTGTAATCCTCCCGTTGACCTACAGGGCTCGAAGGCGGGATGCTTGAGGGAAAGAAGAAGCTAGGATCGATCGAGATACTATAGGCCGAAATAAAGATTCTAAAAACCTCGTTTTTTCAAGATCAGAAGGAGTTGCTGATAGGGATGGACCTTAGGTGCTCATTCTCATTCCCGTTGTCGAGTGAATACGCCTAATTTTCAGAGATTCTCTCTCCTCCTTATCTTATGAAGAAGTGGGAAGACTCTGAGCACAAATGAAAGGTTTCATAACGTAATTTGTTCACGCGTCTCGAAAACAGTATTTACCCATATTGAGACTGTCCCTTGTAGTTCGATAGTAGTTGTAGATCGATTTCCCCGCAAGGTTGCCGTCGAGAGCCACCGCCGAAAGATTCCTCTGAAGAAGATACTATGACGAGTGAGGACGAAATTAGAGATGCAGACGCAGAAGAAAAGACGGTCCAGTTCGATGATAGGACAAACACTAGTCCCAATCAATTCATCGGCGGAGGCATTATCATCGCCCTCACAACACCACCAAACTCTCTGCCTCCTCCTCGTTGACCGCCTTCTTCGGTTCAACATCGAGTTAGAGATCATGGATATTTTTTGAATTTCTTCTTTAAGGCTCCATTTGCGTTCTAAACGTCTCATTCTAACGCGTTCTAAACGTCTGCTCGTCGCAAAGAAAATAACGAAGGGGACAGTGGTATCCTGAATATAAGCCGAATCGTCTCCTTCATTTACATTCTTGTTGTTAGTCCAGCTATTTTTACTGCTTTTCATAGTTCAGACATTTATAAATTATTGACTTGTTCAACTCCGACCGAAAGCTGTGTCAAAAATATAACTTATTTTTTTAAATCTTGCACCTCAATGCAAGACTCCCAAAAATCCGATCTCACACTTACCTTGGGGAAAAATTACATATCGGAAGCGACGACTGGAGCATAAATTCATAAGAGGCCAGAGAAATTTGAACTTCAAGAACTTTAAACAGCTCACATTCGCAAGATTGCAGACCTGTAACCCTCCGATTGCCCTACAGGTTACTGGAAGATGTCCACGAAGGCGGAAATTGAAGCCTCTATATCAGGTCTTCATAGTGTGACACGCAGAACATGTTCGCCCTTCCGTCGTGATAGTGACGTAATAGTGTGACGAAGTTAATGTATATGTCTTCATAATGTGTTACAAAAGTCAATTAAATGGATATAACAAACTATATGATTGATATGTATAGTTAGTGTGATGAAGTTAATGTCAAAAATCGAAGCCTACCTGAGCATATGGGACAGACATGTAACCCTCCGGTTGCCCTACAGGCCTGGAAGGGGAGACTCTTCATTCCAAGAAAACGCTACGATCGATCGAGATTCCAAACGGAGCCATAAGTTTCTAAAGAATTCGTATTTCGAGGACCAGAAGGAGTCGCTGTTAGGGCTAGACCTCAGGTGCTCATTCTCGTTGTCGAGTGAATACGAGTAATTTTCAGAGATTCTCTCTCCTCCTTATCTTATGAAGAAGTGGGAAGACTCTGAGCACAAATGGAAGGTTTCATAACGTAATTTGTTCACGGGTCTCGAAAACAGTATTTACCCATATTGAGACTGTCCCTTGGTTAGTTGTAGATCGATTTCCCCTCAAGGTTGCCGTCGAGAGCCACCGCCGAAAGATTCCTCCGAAGAAGATACTATGACGAGTGAGGACGAAATTAGAGATGCAGACGCAGAAGAAAAGACGGTCAAATTCGATGATAGGACAAACACTAGTCCCAATTTTCGGCGGAGGCATTATCACCGCCCTCACAACACCACCAAACCATCTGCCTCCTCCTCGTCCACCGCCTTCTTCGGTTCAACATCGAGTTAGAGATCATGGATATTTTTTAAATTTCTTCTTTACGGCGCCATTTGCGATCTAAACGTCTCATTCTAACGCGTTCTAAACGTCTGCTCGTACTTCAAAGAAAATAAGGAACTGGAGAATGTTTTCCTATTTTTGAGCAGAATCGTATCATTAATCTATAGAAATTGATGAAGAGGAGGAGAACAGGAACTCCACCCTCAGTGTAAAAAGACGGGGAAAAATTTCATTCTAACGCGTTCTAAACATGTCTTACTTCAAAGAAAATGAAGAGAGTGGTTTCATTTATGTTTGCAAAATCGTCTACTTCATTCCCATCGTCTACTTCATTCCCAATTCATCGGCGGAGGCATCCTCACCGCCCTCACAACACCACCAAACCATCTGCCTCCTCCTCGTCCACCGCCTTCTTCGGTTCAACATCGAGTTAGAGATCATGGATATTTTTTAAATTTCTTCTTTACGGCGCCATTTGCGATCTAAACGTCTCATTCTAACGCGTTCTAAACGTCTGCTCGTACTTCAAAGAAAATAAGGAACTGGAGAAGAACTCTCTTCAAACTCGCCTCGAGTTCAATAAGCTCTTTATGCATTCCCTTCAAGTCATTGAAAAGCATTCATCAAGCCCTTCCTGAGCATATCGGACAGGGGTTTAAAAAAACACAATAGCGTTTTATTGGTTGCGTCGTAAAAATCCGCTGTTATAAAAAAAGTGGGTCTTGCCCAGAAGAATTTTTTTCTGTCACAGTCTGAATCGGTAGCTAAACAATCATTTCGAAAATGAATGGTTACTCGTTATCCCAACCACCACCAGTCTAATTTATATTGTTTTCACCAGCGGAGAAAATCCTCCTTAATCACTCGAAGGAGAAAGAGATGTCTGCGTAGCGTATTTAAGTGTCATCAACAGCTGAAGACATAAGCATCATAATGGAAATGATAAGAAATCAGGGGGCTCAATCAGAATCACAACTAATGATTCTACACGATAACCCCGAGTTTCTTTCGGTGTATACTAAACGCACGTTTTCACAAAATTTCAAAAAAGCTCTAGAGCTTGAAAAACAAGCAACGTTAGATAAACCGTTGTTGACACTGGTAGAGCAGTTCACTGATTTTAAAAAAGAATGCCTAACATCAACAGAAAGCGCAAACATAATGAATCGTTGGCTTAAATTTCAAAATATTCATCCAAAAATGTTCACTAAACACGTTGTAGAATTCATGGACAAAACACACAAAAAAAGAAACACCGCCCAAGTGTCGGCGAAAAAGAACGAAGATAAAGTAGATAAAGCCTTTTGTTCAGAAATTTTTCGGCTTGCATATTATTTCGGGACTCGATGCACTCCCCGTGCACTGCCGCACAGAACTAGTGGCTCAAGTTCTCCATTCGACAGTATAGTCCCGATAGTTCTTAGGTCGTATCCTGTGTTGCACCCCGTGATGTACGGAGTCAACCCGCGAGAGTTCGATGCACTCCCCGTGCACTGTCGTACACCAATAGCTGAAATTCTCCATTCGACCACCTAAGAACGTTTGCTCATGTGAGTTAATATCTCGTCTCGATGCACTGCCCCGTGAGTGCAACACACAAAAAACGAAACACACTCTACTTAAATGGAGAACCAAACTCAGGAAAAACATTCATCGCTCAGTCTCTAGAAAAAGCCTCCTTTTTTTACGGGACTGTTCAATTGGGGACAAGTGGGTACGCATTCATGTGGCAAGACTTAACAAAATGTCCCTTAACATTAATGTGCTTAACGTTAATGTGCCTTAACAAAAGACTTAAAGTAATCAATGAACCATACTTCGACCCGGCAATGATCGAATGAGCAGAGAATTTAACAATGTGGTGAAGAACCGACTCCACCCAAGTACGATGTAGTAAAAATTAAATTCTAACAAGCGTTTTTCTCAGAAAGAAAACGCTTGCACTGCTGTACCGTCTACATCCTATGCGGTACTGCTGCTGGCCTTTTTTAGGAACTCGACATCGTGTCCGGATTTGAGCAATTTGGATAATAATGCTCAACTCTTATGAAATGATGATATTTTACCATCTTTATAATAAAAAATTTCGTTCTGATTTATTGATTTTTTTTTCAGGTTTAGATCTACCGTGAAGCAACTCTCGAAAGAATTTCAAAAGAAATGCGGAATTTGCGACGTCGTTTGCAGCGGTCCCATTCCATATAAAATGCACGTAGAAAGTCCGAAACACTCTAAAACTGTGTTGAAGAAGTATCTTGAAAATAAATACGAGGGACAGTACGGAGATCGTTTCTCCTGAAAAAGTGTGACAAGACTCCTCTATTCAACTTCAGAACTCACATTTAGAGAAAGAGTGATACAAAAATCACACGTGAAAGAAATTTATTTTATACCAGGGCAACCTTAGCAAAGTCACCGTTATTCAAAATCCAGACGACGCCAACGGGGGTTGTTTTGCTGTCGGCTCAAACTCTTCTAGATGACTATGAACGCGCTAAACTTGTTAAGAGAAGAAGAAAAAACAATGCAATCGGGATATGTTAACGAAAGAACAGTTTTAAAAATATCAAAAGAGCAAACCCAAGAGTTTATTGGGTCTACTGTCATCTGAATTTAGTAAAAAAGTTAAATTGTTCGGGAACTATTAGATGTCAATCACAATATGTAGTAATAGAAACGACAGCCAAAGAAATATATATCTTTTACCATCCAAATAAAACATATGAACCACGGAAAAATGAATATAAGAAAATCAAATATAAAACGATCCACTGATTTAAAAGCTTCACTAGCTAGGTTCTACATGAATAGAATTGAATACTTCAATTCAATGGTTAAAATCCTCACTTAAATTTCATAATACTTTTTAAAAATCGACATTAACACTTGTTTCCCTTCAGCCAAAGGACACCTTAAGATACAAGGCGGCGTTAAAAATCCACAAAACATTAGAAAAAAATAAACGTTATGGAGTCTTCTCATACCGTTTGCAAACGGTATGAAGTATGGCAGGTGACATTACACCTAAATATTGTTGCCTTTGTAACAAAAAATTACTTAAGATCTAAAGTTGATTGGTTGAGACAATCTAAAACCATGTTAACTCAGGTGCGTAGAAGAAACTTGGTTCAAAAATAATTAGAGAAAAAGGATTATATAATAAACCAAAAAAACTTACAGGAATGAACTGAATGAAATGGTCGAGTGATTGTGGCCCTGTGGTTTTTATATTTGGCCTTTTCCCAGCTTTTTTTATTACTCCTTGGGGAAGTAAGTATGGCAACAGTATAAGAGCAGCACAGGTTTCTGAAAAAAAAATTACACAAGAATGTTTAAAAACAAATATTAGCTCATTGTATTTTATATAACGGTTAAATATAGGATAATTTGATTAAGTTATTCAGTAAAAGTTTGCTTGTGTTTCTGTTGTTCTGTTATTTACATTCAAATCATTGAAATCCGTGTGCAGTCTAGGTTCTCCAATTGCTTGAATCATAGTTTTTAGTCTTTTTTTAGAATCCATTTTAGAAAATTCTGCTACTTTTTCCTGGGGCAGAAACTGGCAAAGGTTTCCCACATCTATGTTATACTTTCGAATGGCAGTCATAACATCACTTTGTTGTACAGTTGAGCTGTTGCGCTGCAACGGATCCTGGCGTGATTTCAGTATTTCCCACTTCCGATGGCATCGCAGCTGTCTGAGATTCCTTTTTTCCGGCTGGCAACACGACTCAGCGAGGCGGGGTATAAAAACGACTACGGCGATTCCCCTCTCTCTCTCTCTCTCGAAGATATACGCACCCCTTAACAATTAACAATTTCAATATTTTAAGACTGCTTTAAATTTTTAAATTTTAATTTAACTTTAATTTTAAAACTTTTGTTTTAAATTTTGTCCAGTGTCAGCAGGCTTGAACTACTATGGCGGCGGCGTTTGAAGTAAACAACTTTCCTACTTTTGGAAAGTGGGATGAATGTACATAGGGGATGTTTTAACTGATGTGGACACACATGAGCCCTCTCTTCTCTCCAATGCCCTGGACTCAACTGACACTGCCAGAGCTCTTGCATCACTCCGAGGCGGTGAGTCTCAAGCTCGTTCGAACATTATAGCACAGTACATGAGGCAAGTGTTGACTTTCTGTGCTCCAAGGTTACAAGGCCTTTGGCTAATGAATAGAAAGTTTATTAGTCATGCACTGACAGAGATTTATAAACCTGAATATAACGATATTGCCAAGCTAATGAAAGAGTCAAAGATGGTTGACAAAACACCAAAAGAAGCTCTAGCCACATACAAACTAGCTTCCCACAGATTCAGGACCAGCCTTGTCAATTAAGGTTTGTTACCAAATAATTTTGTGAATTCAGTCAACCAGATAGCAGATGAAGTCGCTATTGATAGAACTTGCTTCGGCAGGCTAAGAGAGAATCTATGCTCGTGAATCTGTGCTAGAGCAAGAGGGCAGGAGGAGTGGTGAACAAGCAACAAATAAGAGGAACTACAGTGTCAGCAGCACGCTATCAACAGTACTATAATTTCATCCATTCTAAGGGAGAGAATGAGGATGAGATAGATAACATTAGAGCACGATCTTCAGGCACTAATGGTGAAAAAAATGAAGACTTTCCTGCTTATCAAACTGCTGGAGGAAGAGTAAAGGAGGGGCCACTCTTGTTGACAACAGCAATTATGCAATATATGCGCCTCACTGGAAGGACAGCCGATTACTTTGTAAGAAGAGACCAAACCACACACCCTGCAATCGAACATGCCTTTGTGGAAATAGAAAAATTAAGAGGCCAGGAGGAAACACAATCTGACTATGCGCAACAATGCGCTAATATGGATATAGTCTTCAACTTCTACTTACATATGAGATTCCTTAGGGTCAAAATGAGTGACATGGCAAAAATCAATAGTGTGTGCTACAATCTTGGCCAAAAGTTCCTAGGCCAAAAAAAAGCCATAGAGTACCTTTCAAGAATCCCTAAAATTCTCGCTGTGACCACAGTGCTAAATAGCACTGCTTCGCCTCATATGCCTCCCTATGCTATCACACATAGCCGAATATATGACTGGGTTGCTTTGTTCGGCATGTACAAGCTTGGAGATTTTGAGCTTTTGGCATCTACTCCAGGTTTGAGCCATCGCTACTTTAGCAACCTACGTCTAGATAGTACCATTTCAATGACAGCATTGACAATGCTTCATTATTTTGAAAGGGAGTCGGAAATAAAGACATCTGAGCATGCACTGCATCAGATGCTACTCCAAAGAAGATCACCATATGTGACCACACGGAACGTCGTGGGAAATGCCTTGAACGTCAGGTTTGTGCTAGCCCAGCCAAGACAGCCCTATGAGAATGAGGAATATGACGATGATGATGAACTTGAGCAAATGTAGTCAAAGGTCAGGCAACTATAGCCCTGGCAATCTCAATTGACTCATGTAACCGTATTTACTCCTGTATGTGTTCTATATATCATATAATCACATTTATCCAAGTATATTTAACTCTATTTAACTAGTATATTAATCTTTTAATAAATAAAAAATGCTACCAACCTCCAGCATCAAAGACCACCAAAATGACCCCGACAGAGAGAGCCCAACAACCTGAACAGCAGAAGCCCCAGATCCAGTGACATGAAGAAACAAGAACCTCTAGACTCAATTAATCTCCTTAAACTTTAACTAAACTTTGTTATTAATTAATTTTAAATTTTAAATCAGTATTCATTACAAGAACAGTTAATCCTGCTAATTCATTTCAATTTAATTTCAAACTCAAACTCTAAAACCTTAGAGTTTTTAAATTCCAAAACCTTAAAATTTTATTTCATTCTGTCTATACACATTATAATTGTTAAAGGGGTGACAATATCTTCGTGCTCTGCGGGTTGCTGCTGAAACGACTGCCAATTTGAAGCGCTAACCCTAGCGCGTGTGTCTACCAAAATTTGCCTACAAAATTTGACGTGTGTTTCAGATTCAGATGTGCCTTGAATTAGACCCAATAAAAGTCACCACTAAAATGCCAACCGTGATGCTCTTGTATTAGTTTTTCCTTTATTGCAGCCAGTGGGTAAGTAGAATTTCCTTATAGCGAGAACTCCTGGTGGAACACGAGATCTTGTTACCAGCTCCTTTAGGTCGAACACTGGGTTTTTTATTACTACTGGACGCCTGCTTACTTTCATCAGCACATGAGCCTTTAAGAATCCACCTGGATTTGTCTCCTTCTATGATTCTTTTTATAACAGCATTTTCTGCAGATTTAAATTTTACACGAACTCTGTTTACACACATATGGGCATGGTGATAATAAAAATTTATGTGGACAAATAAGATATTTTATCAAAGGTCGTTATAAATATTTTAATAATGTAGTATAAATTTTATGTATGGTTACTTGAGCCTAGCACTACTAAATTTTATGTAACTATTCTGTATGGTTTGGTTGCATCATTATCGGCGAGTTCATAGCCTGCACTTGTATATACTGGGAAAGTACTGATTGTAATAAGAGGAGAGAAAAATTCATTATAATGATGCCTTACAACATGGCGATCCACAAGAGTCTTGGCCAAGAGTCTAATATCCCTTCAGCATTTTGAAGAATAGCATGCCGTCGACCATTAAAGGTCTCCCTCATAAAAGGTCTCCCTCATGGTTGCATCATTATCGACGAGTTCATAGCCTGCACTAGTATATTGGTGCAATACCCGAGAATTGGAGAAGATACAGGTTTATGACATGAGCTTAAAGTGAGTTCTGAATTCGGATTGATTCAATTTCGACAAACAAATGCTCTTTAGGAATTGCAATACCCGAGAATTGGAGAAGATACAGGTTTATGACATGGGCTCACTATCACTTTTTTTTTATGGCTCACTTTTAACGAAATTCTAATTTTAATGTGTTTGATTACCCACTCCATTCAAGTGGGGGTTTTATATTAGAGGTGGATTTCCTAAACGCTTCCATAAAAGAACAAACGATATTCCTCTCGCTCCGGAGCATTATCTTAATTTGCAGCTTTACTTAAAAGAAGGTATGATTGTCGACAAATATCATAGAATATTATCTTTTACTCAGCTTCCTTAGTTAAAGGAATACATTGACTTTTATAACGAGAAACGAAAAGAAGCTACTGATGAATTTACACCGTTCCTTCTGTAAAAAGTTATAAATAACTCGTTCTTTGGGCGGTTGATGCTTAATCAACGCAAGAAAGTTTCAGTTAAAGCCTCTGCGACAGAGAAGGTTTGTTTAAGAAACCTTTCCAGTCCTGCATTTTGGAATTGTCTAAACTTCATATGTATCAATTATATTATCAGAACTTTAAAAAAAATGTGACTGATGTGAAAAATGGACACTGATTCATTGTACATATCCGTTCAAACTGAAGATGCGTTCGTAGACATAAAAACTAAGTATTTTCGATTGTAGTAAATATCCCCCAGATCATTTTCTATATAACAATTCAAATAGAAGTTGCTTAGAATACTTAAAAAGTGACTATTGATGACAAAGGGTATATAACCCTTATCGATTTTGGTTTAAGTTTATTTATACAAGATTACAATTCAACTAAACTCACTGCAACTCCCCTTTATCATCCACCTGAGTGGATAGAGGAAAAATGTTATAACCCCAGATCAACTACTATTTGGACACTAGGGACACTTCTATATGAACTCTCATGTGATAATTACAGCAAAAACTTTCAAGTGGACAATTCACCTTTTGCCGATTTACTTAACAAAATTTTAGTACGAGATCCATGTAAACGCCCTACATTACACGAAGTTCTTTTTCATCCTTTGTTACAATGAGAATAGACATGGAAGTATTGTGTAAGAAGAACGTCCCCTTCTGGAGGCCTTATCGGATTACCGTCGGCGGAACACAAATCCCAGTTATATACAGAGATTTTGTATGGTAACTTTTGTATAAAATAAAAAAAAGTTTTATCTGATTTTGTAGTCTTTAATTGAAATGTAATAATTACAACAACTAGGCTAGCCTTGGAAATTAAATTAGTAATCCATAGTTTCCTTCCAATCTGCACCTCTTCTAGGAAAGACAGCATCGTGAGTGAATTGACCGTTGCAGTCGAAAAAAACAACTCACTAAAATGATGGAGAGTCTTACTGAGAGCAGTTCAATAAAAAAATTTTCAAAAATATTTACTAGAGCAATTTTTTAAATTAAAATCACAGGAAGGGTATACATAAATGTGAATTTTCTTCATTTGGAGGACTAATAGTATGAGCTAATATTTTTAAAAATTAAAATCACGGGAAAGGTAGATGTGCATTTTCTTCATTTGGAGGACTGATAATATGAGCTAATATTTTTAAAAATTAAAATCACGGGAAAGGTAGATGTGCATTTTCTTCATTTGGAGGACTGATAATATGAGCTAATATTTTTAAAAATTAAAATCACGGGAAAGGTAGATGTGCATTTTCTTCATTTGAAGAGTAAATCATATAATAATGAAGTCATTATAGTGTGTAAAATAATTTGTTTCGTTGAATTATGGATATAAAGAAGTTATTTCTGTTTAGGGATTTAAATTTATTTAAATATTTAAATTTAAAAAGTTTGATTCAGCTTAAAGTAACTTGTCGATTTTTTAATGAGGAAATTAATGCTTACTTACAGTATGAAAGAAAATATTTAACAGTAAGCCCTGCAAATTTTAGTTTGTTTCGCATTTGCCAAAACTTAACAGATCTCGATACTAGACATGAACGTTTCGAAGAAATAATGTGTTTGCCAGAGTTTTTAAAACGAAACAAAACTTTAAAAAGATTAAAGTGTCAAGCACATGGCATGGGAAAGTTTGACTTTTCACACCTCCCTAACTTGGAAGAATTAAATATTAATAACGTACAATGCATAGAACATCTCGACTTTAGATCTAATCCTAAATTAAAAATTTTTAAATGTAAAGAAAGCTTTTTAGATATGTCTATAGATGTATCCAATTGCCCACATTTGATACAGATATCTTGTGAGTATACTTCCATTGAAAATTTAGATCTTACAAAAAATTACGAATTGAAAGAATTGAAATGCATCCATAGTCGTTTGCAAAATTTAAACTTATCCGCAAATACAAAACTAACTCGATTAATATGTTCACACAATTTTATAAAATCTTTAAACTTGTCTAAAAATATGGATTTATCCGTACTGGATTTCTCGCATAATAATGTAGTGGAAATTGCAGTGAAAAGCCCTAAACTCAAACATATCAGTTGCAGTGACAATGAATTGACAATTCTAAAACTCGATTCTAAAAACTTGGAAGAATTACATTGCGATGGAAATTTTTTACAATTTTTAGACTTGAAAAATTTCCCTAAATTAAAAACATTAAATTGTACGAAAAATGCCTTACAACATGGCGATCCACAAGAGTCTTGGCCAAGAGTCTAATATCCCTTCAGCATTTTGAAGAATAGCATGCCGTCGACCATTAAAGGTCTCCCTCATAAAAGGTCTCCCTCATGGTTGCATCATTATCGACGAGTTCATAGCCTGCACTTGTATATTGGTGCAATACCCGAGAATTGGAGAAGATACAGGTTTATGACATGAGCTTAAAGTGAGTTCTGAATTCGGATTGATTCAATTTCGACAAACAAATGCTCTTTAGGAATTGCAATACCCGAGAATTGGAGAAGATACAGGTTTATGACATGGGCTTAAAGTGAGTTCTGAATTCGGATTGATTGATCGGAGCACCAGTGGCTCAATTCTTCTATTCTCCATTCGATAGTATTCGAATTTGGGGCCTGGAGGTAATTTTTTTGTCTTGTAATGAGCTCGGTCCGCGTATAGCTAAGATTGCTTAAGTCTACATCTATATTTTCGGCCATCTTGAGACGTCAAAAACGTTCGAAATGGAATCACTCTAGGGAGTCTCCCGCATAGTAGAGTTTTAGGGCGCTCTCCCCTTCATATTATTTAAAATAAAAAATAGATTAAAAGCACTTGATGTACCAGGAATTGCAGTTCGTACACATGGATCATATACCCGAGAATTCCCACATTTTTTTGTCACGAGATGCGTGTATGGAGATAAAAAAAAATCCAAATGCAACATATCACACTTACGCTTGTCATATTTGTAAGAAACCTTTTAAAGTAGAAGTACGTGTTCGTGATCATTATCACTGGGGTTACATTAACGGATTGGCTCACCAATCCTGTAATATTAATTACCGCGCCACATATTTTATACCTATAGTTATTCCTAGTTCAAGAAATTATGATACGCATTTAATTCTAAAAAAAAAAAATGCCATCAAATTTTGCTAAAATTATAAATATCATACCTATTAGTATGGAGAAGTTTACTATGTTTTCATAAGATGCATTAAAATTTATCGACTCCTATCAAGTTTTAGATTCTTCTCTTGATACTTTAGTAAATAAAACATCGGATCACAAATTCAAAATTTTCGAACAATTTTTTCCTCCATAAAAATAAGCCACCTTTTAAAACAAAAGGGCATTTTTCCATATTCATATCTAGATTGCAAAGAGAGATTAGATCCCTCCTCGCGAGGCTTTTTATAATATTTTAAAAGACAGTCCAATAAGTCTAGAAGAGTACGAACGAGTGCAGCAAGTTTTCAACACATTTAACTATGAATATTTTGAACTATATCAAAACGTTGACATGATAATGTTAGCGGAAGATTTCACATCATTTAGGAGAACCTTCATGAAATATTATGAGTTAGATCCGGTGCATTTTGTCACTAGCGCCGAACTCTCGTTGAATGCCGGATTGAAATTCAGTAAGGTAGAGCTCCAACTTTTAACCAACGTCAATCACTACATTTGGTTCGAATCGCATATGTGAGGTGGTATTTGTTTTTGGGGGAAAAGGTTCGAGAGGGCTAGACAATCCTTATCCAAGAGATACCCACAATAACAACAAAGCCACATAAATACATTGTAGCTTTGGATGCTAACAATCTCTATGGGCATGTAATGAGCCAACCGCACCCCATTGGAAATTTTTTATAGCTCACTTTTAACGAAATTCTAATTTCAATGTGTTTGATTACCCACTCCATTCAAGTGGGGGTTTTATATTAGAGGTGGATTTCCTAAACCGCTTCCATAAAAGAACAAACGATATTCCTCTCGCTCCGGAGCATTTAGATATTGTTTATGATATGTTATCAAATTATTCTAAGCGACTGTGTGATAAATTTAATCTCCGAGACACACTTCCTTCAAGAAAACTAACCCCTAACTTTTATCATAAAAAAGAACTACATTACGCATTATCTTAATTTGCAGCTTTACTTAAAAGAAGGTATGATTGTCGACAAATATCATAGAATATTATCTTTTACTCAGCTTCCTTAGTTAAAGGAATACATTGACTTTTATAACGAGAAACGAAAAGAAGCTACTGATGAATTTACACGTTCCTTCTGTAAAAAGTTATAAATAACTCGTTCTTTGGGCGGTTGATGCTTAATCAACGCAAAAAAGTTTCAGTTAAAGTTTCTCCGACAGAGAAGGTTTGTTTATGAAACCTTTCCAGTCCTGCATTTTGGAATTGTCTAAACTTCATATGTATCAATTATATTATCAGAACTTTAAAAAAAATGTGACTGATGTGAAAAATGGACACTAATTCATTGTACATATCCGTTCAAACTGAAGATGCGTTCGTAGACATGAAAACTAAGTATTTTCGATTATAGTAAATATCCCCCAGATCATTTTCTATATAACGATTCAAATAGAAGTTGCTTAGAATACTTAAAAAGTGAAACGATTGAACCTATTTAAGAGTTTGCCGGCTTAAAAGCCAAAATGTACGCTTTTTCTTGGGACTACCGAATAAAGTGGCAGAATACTTACACTACCACAGACATTTCATATTTCCAAATAAAAATTGATTTCCAAATAAAAAAAATTTAGTTTCTTGTTTTAACTCTTGAACACTTCCTGATAGTGAAGATGAAGATTTTGCACCACTTAAAAGTCGACGAAGTAAAAAAAAAGTTCGATTTAGATTTGTGCCCACCTTCTACTTCATCAGAAAAAAATATCGATAATTATTTGATTTTTTGGGGAAAAGGCATATCCGTGGAAATAAAAGAGAGAGAATAGCAAGTCGCACTACATTGCCTTTACCAAAACTGTAGAGGGTGATGTGAGAAACAAGTTCAACCTGACTCTCGATCAACTTCAAGTTCTTAAAAAACCCGTGGATGCTCTAACAGAATATGTATTTGAGTACCGAACAATCCATGTTATTTGAGCACCGAATATTCGTCTTCTAGGAACTCGACATCATGTCTGGATTTGAGTAATTTGTATAATAATGGTCCGCTCTTTCCTCCGTTCAACATCATATTAAGGCGCGGGATATCTATGGAACTCAAGGAGTTCAAAGCAGAATACTATGTTGGATAAGATAAAAAGTCTGGGGTTGAAATACGCAACCGTTTCTGCGAAATAACGAATATCTTGGGTCATTTATGACGTCGAAAGGTTCAAAAACGTTTCAAACATCCGTGTGGGTCAGAAAAAGGAAAAGTGAATCGTGAATAGACCCCCATGTCTGACGTGGAGATAATTGACGAGGAACCACCATAATCTTCAACATCGACAGTCGCCCTACACCCTCGCTGTCAAGGAGTTCAAAGCAGAATACTATGTTGGATAAGATAAAAAATCTGGGGTTGAAATACGCAACCGTTTCTGCGAAATAACGAATATCTTGGGTCATTTATGACGTCGAAAGGTTCAAAAACGTTTCAAATATCCGTGTGGGTCAGAAAAAGGAAAAGTGAATCGTGAATAGACCCCCATGTCTGACGTGGAGATAATTGACGAGGAACCACCATAATCTTCAACATCGACAGTCGCCCTACACCCTCGCTGTCAAGGAGTTCAAAGCAGAATACTATGTTGGATAAGATAAAAAGTCTGGGGTTGAAATACGCAACCGTTTCTGCGAAATAACGAATATCTTGGGTCATTTATGACGTCGAAAGGTTCAAAAACGTTTCAAACATCCGTGTGGGTCAGAAAAAGAAAAAGTGAATCGTGAATAGACCCCCATGTCTGACGTGGAGATAATTGACGAGGAACCACCATAATCTTCAACATCGACAGTCGCCCTACACCCTCGCTGTCAGCCTATACGTGCTCGCGAAAGAGGAAGAAAATTTTTTTCAAGAAATGAAACCGGTTTCATCAGTAACAATGAAGTCATGGTTTGCATAAAAAACTACCAAACCATAGTTATACAAAACATGCTTTCTCGTGAGGGTGGGGGTATATTTTAAAGAATTTGTACCTCGAACTAAATAACATTGAAGTACAAGCCATACTGGCTCGCGAAAGAAGTAGCAATAGTATTCACATTTAAACAAGTTGGTACATTTCGTATCAATTGCATATGTCGTTAATTGTTTATCAAGAAAGATTTAATTACTCGCACACTTAATGCTAGAAATATTAATGATGGCGTTGTGATGTCAAATATACCGCCAAAAATTAAAAATGGATTTCTATCACAAATCAGCTATCACGACGGCACCTGCCTCCACATAAGAGCGGAGTATGGAGTCCAGAACTCTCGCTGTGTGGGACCTCGGAGTGGATATCGATTTCTATACTGAGGTACAAATAAGATTTGTCAACGGCTCCCCGAATTTGGAGGGAATCTTCATCCCTCCTTACATGTGGGTGGAATTCGCCTCTAAATTTTGGAGGATAAACCTATCTTCCCCTTCAACCAGTTTAGTGACTGGTGATAGAATTGTAGCTTTCGTTATGGAGGGTGGTTCTTACTGGGACACAACCTTTAACGAATTAGAGCTACCTGTTACTAATAGTCAACTTTTAATGAAATAGCTCTATCTCCATTTTTATCCACATTAAATGGGGACCGCGTAAGTTATTTCAGATGTTTCCCCGTACCCCACTATTGTAGGTGGGATTGTTGTGGAGGTGTCCTCCTCCTCCTCCTCTGCAGTTTCTTTACAGTCGTTCAGAAAACCCTGTATCCACTGACTATATCCTTGGGGAGAACTTGAACCCCGAAAAGAGTTTTACAAAACGTTGTTATTATGTATAACATCTCAAAATACTCCCACAACATCTGAAAATCCTCACCTAAAAAACATACACATACATTTGGTACATCGTGCCAATGGGGTACATCGTGCCAACAGAGCCTGTAATGGGGTACATGCCAACAGATCCCGAAGAAAGGGTTCCGCCCTTGAAGACAGATTATTTAAGAAGAAAGGAGGAACCAGTTTTTTTGAACCCCTGTTAAGGTGAACACAGAGCCTGTAATGGGGTACATGCCAACAGATCCCGAAGAAAGGGTTCCGCCCTTGAAGACAGATTATTTAAGAAGAAAGGAGGAACCAGTTTTTTTGAACCCCTGTTAAGGTGAACACAGAGCCTGTAATGGGGTACATGCCAACAGATCCCGAAGAAAGGGTTCCGCCCTTGAAGACAGATTATTTAAGAAGAAAGGAGGAACCAGTTTTTTTGAACCCCTGTTAAGGTGAACACAGAGCTTGTAATGGGGTACATGCCAACAGATCCCGAAGAAAGGGTTCCGCCCTTGAAGACAGATTATTTAAGAAGAAAGGAGGAACCAGTTTTTTTGAACCCCTGTTAAGGTGAACACAGAGCCTGTAATGGGGTACATGCCAACAGATCCCGAAGAAAGGGTTCCGCCCTTGAAGACAGATTATTTAAGAAGAAAGGAGGAACCAGTTTTTTTGAACCCCTGTTAAGGTGGACACAGAGCCTAAAATGGGGTACATGCCAACAGATCCCGAAGAAAGGGTTCCGCCCTTGAAGACAGATTATTTAAGAAGAAAGGAGGAACCAGTTTTTTTGAACCCCTGTTAAGATGGACACAGAGCCTGTAATGGGGTACATGCCAACAGATCCCGAAGAAAGGGTTCCGCCCTTGAAGACAGATTATTTAAGAAGAAAGGAGGAACCAGTTTTTTTGAACCCCTGTTAAGGTGAACACAGAGCCTGTAATGGGGTACATGCCAACAGATCCCGAAGAAAGGGTTCCGCCCTTGAAGACAGATTATTTAAGAAGAAAGGAGGAACCAGTTTTTTTGAACCCCTGTTAAGGTGAACACAGAGCCTGTAATGGGGTACATGCCAACAGATCCCGAAGAAAGGGTTCCGCCCTTGAAGACAGATTATTTAAGAAGAAAGGAGGAACCAGTTTTTTTGAACCCCTGTTAAGGTGAACACAGAGCCTGTAATGGGGTACATGCCAACAGATCCCGAAGAAAGGGTTCCGCCCTTGAAGACCGATTATTTAAGAAGAAAGGAGGAACCAGTTTTTTTGAACCCCTGTTAAGGTGAACACAGAGCCTGTAATGGGGTACATGCCAACAGATCCCGAAGAAAGGGTTCCGCCCTTGAAGACAGATTATTTAAGAAGAAAGGAGGAACCAGTTTTTTTGAACCCCTGTTAAGGTGGACACAGAGCCTGTAATGGGGTACATGCCAACAGATCCCGAAGAAAGGGTTCCGCCCTTGAAGACAGATTATTTAAGAAGAAAGGAGGAACCAGTTTTTTTGAACCCCTGTTAAGGTGGACACAGAGCCTGTAATGGGGTACATGCCAACAGATCCCGAAGAAAGGGTTCCGCTCTTGAAGACAGATTATTTAAGAAGAAAGGAGGAACCAGTTTTTTTGAACCCCTGTTAAGGTGGACACAGAGCCTGTAATGGGGAACATGCCAACAGATCCCGAAGAAAGGGTTCCGCCCTTGAAGACAGATTATTTAAGAAGAAAGGAGGAACCAGTTTTTTTGAACCCCTGTTAAGGTGGACACAGAGCCTGTAATGGGGTACATGCCAACAGATCCCGAAGAAAGGGTTCCGCCCTTGAAGACAGATTATTTAAGAAGAAAGGAGGAACCAGTTTTTTTGAACCTCTGTTAAGGTGGACACAGAGCCTGTAATGGGGTACATGCCAACAGATCCCGAAGAAAGGGTTCCGCCCTTGAAGACAGATTATTTAAGAAGAAAGGAGGAACCAGTTTTTTTGAACCCCTGTTAAGGTGGACACAGAGCCTGTAATGGGGTACATGCCAACAGATCCCGAAGAAAGGGTTCCGCCCTTGAAGACAGATTATTTAAGAAGAAAGGAGGAACCAGTTTTTTTGAACCCCTGTTAAGGTGGACACAGAGCCTGTAATGGGGTACATGCCAACAGATCCCGAAGAAAGGGTTCCGCCCTTGAAGACAGATTATTTAAGAAGAAAGGAGGAACCAGTTTTTTTGAACCCCTGTTAAGGTGGACACAGAGCCTGTAATGGGGTACATGCCAACAGATCCCGAAGAAAGGGTTCCGCCCTTGAAGACAGATTATTTAAGAAGAAAGGAGGAACCAGTTTTTTTGAACCCCTGTTAAGGTGGACACAGAGCCGAGCGCCGCAAGCGAACAGCCGCGAACATGCTCTGCGCACGCGCAGCTAGTAGGCGCTACGAGCTGCGCGTGCGCAGAGCGTGTTCGCGGCTGTTCGCTTTCGGCGCTCGGCTCTAACTTGTGTCCACCTTAAGGAACATACGTTTGTCCAGCGCACGAAAACAGCAGTAGATATGTGAAAACAGAAGAGGGAGTCATTGTTTAAAATAAAATAGCCCACATTTAGATTTTCACCCCAGGGAAATAAACTAACCACACACAGACATACATACACACACAGACATGTATACATACACCTAAAACATATACACAGTTGTAACGTCATGAATAACTACTGCAGAGTTGGACACTAAACACATTTAACGCCCTCACGAAAGAAGACTTTGACCCGTGCGATGAAGCAGCCAACGCTCTGCCATTCGAGCACTAAGGTTTTCTTTAGAAGATGAACTCCCCACAAATGGTTCGTCTTCGGCGGTTCTGGCTACTGGATACCATGGCTACTGGATACCCGGAAAAATGGAAGCAGCTAAAAAAAAATGCACGAAAAACGATACGCAGAAAATTTTTTTCACCTTCTCCTTTGAAAAAAGAGTATGACGAAATGTGTAACGAGAAAGGAAAAGCTTTGACCAGCTGCGACGAAGATGGATCATCGGCGTCAGACGATTCGCAATCCGAACATTTCATGTCCAGCCCCGCGATTGAGGACACTCGTGAGAAAAGAGATGTCGGAAACAAACCGCATACCATGGTGAAGACTTCAAAAACCTCGTTGAAAATTTCGGTTCCGAAAAGGGCTGCGGAAACTACATCTCCGTTAGACCGGAAAGAAAAGGAGATGAACGGGAAAAGAGAGCGTCGCCATGACGCGAGAAGAAATCTTTTTCCGAGCACAGAAAACCCGAAACAAGATGGTAAACCTGACAACCACTCTCGTTCTCCGAGTGAACGGGTGCGTTTCCTTTCGACCCACATCCTGGGCGCCACTTTCCTGTGCGTGGAAGGAAACTCGTACACGGTGACGAATGGATCCGACACCATAACCGAGGAGGACGGAGAAAGTTCGTGGAAGGATATTCTGAAGGAAGATCTGAAGAATCTAGGATGCGACCGTAACATATTCCTCATTGGACAAGAACCGCAAAGGGTGTGGGGGGAAATAAAATCAAAGTTTCCGGCGGTTCATGAAGTGTACGTCGACGATGCTTACACGAGGAAATGTACTTACTGTAAAAAGTTAGATTGTCACAGGTGGAAAGGGTGCGTTTCCTTTCGACCCACATCCTGGGCGCCACTTTCCTGTGCGTGGAAGGAAACTCGTACACGGTGACGAATGGATCCGACACCATAACCGAGGAGGACGGAGAAAGTTCGTGGAAGGATATTCTGAAGGAAGATCTGAAGAATCTCGGATGCGACCGTAACATATTCCTCATTGGACAAGAACCGCAAAGGGTGTGGGGGGAAATAAAATCAAAGTTTCCGGCGGTTCATGAAGTGTACGTCGACGATGCTTACACGAGGAAATGTACTTACTGTAAAAAGTTAGATTGTCACAGGTGGAAAGGGTGCGTTTCCTTTCGACCCACATCCTGGGCGCCACTTTCCTGTGCGTGGAAGGAAACTCGTACACGGTGACGAATGGATCCGACACCATAACCGAGGAGGACGGAGAAAGTTCGTGGAAGGATATTCTGAAGGAAGATCTGAAGAATCTCGGATGCGACCGTAACATATTCCTCATTGGACAAGAACCGCAAAGGGTGTGGGGGGAAATAAAATCAAAGTTTCCGGCGGTTCATGAAGTGTACGTCGACGATGCTTACACGAGGAAATGTACTTACTGTAAAAAGTTAGATTGTCACAGGTGGAAAGGGTGCGTTTCCTTTCGACCCACATCCTGGGCGCCACTTTCCTGTGCGTGGAAGGAAACTCGTACACGGTGACGAATGGATCCGACACCATAACCGAGGAGGACGGAGAAAGTTCGTGGAAGGATATTCTGAAGGAAGATCTGAAGAATCTCGGATGCGACCGTAACATATTCCTCATTGGACAAGAACCGCAAAGGGTGTGGGGGGAAATAAAATCAAAGTTTCCGGCGGTTCATGAAGTGTACGTCGACGATGCTTACACGAGGAAATGTACTTACTGTAAAAAGTTAGATTGTCACAGGTGGAAAGGGTGCGTTTCCTTTCGACCCACATCCTGGGCGCCACTTTCCTGTGCGTGGAAGGAAACTCGTACACGGTGACGAATGGATCCGACACCATAACCGAGGAGGACGGAGAAAGTTCGTGGAAGGATATTCTGAAGGAAGATCTGAAGAATCTCGGATGCGACCGTAACATATTCCTCATTGGACAAGAACCGCAAAGGGTGTGGGGGGAAATAAAATCAAAGTTTCCGGCGGTTCATGAAGTGTACGTCGACGATGCTTACACGAGGAAATGTACTTACTGTAAAAAGTTAGATTGTCACAGGTGGAAAGGGTGCGTTTCCTTTCGACCCACATCCTGGGCGCCACTTTCCTGTGCGTGGAAGGAAACTCGTACACGGTGACGAATGGATCCGACACCATAACCGAGGAGGACGGAGAAAGTTCGTGGAAGGATATTCTGAAGGAAGATCTGAAGAATCTCGGATGCGACCGTAACATATTCCTCATTGGACAAGAACCGCAAAGGGTGTGGGGGGAAATAAAATCAAAGTTTCCGGCGGTTCATGAAGTGTACGTCGACGATGCTTACACGAGGAAATGTACTTACTGTAAAAAGTTAGATTGTCACAGGTGGAAAGGGTGCGTTTCCTTTCGACCCACATCCTGGGCGCCACTTTCCTGTGCGTGGAAGGAAACTCGTACACGGTGACGAATGGATCCGACACCATAACCGAGGAGGACGGAGAAAGTTCGTGGAAGGATATTCTGAAGGAAGATCTGAAGAATCTCGGATGCGACCGTAACATATTCCTCATTGGACAAGAACCGCAAAGGGTGTGGGGGGAAATAAAATCAAAGTTTCCGGCGGTTCATGAAGTGTACGTCGACGATGCTTACACGAGGAAATGTACTTACTGTAAAAAGTTAGATTGTCACAGGTGGAAAGGGTGCGTTTCCTTTCGACCCACATCCTGGGCGCCACTTTCCTGTGCGTGGAAGGAAACTCGTACACGGTGACGAATGGATCCGACACCATAACCGAGGAGGACGGAGAAAGTTCGTGGAAGGATATTCTGAAGGAAGATCTGAAGAATCTAGGATGCGACCGTAACATATTCCTCATTGGACAAGAACCGCAAAGGGTGTGGGGGGAAATAAAATCAAAGTTTCCGGCGGTTCATGAAGTGTACGTCGACGATGCTTACACGAGGAAATGTACTTACTGTAAAAAGTTAGATTGTCACAGGTGGAAAGGGTGCGTTTCCTTTCGACCCACATCCTGGGCGCCACTTTCCTGTGCGTGGAAGGAAACTCGTACACGGTGACGAATGGATCCGACACCATAACCGAGGAGGACGGAGAAAGTTCGTGGAAGGATATTCTGAAGGAAGATCTGAAGAATCTCGGATGCGACCGTAACATATTCCTCATTGGACAAGAACCGCAAAGGGTGTGGGGGGAAATAAAATCAAAGTTTCCGGCGGTTCATGAAGTGTACGTCGACGATGCTTACACGAGGAAATGTACTTACTGTAAAAAGTTAGATTGTCACAGGTGGAAAGGGTGCGTTTCCTTTCGACCCACATCCTGGGCGCCACTTTCCTGTGCGTGGAAGGAAACTCGTACACGGTGACGAATGGATCCGACACCATAACCGAGGAGGACGGAGAAAGTTCGTGGAAGGATATTCTGAAGGAAGATCTGAAGAATCTAGGATGCGACCGTAACATATTCCTCATTGGACAAGAACCGCAAAGGGTGTGGGGGGAAATAAAATCAAAGTTTCCGGCGGTTCATGAAGTGTACGTCGACGATGCTTACACGAGGAAATGTACTTACTGTAAAAAGTTAGATTGTCACAGGTGGAAAGGGTGCGTTTCCTTTCGACCCACATCCTGGGCGCCACTTTCCTGTGCGTGGAAGGAAACTCGTACACGGTGACGAATGGATCCGACACCATAACCGAGGAGGACGGAGAAAGTTCGTGGAAGGATATTCTGAAGGAAGATCTGAAGAATCTAGGATGCGACCGTAACATATTCCTCATTGGACAAGAACCGCAAAGGGTGTGGGGGGAAATAAAATCAAAGTTTCCGGCGGTTCATGAAGTGTACGTCGACGATGCTTACACGAGGAAATGTACTTACTGTAAAAAGTTAGATTGTCACAGGTGGAAAGGGTGCGTTTCCTTTCGACCCACATCCTGGGCGCCACTTTCCTGTGCGTGGAAGGAAACTCGTACACGGTGACGAATGGATCCGACACCATAACCGAGGAGGACGGAGAAAGTTCGTGGAAGGATATTCTGAAGGAAGATCTGAAGAATCTCGGATGCGACCGTAACATATTCCTCATTGGACAAGAACCGCAAAGGGTGTGGGGGGAAATAAAATCAAAGTTTCCGGCGGTTCATGAAGTGTACGTCGACGATGCTTACACGAGGAAATGTACTTACTGTAAAAAGTTAGATTGTCACAGGTGGAAAGGGTGCGTTTCCTTTCGACCCACATCCTGGGCGCCACTTTCCTGTGCGTGGAAGGAAACTCGTACACGGTGACGAATGGATCCGACACCATAACCGAGGAGGACGGAGAAAGTTCGTGGAAGGATATTCTGAAGGAAGATCTGAAGAATCTCGGATGCGACCGTAACATATTCCTCATTGGACAAGAACCGCAAAGGGTGTGGGGGGAAATAAAATCAAAGTTTCCGGCGGTTCATGAAGTGTACGTCGACGATGCTTACACGAGGAAATGTACTTACTGTAAAAAGTTAGATTGTCACAGGTGGAAAGGGTGCGTTTCCTTTCGACCCACATCCTGGGCGCCACTTTCCTGTGCGTGGAAGGAAACTCGTACACGGTGACGAATGGATCCGACACCATAACCGAGGAGGACGGAGAAAGTTCGTGGAAGGATATTCTGAAGGAAGATCTGAAGAATCTCGGATGCGACCGTAACATATTCCTCATTGGACAAGAACCGCAAAGGGTGTGGGGGGAAATAAAATCAAAGTTTCCGGCGGTTCATGAAGTGTACGTCGACGATGCTTACACGAGGAAATGTACTTACTGTAAAAAGTTAGATTGTCACAGGTGGAAAGGGTGCGTTTCCTTTCGACCCACATCCTGGGCGCCACTTTCCTGTGCGTGGAAGGAAACTCGTACACGGTGACGAATGGATCCGACACCATAACCGAGGAGGACGGAGAAAGTTCGTGGAAGGATATTCTGAAGGAAGATCTGAAGAATCTCGGATGCGACCGTAACATATTCCTCATTGGACAAGAACCGCAAAGGGTGTGGGGGGAAATAAAATCAAAGTTTCCGGCGGTTCATGAAGTGTACGTCGACGATGCTTACACGAGGAAATGTACTTACTGTAAAAAGTTAGATTGTCACAGGTGGAAAGGGTGCGTTTCCTTTCGACCCACATCCTGGGCGCCACTTTCCTGTGCGTGGAAGGAAACTCGTACACGGTGACGAATGGATCCGACACCATAACCGAGGAGGACGGAGAAAGTTCGTGGAAGGATATTCTGAAGGAAGATCTGAAGAATCTAGGATGCGACCGTAACATATTCCTCATTGGACAAGAACCGCAAAGGGTGTGGGGGGAAATAAAATCAAAGTTTCCGGCGGTTCATGAAGTGTACGTCGACGATGCTTACACGAGGAAATGTACTTACTGTAAAAAGTTAGATTGTCACAGGTGGAAAGGGTGCGTTTCCTTTCGACCCACATCCTGGGCGCCACTTTCCTGTGCGTGGAAGGAAACTCGTACACGGTGACGAATGGATCCGACACCATAACCGAGGAGGACGGAGAAAGTTCGTGGAAGGATATTCTGAAGGAAGATCTGAAGAATCTCGGATGCGACCGTAACATATTCCTCATTGGACAAGAACCGCAAAGGGTGTGGGGGGAAATAAAATTAAAGTTTCCGGCGGTTCATGAAGTGTACGTCGACGATGCTTACACGAGGAAATGTACTTACTGTAAAAAGTTAGATTGTCACAGGTGGAAAGGGTGCGTTTCCTTTCGACCCACATCCTGGGCGCCACTTTCCTGTGCGTGGAAGGAAACTCGTACACGGTGACGAATGGATCCGACACCATAACCGAGGAGGACGGAGAAAGTTCGTGGAAGGATATTCTGAAGGAAGATCTGAAGAATCTAGGATGCGACCGTAACATATTCCTCATTGGACAAGAACCGCAAAGGGTGTGGGGGGAAATAAAATCAAAGTTTCCGGCGGTTCATGAAGTGTACGTCGACGATGCTTACACGAGGAAATGTACTTACTGTAAAAAGTTAGATTGTCACAGGTGGAAAGGGTGCGTTTCCTTTCGACCCACATCCTGGGCGCCACTTTCCTGTGCGTGGAAGGAAACTCGTACACGGTGACGAATGGATCCGACACCATAACCGAGGAGGACGGAGAAAGTTCGTGGAAGGATATTCTGAAGGAAGATCTGAAGAATCTAGGATGCGACCGTAACATATTCCTCATTGGACAAGAACCGCAAAGGGTGTGGGGGGAAATAAAATCAAAGTTTCCGGCGGTTCATGAAGTGTACGTCGACGATGCTTACACGAGGAAATGTACTTACTGTAAAAAGTTAGATTGTCACAGGTGGAAAGGGTGCGTTTCCTTTCGACCCACATCCTGGGCGCCACTTTCCTGTGCGTGGAAGGAAACTCGTACACGGTGACGAATGGATCCGACACCATAACCGAGGAGGACGGAGAAAGTTCGTGGAAGGATATTCTGAAGGAAGATCTGAAGAATCTCGGATGCGACCGTAACATATTCCTCATTGGACAAGAACCGCAAAGGGTGTGGGGGGAAATAAAATCAAAGTTTCCGGCGGTTCATGAAGTGTACGTCGACGATGCTTACACAGGGAAATGTACTTACTGTAAAAAGTTAGATTGTCACAGGTGGAAAGTGATCGTAGGCGGTTTGCAACCACTTATTAAATTTAAAATAAAAGCAATAGAACACTGAATGCTTAGAGAACGACTTTATTTTGTCTGATTTGAAATCAAAAATAGTACTTGTGGGAGGGGAAAGCCGAGTAGCGTTCAATAACAATTTCGTTCAGAGGATTGTCAAACTGAAGAGGATATGTTAAAATACTTAGAGAACGACTTTATTTTGTTTGATTTGAAATCAAAAATAGTACTTGTGGGAGGGGAAAGCCGAGTAGCGTTCAATAACAATTTCGTTTCAGAGGATTTTCAAACTGAAGAGGTATGTTAAAATACTTAAAGAACGACTTTATTTTGTTTGATTTGAAATCAAAAATAGTACTTGTGGGAGGGGAAAGCCGAGTAGCGTTCAATAACAATTTCGTTTCAGAGGATTTTCAAACTGAAGAGGTATGTTAAAATACTTAAAGAACGACTTTATTTTGTTTGATTTGAAATCAAAAATAGTACTTGTGGGAGGGGAAAGCCGAGTAGCGTTCAATAACAATTTCGTTTCAGAGGATTTTCAAACTGATGAGGTATGTTAAAATACTTAAAGAACGACTTTATTTTGTTTGATTTGAAATCAAAAATAGTACTTGTGGGAGGGGAAAGCCGAGTAGCGTTCAATAACAATTTCGTTCAGAGGATTGTCAAACTGAAGAGGATATGTTAAAATACTTAGAGAACGAATTTATTTTGTTTGATTTGAAGTCAAAAATAGTACTTGTGGGAGGGGAAAGCCGAGTAGCGTTCAATAACAATTTCGTTCAGAGGATTGTCAAACTGAAGAGGATATGTTAAAATACTTAGAGAACGACTTTATTTTGTTTGATTTGAAGTCAAAAATAGTACTTGTGGAAGGGGAAAGCCGAGTAGCGTTCAATAACAATTTCGTTTCAGAGGATTTTCAAACTGAAGAGGTATGTTAAAATACTTAAAGAACGACTTTATTTTGTTTGATTTGAAATCAAAAATAGTACTTGTGGGAGGGGAAAGCCGAGTAGCGTTCAATAACAATTTCGTTCAGAGGATTGTCAAACTGAAGAGGATATGTTAAAATACTTACGGAACGACTTTATTTTGTTTGATTTGAAGTCAAAAATAGTACTTGTGGGAGGGGAAAGCCGAGTAGCGTTCAATAACAATTTCGTTTCAGAGGATTTTCAAACTGAAGAGGTATGTTAAATACTTAAAGAACGACTTTATTTTGTTTGATTTGAAATCAAAAATAGTACTTGTGGGAGGGGAAAGCCGAGTAGCGTTCAATAACAATTTCGTTCAGAGGATTGTCAAACTGAAGAGGATATGTTAAAATACTTAAAGAATGACTTTATTTTGTCTGATTTGAAATAAAAAAAATAGTACTTGAGGGAGGGTAAAGCCGAGTAGCGTTCAATAAAGTTAGTAATGCAGAAAATGTAAAAGATATATACAAAGACGACCGATTGGGAGGGCAATGTCACTACTGCTTTAAATATAATTGTCACCGGTGGCTTTTAAGCAAAATAATTGTTTACAATGATGAGGTTGTTTTTCTACGCACGTTTTCTACGGATAAAAAGCATTAATAGTGACACCCTTCACATTAATCGTCAACGGAACACCCCGCACTCAGTGGAGCTGAAACCATTCCGAACCAAGAATAGCGGCAAACAAGGTGTCTTCTTAGAACCCTATACATCAGGTTTCAACACCACTGCTGTCTACGTATTCCAAAAGCACCTAATAGAATACCTAAAAGACAAATTTCAAAAACTCCCGGAAAAAATCTTTTATCACTCAGATGGTTCAGCGGCTCAGTTTAAAAATAGAAAAAATTTCCAAAGGCAGTCCAATGGCCAATGGTAAGTGATATCTCGTTTAAGACTTTTTAATTATCAACGGTAAAACGGTTTTAAACAACGGTTTTTCAGACAGAAAACGATTATTTGAATTTGAAGATAACGATGAGGACGTCAATGGACGTTACAATGTATAGCTGCCCGTCACATACCTGTGTTTACTAAAGCAGAAAATATACCCCGTTTCTTAAGAAATTTCGTAGCTTTACAGCCCTCTGAATGGCACAAGTTCATTGATTAAAAATTATTAGTAGAAAGGGATGCGGATTTAGAAAGTAAATGTGAAATTGAAAATACTCCTTTACATTTAGAGGTATTAGATAATTAAAATAATTATAAATTATTTAATTAGTAAAATAGTAAATATTAACTCTCAAAATAATTATGATAGAACTCCACTCCAAAAGAGTTCAAAAAATCTAACACCATCTTCAAGGTTCCTGAAGTCAGCCAACCTCGATCTCTGAAACCCCTGTCACGAGTTCAGGTTCGGAAAAATCTTTGCGATGCTAATAATCTACGTGATTGAGCAATCGTCGGTTCCCCACTCCTTAATTAAACAAGTGGTTTATTTCACTGGAATTCGTCATTATTACAACAAATATGAGTTCCACCGGTCGCATTTGGGTGTTGCGCGACCTTAAAATTTAAGACGGCGAGGGTAATCCATCACACCCTACATAAAAATAAACACTTTGCAAATAGTTTTGCATACAGATTGGGTCTCTCCAGGACTTAGGCCGAATATTGTAATGTGTTGTTTCAATTGATTGAAAATGGTCTATTTTTTGCTTGGATTCGAGTTTTGTGTCTTTATATATACTATACATTTAAGTCACAACATAAGATTTTTAGATCCCTCGGATAGGCGACCTTTTTATGCTTCATATGAATAGCATCGATAAATGAGATTATAACACCCTGACACTTAGACTTATTTGGAAGATTTCGTTAATTTTTATAAAGACATAATGTGTTCATAAAAGGATGCTTTCATTCACTCATATTCAATATAAAATGCGAAGTAAAAACAGAGATTCCAATTCAGAGAGTAATATTAACTACTCATATTAACTACTCCAGCAGACTGTTTCAGAGAAGCTACCAACTTTAAAAAATGCTGTAAATGCAGCAATGCTGACCTTTTTCTTCCTATGATCCGGGAAATCACGACAACCGATACATGTTGTCAACAAACTTCGACGATCACAATCAAAATTAATACGCAATTTTCACGCCTAAAATATCTACTTTCTACTACTCTACTTTTTCTACTAGTCCAACGACTACTAGAAATTAAACGATAGATTAACATCATCTTAGAGCAGATACCAACTTTAATAAATGCTCTAGACATTAACTATAGGACTTCGTTAAAAAAATCAGCAAGATAAATTTTAAATTCCCACATAATATGTAGGAGTACAGGAAAGGTTTCTCTTTAGGGTTCTTTGATCAGGTAAGACCAGAATACAGAAACGATAGAACTTTTAAAAACTCCTATAGCCTCTTTTTACATGTTGAATTAATTTGTTGGCTGTTGGAGTTCTTTTTGATGCGTACCCGTTTTTAAAAGAGCCTCATAACCGCATTATAATGAATTTTAGTGGTAGCTTTCTTTAAGGACTTTCTGTTAGCCGACAATTTCTTCAAAACCTTTCTAGTCTATATATATAATTCTCTTACGTGGCTCATGAATTTGGCGGTATTTGTTTTCTCCCGTTGGCAACGGTTGGTTTGTTTTGGTTTTGTGTTTTGTTTACGTTTTGGCTATCAGATCTATACAATGTTCGTAATCACGAAACGCTCAATAACCTGGGTTCAAATCCAGGTAGTACACTTCTACTTACGCTTCACCAATAAATTCAGTTGGTAAAGATAGAATCTCAGCTAGGCTGTACCAGCGTATGGCGAAGCAATCCTAGGGGAACTGAGTCAGCAGTTCCCGGGGGTTGGCGAGCGATAGTTCTCTAAAACTCTGCCGAACTGTTTTGCGTTGGCGATAGTTTGCTGTATTGTGGAGGCATCAACTTCAGCAAGAATTTTAACTCTATTTTGAGTTAAAAACCCTATCTGAGTTTCCCCTGAGTTTACAACGAGGACCGCGGTCGTACAGAGAGTTAACTCCTGAACTCTCTATAACTTCAGTCGAAAGAAATATTTAGCGAACTTGAAACTTAAGAAACTTGAGCAAATTTAGTATCTTCAGTTTCGTTGTTTCTGTTTTAAAGATTCGCCGAGATATAATAGTAGAATCGAGTTAGTCCCTGATCCTGTGTGTGCGGGTGTGATCTTATGAGCTGGGTTTTTTTCATATTCATATTAGATGGGGGGGGGTCTTGTTTAATCTGTTGTTTTTTAAGTGTAAATAAATAATTATGCGGTATTATTATATATCACGTTATCGGGAATGTAATACTATTACTTTATTTCTCCATTATATTTATTATTTTCTACAATCATGTAAACGTGCACCCGCCCATTACAATAAAAAAATTTGTTCTGTTCTGTATTAGAAAACTATACAGTATTGTTTCAAAAGGATAACCTTGTGTAAACAATATACCACAAGCCCAACAATCAATGCTCAAGGAGTTCCATCACAGGACTTCCGAGTGGTGATCTCGGGACATTGTGGCCTTTGGCTAATGCGGTAGCACCCCTGATAGTTGCTGTTTGTTGGAGGACATCATCTTTAGCAAGAAACTATGTCTGGATATCTCAGTTTCCCCTTTGACACCAAGGACCGCGGTTGTACAGAGTATTGTTTAATAAGGATGCCCTTACAAACAATAGACCACAAGCCCAACAATCACTGTTCAAGGAGTTCCATCACTGGACCTCCGAGTGGTGATCTCGGGACATTGTGGCCATTGGCTAATGCAGTAGCACCCCTGATAGTTGCTGTTTGTTGGAGGACATCAACTTTAGCAAGAAACTATGTCTGGGTACCTCAGTTTCCCCTTTGACACCGAGGACCGCGGTTGTACACAGAGTATTGTTTAATAAGGATGCCCTTACAAACAATAGACCACAAGCCCAACAATCACTGCTCAAGGAGTTCCATCACTGGACCTCCGAGTGGTGATCTCGGGACATTGTGGCCATTGGCTAATGCAGTAGCACCCCTGATAGTTGCTGTTTGTTGGAGGACATCAACTTTAGCAAGAAACTATGTCTAATGCAGTAGCACCCCTGATAGTTGCTGTTCGTTGGAGGAAATCAACTTTAGCAAGAAACTATGTCTGGATATCTCAATTTCCCCTTGGACACCGAGGACCGCGGTTGTACAGAGTATTGTTTAATAAGAATGCCCTTACAAACAATAGACCACAAGCCCAACAATCACTGCTCAAGGAGTTCCATCACTGGACCTCCGAGTGGTGATCTCGGGACATTGTGGCCATTGGCTAATGCAGTAGCACCCCTAATAGTTGCTGTTTGTTGGAGGACATCATCTTTAGCAAGAAACTATGTCTGGATATCTCAGTTTCCCCTTTGACACCGAGGACCGCGGTTGTACAGAGTATTGTTTAATAAGGATGCCCTTACAAACAATAGACCACAAGCCCAACAATCACTGCTCAAGGAGTTCCATCACTGGACCTCCGAGTGGTGATCTCGGGACGGGACATTGTGGCCATTGGCTAATGCAGTAGCACCCCTGATAGTTGCTGTTTGTTGGAGGACATCAACTTTAGCAAGAAACTATGTCTGGATATCTCAGTTTCCCCTTTGACACCAAGGACCGCGGTTGTACAGTGTATTGTTTAATAAGGATGCCCTTACAAACAATAGACCACAAGCCCAACAATCACTGCTCAAGGAGTTCCATCACTGGACCTCCGAGTGGTGATCTCGGGACATTGTGGCCATTGGCTAATGCAGTAGCACCCCTGATAGTTGCTGTTTGTTGGAGGACATCAACTTTTGCAAGAAACTATGTCTGGATATCTCAGTTTCCCCTTTGACACCGAGGACCGCGGTTGTACAGTGTATTGTTTAATAAGGATGCCCTTACAAACAATAGACCACAAGCCCAACAATCACTGCTCAAGGAGTTCCATCACTGGACCTCCGAGTGGTGATCTCGGGACATTGTGGCCATTGGCTAATGCAGTAGCACCCCTGATAGTTGCTGTTTGTTGGAGGACATCAACTTTAGCAAGAAACTATGTCTAATGCAGTAGCACCCCTGATAGTTGCTGTTATTTGGAGGAAATCAACTTTAGCTAGAAAGTATGTCTGGATATCTCAGTTTCCCCTTTGACACCGAGGACCGCGGTTGTACAGAGTATTGTTTAATAAGGATAGACCCTTGAATAAATAGACCACAAGCCCAACAATCACTGCTCAAGGAGTTCCATCACTGGACCTCCGAGTGATGATCTCGGGACATTGTGGCCGTTGGCTAATGCAGTAGCACCCCTGATAGTTGCTGTTTGTTGGAGGACATCATCTTTAGCAAGAAACTATGTCTGGATATCTCAGTTTCCCCTTTGACACCGAGAACCGCGGTTGTACAGAGTATTGTTTAATAAGGATAGACCCTTGAATAAATAGACCACAAGCCCAACAATCACTGCTCAAGGAGTTCCATCACTGGACCTCCGAGTGATGATCTCGGGACATTGTGGCCGTTGGCTAATGCAGTAGCACCCCTGATAGTTGCTGTTTGTTGGAGGACATCATCTTTAGCAAGAAACTATGTCTGGATATCTCAGTTTCCCCTTTGACACCGAGGACCGCGGTTGTACAGAGTATTGTTTAATAAGGATGCCCTTACAAACAATAGACCACAAGCCCAACAATCACTGCTCAAGGAGTTCCATCACTGGACCTCCGAGTGGTGATCTCGGGACATTGTGGCCATTGGCTAATGCAGTAGCACCCCTGATAGTTGCAGTTTGTTGGAGGACATCAACTTTAGAAAGAAACTATGTCTAATGCAGTAGCACCCCTGATAGTTGCTGTTATTTGAAGGAAATCAACTTTAGCTAGAAACTATGTCTGGATATCTCAGTTTCCCCTTTGACACCGAGGACCGTGGTTGTACAGAGTATTGTTTAATAAGGATAGACCCTTGAATAAATAGACCACAAGCCCAACAATCACTGCTCAAGGAGTTCCATCACTGGACCTCCGAGTGGCGATCTCGGGACATTGTGGCCATTGGCAAATGCAGTAACACCCCTGATAGTTGCTGTTTGTTGGAGGACATCAACTTTAGCAAGAAACTATGTCTGGATATCTCAGTTTCCCCTTTGACACCGAGAACCGCGGTTGTACAGAGTATTGTTTAATAAGAATGCCCTTACAAACAATAGACCACAAGCCCAACAATCACTGTTCAAGGAGTTCCATCACTGGACCTCCGAGTGGTGATCTCGGGACATTGTGGCCATTGGCTAATGCAGTAGCACCCCTGATAGTTGCTGTTTGTTGGAGGGCATCAACTTTAGCAAGAAACTATGTCTGGATATCTCAGTTTCTCCTTGGACATCGAGGACCGCGGTTGTACAGAGTATTGTTTAATAAGGATGCCCTTACAAACAATAGACCACAAGCCCAACAATCACTGCTCAAGGAGTTCCATCACTGGACCTCCGAGTGGTGATCTCGGGACATTGTGGCCATTGGCTAATGCAGTAGCACCCCTGATAGTTGCTGTTTGTTGGAGGACATCAACTTTAGCAAGAAACTATGTCTAATGCAGTAGCACCCCTGATAGTTGCTGTTATTTGGAGGAAATCAACTTTAGCTAGAAACTATGTCTGGATATCTCAGTTTCCCCTTTGACACCGAGGACCGCGGTTGTACAGAGTATTGTTTAATAAGGATAGACCCTTGAATAAATAGACCACAAGCCCAACAATCACTGCTCAAGGAGTTCCATCACTGGACCTCTGAGTGGTGATCTCGGGACATTGTGGCCATTGGCTAATGCAGTAGCACCCCTGATAGTTGCTGTTTGTTGGAGGACATCAACTTTAGCAAGAAACTATGTCTGGATATCTCAGTTTCCCCTTTGACACCGAGGACCGCGGTTGTAAAGAGTATTGTTTAATAAGAATTCCCTTACAAGCAATAGACCACAAGCCCAACAATCACTGTTCAAGGAGTTCCATCACTGGACCTCCGAGTGGTGATCTCGGGACATTGTGGCCATTGGCTAATGAAGTAGCACCCCTGATAGTTGCTGTTTGTTGGAGGGCATCAACTTTAGCAAGAAACTATGTCCAATGCAGTAGCACCCCTGATAGTTGCTGTTATTTGGAGGAAATCAAATTTAGCTAGAAACTATGTCTGGATATCTCAGTTTCCCCTTGGACACCGAGGACCGCAGTTGTACAGAGTATTGTTTAATAAGGATGCCCTTACAAACAATAGACCACAAGCCCAACAATCACTGCTCAAGGAGTTCCATCACTGGACCTCCGAGTGGTGATCTCGGGACATTGTGGCCATTGGCTAATGCAGTAGCACCCCTGATAGTTGCTGTTTGTTGGAGGACATCAACTTTAGCAAGAAACTATGTCTGGGTATCTCAGTTTCCCCTTTGACACCGAGGACCGCGGTTGTACAGAATATTGTTTAATAAGGATAGACCCTTGAATAAATAGACCACAAGCCCAACAATCACTGCTCAAGGAGTTCCATCACTGGACCTCCGAGTGGTGATCTCGGGACATTGTGGCCATTGGCTAATGCAGTAGCACCCCTGATAGTTGCTGTTTGTTGGAGGACATCAACTTTAGCAAGAAACTATGTCTGGGTACCTCAGTTTCCCCTTTGACACCGAGGACCGCGGTTGTACAGAGTATTGTTTAATAAGGATAGACCCTTGAATAAATAGACCACAAGCCCAACAATCACTGCTCAAGGAGTTCCATCACTAGACCTCCGAGTGGTGATCTCGGGACATTGTGGCCATTGGCTAATGCAGTAGCACCCCTGACAGTTGCTGTTTGTTGGAGGACATCAACTTTAGCAAGAAACTATGTCTGGGTATCTCAGTTTCCCCTTTGACACCGAGGACCGCGGTTGTACAGAATATTGTTTAATAAGGATGCCCTTACAAACAATAGACCACAAGCCCAACAATCACTGCTCAAGGAGTTCCATCACTGGACCTCCGAGTGGTGATCTCGGGACATTGTGGCCATTGGCTAATGCAGTAGCACCCCTGATAGTTGCTGTTTGTTGGAGGACATCAACTTTAGCAAGAAACTATGTCTGGGTATCTCAGTTTCCCCTTTGACACCGAGGACCGCGGTTGTACAGAATATTGTTTAATAAGGATAGACCCTTGAATAAATAGACCACAAGCCCAACAATCACTGCTCAAGGAGTTCCATCACTGGACCTCCGAGTGGTGATCTCGGGACATTGTGGCCATTGGCTAATGCAGTAGCACCCCTGATAGTTGCTGTTTGTTGGAGGACATCAACTTTAGCAAGAAACTATGTCTGGGTACCTCAGTTTCCCCTTTGACACCGAGGACCGCGGTTGTACAGAGTATTGTTTAATAAGGATAGACCCTTGAATAAATAGACCACAAGCCCAACAATCACTGCTCAAGGAGTTCCATCACTAGACCTCCGAGTGGTGATCTCGGGACATTGTGGCCGTATATAGTGGCTAATGCAGTGGCCTGTTGTTCTGCCTTTCATCTGGCTATTTATCTCTTCAGAACTTTCCAAGTCCCTCAGGGTCACAACAGTCACAACCTGAAAAAGAAATTAATGGTTATAGAAAAATATAAATTTTCCTGAATAAAATTCTTTAAAGCAAGCCGGATTCTGTAAATTTGCTAGTAGATAAATGTTAATTTTAGTAGTTAATATTTAGGTCTATTTCATTCATTTTTACTAGTAATTAGTTTAAATTTTTATGATAAGTTCTTGAATTTAAAATTACGACATAATAGGGAGAAAAACTTTAAAATTAAAGATTGAGGTAATGGAACTTTGGATCAAAGAGTTTTAGAACATTTCACCTAAAATTCCAATTAATTCTTAAATTAACGTTGAAATGTCGAAGAAAAAAACAGTTTACCAAACGTACAATATTCATTCTCAATTATTGGCACACAAAATGAATCAAACAAAAAAAAAATCTTACTCTTATCCAACTCAAGGGAGCTCAAACTCAAAGAACGTTATCAAAATTAAAACTGTAGCAATTTTTGGAGCAAGTTCACAACTGCTGATGGTTGGCGAGATTTGGATTTTTTCTCGGCACATTTGACTTTTTAACTGCACTTTTACCATTGAATTAGGGTTGCTTTTATCGCTAAAAATTGGCGCATCAGCAGTTCTAAACTTGCGCCCAATTTTCGCATACTGACGTACCGCGAGGAGAAGAGCTTTTGACGTCATACGATGATGCTGCGGTTGGTATAGAAACGGATTATTCCACTGAATTTTGGGGGTGGTGGTAATTCACTCGGCGCTAAAATAAATGTTCCGAGCCAAATCTGAGTGGGTATCTTTCAGCTGTGTTCTTCTTTCGATTCTAGAGTAACGAATTTTGGAATTTCCTTTCGCATTACATCTGATTTGATTAAATATTTCTAATCTGACCTTTTTCAACTGATCTGATCTATTTTAACTGATCTGATCTATTTTAACTGATCTGATCTATTTTAACTGATCTGATCTTTTTCAACTGATCTTAAATGTTTCACCGAATCTGATCTATTTTAATTTGATATAATGTTATGCGATTTACATCAATTTATCTGATTTTATTTTGGATATTTTATAATTTTTACCATGTTCATTAATCCTTCTTTTTGAACTCTCAAGTCGCTTATCATTTATCCTATCAAGTAGTTACCTTTAATTTTATTGGATCTGATCATACCTTCTTTTAAAGTAGATGTTAATTCATGAAAATTAGCGTTTAAATTATCTTTCATCTTTTTAACCCCATCCGATCGTTCACAATCGTCTCTGTAACTTTTTTTTTTATTCGCCCGACTGTACAAAATATAAGAAGCGATTATTGGAAAAAGATGGGTTGATCGAAGATATTATAGACGAATTAGTGATTAATTTGTCGGAGAGCGATTCGAATCTTTGTCAAACACTGACAGTGACTGCAGTTCTAGTGACAATGAATTGCATTAGATTGTATTTAAATGTTATAAAATATTTTTAAAAAATTAATAAATATTTCTATATTTTGTCTCTTTACAAGTTTCTAAAGCTTCATTTAAATTTCGAGTATGGTGATTAAATTATGAAATTATTAATTTAAGTGATATGAGCTATTTTATATAAAACTAAATATAACTAATTCACTCAAAATAGCAATATAGCAATAGCATATTAAAAGTACAAAAATGTTTCATGCCTAAAGATATTTTCGATTACGAGAAATTTCAAAGATAATCTATATTTCCATGCAGTTTAATAAAATATGATTATCTTATTTTCATTCGCGAAACGCGTTTTCTCATTCGCCAAATGTACGCTTAAAAAGCCAAATACTGCCGTTCAATTCATACCAGCTTCCCTCTTCTTTTAAACTCGTCTACTCACGGCAACCCTGTTCAAAGCTCTTCTCCTCGCGGTACGACAGTACTCGCACTTCTCTAGCAAACAAAAAAATTGGCTTGATGACGCGCAAAAAACGACGCTGACGTTCTTCTTTCATTTTTAAGATTTTAACAGTTCGTTCTAAAATAATGAATTTGTTGTTATTGGCTAAATGTTTACATTTTCAATACTTAAAAGAGTAATACGTATAACGTTAAAAATATCTAAAAATATTTGCATTAGATTAAAACATAAATAACCTAATAGTGTTAAAAATACTTGTTTATATTAACTAACTTGTTAATTAATTAACTTGTTATTAACTAAATAAAACAAACAATCGTAAGGGGATTTGAAAAAAAATCTAGTGTTAAATGAGCTGTACTTATTGAGATAGGCGACTATCACACTAGGTAAAGGATTTTAATAGAAATCCAAATCCATGCAATTCTCAAATATTGTATTTTTGGGACATAAACCCAGGGGCGTAGCCAAGATTTTCCTTTTGGGGGGTCCAGTAGGAAAAATTCATTATTGAATATCAATAATTTTTAGTAATTAGTGAAATAAATTTCACATTACTTTTAATTACTTCTATATTAATTAATGGTTAATAATTAATTAGTATCTACTATAAAAATTCAGATTAAATACTACATTTTAATCTCTAGTTCGGTTCTAATTTCTTATCCAATGTTAATAATATTATGACCTAAGTACTATTAACATACTAAAATTTGAAAATTTTACGAGCTATAGAAGTTAAATTTTTTTTTTAAATTTCTAATTTATTTTTAACTTTTGAGAGGATTTTGAAAAGCTAATTTTTCAGTGGATATTGTGTCCCCAGATAGTTATATAATGGAAAACCAGTGGAATTAACTCATAGCTAATTAGTTAATTAAATTAGTAAAATGAAATTCGTGAAATATAGGAATAACTTCCAAACAAGTAAAACCAGGTAATACTTTGGAATCCATCATTCAGAAATTTTTTAAATAACAAGTAAAAGTATAAAAAACAAAAATTTTTCAGAAAAATTCAATCTTTTAAAAAATTTCAAATTTTAATGTAACTAAATAAACTTGTAATACATGTTTAATTTTAATTTTTAAATAGTTAAGTTAATAGTAATAGTTGTTTAATTAATTTTAATTTAATACATGATCAATTTTTAAATGTAATACCGAAAAATGTAATATTTTCTTAATAAAAATTTAAATAAAGTTTAAAATTAAAAAACGATCATTCTTTAAAAGAGTTATTCGGAATAGAATATTCGAATCTCTAATAAGTATCTCCGTTGCACAAATAAAAAAAATCCATTACCTCATTTCAAATCGTTAAAAACTTTAAATTCAGCGATTTTAAACTCCTTATAAGGGCCGTATGGAACTGCGATCAGTCTTCCAAGATTACCAAGTATTAATAAAAATGAGTTTTAAAAGGATTAAAAGTGTTTACAAGTAAGTAAGGATTATAAAAACACAATAAAACTTACCAGAGAATTTAAAACTTACCAGAGAAGAATAAAATGTAAAGACGTCCTGCGTCTGCTGCGTCCACACCGAATGGTCTCCACGTCAGCAGTGTTGTTTGGAAATCGATGAAAACACCTTTGGCGGGGGAGAGCAGTCATCCAACAAGGAAAGCAGCTCCCGTCTGATGTAGGTGTATTAAAGCGTGCTTCTGATTGGTCGAGAGCCAGGAATGAAGATGCGGGGAGGACATAATGACGACATGGCATAGAGTGTGCGTTCGCTGCTACCTCGCGTGGCCGATAGTCGAGAGGGAGAGTGGCAAAAAGAATTGAGGTGATCCCACCTACAGAGGGGAATGGCCGGGAAAAAAAAACGGAAATTTTTGGGGGGGAAACGTTTTTATTTTCGGAAGGGGTTTATTTCTTTCCGGAAAAATTGAAAATTTTAGATAAAAATAGTGCATTAATAATTGTTTTACTGATTGATGTTAACAAAAAATGTTTCATAATTTAGTACTTATAAATGAAGTTTAACCATATAATTAGCATTTTTCCCGAAGTTTGATTTCTCGATTTGATTGAATCAGGAAAAAATGGAAATTTTGAATTTTGGAATTAAAAGTAATGTTTACAGAAATCTATTATAGTTTCTATGCAATGCTTTTCTTTCAGATATTTTTTATTTTATAGCACACACATGAAAATATTTAGCATGGAAAATGTAAGCTGCAAGTAATAAACTAATTTCACTGTACCAAACAGGAAATAAAAATCTAAATTTTATTGAAGTGTAACCAATTATTGTTGAACCAAAGTACCAATTATTGCTATAAAATTATTTTTTATAATAAATATATAACATGAGGGGCACTTCCTGCAGATTGTGCCTACAATTTCAAATTTTCTATATCGGGCCCTAGGCACAGCAAATTTAAGGCATTTTACAACTTATATTTTGTTTCGAGAACTCTTTTGAAGTATAAATTTTGATGAGAGTGTGCTGTGGGGATGTTTTATAGTTATAAAACAGTAAGATTCTTAAGAAAATTATCTTCACTCTTTAAAATTATGGCATTTCCTCCTTGCATATATCCCCGCTCTTATTTATCTCTACTAAAAAATATTCAAAGACGTAAAATTGTTTTAATAATTTGAACTTGCTGAGAAATTTTAATCTTAATTTATCTAACGTTCAGCTCATTCTATTATCATTATGAGTAATTAATTCAAAGATTGCTATGAAGGGGAGGTTAATAAAAGTTGAGAGAAAAAGTTTGAGGAAAGAGTAAAACATATACACACTGTATGAAAGTCTGTACATTTCATTTGATGCTAATTTAACGGTATTAGTCTTAAAAATTAATTTTCTAATTAATTTAGTTAATTTTCTAATTTTTAAAGGAATGGCCTCGGAAAAATTTTTAGTCGAGGGGCATCGCAAGTAGAAACAGTTTGTGAAACACAAACTGTTCAGTGTTAATTTTCAATTTAAATGTTTTTTCAGAATTTTAACATCAATTTTTTTTAATTGTACAATATTTTTGAATACACTTATTTTTTTTTCGATGATTTTTCTGTATTCTAAATAGGGTCCAGAAAATTCAGTGGTTATAAAATGAAAATTACATTAATTATATAGTGTTTTTCTCGGTTTTCTCAGTAGTACTTGGTTTTTAGACTTATTCCCTTTCTCAAACTGGTGGATTCAATTAAAGAGAAAAAAATGAGTACTCGTGTTTTTTTTTTGAGAGGGGGACATTTAATATGTATGGAATTGTTACAATTTTATTACGCTAAAAGACTAATTTGAACTTTCCAAATGTTTAACTGATTTTAATTCATTTTTTTTTTATTATGGAAGTTGATTTACTTAAAGAAACATATAATTATTTACGAAGAATTAAGGAGTTATTTACCTCATCAATTGTTTAAATCATAAATATTGGGAACTTAACAGATATTTTCTTCAATAACAAAAATAAATAAATATTTTGTAAAGAGACTGAATACACCCCCTACACACTTAAGATACTGTAAAACGGGGTGAATCGGATCACTGTTGAAAAAAGTTTTTTAAACCATCACAACTCTGGTTGTGTAAGAGTTATAAAATCAGGATAAAAACTGACTAATTCTGCACATTCTTTAGAAGTTGTTTCGGCCGTCGAAAAATATCTTGGTATATCATGGGTTCTTCCACGGCTTTGAAAATGTTACAAAAACTTGACTGTCAAAACTTTGCTAATTTCACCTGAAAATAACTTCTTTACCTCAATTTTTGTGGCCTCCCGTGTGCTCACAATCCTTGCAAAGACGTGCTTATTTCTATTTTAAATGAATTTTTTTTGTGAAAGAAGTCCATTCTGACTGCTTATGCGGGATGAATCAGATCAGTCATAAAAATGCTTTGTTTTCTTCCTTTCATCACTTTTTATGGAATTATTAGTTATTATCAACAACTACAGCCATGAGCCGATATAATAGGGGTCATGAGGGAAGAAAATTGCCCCTTAATTTTAAGAAAAAGTCGATTTAATGGCAAATGTTTTTTTAGAGCATTAAGGGACATTTTATTTCCTGAAGGTATCTCCAAAGGTTTGTCAAAGCGTATAGACTTTAAAAAATATTTGGAAAAACAACTGAAACTTTTTGATAGAAGTTAATATCTTTTCTTAATTCGCATTTCATATAGCCGTATAGGAGAAACATCATTCTTATTATGTATGTATTTTATGAAAAAAATTATTCATTAATATAAATAAAAGTTATCCATTTCATATTAAAAGGCTCATTTTATGATCCTGTGTCACTTAAAAACGTCAAAATTGCAATTTTCGACAAAAACTGGCAGTGATCCGATTCACCCCGCATTGCTGGTAAATTGGATCACGGCACTTAAAAATAAGTATCACGCTACCGTTCTACTTATTTAGTATATTAGCTTTAGTATATTTAGTATATTACTTATTTATTACCGTTCTACTTATTAGTATAATCAACCGTTCATAATAATGAAATTATAAAGTATAGATTAGGACTCGAAATATGCTTCACAAAGCATTTCAAAATCTAAGTTAGAAAAGTTTTGTCTATAACAGTGTTTCTCAACCGGGGGTACGGGTACCCCTAGGGGTACGCCGAGAGCTTTTATGGGGTACGCCATGTATTCAAAAATCCCGAAAAAGTAGCTTAAAATCACTTTTTAATAAGCTGAAATTAAAAAATTTCCTGGAGGAGGACCCCCAGACCCTTCTTTTACCTATAGTTTGATATCGCTACCTCAGAGCTACAGTGGGACATCTTCCACGCTACCTCAGAGCAACAGTGAGATATCTTCCAATGTGTGGACATGGAAGATGTACCACTGTTGCTCTGAGGTAGCGTGGAAAATGTCCCACTGTAGCTCTGAGGTAGCGATATATCAATAATTCATGTCATTTTTAAGATGAAAGCTGGAAATTTTCAGATGGAGGTTCCAAATCTACTTTGGAGGTTGAAAACGGGGCATATTACGCCCTGGGTATGACACCAAGGGGCCGTCCATAAATGACGTCACGCTCAGAGGGGGGGAGGGGGTTAATCAATTTGTGACAGTTTGTGACAAGGGGGAGGGGGGGGGGTTTCAAAAGTTGTGACATCACATCCTCCAAAACTGAAAATCAACCAAAAATAACAAAAACAGAATTTTTTCCTAAGATTTCTATCCAAAAAAATTAACTTTTGATCGATTGAAAGTGTGACATGTGACATGGGGGGGAGGGGGTATGGGGAAGTGTGACAGTTTGTGACATAGGGGGGGAGGGGGTCAAAAATTGGCAAAAAAAGTGTGACATCATTTATGGACGGCCCCCAAGCGGTTTCACTATATTCAAAATTAGATAAAGAATGATTTTTGAATCAAATTTTTTTAAAAATATAGAGTTCAATTATTATCCTGTTTCAAATTAAATTTTAAGGTGCATAGAAAACTTAACTTTTGAATATTGTCCATAATAGCTTTACAAAATTGTATTTCAATTGGTTATAAATTTGTAAGGGGGCGGGTGGAGATTTTTCTTCTTGAAAAGGGTGCGGTGGTCCTAAAAAAGTTTGGGAACCTATGATTTAAACGAAGGGGATATTTCAACTACTACCTGCAACTGCATGCGAGGGGCACGCAGGGAAATATATTTTTCCTTTGGGGGTACAATCGGTGAAAAAGGTTGAGAAACACTGATCTATAAGGTTTGTAAAAAGTATTTTGGGAGCATTTGATCAGATTAAATCAAAGGTCATGTGCACGGCTCAAATTGGCTTCTTATCAAAGGATGAGACGGTTATAATCTTTAAAGCCACGCATCTTATAACTAGATAATTTAGGGACAATCCCGCTTAATATTTCTAAGAGTATAATAGATAAGATTTAGCAAAGTAATCAGAACAAATTCAGATAGTTAATGCTTGCAGTTGTGGACAACTTTTGGACGATTTTTAGTTTCATTCTAGACGTTGAATATAATCAAAAGAGCTAACAAACCTTTCAATTACAATTTGGAAAAACCATTTCATGTTTTATGTTTATTTCTTTATGAATTAAAAGGGTAAACATAACTTAAAAGGCAATTTAAATTAGTTCTTGTGCTTCTATCATACATAGTAAAATCTCAACTTATCGAAAAAACCGGAACCAAGATCGAATTTTTATTTCCATATTCGTGTCAGGCTGAAATGACATAATATGTTTTGACATTTTCATCAATTTCACATTTTTACTGTTATGCCCAGTGTAATTAAACAGTGGTCTTATATTTCGGTCTTCTTAATATGTCTTCACAATAAACATCTACCTAAATTATATAACAGTTTACCTCTAAAATTAATTACTATTACTAAATACTCCACTTTTAAAAGAAAACTACATGACTTCATAATAAATATCGAAGACTTGGATTCATATTTTTCCCTCAATTGAAGCAATCTATTTATAATCAGTTATCCAGCTTATTGCCATTATTTATTTACTCATTTTCTTAAGTTGTAAATTTTTTTTTTCATTTATTTTGTATTTAATGTAAAATACATTCTCTGTCGCCTGAACGGGAATTGTCAAATTTCCCCTCGCCGTCAAATGTTTTTTTTTTCCTTGTGTTTCAGTATAAAAATTCTTGTGCAGTAAATAAAGTTATTATTATTCATCCTATCCATTGTTTATGTTTCTTTTAATGGGTCATTGCTTAACCTCAGAATACTATCGAAACTGCCAACTGTCCTCATCTGTACTGCGAAGTAATTAAAGATTAATATATTTTGAATACTGCATTTATGAAATTATTTTCTAATTACAATAATTTTTATATGAGTTTCCTGAAACTTGTTGCTTAAAGAAACCAAGACCGATAAAAATCAATAAAAGTTTATTACATAGTTGGAAAAGACAAGTTGAGAGTGCAATACACAATAATAATGTGCTACATTCGATAACTCCAAAAAAAAAAACTGTTGCTGGAGTACAGATATTTTACAAACATCAATATTTTCTAAAACAGTTTGAAGGAGATTATTTTGTGAATACATATTAATTTTTGTATCCAAAAAAAAAATTTACAAATCAAACCGTTATTTTGGTCAGAGTTTTTCTTTTCTAAAATAACAATGTAATGACCATGATGATGATGTCGGTGGAAAATTGAATCGCCAGTTTAAAAAAGGGAATAAGTCCAAAAAACGACAAATTGACTTTTTGTGCTTAAAAATATCTCCAAGCCAAATATCTACACATGAGTGGGAAGAGGGGGAAAATAACTGCCCCATATAAGCAGATATAGCCCCTTGAATTTGAGAAATTCATGTTCATTCATTGCATTTTTTAATTTAATTTGGAATTAAAGTTAATTTTTCTTTCTTTTCTTATTTTTTGTGCTGTAAACTAAGCCAATTGCAATTGCTTGTAATTGCTTTTAATTTAAAAGTGTTTTTAACTTTTTTTCATATAGGGAATGTTTGACTCCATTTATATTCACTTACTCCATTGATATTGCCCTACTGACTCAGTTTCATAATAATTTTTAATTTTATTTGTCTTAGTCTTTTTATTTCTCACTTTTGTACAGTGAACTAAACCGAAATATTATTTAAATGTCAATTTAAATGGTTTTAAGTCCATCAACTTTTTTCAACTGCAAAATATTTTTGAATGTAGTACTTATATTTGTTTCGGTGATTTCTCTGTTTTCTAAATTAAGTTCTGAATTTCCAGTAAACATTTGGTGGTTACACAACATAAATTCCATTAATTATACTACAGGGGTTTTTTTTTTCGGTTTTTTCAAAACTTGGTTTTTGGACTTATTCCCTTTTTTCAAACTGACGATTCAATTATTCCTTATGTTCCCCCTCTAGAAGTAATAACCATAGTATAGAAACCAAAGTTAATGATTCTAACGGTATTTGCACAGCCTCGAGCCTCCGCACACGTGCACGAGTTGGGTGCCACGCTTCGAAAATTGTAAGACTGAACTTAGAACTATCTTTTTTTGTCATTTTCCTCCAGTCAAGCATTTTGTTTAAAATTGCAGAAAAAATATCATATGAACAGGTACTTAAATTTTAAGTTAAATCTATATCTAATGCCAGTATTCACTTGTAACCTGACGAGTGGTTAACCAGCAGTCAAACTTCTGATAGGCGGATCCTTATACGCCCTTTAATAAAAGAGGCTTATTTCTGAGAAAAATGTGCGATGTAATTACTAAAATTTAGAATAAATCGCTGCCGATCGATCGGCTGATTTAGAATTTCGTAAAACCCCGAATGGAATTCTGTTCACAGAATTTAGTCCACTGAAATTTCTCAACAATTTTCACCCCCCTTAGGAATGCCCCAATAATAATATACTAAAAATCGGACAAAATCGGACCATAGGAAATTTAATGGATTTTTTTAATTTTGAAGAAATGGCCGAAAAAAATTTAAAAAAACAACAACAATAATATAGACATGTGACACATGTTTATAAGTTATCTTTGAGTACTAAAACCGAATTTAGTTTTTAAAAAATTTCAATTTCAATTTTTAAAATTAATAATTAAATTAGTTATATAAAAAAATTAAAACCGCCCTCAAAACCTAACAAAAACATCAAAACAGATAAATCCAACGGTTTTCATTTGGAAATTACCTAAATATTAAGATACTAAAATTTGAAAACTATTGTTGTTGAGAGACCTTTTATTGCAACTTGTCCGAGGTTCAGACCGTTTTTTTTTTTCGCTATTTTCAGTTGACTATTTTAGGAAGACTGAATTCCGTCCTCAGGAAGGAAGAGTGGCGCACATCAGATCACGAATGTAAGTGGATATTATTCACTCTTCTGAAAAGCAAAACAAAAATCCAGTTAGTATCGGGAGTCGGATTCGTGGAGCTGTTGGAGCCGTGGATTCACAGCTGTTTGTGAACGAAGACCTATTTATGAAATGTCTTTGTTCCAACATAAACAATAGAGCATTCGCACATGACGTCACTTGGAGGACAAAATCAACGTTGCTAAGGCTGTTGTTAGGGGAGGGACATAGAAGTATCCAATAGCAGCATTCGCACATGACGTCACTTGGCGAATAAACAACGTTGCTAAGGCCGTTGTTAGGCAGAGTCATGTGATTGAAAATACTCTATGTTTCATTCACACTTGATTAACATTTCGCCTTTCGACAATAATAAGCTCTCGGATCAAAAAGCAAATCAGAAAGTCGAAAATCCGGGTAGTAAAAAAATGCAGACTTGCCATTTATTTTACACTGCAAATGCGGGAAATATTTTCGCAATAGTTAGCATTGCGAAAATATTTCCCGCTGCTAAGTAAACACAATAATGGACACTGATAGTGTTGTAAAAGTGTTGCTAAAAATTACAGAAACAAATCCAAATTTGTGAAAACATCATATTCTAAATATATTTAACGACACCATTTTTATAACGCATTTCTGGATGGAACACAGTTGGAACACATTTCTAACATTTTTCAAATACATTCAGAACGGGAACAGTTCATTTGCCCGACAACTCATTTTGAAATATGAGGGGGCTCAATCAGAGATATTTTTAACTCCTCTGAGAGAGTATTTCACTCCTTGAAAATCGGAAATAATACTCTTTAAAAAACTAGCCAGGAGTATTTTCACTCTTTGAATTTTTCCCAAAGATTTAGCTTAAAAAATGCATAGTGCCCCCACCAAATTTTTTTGCAGTGATTCCAATCAATCAGACCTATGAAATTTAACTTTATATAAATGGTTTGTGTCCATAATGGCGTAGCCGGAAAAAAATTTTGGAAAGATTGGATCTACTTTTGGTCGTTTTAGGGATTATATTTTTTTTCACTCATTGTTCTGATGCTGAGGGAGTTTGATTACGGTTTTCGTGTCTCTGTATAATGTAGTTTATGCTAATTACGCATTTCACTCCTCATAATTGAATTTCACTCCTCCTAAAAAAGTCAAGGAGTATTTTTACTCCAAAAAAAAACCTAGAAATAACACTGGGCTCAATATTTTAGGTTGAATGGCATTGAAAATAGTTAGAAGACTTTATAATTGGTTGTAAATATGACCTAGCTTTTTTGAATAATGTAGTACATAATTTATCGCATTGGATAACAAAAATCGACATTTTAATGCTGCCTAAGTTGGAAGGTCCCTAGTGATCGTACATTAGGAATTTCTGGACACCCCTTTGAGAATATGTCATGACAACAATACGACCTGTTCTCCCTAGCATTAAATAAGAGATAATCACATTCTTATATTGTAGATACAGCAAGTAAAATCTCTTTCCGATGGCTGGGCCAAAATTACCCCGCTCTTCGGTGTACATTTAACACAGAAATTAAAAATCTTGTCTGGACCCACGGTTTGGGAACTTCTATGGAAGTATGGATCTCGCCCGAATTTACACAGTGGTCTCCCTGAAGATTCTGGTGGGTGAACCGGCTCTCTTGACGTGGATGAAGCGACTCGCCGTCACGCCCACGTCCCTCAGTGACGGACACGTGACACTGATGCGTGGCAGAACCCTTCCACGCGACTGCTTGTGCTGCTGGCCTGCAAGACAGAATAAAAAAAACTCTACAAGTGAGAGAGAGAGAAAATAAAAGGGAAAACTTAAGTCGGAAAATTCTTAAGACTCATCCACATTACTTTATTTTGCACTCCCGACTTTCTTTTGTGCGCTAAACCGAGGGTTGTAAAACTCTAAACCAGTGGTTCCCAACCGGTGGCGACTTAAACTGTCGTTCGCCAAGCATATCTCTACCATTAGGCAAAAGTTCCTGGTGTCTCAAAATTTATTATATCCCTTAATTGCCAGGGACTCAGCTTTATCCTTAAAAAATAAGTTGCTCATTTACAAGTCACTACTCAGACCAATAATCAGTTACGCCTGCGTCGTGTGGGGCTATGCCGATAAAAGCCATTTTAATAAATTAGAGATACTTCAAACTAAAATAGCTAGACTCATAACCAATAGCCCTTTTTACTATAGGAACCATATGATTCTTAAGAGCCTTAAATTAACAACTATAAAAGATCATCTCATTAAAATAGCTCTGAAATTTTTTCAAAAATTAGAAAATAGCAATAACCCCTGTGTCCAAGGCATAGCCCGGTACGATGCTATTTTACCATCTAACTGGAGGAGACCTCGGGCTGTATTGAACGAGATCTCTTATGCACAGACATATTGAGTCGGATGTACGGTGTTTTTTTTTATGTAAGCTTCTCAAGATATTACCTTGTTAATCAATTACTCTTCATTGTATTTGTATTTTTTGATTTGTGTTGATTGTTGATCGGGGATGTGGGCCCTGGGGGCCTAGATACTGATACAAATATGTAGTGTTGGTTTTTATTGCATTTTTCTTAAAATTTTAAACCAATATTTTACTATTTTAACTTATTCATGTCTTATTTTAAAGTTTTTTTTAACTTATCAATCAACGTGTTTTTGTATCCTAAGTTGTGTTAATTGTTGATCAAAGATAAGGGCCCTACGGGCCTAGGTGCTTTGTTTTCAATAAAAAAAAAAAACAACCGGTGGTCCGTGAGAGTCTTGAAAGTGGTCTGTGGAGGAGCCAGGAGAAGCACAAAAAATTCCGATCAATACAAATTTGAGCGAATTGAACGAGAAAAGATTGAATTATATCCGAGACGATGTCTTTCGGCCGAGTAGTTTGTGGGGATAATAGTCACCACTAAATTGTTGCAATTCTTTTGTGTATAATAAATACTTGGAATGAGGACAAGAGCACTAATAAAATAAAATCGTCTACAATATTGGGGATCCCGCGAAGATTTAATTATCACCTAATTATTCAGATCTATACATGCTTAATTAGGGAAAATAAACGATCATCTTGCAATTTTGTCAGGGTGTAGCATTTAAATCTATAAAGGGGTGGTCCGTAAAGGTTCCTATTTTAAATTTAGTGGACCGCGGACTTCTCGGCAATTATTTTTTGCGGACTTTCAGGAAGAACCACCCCGGACAAACGTTTAGTGCCATCGCTCTTTTGTTTCAATCTTTCAAAACTGCGAGTTCATTAGAAATTTAAAGTATAAAGTTTACCAATAAGTCTCCCATCTCTTATAAACCTTTCTATTCTATAATTTGCTGCAAATTAAAAGAATGATTTGAAGCTGAATTCAGAAATTATATTTTTTCTTATATTTCCAAAAACTACAACCTTTACAATTCAGGAGGTTCCCCTTGAAGTAAGATATTGTTTTTGCAATTGTTATTGCCCTATAGTGTATATTCTGATTCAGACGTAAACAAGTCAGGGTGAAAGAAAATACAAAATTTAAATGGCATACATATTACATACACTGTAAAATATTACCGTAAAATTTACGGTTTTAAACTGGCAGCTGGGTTGGTTGTGGAAAACCGTTAAAATTACAAAGTAAATCCATAAAAACAACGGCTTTTTACCATTTTAATCCATGTTTTTGGTTTTACAAGGTAAAACACCATTGTTTTTACGGATTTACTTCGTAATTTTTACGGTTTTCCACAACTAACTCAGCTTCCAGTTTAAAACAGTAAATTTTACTGGATTTTTTATAGTGTATTTCCATTTGTTGTTTGTCGGAGTGCATTTATTCAAGTATTAATACCTCGAAACTGTATTGTGAATTAAATTTAGGTAGAAAAGTAGTAAAGTTGGAGATGCAATTACAGTGTATATCAGTAAATAAATAAAATCCTTATTCGGAAAGGGGTTTATGAAATCGTAATAGTACTTGTGGAACGCCTCGCTTAGTCGCTATTCACAAGAGTTCGTCGAGTGTTCTTTTTTTTTTTTGGACCTCCCTGAAATATTTCCGGTTACAAACGCTCCGCAGCCGCAGCTGTGCTTTCCCGCTGTGGGAGGGTTTTTTTTCCGATCACATGTTCCTTCAGACGCAAAATTTTGCTTTTTTCCTATAAATGTATCTTAAGACCCCCATGAGATTTACTCTTGCCTCCCCCACTTTTTTTTAAACATCTAGGGAGCTACCGCCCCCTGCTCGCTAACGCTCACCAACCCCCGTAAACTGGCTTACGCAGGACCTGTCTGTTAAGCTTTAAAATAATTTTGATTTGTTAAATCAGAAAAAAAAAGCTATTCTACACGGGTGTTATTAACTACTCGTAAAAATTTTGAGTAACCTGGGAAAAAGCCTCTGACTGAACCATAAATGTCAATAAATGTGGGAAAGGAGAAAAAAAGAGAAAAAAGCAATTACATTTTGAATGAACTATGGCGATCGGCCTCCTGCCACTTAACCGCCTGCCACTGATCTTAAGCGCAAGCCACCTGTGCACACACTTCTCCTACCAATTCGAAAAAAACTTGAAGCACTTCAAAACACGCAGGCTAATAAAAATTACAAGAGCCAGGTGGTATAATAAGAAATCAGGACATCCGGAGAGCTCTCTCAACCTGTATAATCATAAAAAATTGACGTGACAAACAAAAACTACAATTACTTTTGGATTCAGGGGCTAAAAGCTGTTAGAAAAATGTGTGCTTTATTGTCTGCCACCCCTGCCTGTCGCTTATATGCGGTATTTGGGCGGATCATCCCGGTGCCAGGCCTTTGCTTCTTCTAAAGATGTTTTAGTTTTTCTTTTGTGGCAGCGGCTAATTTAGCCACTATAAAAGTGGGCACCGGGATGTTCCTCTCAGTCTCAGTCTCAGTGTCTCTCTCTCTCTCACTCTCTATTAGGCATTCTGAGATTCTTATGTTTAAACTTATTAGGTCAATGATTTTAATTTATTCTTTCAGTAGTAAAATAAATCTACTTTATTTTAGAACTTTGTCCTTGTTTCATTGCTAAAACAGGCTAGTGGCTAATCCACTGAATTTTGATGCAAATTAGACTGCGTTATATTAGATTTTCGCATCATTTGGTTATGGGCCGCAATATGCCCTCTAGCCTTCATTAGTAAATTGGAACTTTGGACGGAGGAAGGAAGTTTGATTCAGAAGGATCTTCAAGTAGGGGGGCATGATGGAACCCCAGTTCGAAAGAATTGCTGCTCTGAGGATGGACAACTATCCGACTTGGAAGCAAGATATGACTGCTATATTAATGGACAGAGACTGTTGGGACATCATACAAGGATTGGAAACACCTCCAGCAGATACTGCCAGTGAGAGAGAAAAACGGAGTTTTAAGACTCGCAAAAATCGAGCATTTTCGACGATCTACTTGAATGTTTCTCAAGACCTGAAGCCCTTGATTGCCAGTACAACTGATGGAAAGGGAGCTTGGGACATTTTGAACAAGCACTTCCAACCAGATAGTAGAGCCCGATTGATTGGTCTACTGGATTCTTTCTTTACCTGTAAAATTGAGGAAGGAGAGATGATTGGACTTTTTGCTGCAAGACTAAGGAAGATTATTCTTGATCTCCAAGGTTGTGATGAGAAAGTTGCCGAAAAGTACAAAGCTTTCCAACTTATCAGGCATCTGCCAAGTGAATTCCAGTCGATCGTACAATCGATCTACCGCTGGAAAGACCCTGAATTTACTTTTGAGCATGTTTTAGAAGAACTTATCGCTGAAGAGTCGCGACTACTCCAATGCAATCGTGACAGCGATCTTGTCACAATGAGCAGTTCAGTTAAGAAGCAAACAAGTTTTTCAAAAGAAAACCCTGTCAAGTGCCGTAATTGTGGAAAGATCGGTCACTTGGATTGCAAATTGAATAAGAAAGGTTCAGGGAGTAATCGATCACGGGCTAATTCAACACACATCGCTGAAGCCTGCATTAGTGAAAAAGGTCCGAATCCTAATTGCTGGGTATTCGACAGTGCAGCTACATCTCACTTTTGTGGAAACCGGGATCTGTTTGAAACATTTAAATCTACTAAGAACAAAGAAATTTCCTTAGCAAGCAAAGCAACATGCCCTATTGAAGGAATTGGAACCATCCGACTGAAATTTGGATCTTATACAATACTATTGGATGATGTGATCTTCTCTTCCCAAATTAGACACAACTTGATATCAGGACCAAAGTTGGACAAGAATGGATGCAAATTCATCGGAGAAAATCAAGCCATCAATATCTTTGACAATAAAGATGTGAAGATAGTAACTGTGAAGTTACAGCATGGACTCTACCGATGTTATCCGAAGACTATCAGAAGTAAGAAGCCTTTAAAGGAAACTACTCTCAAGACTTCTACAACGAAGGGAAATGCTAAAGAATGGCATGAGAAGATGGGACATATAAATATCCAATACATTACAGATTCAGTTGATCTAGTAAGAGGATTGCCAAAACTGAAGGTACAGAAGTTGAACTGCGAACCCTGTCGTCTAGCGAAGACCAAAAGAAGATCGTTCAAGTCGAATGGGAAAATCAAGTCTACTAAACCTCTCCAGCTGATCCATACTGATATCTGTGGTCCCTTTCAGACTCAAACTCAACAAGGATATAAGTATTTTATTACTTTCATTGATGACATGTCAAGAAAAGTCGTTTGCTTTCTTTTAAAGAGGAAGGACGAAGCTGCTGAAGCATTCCAGAAATTCCTGACACGAGCCGAAAGATTTACCGGAAACAAGATCGTTGCTGTAAGATGTGACAACGGGGGAGAATTTCGTGGATTGGACTTTGCTAAGAAACTGGAAAATATTGGTGTAAAAATGGAATTTACCAATAGCTATTCACCTGAAATGAACGGAGTTGCCGAAAGGTTCAACTACACTGCAACAGATGGTATTAAAACCTTGTTAAAAAGTAGCAACTTATCCGACTCATTCTGGGGAGAAGCTTTGCTGACTTTTACTTACTGTTGGAATCGTGTTATTCACAAGAACTTGAAGAAGACGCCCTTTGAAATGTTTGGTGGATACAAGCCATCCGTATCTCACTTGAAGCCGTTTGGATCACTTGCCTATGTTGGTGTTCCAAAGCAACAACGATCAAAGCTTCAAATGCGTGCAAAGAGAGGTATCATGGTTGGATACGCTATGAAAACCAAAGGATATAGAATCTATCTACCTTCGGAGAAAAAGGTCGTAGAAACTATTAATGTTTCGTTTGGGGATAAAATATTCTACGATCGCAGCAGAGGTGAGAATGTCAAAAGCAGCGGAAACGATCTGGACCCATCTTTTAGTGATCCACCCGCAAGATCTACACGATCACAAAAATCTAGGAAAGATTTAAAATCAAAGAAATCGGATCGGAGTTCAAGCCCTATTAGAAGCAAGTATTTGAGTTTCTGTTATGATGAATCAAGTTCGGAGTCAGAATCAGAACTTTTAAGACAAGACCCCATCGTGGAAGTTAAAGAATCCGAAGATTCACATCAAGATTTTGAAACTACTGACAATTCTCAGACGTCCGATGAGGGTGGCAAGACTGAAGATGACGATCCAGATGATGACAACAAAGATGACGATTTTGATGATGACAATAAAGAGGACAACACTGATGAAGAGAAAACTGAAGATGGAAACATAGAATTAAACTGGACAAGAAAAGCTATTCCACGAAAAAATGGAAAAAGAATCTACATTCATTACAGTTTCTCCGGCCACAAAGCTTGTTTCCGATCACGGAAAGATATTGAAGCATTTTGCCAAAAGCGTGATTTGGAGTTTAAACCAGAACTTTTTAATTTCTCAAGCAAATACAAATACTTTGGCGTAGTCAAGACCGGACGGGAAGCCCAACCTGAAGCTAATCAAGCATGACTAGCACAGTCCCAGATTCCTCGTTTTTATCAGGAAGCCATGAACTCTCCCGAAGTCAAATCGTGGAAGGACGCCATGGACGAGGAAATCTGTACTATGATAAAAAGAAAAGTTTGGCGCCTAGTCCCTAGACCTGAAAAAGTTAAAATCGTCGGCTGCCGGTGGGTCTACACAAATAAGAAGGACGAAACTGGTAATGTAGTCAAATTTAAAGCCCGCTTGGTTGCACAAGGTTTTAGTCAACTAAAGGGAATTAATTATGACGAAGTCTTCTCTCCAGTTATTAATTTTTCATTAATTAGACTGTTTTTCACAATACTAGTTAGTTTTTATCGTTGGAGCCATACCCAGATTGATATAACCTGTGCTTATTTATACGCTAATCTGAAAGAAAAGGTTTTTATGAGACAGCCCAAAGGTTATGAAGATCAAGACCATCCCAATCATGTTTGCCTCCTTCATAAAGCTATTTATGGTTTAAAACAAAGTGGAAGAGAATGGTTTCATGAACTATCAAGTGTTTTAGAGGACCTCAAATTTAGAAAATTGAAATGGGCAAATGGTGTTTTTCATAAAGCTGAAGTTGTATTACTTTTATATGTTGACGATATTATTATTTTGGGCAAGACAGAATCTTGTGTTCTAAGAGCTATCAATATTCTACAAAGAAGATTTGATCTAAAAATTTTAGGAAGAACCAAAACCCTCCTTGGTGTGCAATTTTCAGAAACTAGTGGCATGGTGTGTATTGATCAAACTCAATACATAGAAGAAATATATCAGCGTTTTTCTAAATTCAACCCCCCAATAACATCACTGCCAATTGCCAAGGGAATTGTTTATTCTAAATCTCAACGCCCATCTACTGAATCAGAAATTAAAGAAATGTCACAGTATCCATATCGAAGTTTGATTGGATGCCTAGCGTTTTTGGCTGCTCGCACGCGACCTGACATTTCGTTTGCCGTCAACCTCTTTTCTCAATTTCAGAGTGACCCTGGCCTTTTTCATTGGACTGGACTTTTAAAGCTTTTAGGATACGTCTATGCAACGAAAGATCTAAAGCTCGATCTCACCCGCACTGAAACCCTTAATATAAATGCCTACTGTGATGCGGATTATGCAACAAGTAGGGATGATCGACAATCGATTGGGGGATTCATAGTCTTTGTTGACAAATCGCCTGTAGTTTGGAGAACTGCTAAACAGCGATGTGTCACACTTTCTTCTATGGAATCAGAGTTCCTGAGCATAACTGATTCGTGTAAAGAACTGTTATGGCTGAGAAACGTTATCATGGAATGTGGTGCGATGAATATTTTTCATACTAGAGACTTTAAGTGCACTTTATTCTCGGACAATGAAGCAGCTATCGCTTTTTCTAAGTCGCCTGTCGAGAACTCTCGAACTAAACATATAGACGTACGGTTTCATTTTATAAGAGACTTGTTAGCCAAGAACATTTTTATTTTAAAACATGTTCGCAGCAAGAACAATATTTCAGATGTGTTTACTAAACCACAAACTAAAAATCAACTTCAAATGTTTAATGAAAATGTATTTTTGAATAATTGATTTCTTTCTCTTTTCAGGTTTTTGTAAACAGTTCTTTAATTTTTTTTTAAAATCTTAATGTATGGATTTTTGCATTTAGTGATTTTTTCTTGCATTGCTAATATGTTCTATTAGTGTATAATACTGTCTTAGATTTCATGTATTATCATGTGATGTGTTCACAGGTGCGGCAGAGGGGGGCACTTGTTAGAAAAATGTGTGCTTTATTGTCTGCCACCCCTGCCTGTCGCTTATATGCGGTATTTGGGCGGATCATCCCGGTGCCAGGCCTTTGCTTCTTCTAAAGATGTTTTAGTTTTTCTTTTGTGGCAGCGGCTAATTTAGCCACTATAAAAGTGGGCACCGGGATGTTCCTCTCAGTCTCAGTCTCAGTGTCTCTCTCTCTCTCACTCTCTATTAGGCATTCTGAGATTCTTATGTTTAAACTTATTAGGTCAATGATTTTAATTTATTCTTTCAGTAGTAAAATAAATCTACTTTATTTTAGAACTTTGTCCTTGTTTCATTGCTAAAACAGGCTAGTGGCTAATCCACTGAATTTTGATGCAAATTAGACTGCGTTATATTAGATTTTCGCATCAAAAGCAGTGCTAATAGATTGGAGGGGGGACGCCGTCCCCCGAAATATTTTTACCGTCCCCTTTCCCTAAAATATTTGTTTCCACCAAAAAAAATATAAATTTAAAGGGAGATTTAAATCCGAACGCAAATTTGTTTTTTCTTACCTATGTATGTACCAAAACGAGTATAAAACCCTATTTTAGGGTCAAATTTTCAGAAATTGTCTGGGAGAGGACCCCCAGGCCCCCATTATTATTTGGAACTCCGAACTTTTATATAATAAGTTTATCTAAATGCGAATCTTACCAAAAAATATATTAAATTCCTAAATATGAATATCCGAAATTCGGATTTGCTGTACAAAAAATTGAGTTAATAAAACCCTGTTTTTAAAGTCTAATTTCCTAAAAATTTCTGGGGGGGGGAACCCCCAGACACCCCCTTTTCGTACATAGAACTCGATTATTCACAACTTTCTTAACATTAGGTTCAGCAAGATGATTCAATTCGACTAAACAATTCTCAGCCCCCCAAACGCAAAGTTGAATAATGTTTTTGTTTTAACTTTCCAGGAATATTTGTAAAGACTTAAATGTTACATAGTTTAAAGGTTATAAAAATTATAATAACTGTATTTATGCATTTATTCTAGAATTTAAAAAATGTCCCATTAGCCTCCACGTTCTCCTAATTATGCAATTTTATTTAATCTATAATTTGATTATCCATTCGAGTAGGTACCAAAAATTAGTCATATTTTAACCTTCATCAATCATCTAATATGTAAAGGTAAAGGTGAGTCTCCCGAAATATTTTTCTCCAATCTCAGCACTGGCTAAAAGTGATTCAAAAGAGGTGCTGTTCCCCATTGTTGTCAAGAGGATGAATCAGCACAAAATTTGTCAAAGGGATGGAAGTGGAAGAGATGAAACGTGACATCACCATGGAGATCACCGATCGATAGAGCTGTTTTTTTTTTCAAACATGAAATCGATGGGAGGATGGAGATGTTAAGGAGCAAGCGTGCTGGTTTCTGATTGGTTTCCGAAATGGGCCAATCAGGATCGGCACGTGATGACCGTCGCGCAGCGGCTCAGCATCTATCTATAAATATTCTGTGATCCCGGATTTTCTTCTGGATGGGGAGTACCGGGCACCACTCAACTCACTGATATAATATTCTTAGCCCTACATGGGACAGGCTCAGTAGAGGATCTATGGGGGGGCTATACAAGTTAACACTATTCACTATATAAAATTGAACGTTTTCTAAAAATGTGTTGAAATTTTCAAAATTTTAACTTTTTTTTTAGTTTTTTGTAACCTTTTTCACAATTCAAAGAGTCTAATGAGTTTTAGTCCTTACTAAGCATTAAGTCTCTTCCAAGATCTTTAGCCCCCTGCATTTTATAAACTCGATTCACTATTAAGGATTTCTAGAGGTTTTACAAATACAAATACAAAACTGACGACCAGCTACAGGCTCATAGCCCAACAAGGCTGGTCCTATGATTATGAATTCCCCAATTCCCACAGCCTATCCAGTTGCCTCTTAAACTCAAACACTCTCTTTGAATAAACTATATTTTCTGGCAACGCGCAGAAGTATAATATGTCAATTACCCTATTGAAGTAGTAGTACTTCCTTAAATCCCGATTGACATGTGTCTTATTTAGTTTATACCCATGGCCCCTTGTTCTGTTATCCTTGCTGAAACTTAAGCCCTCCGTATCCCCTTGCTTTACCAACTTGAATAGCTGAATCAAATCCCCGCTCTCTCTTCTTTTTTCCAGTGAATACATGTTGAGCCTGCTCAAACGTTCATTATAATCCAGATGTGTTATCCCCTTAATTATTTTTGTAGCTCTGTGCTGTACAAAGCCCTTACAAAGTATAAGCCCCCTACGTATGTGAAGATTTGATACGTTATTTAAAGTTATCCTTGAGTTTGGTACATAAATTAACAGTGTATTTTGTTACAATGTGAGACGGCATTGAAGTTAGTATTCTCTACAATAAATCAATTTAACTTTAAGTAGTCGACTTTTCATTTCAACATGAACTTTCAAAAAGTTCAAAGTTTTTCTAGGAAAGAGGAGACCGAAAATCGATGGGACCGAAATAAGTCGAATTTCCAAATATTTTCTGGAGGATGACACCCTTTTTTATTTTAATTAAAGTTAAAGACAATTCACAAAAACTATGGACAAAGGGGAATTAAATTATTCAGAACCTTAAAAATATATTCTGACCTCGCCCTGGGTGTAATTTCCTTCTTTGTGTCAGTAAAAATTCTGTTGTGTCTGTCTTACTTGACGAAGGTGTATAAGCGGATTTGAGATCCAGCACACATACCTGAAAATATATGTAACCACAAACCAAAAAAACCTTAAAAATAAACGAAGGGAGGAGTTCTGAAACACAAAATGTTTATTTTTTATGTAGTTTATAATAAATCAAGGTTTCCAAAATCATGGGCCATTCCCATCCAATATTCAGTTTCTGACGACAGACACTTTTGCCAAAAAAACTGTTAATGTTAACCAAGCCTGCGCGTTTGAATGTATTAACAGCTTCAAGGCCTGATATACTAGATAATTTTCTTCAGGAAGACATTATTTCCGGAGGAGATGCGAGCGAGTTCTCGGAAAAAATATAGAATAAGACTACAATGTGTGAGTGATGTAACGAGTTAAAAGAAAAAATCAAAAGACAGCAGGATATAGGTATAGATCAGTGGTTCCCAACCGGTGGTCCGCGGACCATAGGTGGTCCGTGAGAGTCTTGGAAGTGGTCCGTGAAGGGGCCCGGTGAAGCCCAAAAAAAAATCAAATAAATACAAATTTGAACGAATTGAACGAGAAAAGATGGAATTTTATCCATGACGATGACTCTCAGCTGAGTAATTTGTGGGGATAATAGTCACCACTTACTTATTATTAACAATACTTTTGTGTCCTATATATCCTACAGAGCATTCGCACATGACGTCACTTGGAGGACAAAAACAACGTTGCTAAGGCTGTTGTTAGGGGCGGGAACTAGAAGCATCCAATGGAAGCACTCGCACATGATGTCACTGGCGGACAAAAACAACGTTGCTAAGGCCGTTGTTAGGCCGAGTCATGTGATTGAAAATGCTCTATAGATATTTAATGTGATATTAAAAGCTCTGAAAAAAAACTCGATCTACATTTTTGTAGGTCCCGAAGACTTAATTATATCGTAAAAGAAATTCTTAACTGTTGTGAGATATAATTAAAATTTTCTTATATATAAAATAGAATTATAATTCAGAGCATCTTATAAATTTACATACTTAATTAGGGAACATAAACTTTTATTTTGCAATTTTGTCAGGGTGTAGGATTTTAAGCTATAAAGGGGTGGTTCGTGAAGGTTCCAATTTTAAATTTAGTGGTCCGCGGACTTCTCTCAGTTGGGAACCACTGGTATAGATAAACTATATGCGTCCGTAGAATGTTGTGTTGTCTTGCGAAGTTTTTCGCGAATCGGAGTCAAATAACAAAAAAAGGTTGTTCTCTTCCCTCGAAACCCACTTGTTTTTCTGAACCACCAACCACCCCAGATGCATGCAGAAAAGGACCCCTAGTTGACCCCTAGGAGGGGTTGGTTGAGATGGGATTTTTTTTTTTAACAGAATGCGGTTTGCAGGGGAAATTATTACTGTTTTCCCACCACAAAAAAAGTGTAAACAAGTAGGAGAGAAACTTCGAAACTACTTATTCGACCTCTAAAATATACAAAACCAGACCCCCGATCTACTTTTCGTAATACAAAAACGTGTAAACAAATTGCAGAAAAATCGCCGTCAACCCCCTAAAAATATTAGCAGTCTCTCGATCTTCTCCTATTAAAGAAAATTGTCTGAAAATGCCCTTTCCAGAAAAAGTAAAAACCAAAAAGGCGGGAATATTTGGGAGGGGAGAGGATGATCCTGTTTTGTTTTTGAGGTGTGTTCACTGAAAACAATTCTCTTTCTAATTCTATGCAGTTTCTGTTCTCATATCGCACCTAGTTCTTTTTCTTCTTTAATCCATAATCTAGTTCTAGATCTTAAATTTAAAATTAATTTGAATAATAATAGGTTTCAAGAAAAATAACTTGGATACGAGGAATAGAGAAGTAGGCATTTACAAATTAACTATGTGAGAAGAATCTTATGAAAGACAACAGTGTTCAGGTGTGGTTTTTATTTCATTAAATATTAACAATGAAGAGCGCTTGTTTTAAAAATGTATTTCTAAGTACGATTGTACAATTTTTGTTACACAAATGTACTTTGTAGACTGATAGCACTTCATTATTATCTACTTTTAAATGAGGTAAAGACACTTTAAATTTTAATATATGTTGATAAATATAACACTTCATTCTACTTTAAGAAAAAAAAAACATTTTATAGTTTATTTTCATTTAAATGAAAATATTTAGTATTTAAATTTTATTTTAATCCAATTTTATTTTTCCATAAAGTTAGGGCTGTATCTAAGGGGGTATTTAAGAGGTTCAATCTCCCCCAGAGAAATTCTAATGACTTTTTATAGGAAACGTATTGTTTCTCCTTGAAAATTCTGGAGAGTACAAGGAGTGATCCTCTTCTGGTGTAAAAAAATAATCCAAATGTCCAAAAATTTCAAAACACTACTCTTTAAGGATCAAAATTTCAAAAAATTTCTGGGGTGGGCCAAACCCCCTCCCTCGTTGTTTAAGGCTAGGGGATATCAGTAAAACTTCCGACACTAAGAGAAGAGAAGATCTTATTAATAATTTAAGGAATGTCAATTTATCTTCATTGAAGCAGATAATTAATGCATGATCATTACCTTAATAAATAAAATGCAATTTACTACAAAAATAAATTCAATTAGAGAGAGGGGACAAAAAGTTTTACACAAATTTACTAAACATAAAACATTTAATTCAACAGACTAACAAGGAATGAAACGGGAAACTACGATTATTATTCTGAATTATAATTGATATGCATAATAATGATAGTACGTATTTGCAAATTATATGCATGTTTATTCACTTCGGAAAACAGGGGGTTAATTTAAAAAATACAATAATTAAATTAAGGTTTACTTGCGAAATTACTTAATTTTCCAGGGATAAAATAAAAATTAGAAAGAAGTAAAAGTAGCATAGATTTTAATCATTTCTGAAAATATACTTAAAATATAAATTGAACTATTTAAAATTCAACACTTTCAAAATTATACGAAAATAATGCATTCCATGCAAAAAAATCTTGAAGGTAACATCGGTAAAAAAAAAAAATTCTTCGGGGGGGGGGCTGGACTCGGTCATCCCCCACTTATGCCTTGTGATACGGAATGGCACTATTCTCCCAGTGGCAGAAGTGGCATGGAGGAAGGGCATACCCGCATATTTTTATAATATAACTAGCTGACTTACCCGGCCTTGCACGGGTTGAGTTAATTCATAAATATTTTAAAAAGTTTTTCAAGTTATGTCTTTTCTTTTTCTGGAACTTATCATCCCGTCGTCCCCGTCGTCTTTGTCATCCCAGTTCTTAAATGTAAAAATATACCCTAACTCATCCCGTTCCGCATTTAAATTTGGTTGTTACCTTCGCTGTAAAGAACAATCAAATTGAAATAAATAATCAGGTTTATCAAGTTATATGTCTTTTCTTTTTCTGGATTAGCAGTCACTTATCATCCCGTCACCCCCGTCGTGTTTTTCTTCCCGGTTCCTTACTTTGAAAATATACCCTAACTCATCCCGCCCCGCTTTTAACTTTGGCTGTTAAAGAACAATCCAATTTAAATCATCAGGTTTATTGAGTTATATGGTTTTTCTTTTCCTGGTTAGCAATCACTTATCATCCCGTCATCCCCGTCGTCTTTTTCATCCCGGTTTCTTATTGTGAAAATATACCCTAACGTATCCCGTCCCGCATTTTACTGTGGCTGTAAAAGAAAAATCCAATTGAAATCATCAGTCTTTAGAAATTTATAGTTTAAAATCTTAAACAAAATTTCTATGAAGTATTTCCGATGTCCTTTTTCAAAAATTACCCTTCGGTTTTTATAAATCACTTGATAAAAACTTAGGAAGTAAAAATCACAACCCTCTTTGAACCCCTTGGTAATAATTTCCTACAGGATGTTACACACCGTATATGAAGTTTCTATCGTTTTCCAAAAATTATATTAATTTAATCAAAAAATAATCCCTATGTGTAATTCAGTCAACAACTCCCGCCGCCAAAGCAAAATATTTAACTATACCTAATTTAATTTATATTCAAAAATGATAAAGAATCCATTTTTATTTGCATGATCCTACATCTCCAAAAATAAAAACATTTTTATCAAAATAATAAAATTCTTGATAAATCTCATTTTCCTTTTATCATGATAGCCAACTTCTTAGTAAAAACTGTTATCTAGTACTTAACAATAAAAATTTAGTGAATGTATAAGTCTAGTAAACCATGCCCCATGAAACAATGAAATAATTTCAGCTCTGTTTCCATGGAAACCATTTATTTTAGCCTTTCCACAAATATATTTATTTTAGAAAAAAATTACAAATAAAGGAAAATGTTGTTTCAAAATTAATTATTTGAATTTATATGTTTCCTGAAAATTGTTATAATTTTGAAATAGAAATTTACACTGTATTTTTCAACTTAATTTGTTATAAATTGTGAAATTTTTGAAATTACATTTTATCACATGAGGCCAGACGAAATCTCAAGACAGAAATAAACCTACTGCAATTTACGCATTTCAACAATGCATAATGCTATTTCAATGGGAAAAACGGAGTAGAAAAAGCGCCGAAAAACAGGGAAGGAGTCGTTCGATTTTTAAATCCGTTCTTAGTGCGCGTCGCATAGCTGAGAGGAACGTCTCTGTCAAATTTCAAGCCTCTGGGTCCAGTAGTTTCGGAGATTCCGTGTTGAGTGTTCCTTACTTACCAGTGAGTGAATGAATGAGTCAGTCAGTCAGTGGTATTTGGCTTTTATAGATATAGATATACCCGCATAAGGGCATACCACCATGATTTTTCGCTTTCCATTATCGCATGGCCTTGGACTCTCTCTGTTCTGGTACTCTGTGTTTTAGCTTTTATGTGTTTCTAAAATTGGTTTTAGAAACACAACACACCTACTACTTACATATTATAAAAGGGTGGAAACTAAAAATAATACAATTAATCACTAGATTGATGAAATCTTATATAAATTCTATTGAAAAAAATATGCAAACCAGGTTAGTCCGTATTTTATTTTTTAATAAACGTAGAATATTCATTTCTGAATGAAACATTTAAAAAATTGACTAAAACTACACTATAATACACTATAATATTGAAGTTATTTTGGGAGTTATGAACCCCCCCCCCCAATATATTCATCATTTACCACAAGCTTTTAAATTTTAAAAACATTTTTAACCACACAAGTTTTATACTCCTGTACATAAAAAAGGAAATATTTGACAAAAAATCAGTTATTTCTTCTAGCTTAAAGGTTTAAAATTTCACAACTTGATTCACAATTTTCCATTTTACCCCTTCATACTTTAATTACAGACAGTTAAGGTGGAGCCACAATCCTGTACTGTTTTTATCATCCTACACAAAACATAGTACTTTCAAAAAAATGTACAAATTTCTCAAAAGAAATAAAAACACTCATGTCAGTAGTGAACTGAAATAACATTTTATTACCATTTAAATTACACAAACTGTAGGGTACTGTGTGATTTCATGAGTCAAATTGGCTGAATAAAACTTTAAAATCAAAAGAGCTATTTTATCGGTACAATACTACATTTTGAGATAAGAAATAAAATACATAAAACTGTTTTCAAATCTTCAAAAAATATAATATATATAGTATTTTGAAATGTTAACTTAAAGCCCAAATTAAAAAGAGCAACCCCTTCAAATAAAATGTAAAATTTCATTTAGATTGATTGAGTGCATAGGACACTATCATGAAGTATCCGGTTTACTATATGCTACTGTATAAAATTTGAAACATTATATATCGTAAAACTAAACCAGGTTATTTTTGACTAACATGCATTAATTGCATTTCTCAATCAAAATAAAGTTATTTCAATTTATAAAAAATAGGACCCTAAACTGTAACTGAAGATTGGACATAAATGAAATAGTGTAAAATTCTAATCTATAAGCATAAGTTAGGAATTATTTTGAGAAAAACAAAAACGTTAGTAAAATAAAAATTGGCCTTTATTTCGTTTTGTGTAATTTGTTGAATTACTGTTTCACCATTGTGAAACCAGATGTTATTGGCTTTTACATCATAATTATTTATTAAATCTTAAAAAAACCTCTTATAACAAAGACAAAAACAACAGAAAATACCCTTCATGCAACTTAAATTTCAGTCAGCCTGTCTATCAAATTTTAACTATAGCTAGCCTTATTCCTACATAGCATAGCTGCTAACACTAAAAAATGAAAATGCAGATGACTAATAACATACATGGATTTTATGACAAAGGTTTTTGTTAAGAGATATTTCTAGATGTTGAATAGGGATTTTTATTTAAAATATGCATCCCCCCAAACATGCTCTGGATAAACTAAAAGAAAAATCAAAACATTAGGATTTGAAAAGAAATTATATTCACACATCAAGTGCTTTTAATTTCTTCACTTGTTGGAAATTTAACCATTTAAATAACATGAACTTTCACACAATTGCACCTGATAATTCTGAAAAAATACTTCCAAGAAATTTTATGAGGAGTCGGGAAATACCCTGAAGACCTAAATGAAATGTTTTTGTCTAACTCATTGGTTAACAGCTATGACATGAGCTGTTGTCACAGGAAGGTAGGTAACAGGTTGGTTTGTAGGTCGATTAGAGTAATATGGTGCAAGGTCCTTCAACGAACATAACAGGAAGTTAACTGAAAGTAACAAGTCTGAAACCCACTATGGTAGTACTTAGGGATACTTTTGAGATGTATCAAAGCAGAAGTGCTTTAGTCAGCATACTGCAGCAGAAGCCTACATATATTGAGCAACAAAAGCTTTTAATTAGGTTATATAGGAGCTTTCATGTCATTAGTAGAGAGAAATTTCTATGATTCTACACATTGACAAGCAATAATTAGAACCTACCATAATGAAAGATGTTTAGAACAGTACTGTCCATAGCAATATTTTCTCCTGATCCCCAAAAGGTCAAAGTCAGCAATGGCAAACTGTCTATAATCATTTTTTAAAGGTTCTAACACTACTGTTATAATAAAAATAAATATTATCAATTTTAACAAAATACTATAATAATTTTTCCTTTAAAAGGAGAAATGTTTTAATTTAAAGTTACAGATAACAGTGTTCCCAGTAAGAAAGGCATTTTCTTCCCTTACACGGATTAAAACTAAGGGCATCAGCATTAATCACTTAGATGAGACAAGAAAACGAAATATTGCATTAAGTTTATTTCGGTGGAGATAGGGGATATTAAGTAGTGCTTATATACACTGAAAAAGTCGGAAGTTCATTTGCATTTTGTCTTACAATGAAACAAAAAATATTTAAGCATCTAGGATTGAGTCAGTCTTAAAAATATGTTTGAACAAATACTCAAAAATAAACATAACATATTGCACACAAATGATAAGACAATGTTTCAAGATCTATAGTGTCATGGTACAGTGTTTGCAAAAAAATTGCACAAATGTCAAACAAACTTGAGAACATAAACAAATTTTGATTTTCAAAATGGCAATAAACATAAAGTCAACTAAAACATACTTTTAATTTCACACAAAATAATAATTGTGCACTAAAAAGTTAAGAAATTGAGAATTTTGGGTTAATAAAGTTGCTACAGAATGCTTAATAAATGGATTTAACTTAATGATGGGTTAGTTAACCTCTATAACTATCAAATAGTTACACGGTGTATTTCAATAACTATTGTAGAAAAATTTGTGTACTTAACACCATCTTTATAAACAGTATTGTTGTCAACAAATAGTATAGTGAAACTTGAGAAAAGTAAAAAGTTAAAAAATATTGCTAAACTTTACTTAAAAGTTCTAAATTATGCTCAAAGCACAAACTGAAAAAGGGAAACCTTTTTGTAGTGAGAATAACGACCTTAAGGTAGAATAAAAGATTATGAAATCACTTCATAGTGATTTCATGAAGAAAGCTACCTATTATTGGCTAAATAAAACATTTAGAAACACTTGGCAAGCACAAAGAGGCATTAAAATAAGGTAGTTAAGAACAATCTTAAACTTCTTGGGCAATTATAATATTATTCCTAAGAAAAAACTAAGAATCAATGGGAAAAGATAAAAATGTCATGGCTTTATAAAATGAAGACAAGCTTCTCAATGAAAATTAAACCTGAGCATCAACAAAATCAAAGAAATAGAAAAAAAAAATGATTCTTGCATCTACTATACAGGATTTATGAGTATGGAATTGAAGACTTGAGGAAATAAAACTTGCCCACACTAATGGAAAAACTGTACCCCTAAAGTTTGATTATATTACAGTTGGAAATTCACAATCTGTCCACTAACATTAAGTTTAAAATACTTCACATAAAATGCAGTCACTGCTGCAAACATACAGAAATTGTACTTAAGATGTAAGTTTTTGCGAGTTCCACAATTATTTAAGATTGAAAAGGGAACATCTAATTAAAAAATTCCTTTTAGGAAAAGATGAACAGTCCACATAGACAAACAAAAACTCTAATTTTTATTTAAAACATTATTTCTTTATGAGTAAGATCTCAACTTATGAACATCTTTTCCTATCCTTACCAATTTTTGTAAACATGCATTATCAATATTATCTTAAAGTACCACACAAAAATCCCGGTGAAAACATAAAGAAGGATCTTTACTTTCACATGTATTTCTATCAGCTGGTAAAACTTTAACTTTTGCGTAAAATTTATGAGTTATTTATAACTAAATATGTTACAAGGCACTTTAATAAGACAATGCAATAGTTTGAGAACATCATGCATCAACATGCAAGTTCTGAATGTTCTTTTTTCAATGATCACTGTAGATGGGAAAATGATTGTGTTTACTCTACTTGTATAAAATGTTCTTTTGAGATGTGCTAGATTGAACACATCTGGAATAATAAAGTAAAACAAAATACTCATAATAATTTACATGTGGTTATAATTATGCCACACACATAAAGCCGAACTTTTAATATTGCATTTAACCTCACTAAAATCCGCCCACATAAGTGTCCAGGCACTAAAACAAGAGATATTTTTCAGGTAAAGGTATACAAAATTTAATTTTTATCTAGATATCATTTTAAATATTAAAATCAAATAACATTAAATAACAAACCTGCACAAAAACTGTTCCATTTTACAGACATATTTCTAGAAGTTTAATAGATCAGGTTTTTTAGGTAACTACTGTAGCCTTGTACCTCAACTGAGTTTTCTATCAACGAACAAAAATGTAGTTTTTACCAAGTGTTTCAAAAACTTAGTTTTCAAAAGGTTTTAGTTATTTGGTAAAATATTTTCTTTGTGTGTTAAATAATCTGTTTTAAATTCATGTATTGCTTTTGAATGGGTTCCCAATATATGGCACAAATAAAATTAAAGGACTCCTCAAGAACCTATGATTTGGGGAAATTTTGGAGATAACAAATTGTGTTCTGAGGAAATATTGGGCCCTAAAACATTTTCTGCACCCCTGCAACTGCATCTGAGGAAGGTTGATACCATTGGTAGCTGCTTAATTTATTCAAAATGATTGAATTTAAAAGACTAGGAACTTCATTTGATATAAGACCTTTTAAATGCCTGAACACTTGTGCTTTTTTTTGTCCCCCCCCCCCAAAAAAAGAAACACTCATTTCTTTCTAAGCTCTTTAAAGTTACATAACTTGTGCTGAAATTTGAAAATTTTAATTCGGAGTATCCTGCTCATCAAGCAAAAGGGTAACAGGAAGGGTAAGGGATAATACAGAAATCATTAAGTATAAAATAAATATAAACTATATTAAATATATTCTACATAAAAATAATTTTAGGGTATAAAATGACTGAATAACATGAACATAACAATTACAGTGGGCAGAAAAATCTACAACACTAGAAATGATTGCATTCCTAAAAACGAATCAGAAGAATCTACAATGAAAACAATGATTATGTACAATGAAATAAAATTAAACTAAAAAAAGACTCAACTAAAACACTTGGTACAAAACTCAACTAAAAATAAAAAATATTACAAATGACAGGTAATGTGGATCTTGAGCAGAGCAATGCTTTTTAACGCAGTGGACTTTTGTCATGTTTACGAATATACAGATTTTAAAGCTCCAGTGCCAACATTCAGATTGGGTGATGGTTTGCAATAAAACCTGTGCAGAAATCAAAACAGAAAAAAATATTTAATCTTTTATCCTGAAAGCAACATATATAATTCATGCTTAATACAATCAATAAATAATAACATGCAAATTACTTTTATTTGCTACACAGTAGACTGCCTCTTAACCAGACCATGTTTAATAGTCTTCTTTGACTAGCCATAATTTTAAGCAGTCATTGAATTTTAAGAGCTTTTAGAAGAAAAACTTTTAATTTCATAAACATCCCTCAATATACAAAAATTTGAAATAAATTAAAGCAACAAATAAATGTGTTTTGATTACTGATAAGTGCATTTTCAACAAATATTTATTATGTTTCTCAATTAATTCTTTAAGCTTAATTTCATTTGACTAACTTATATGATCCGATTTGGGGGCAGTTAAGAGGGAGTCATCTGTACATAAAATTAAATTTAAGATAAAACTAAATAATAAACTAAACAATTTTGTAGTAAATAGCTTTTTGGGCAAATCAAGGCTTTCATGCATTTCCTTAAAAACATAAACCAAAAATGAAATAGAACTAAAAAAATAAAGAGATGTAGCATAACTGCTCATCCTAAAAGAGCTTTAATCTTTTGTGAATATTTATTCATTTTATTTTTATGTTGTTAGGAGCTTTAAAGAGAGCAGAAAAGGATAATTTTTCTCCGAAATTTGGTAAATCCAAAGAAACCAGGTGACAATTTTTGGCAAAATTAGGTGTTGCCAATGCTGTTTATTGGGAAGTAAGCAATTGAACTTCTAGAGCTGAATCCATTATTTTATCACCGTTTTTGGCACCAGGGGCAGTTTCTTTGGATTACCCCAAAGTCTTTCACATTAAATGTGAATAATAAGTGATTAACACTGATTTATGTCATGACATTACTAGCTTTAAGTAATCAGTTTTCTCATATAGGACACATTCTTGAAAAAAGACTATAAAGAGTTAAATGATTTAAAAGTTTTATTTCTATTTACAGATATAACTTTTCAATGCTTTGATGAAGTTTTAAAACCAATTAAAACTAGTTAACAGTTAACTTCTTTTAACATCACAATCAGATTACAATTCATGTCATTTGATTACATTGGAAAGTTGAAGAACTGTATTCCCTTATCACATAATTCTACATTTAACTTGAATTTTAAAACTGATCTCAACATACTTAAGTTCTAGTAAGTTATGATGACTCTAGAAAGTAATTTTACTTATCTTCGACAAGTGAATCTTAATTTACTCGGGAAATATCAAACTAAATCAAGAAAACTTTTTCAAAATAAAAAAAAAGAGGCTGAAAAGAAGTAAATACAAAAAATGTTAAAGAGGTTAGGTTCCTTAGAGATATAAACAAAAAAAAAACCATCCGAAAAGTAAACAATATACTCTGAGGGAAACAAATTAACAGAAGTGTACTAAAATAAGGTTTTCAACTCACCAATGATGTATTTTGTACAAAATTCTTTGATCCAAAATATGTACTTTTAATTTTTTATCCAAATCGTTAAATTTACAATTTATTTGTATATACATTTATTTAATTTCTTTTTTACAGATAAACAGCCTCAATCAAAACAATTTTTAAGGAAAAATTTTTAATGCTGACTAACAAAACTTACTGTACATTAAACAGCTACTAACACTAACTATAATAATACTGCTTTTTTAATACAAGAATGGAAGCATATACTTTGAGAGTTTACAAGTGCTGCCAAATACCAATCCAATATCACAAGTGCTTACCAACGAGAAAAAAAAGCATAGAGCTAAGTTTGATCCTAACGTTTTTATTGTATAATTTGTCAAGCAAAACAAAATTAAACTAAATTGTCTCTACTATTTCTTCTTATATTTTATTATTTTTACCAAAGAAAGTTTTCTCTTAAAATTGTTTAACCCACACTCTAGTTATCTTAATTGTATCATTTATACATGCCACTTTTTTTTAATGTTGTTTAGATCCATGGGTCACATACAACAGGGTTCAAAAAATTAAGTTCAGTTACAGCACAGAAAAGGCATGAAGACAATATACATAATTTAAAATGTCAAAACTTTAATTTCTATTAAAAATAATGCAAGAATAATAAGGGATGCGGCATGTTTTCCCAAAGAGGATAAAAAATGCAAAGGAGAAGTTAGCTTTTTTATGAGGAAAAAAAAAAGTTTAATTATCTGTTGATGCTTTTTAAAAGTGGCTCTGACAGTTTTTCGATCATGACCAATTTTTCATTTCTTTTTTCTTCAAATAATATGTATTGTAACTTTGAAGGTTAATCAGATCCATATATATTTGAAGTAAAAGAATATAAAAAATGTATTACATCAGTAACAAAAAAACTGCATTAATGTCTGTTAACATTTTTGCAAGTGTACATTTAATGATCTGCCTATAAGAAACTAGGTTATGCTATGTTTTTCATTATGCAAAACTACACCTTTAACGTTTTTTGTTGGTGAATAGGGTTTATAAATATATTTCAAGTCAGATAAAATTCACTGTGAGCTAAAATTGCTGAACCTTGGTGTCGAAAAATACTTAGCAAATATGTGCTCTTTGGTGCTAATGAAATTTTAGAGGTCGGACAGATATACCCCCCATGCAAAATATAGATATAAAGTTCCTTTAACAATTATATACTTTCATGATAGATAAACAGTGATTTTGCTAAGACAATAACATTGAAATTTCAAACAGGTCTTAAATTTTTTAGAGTTACCTGCATAAAAAATCACATCCCTTAGTTTATTTTGAACTGTAACTGTTTACATTGCAGTTTTCCTCATCATCTTAAAACAGAAAACTGCTACCCAATAGTTTTCACATACTTATCGTGACAAGAACAACTAATTTTCAAGAAATTCAGCTTAATAATTTTATCAATAACATCTATTTCTTAAGATTATTTTTTCCTGCATATGGCATTCGTTGTAGTATCAATTTTTAGACATGCAAAAAGTATGATTTCAATTAAAACGACAATTGAGAATTTATTCACGCCCACTGTTTTAATTTTTTCTTGTAAGCATATTTTGAAATGGTCATGTCTTTTTATAAAGATACTCATCAAAAATTTCCAAACCTAATAAATACATAATTGTTTAGATAATTAAATTATAAAATCTAGCAGTCAAAGAGTTAAATTTACATGTAATAAATCTGATGATTATGCCTTTTTACGAAATTCATACATTTTAATTACTTTAATAATTAGCTAAAACATAAAAAAAAATACATCCAGAAAAGGATCTGCTTAGATAAATGCATAGTTAGTACAACAGAGATTCAGGTAAGCCAAGTGTCCTGCACTAGTTTTTAACAAAGGCTGACAACCTTCCTTTACATACATGTGTTTGAAAGATGCTAGCTTCTAAGGCAAACTGGTTAAAGAAACCCTCTAGTTAGGTAAGATATTGGCACATAAAATACTCAATGATATCCAGAAAAACACACTTCAAAACTGCTTGTTAGGTTGCCAGTCAATGGTTTAAAACGCAACAAACCAGCCATGTCATTCAATCAAGTCTTGTTTCGTTTATAAGTTTGTAAAGGAAGCACAGTTTACACAGTAGCAAGTTGGACTAACACGTTAATTTAAGTGAACATACTAATGTGATAATATTACAGAGGATTCTGCAGTTTCTTAGATGTTTAGCTTTACTACTATTTGAGAATGCAAGAGAGAAACAGGTGTACAATCTATTTAGTTTAGTTGCAATATATTTGTTTAGTTATTTCTATTGAAAGCTTCCAAGCTAATATACATCTATTTAGCAGTTACTTTTAGGAATGCTTAGAATCAAACTGGATTGTTGTTGCAAAAATATAAAACCATGGCCAAATAGAAAATGCAAGTAAAAAAACTAGAACTTTCAGATGTTCAGCAAAGCCAACTTTCATAAAGAAAAGTTTGTACAATTACAGTTAAGGTATAAATAACTTTTCAGTCAAATTATTTAACAAGAAGGGTAAAAATGACCGAGTTTCTTCTCATACAATGGACATGGGTGATTGTGACCAAAAGCGAAAACCCAGAAAATCAATATCACCATAACTCAGAAAATTGACATTATAAAACTGCTTTATACACAGTAAGGAAGTTACTGCCATGCGAACAAAAAATCAAAATTATTCTATGAGAACAAAATCCAGATATTCTAAAACTGCTTTAAAGGAATACCCAAAAATAGGTCCATTCAGAAACCCAGATATACAGGGTACCTTCATAACACAATAAAATTCCATACAAGAGAAACCAAATGCATAGAATGGAAAAAAAAGGTAATTAAAAAAGCAGTAAGCTAATTAAAAAAATGAGTAAAAGGTAAATAAAATTTTCAACCTTCTAATGAATTGATGCTACTAGCTGAATCTTCCTTTGAAATAAAAAAAAGTAATTAAAGTCTAGTTTTGCATGAAGTTATTATAGGAAAGACTATTTTACTGCCAAAAGAGGACGATTGAACTATTGTATCTCTAACATGCATTGCTTATCTACAAATTCATTGTATATAAGATCTCGTGTCAAAAGGGCAGAGATAAGCTACTTAGTATGGAAGCATAATGTTCTCATTCTGAAACCGCAACCTGTTTTTAACCATCCAAACAGTTAAAATAATCAGAGTAATCAAAATTAAATACTAAACCTATTGGAAAAGAGATCTTTTACAACAGCAAAAAACACATTTTGAATGAATATCAATCAGGATGAATGAGTTTCTACAAACCTTTTTAAATACAGTCTCCCTTATACATCCTGGCATTGATTCTTATCTTTACAAAACATTTTTAAAACGTCTTTGAGAAAAACATATTTTTTTATGTTCTACTAGTTAATAAAAAATTATCCTTGCAAATTTCCTAGAAAATCTTTAAAAAGTTGACAGCCCCCCAGCAAGGAAAAATCCCAATTATTCAGCTGATAAAAATAGATGATGTTGGAATAACCTGCTATAAAAATGTCTACTAACTCCTTCAGACCTATATCAACCTTATACATAGACCCCGGAGCTACATCCATCCCTTTGAAAACCTCATCAACTCCCAAGGGATCAATTAACACATCAACCTCTTTAACGGCCCTTTATTCAGCCATCAGCGTCGGTGTTAAATCCTTGGTCCTAAGGTGGACATAAATTAGAGCCAAGCCGCGAAGGAGCTGCCGTTTGCTTACGCTGCTCGGCTCTAATTTATGTCCAGCTTATGAAGAATTCCACCAATCAGAGTAAACGAAAAGCTAATTTTTCTTCCTGAAACTGCTGTAAGAATCCCTGCTTTAGATAAACTATCACGACCATATTATGAGCTATTTTATAAATAACAACATAATACAATGATAAAAAAACCTGGAAAGAATGTAAATTTTTCCTATTTAGAATATATAAGAACTAAACTTCACTTGCTAACTGCTTAACTATTAGAGGAAAAGTATCGGGTTTGTACAAGTTAATGTTTCATACACATAGATAACACAAAGAACAAATAGAAGCAGCATAAAAAATTACACTAGAATAGGTCTTTTGAGGTTTTACTGTATTCAAATTTCAATCAATCCTCATCTCATCTACGGTAAAAATACTGCAAATACATTCCTTTTGCTATCACAATAAATACAGTAATATTTTTTTTTAACACAAAGAGGGCATAAAATTCTCTCACAGCTTAACAGAGCTTGCCTCTTAACATCTACCTAACACATCCTTTTAAGACCATGTCAAATTAATAATAGTGTAAACTGAGCAGTTTCAACAAAGAACATAGATATATATGGGGGTAAAACAGTGATGCATTTTAGGCATGTCATTTTGGATTCCTCTGACTCGTGTTACATGGTACAAGATCAAAAGATCAACACAATGCACCAAGTGGATATTATACAACTAAGGATATTGATATGTAGATAAAAGAATATAGGTTGGTAAGTTCCTTAATTATGCAAGTTGGCAAGTCTATTCATCATGTTCATTTAAAAATTATCTTTTATAAGCATTTTTTATGATTAATTTGAACATTCATTTTTCTTTCCGAAGAAAAATTACTTGATTGATTCTTTACAATCATAACAAGTTAAAAATTTCTAACATCCCGTTTTAACAACCCACAGTTGGTAATCTGTCTTATAAAATAAATTAGATTTAATACAATTTAAAATAGTTTTCAAATCAACTTACAACTCAAATTAAACTCAACCAATGTTTTCAGAAGACAGAAAACACAACAACCTCAACTAGTTTAAAAAAATTCCCCTCCAAAAAAAAGACTGCCCACAATCACATGCCCTAAATACAGCACTGGACACGCCAAATCAACAACACAGTGGGAACTCGCCCGAACGACTTTAAAATATGGCACTAGCATATAAACACATCTCACAACAGTATCATCAATTATATAGTGTAGTAATCCTAATACAAGTATGGAAACATTGCATTACTTGATGAGATAGAGAGAGTCGCATACTGGATTAGAGTGAGGTGGTGTCTCAGAAGGGGGAGCCTGAGTCGTTCATTAGTTTGTACTCATTTCAGAGCGCAAGGTGCTAAGGCCCCTCGGATGGAGCTGCTCAGTGGTTGCTATTACCTGCAATTAGAACTAGAGTACTCAAACAAAAGAGGCATTAACAGAACAAGCTTTTCGTTTTAGATATTTTGAAACCTTTTAAGAGGGAGACTGATGATTGAATGCAGTAAAACCTCTCATAACGACCATCGATTCCAGCTTTGTAAGTGTTGCAAACTTTGTAGTTTTTTTGTAACCTGTTGATTCATTTGCTTTGGTAGTTTGAAAGAAATGCAAAGTCTACTAGTAAATGTGTCAGTGAAAAGTTAGCAGAACTGGTTTGAATCAATAGATTTGCCAAGGATACAAATGTGACAAATTTGATTCAAAAATAACATTTTTTTTTTCAGAATGATGTCAAGAAATCTAACTTAATTTGATTGCTATAACCTCTAAAAACCTAGAAACAAGCAAAAAAAAATGATAATCTGATGGAATGAAACGTAGAAACCATCAACAAAAAATTATTCCTCTATCTATTTTCAGATTGGCTCATTGCAATCATTTGATAGGTCCACCATCAAATAATAATAAGAAATAGGAAAGGAGAATTGTGGCAAAATATTGAACCTTATCTTATTTCTGCCTAGTGTTTGCTATTTGACAATAGCACAGCAAAGCACATTCAGAAATGTAGGTATCAAAGCAAAAAAGGCTGAAGCTATAATGGATTGCTGAGATACTTAAGGTTATTAATGGGACTATAAATAATACATACTAGGCAATAAATAGACTTAAAATACAGTAAAGTTTTGATAATTCAAGCTGACATGACCTGGCTTACCTTGATTTATGGAAATCAAAGTTTAATAAATAAATGAAAATAAAACAATTTTAAAATATCAGTAAATGTATATTTAGATGAAAATGTACTTGCATATATATTACTATGTATTATTATGAATTATACTGATAGCAACAGGTTAAGTATATCTGAAAATAATGCCTTGTGGAAGCATATAACCCTTCTAACAATAAATAAATCTAATATATAGTCACTGTGTTACCAAGTTTAGAACTGAATCTGTTTTGAAGACTGAAATCTGCTTTACAACTTCTGTCAATTGTTACTTAAGAATTATGAAAATAAGAGCACAATAAAACAACCCCTACTGTAAAACCTATCAAACTCTGATTAAATAAATGCTAAAATAAAGTTACAAAACTAAATGATCGCCAATTAAACTTGGTAGAATTGACATATTACAAAGGGCTTTTTATTCAAACTGTAGAAATCAACCTGCCTGAGTAATAGACAATTTTATTTGCAGCTCCTTGCAAATTCTTTTAGAATGTTCACCTTAACTGTACAGTTGTGATTGTCAATAAGAATGTCACATATGAAAGGTTCTTTCAAAATTCACCAATATGTTTAAGCCATTATTATCTTTATAATGATGAAGTAGTATTCATCAGGTTTTCTTGAATAGAAATTAATTTAAAAAAATTTTTGGGGGTAAATGAAACTCAATACATATTGTAACTATCACATAAAAAGAATAAGTATAAAGATTCTACGGTATCAAAACAAATACAAGAATTAGAAAATCCTGTATAATAAATTTTTTTAACAGAATTTTAGTTGAAAGTTGTTTAAAAACAAGATTGAAAGTTTTGTGTGTTACAGTGTGTTACAACACATTTGTTACAGTGTGAAATAGTACAAAAATTAGAACAAATTAATATAAGATTTATATTTTTAACGCATAACTAAAATATCCCAAATCCCTTCCCTCAAACTTCAGTTTTTATTTCCTACATGGATAGCAAAAAGGATGTAAAAACTATAAGACCACTTCATATATAATGGTAAATTTAAATAAAACAAAGTATAAAAATTAATTTATAGATACATTTGATGGATAAAAACTAAAAAATATCATCCATTCCTCAAAATAAATTTTAAAAACTAACATGCCAATTAATTTAAATTTTAACAGGGAAAAGATGGTATGTTTGAGAGGTTTTACTGTACTTAAAACAAATATTATGGATTCATAAATAAGCTCAAAAAGAGGGAATCAATTAGACTAAAACAATAATAGTAGTAGTAAAAAATAACAGCAGTGAGAAAAGAAAATTAAGAGAAAAATTATAGTTAACATGGAAGAACTCATTTTGAACTTACCTTTTAAGCATCGCAGACTACACAGAAGCATCACGGGCTACATTAATTAAAATAATATAGTTAGCTTCCAAGAAATATAAATTTGGTTGAATTATTAATAAAAACCACTAAAAATTATCCGAGAAACAGGCTGCCATTTTAAAAAACTATCACTGTTTTCCTATTTCTTTCAATTGATTAAATAAATGATCATTCACATAATTGACCTTGCACATTACACAACCTTTGAGTGATTTTAGTATGTGTTTCCAACCTTTAAAGTTTACTAAAATTAAGTGCACCATAATTAACTGTACAACATTTGATAAATATATAGAATTAACAGAATAATTCAGACACATTTGCAAGTAAAAGATCAAAAATATTACAATATAAATTTATAATATCTCAGCACTTTATGGTGGGTTTGCCACTGACAAACAGGGTTTCCCAAGAATGGTTAGTCGTTGTGATTATAAAATTTTTTTAGATAAATTCCATACTTCCTATTTGCACTAAAATACTTAAGTATTAACTGCATTATAAAATTTAGAGAATGTCTGTTTGTATATTTCAAGTAGTTATTTATTTAGTAAATAAATAATTTTGCTAAAAGTACACATTTTAACTTTATAACTGAAATTAAATTAATATTATTTATTTCACATTAGTTATGATTTTAAACTATGAAATGAAAATGTTTTTATAATGTTTAATAGACATCATTATAAGCTCCTCCTGTAAAATACAAGATGTTTTAAATTATATGTAGTAATTAATGACTACTCAATCTCTTCAAAGATCTCTTCAAAGTGGTAAAACGGGTATCATACCTTGTGATCTCCCATGGCAGCATCTTCACCGACTAGTTGATAAAGGATAGGAGGATATCCAGTATTTAGAGAGTTCTGAAATGCAAAACAAAATTAAGCTACAGCCAGGAAAAGAAAGTGAATATACTGCAATATCTTTCTTTACTGAGGCAACTAATGCAACTAGTAAAATGTAAATGCAAACTAAAGTAATATGAAGGAAGAAAATGTACTTCTTACATTTCCAAGTAAAAAGTAAAAAGACTTCTTACATTTCCAAGTTAAATGTTTTTATGGGCACTTAGCTTAAACATAATTGCACCAGAAATAATTGTTATACCCAATCATTTAAAAACTTAGATGTGCAAACTACCTCTCCCTGGTGAAAAATCACTTTTTTCCCTCTGAGGAGCCCGTAATAATAACAATAATCTTTGTTAACAAAAATGAATACAGAAAAACAAATGAAACACCAAGGGAAAATAAACAACAATCCTGCCCAAGCATAATATAAATTAATACATTAATTAAGAAATGGAAAGTAATAGAAAAAAAAGAGAAAAACTACAAAAAAAAAACACATAAAATAGGATGGCAAAATGCTGGATAACAATAAACATGCTTTGGTAGAGTGAGAAAAACAGATCCAGGTCGTTGATGTTTATTAAATTTTTTTAAAAATTTCTTTTGAAGACAGTAACTATTAGTATGAACTAAATTAATAAGTAATCTATTGTACAATTACCGTACTAGGTAAAAGAAGTGCAAGCAAAATAAATCCATTATATTGCCTAATCCTAAAATTGCAAAGAGATTAATTTTGAAAAATGTAAAGTTAAAAAAAAATGCCACAATGGTAACAACTTGAGAAATTTAAACTCTGGGGATTAGATTGGTTATTTAGGAGCTATTATGTACTTTATTTCTAACTAAATAAACTAATTAACAAATTTTTCAACTATGAAGATCTAACAACCTAATAGAGGACAATTAGCATATCCAAACAAAATTAAGCAAATTCATTCATATCTGGATGAAAATGTTACAAGTTAAAACTTACCACATTGATTAGTGATAAAGCACTCCTACTGAGGAAGATTCTGTCACACCAAGAAGGACACCGTGTCTTCATGTAACTAGTTCCCGAATCAGGTTCTTCATTGAAAGGGTAGCTAAATAAGTAAAAAAATTGCATTAATATACATATGTGAACTTTAATATTGGCATACAGTAGAACATTAGAAAAAGTGATCCTTTCTGGAACCAATAGTATGAGTTTTAACAAAAAGACAGTATAATGAATAAAATTATTGCTGTGATAAAACAATCGTTACTTCAGTAATGGGCCATAGGACATTTGATATTTCTTCACTGTATTTACCTGTTCCAAATAAGCTATATACTCTTGCTGAGAATTAATCCAAAGAATTACAAAAAAAAAACTCAGAATGTTAGTTGATGAAGAAACTTTCTCAATAACATTAAGTTTTGCCTTTTATTTTTGCATTCCACCAATTAAAATATCGCATTTACATACTTTCAGTTACCAATTTCAGTTTTCATCAAACTGCAATAGATTGCTAACTAAACGTAGTATTACTTTCTTGACTAACCCAAATTCAAACTCAATTCATATTTTAGACAATTTCTCAAAGAGCTCTTAGAGTTTGAATAACACTTTCCATATTTATTCAGGTTTAAAGTGGTAAAAACTGATAAAAATGGTATTCTGAACAGAAATTATTAGTTTTACTAAGCAATTTAGTAGATGTTCAAAAACAAGGATTCATACAATTGGGTGCCAAAAAAAAAAACAGAAATGGGGAACAAAGTAAGACAAAAGAACCTGAGTTTTATGGTCAATTGGAAAATTAACGGTCGTATTCTGAGCCTCTGGCAACCTCTAACAAACATTGATTTGCTTGATTTGGTATTCTGACCACCGTTAATCCACTTCAATTAACAAATATTTGTTACTTAACAAATCAGCCAACAAACGAGTGATTTAAGTTGAACTACCAATCAGAATCGAGAATAGAAAAAATGGCGTCCTCTCATCAGTCTATTCCTAGGCCTATGAAAAATCGTGAACATTTCATTTTGAGACTCTGGAAGTATTTTTTCATTGTTAAAGTGTTATCATTAGAGAAAAAATAGTTTTACAATTGTATAACAGTGAATTAACACTCAAAATATTCTTAAATCACATCAATTAAAATCCGAAGAACAGCTCTTTTCTAACGTGTAAGTCCGCCCAGATAGAAGAACTATTTCATAACTAAGATCACTAAAAAATACATTCTCCAAAACGATATATTTAAATGTTTTGGAAATCCATATAAACTACTAGGAAACCACTCTCAGATGTTCTTAAAACCTTAAAAGTAATCTAAACTCTTGGCACTACTTTTCTCTTCAATGTTTTTATACTAAAACTTTCTCCCTGGTCAAAGATTAAAGTGGTATGGTGGTGATGGTATTGGACTACGGACCCGAAGGTTGTGCGATCGGGTCCAGCAAATGATGTTTTTTTTTAATTCTTTCAGAGCATTGAAATTTTTTTTTGTGTGTAGTAGAAAATTATCTTGGAATTATACAAATATTTCTAGAGAAATAAGACATAAAAATATATTTTTTTGACCTGTTTCTTTCTTAGAATTAAACTACCCTCATCAAAAAATTCGCATCAAAGTATTGAATCAGAATAATAAATTCCAATTAAAAATAAATTTATTGAAAATATTTTCCAGTTTAATTAAATTGATAATGATAGCTAAGCGATCATTATAATCAGCTAACAAAATATAATAAAAGCAAATTAATTTTTTCAGGCTGTTTTAATTTTAATTCGAAATCTTTCTGATCACCTTTAAATAAATTTCTTGAGTTTTCTGATTTTTCAAATGATTTTAAATGTTGAGTTCTTTTATTATACATATTTTTTTTTAAATGTAAAAAGTGAATCCAATAGAGTAAATTTATTCTTTAATTGAAGAACTAATTATTATTTTGAGAATTTGTTTCAATTCAGTAACGTTTTAAAAAAGATATGAAATTATTTCTATAATTTAAGACATTTCCATATTGAGATAATAAAAATATTTTATATTTCTTTCTTGTATAGATAGTTTAATATTTAAGAATAATAATTAAGTTTAATATTAAAAGAAAATGTTTTTTTAAGCTATAAAAGATTGTAAAACAATAAAAAATTAATTAATCTTCATTAAAAATCATCGACTTTTAAAGTAATACAGTCAAAAACGCTTTTATTTCCTGCTTTTTCGCGAATTTCTTTCCTATCCTATTCACAACTGAAAGATCTCCACCAATCACGATTGAGCTTTTTTTATCGCCAACGGTTTCGCTTGTTCGCCAGCTCTGGTGCCACTGACAAACGTAACAAACGTTTGTTAGTTGATCATTGCGCTCAGAATGCCGAATCAAGCAAACATGAATTTAACAAATTTTTGTTGATTAGTTGATCGGGCGATTTATCAGAAAGCACAGAATACGGCAGTAAGTGACATAGTTGTACAAACTGTCCTTCACATGACAAAATTCTGGTTCAAAACATAGAATAAAAATTTATGACATGAAGTACATTTTGTTCAAAATGAAAAGTCTTTGATTTAACAGTTGACTACTCACTATGAAATCCAATCTAACTAAAATAATTCAAACCTACATCATCTTAATTACTAACAACTTTACTGAGCTGTTTAGTTCACATTCATATACATTCCCAGCAAGAAATAAATTAGTGTTTTTACCTGAATATAAACTACGCTGAAATGGGACAAAAGAAATACTATAAATTTGTGACAGTATTATTCAAAATTGAACATATCAGAAGAAATATTTTTATCAATCTTAAGTGTTTTTGTTACTTACTGTAACAAAAACTTTTTAAGCAGTTGGATATTGTTTGCAAAATAATTATTCTAAAAACTTAATTCATTTCAATTGGGGGAAGGATAAACTATTTTTTTTACTAATTTTACTAATAGTAGGGGAGCCCAGAGTGTTTTTGGGTAGTAACTCGAGCGCGTCAGATAATCATAAGGGGGATACCTTGCATGCTTTTGAGTAACTCCACCAAATATAAGCTCTCTATGTAGGGGGGTTTGTCTAGAACAGCCCGTCAGATTTGTAAAAAAAAATTAGTTAAATGGACATACTCGAGCGCGTCAGATAAAGATAAGGTAGGTTAGTTACCAGCTAAAAAGTGTACATTTTCTAAAATCTGCCGATTTGAGCGGTGGGTAAGGGAGCGGGAGGGTTACAAAGTAAAGCCAATACCGGCAAGACGCTATCGCTCTTTTTGAGAAAAATGTACGAAACAAAATGTTTATAGACTAGTAGCCAGGAAACTAGGCTCAACTAGTTGTAAACTGTCTTGGTAGCTAATCTGACGCACTCGAGTATGTCCATGTAACTAGTTTTCTTTCAAATTTTGACGGGCTGTTCTAAACAAACCCACCAACATAGAGAGCTTATATTTGGTGGAGTTACTCAAAAGCATGCAAGGTATCTCCCCTATGATTATCTGACGCGCTCGAGTAAATCCACATTTAGCATCATGGGCTCCCCTACTATAAATAGAGCTGGCTTCAAGTGACTTTTTAAATAAAGCATAACAGTTCACATTCATAAATTATTTATATCAAGGATGCTAAAATTACAAGCAGTTTATACAAGAAACTTACTTTGAATTCAATAGTTAACCCCAAATGTGGAACTCACCTTGGAGGGAAGGCAATATCAAATTCAAATAAGTCCTCTTCAAATACTTTTGGTTCTCTGTCATAATCAAGCAACTAAAACACAGTATTTAGTTCAAACAAAAGAAATAATTTACTTTAGAACATTAAAATACACAACCTTAAATTAAATCAAATAAAAATTTTACATAAACCTTTATACTATACTAAAATTAATACTTTGAATGTAGGAACTTATGCATGTGGAATGCAAGTTACAAGTTTAAAGATGTATGTAAATAGATGGTTTAGTCTTTATTGGATATTAATCTAAATACCCTCTAAAAGTTATTTCTCACCCACCACAAAATAAGATGTTACAACTGTGAAACTATTTTCTAACACCTTCCTTTCCTTATTCATTGGTAACAGATGTTTTTATTCAGAAAAAAACACTTTTATCTAAATATGCTTAAAACCCAATGCTGCTGAAGGTAAAAAAAATAAAGAAGGAATTGTAACTTTACCCATTTTTCTTTTGAAAATGTAGCTTCTTGTTGATCCAGGTCAAATACTTTTTTCTCCAATGTCAAAATTATCTAAAATTGAAATTAATATCGTTAAAACAACAAAGGTGGTAAAAAACTTGATACCTATTTTAAAACCACAGTTCAAATATTTATAATAGAGTTTATGACAATCATTTCAGTTGTTACATGGTTAAGTAATGAGAGGAAAAAAACCTTGACAAAAGTTTACTTTTCAGATTGGTTTAGAAATGATGATTCTCTTTCATTGAAAAAAATAGGATTGTATTTAATGCATACCTTATCGTTTCCTGGATCTTTGTATAAAATTTTTTCAACTTCTCCGTTTTTGGCACTCTTGATGAACATAGGTACAGCTTTTTTTGTAAGTTCCTTGAATATTAAAAATAAGGAATCATTAGTAATCTTAATCACCATATTATTTCCTAACTAACAAAGACAGCAGAAAAAAGTTATAACCAATAACTGGGAGCTTATTCAATGGAGTTGAGTTTATAACTTAACATAAAACATTGAAGATCAAAATTTAACACATTTATTTCATTATAATTATTTTTCCCACAATACATAAGGCTTGACTACATAAAAAGTACACAGATTTTACATTAATTATTTACCATAGGTAGTTTGAATGTATGAGATGAAAGATCAAAAGTGTGTGAATGATTCATTAAGACAATAAGGTCTTAGCTGAAATTGATGTAGTGAACCTGCTGTTTATTACACTCTTGGTTTAGTATTTATAATATTAATTGTTACTAAAAGATATGTTTAAACAACTGACATTAGATAGTAAAGTTTTAACCATTCAAGCCAGTGTAAAAATATTAACCTACATAAGGCATAACTTCAGAATAAAGCTGAAGTTTTGATTAAGGCTGAGCGCGCACGAGCGACTTTTGTCACGGTGACAAAGACAAAATTGTCGCCATGGCTATTGAAACAAGTTAGAGTGCGTGCACTAGGCGACGTGACTCTTGGCCGATTGCCAAGAATTTCTTCATAGAGATCCATTGTTTTCTAGTGATATTTTTGATACTAGTGATACTGGTCGCCGTGACTTTAGTCACTCGTGCGCGCTCAGCCTAAAAGTGGAATAAATGATGTTTTTCAAAATTTCAACGCTACTATTTTAGTTTACGTTATTATGAGCAAAAAAACTAAGTAACTCATTTTTAAAATTTTTGGTCTTATACCATTTTTAAAATCAAAGGCACATGTGTATTATTAACATTTAAAAAATAACTTTATTAAATATCACATATAGCAACAATTTTATCAGTCATAAGGCTGAGAACTTCAGATTTAATACCTGAACAACTCCTTTAGTATCCAATCTAAAATTGAAATCCCCAAATATAAAGTAAGGTACTTTCTCTTCTGGGCCCATGTTTAGCCTAAAGCAGAGAATTGAAGCAAATTAGCCCAATAAAAACAACTTCAATATTAAAAAATTAAATTTCAATTCAAATTTTCATTCATTATTTTTGATAGATAAATGGAGCACTAATTACTGCCATACCTTTGTAGAGTGTACCCCAATGCACTTTGCCTCGTTTTACAAAACCTAGAAGGGAACTGAATGAAGGGCAATTAATAGTTGAATATTTGATACATAGCAACATTTTCAAACCAAAATGTTAAGTATCACTAGGCCTATATAATGATAGTTAAAATTTATTTCCTTCAATGCAGAAGTTGCAATTCAACAGACTAATCAGTCAGACTAAAAACTTTCTTTTTTGCTGTTGCAAAAATGGTTATTGATGGTCCAAAATGAAGAAAACCCATATTACTCTTTCAAAAAGAAATATTGCTGGTTCTTATGTATTATCCCATCGACCATTCAGCGACCGTCAGATTAAGCTGTGCAGTCTATGAGATTTGGTATTGCTGTTCGGATTCATCGGCAAGGTTGATGGGATAATACGCAAGTACCTACCATATTGCTTTTAATTAGTACTCAACAATTTTTAAAATGATAATATTTTGTTCCTGTTAAACAGATTTCAAGGCCAACACCTTACCCAATTATTCTTAGATTAAAGGGAAATATAGCATTTAAACAAAAAAAGAAAGGATTTTAACTTACTTCCTCCATTGCTGCAAAATTACATGCATCATGAAACAAATGAATGTTGACTAGATCAAAAACGGTGCAACCAATCCTCCACCGCGTCCTAATAAATCCTTTACGGGACCTTTGAATCTGAAAATTTCAAACATTGACTTAACAAGTAACATTAGTTCATGTAAATTTGTTTAGTATAAAAATGAAATTTTTGGAATTTGGTCAAAAATTATAAGAATTGAATTAAAGATGAATTCTAATTTGAAGAGTGAAACATATGAACTAGTTATAATTTAGTAAATAAAAATATAGCTGAAAACTGAGATAGTTCAAAACAGAAGATTTCAGATGAAAAACAGAAGATTTGTTAAATATTCATACACTGCAAGGAATTTCATAAAAATCTGTCTTTTGAGAACTGAAATGAAAAAATTTTGTTATGCTTAGTAACAATCATTATTTCAACTTCTTGATTTTTCTGTGATTTTATACAATTTGCCTTAATTGCACTTTAATGCATCCGAGATACATTGAGGGAAATGCACCAACAGCTTTCACATTTTTTATGTGCTTTGCACTTATGTGCCGGTCAATATCAATCAATACAATATCACTTCTATGTGAAATAGTAAAATCGCATCCAAACTGAACAAATTTAAACTCAATAGCTTAGGTATTTTGTAAGTTTGATAGTAGTGTTTGGAAATTTCGATAACTCACTATTGCAGCCAAGAATCATGCATGGACAAATCACCAAATAAGACCTATTGCCAAACAACTTTGTTGTTGCCTTGCAGTAAATAAAATCACTGACTGAAGCATAGACAGATTCAGTGCACTTCATTCACAGATGACACAACTGGACTCCAACAAAAGCTCCTCAACTGAGTAAAAAAGTGGAGAAAACCTTCACAAAATTAGGGATAATCTTGAAAAATGCAAAAAAAATTCAGCCATATAACTGGAAAATGATTTAAAAACCAGAAAACTCCCAGGTAAACCAGGAGAATTGGTAGCTATGGCAATGTACTTAACCAATCAATACACACTAGCTATAGTTTATCACAAAACCTTGTCTCAAATGTTCTAATTAAAAATGTTGCATGTGGTTTTACCTCAGGAATAATATCTGGGGAGAACTTCACTTTTTCCATTGTTCTCACATGCTCAATACTTCCATTATGAATTTCTTTGCCAGAAGCTGACGTGAACCGCCGTTCTGAAATGTAATAAAAAAATTATAACTTTCAATTTATTTGAAAAAGCACAGTGGAAAATAGGGAATCAATATATTCTTATAAAATATGGGTAAAATTTACTAATGAAATGGTTAGAGGGAAGTTATTTTTCAGACATTCTATGAACATGAAAAAAAAATGGAAACTATTTCAACACTAAATCATCTAAAATTTAGAAACAACTTTTTCAAAAGATAGATTTCATTCGATAATCTTGGATAAGATCTTCAACAGGTCTATAAGAAGCAGGATCTGAGAAGCAGAACTATGGAATTAATTCACATGAAATTGGAGATTTGGAAAGGAAGTTTGCTAAGTTTCTTCTTAATTTAATTGTAGAAACTTGAATGCACCATGACTCAATGATGACACTTCCAATTCCAATCCAGGAAAAATACCTTTATTTACTCCCGGAAATTCGTCTTTCTATTACACACAAACGCCACACAGGCTGATATCGTATAAAACACTTCCCCTGGTATAAAACCAGACACTTCCTTAAACACAACTACGCGACACACGCAACACTTCAAAAATCAACACTACTACGGGGGAACAGCCTCCCTGTTATCTACCCTTGACCACAAAAACTCTCCAGCAAAAACAGCTCCCGTCTATTTATAGCCTGGTCGGCCTCTACTCAGTTCCGTTCCCTCCCTCATGTTATAGGTAAACAGAGGGGTTACTTCGGGAACCGGACGCTGGGCAGAGGTGGCAACCCCTGTGGCCCACTGCCAGACACTACATTAATAGTGTTCAATATTTTTTAACTTATGTACAATTATGAATGAATATTAATGTAACATATTGTTTTAAAGTTTTTATAAAAAGTTTGCAAAATGTTTTTATCAAATTGTAAAGCAATCTAATTTTTATACTTCTCTGAGCTATCTCCCCTCTTAATGACCATTTTTTTTCTCAGAACCGAGGGTGGTTGCTCCAGAGGTTTTACTACATAAAATTGTATTTTTGAAATACCGACATGGAACATGGCCCACTTGGGCAATTCCAAGCTATTAGATATTTTTCTTGAAGTGATCTAGAGTGAAGCAAGGTTGATTTAAACTTACCAGTAAAATCCCATAAATGAACATCTTTCAGACTGTCATGAACAAAATATAAATTTCCAAGAGCCTAGATAGAAATAATTTTATTTAAAAATATATGAACAATCACCTAACAAATCTAAATAACTAAAAGACGAGATAATGTAGAGTTTTGAAAAAGCACACTTTAACAGATACATTTAATATTTGTCTAACAACTATGTTAAAACGATAATACTTAAGATTCAATAGGTACAGGGCCGTTCCGGCCGGGCGTGCTGGCCGTGCCTGCACGGAGGCGCCGACCGATGAAGAGGCGCCTTAGAAATTTTTTTTGACCCCTAACTTTAAGGGAAAAATATTCCGTTACGTCCTGACTCAAAAGAAACAAACCTAAGCAGTAAGCTAGATCTCCTTTCCTTTACAAAAAAAGCTTCAAAAGGCGCCTACAAACGAGTAGAGCGCCCTTACTGGGTTATACACACCCGTCCCCCTTAAGAGAACTAATATAGGCGCCTTTTAAGAAAAGTGCATTTTGAACTTTTTGTATGGGGCGCCCTCATCTAGTGAATCTATTAAAGGGTGCCAACTCTTAACAAAAATTTTAATATGCCCGACTTTGAAGCTATAAGGAAGACTCCTTTTAGCTTTCAAATTGTATGGGGCGCCCCATCAAATAAATATATATTCAAAGCGCCCACCCTGAGAGAAAAATTGAACACACCGACTTTGAAATATGTAAGGCGTCTTACTTAGCTAAACCAAATTGTATGAGTTGTCTTAATTAAATGGATTTATCAAAGACCGCCAGACCTGCGAGTGAAAATTTTAACATTCCCAACTTTAAAAGCTATACCATATTGTATATGGGCGCCCCCATCAAATGAATCTATTCAGGGCGCCCAGTGCGCCCATTCTGAGTGAGTTAAAATTTAAACACTCCGGACTTGAAAGCTGTAAGGCGTCTTAGAAAAACCGAATTGTATGAATCTATTAATAGGCGCCCTCCTTGGATGAAGATTTGATTCACCAGTTATTAAATAGCTATCAAGCGTTTGCCTCAAATCATATTTTAATAGATGTCCCTTAAAAATTTCTATATAATAGGCCCCTGACTTGTGAAAAATGTTTTGAAGAAGACTATTGTAAAAAACCGAATGGATATCTCTTACGTAAATTTATTAGGTGCACCTGGTGCTGCTACCATGCCAACTTAAAAATATTTTAAAAATAAAAAATAATTACTTTTTCAAACAAATTGTTCTCTAGATAAATATTGAAACTTCATTTAATTTTTCTAAACAAAAAGTTTTTTCAGGATAGTTTTATTAAGTAGCAATAGCTAATTAATTTTTATATTGTTCTTAAAGTGTCAATTACTGGTAACCATCAGTTACTGGTTAGATAAATAGCCAAACCATACAGCCTCTATCGAGAACTAGGCGAAAATTGAGTAATCCTAAGTGAATATTTTTGAGTTTATGGCCTAGGGCCGTATCCAAGGGGGGTTCAAACCCCTCCCGAAATTTTGACATCAATTTTTATACTGTTTTTCATTGAAAATTCTGCAAATTTACAAGGAGCAATTCTCTTCGGTTGTTAGCTAAAGGGTCTCAAAATGAGTTAAAACACTACTTTTAGGGGTCAAATTTCAGAAATTTTTCTTGGGGGAAAACCCCCAACCCCCCCCCCCTCACCACCACCAAAAAATGAGTTTATCATTATTCTTTAAACTGAAAACTGTAAAAATTCCCCACAATATATTGAAAAAAGCTTGATTTATTTTAACTGAAAACTAATTTTAATTAAATAAGTAATGCCAATATTATTTATTTATTAATAAGTAGAACCCCTTTACCAGTGGCGGCTCGTGAGTTAATTAATAGGGTGTTCACACCTATTATATGAAAATTAAAATTTATAAAATATCTAGAAAGAGATGGTATAGTGGATCAATATACATAAATCTAACTTCTTTTAGTAGAAACATCTCTCTTTCTTGGAAATATATTTAAAAACCTAAATTATTCAGTTATTCACTGCATGCACATTTATTTTTTAAAAATATGCATTCAATGGAAATGAACACACACTTATGAATAAAAAAAAGATGCCTTTAATTTTTTACACATTGATACATTCAAGTCATTATACGTAATCATAACACCTTCAAAAACATTTTTTAAACAAAGTCCAATCACCTATCTTTTTTTGTGGCAAATAAATCAATGACACTATCATTGAAATGACATCACACCCGCACATCCATTTATATTTGTTATAAATGTCATCTTTAAATTCTCTTTCAAAGTCTCTATCTTCTCCTTTTGTATTTTGGACAGATGAGGTGTTGGTCTTAAGTTCATTATTTCAACTTTTTTTTTCCAGCGGCAATTGGGAAAAATAAAGATGCTTTATCTCAAACATGGAAATTTTACTTAACGCCATTACTTAAAAAGCATCCTAATTAATAACTAAAGTTTTAAAATATTTTAATGAAGAGATTTAAATTATATTTAAAAAGTGCTCTTACTCGTACTTTTCAATTAGTCGAAAAAATCAATTCAATCAGGCGTCAAAAAAGAAAGCTGTGCGGTGCCTCAAAAGTGAAGGCCTCGGCACACTAAATCTGTGCGTACGGGAATCCAAAATCCGTGGACGTAAGCTAAATATTCTAACGGCAAACAGTCGGGGTTTCTTCGGGATCCCATATTTTTTACGCTCACACGTGCGAAAAAGGAAAGAAAAATAAGAGTTCATTCTTTTTTCGATTTCTTTCGCGTTTCCGGTAGTAAATTTTTCTTATTGAGTAGAGAAGGGGGGAGGGAGAAACATAATTCAGAATATAAAAAAGAAATTGAGAGTATATTTCCATTGATATTTATTTGTCTTTATATTTGATTTTTGTTCTACTTTTTCTGTGGGTGTTCACGTGCTCCTGTGCTCCTATGGACGAGCCGCCACTGCCCTTTACAACGACCCTCTGTTATAGCAACCCTTGCGTTACAACAACCGGTAATAAAAGCACCTTTTTATTACAATATTGTTAATTTTATTCGTTAAAACGTCCGCATTTTGTTGGCACCATAAGGAGTCGCTTTATCAAAGTTCTACTGTATCATTAAGTTAAGTAATATCAAATTTGTTTAAAGTAATTATTAATTAGTTAAAATTAACAAATAATTTAAAATAAGTGATTAATTAATTAAAAATTAATTAAAAGTAAAAATTAATTAACTTAGAATTAATTATTAATGGGGGTGAGGTGTAAGGGGCGCCGTAATTTATTGGCACGGAGGCGCCTTCATACCCAGGAACGGGCCTGAATAGGTACCATAAAATAACAACTGTATTTTTTTTTATTGTGTCCACGGACAAAAAATCTGTACAATCTGTGGTAAATATTAGCTGTATTTAAAATATCAAACTATCAAAACTTTTTAGTTATGTGTAACAGTGTTTTTGAAGTCAAGCCAGTGGCGAATTTAGAAATTTATTTCGGGAGGGGCCCAAAATTACTCCCCAGCCCCTCCCCCACATATTTAATAGGTCCAATGTAGCTTTTTAGGTGATAACTTAGGTTCTAAAAACTTAATATAGGAAAAGTTGTTAGTAATAAAAGTACAAGTATCAAAGGGGGGGTCTGGGGGTCCTCCCCCAGAAAATTTTTGGAAGTTTGACTAAAAAAACCCAGGTTTTGGATGTACATTTTGGATGTACATTTTTATGAACTTAAAAGTTATTAAAATAGAGTTCCAAGTACAAAAGGGAATCAGGGGTCCTTCCCCAGAAAATTTTTGAACATAAAGCATTTCAAGGAGCAGAAGAGAAAACTTACTGTAAAGTTATCAGGGCTGTTGAAGTTTTCATCCAAATAAACCCGTATTTGACCAAAATGACTCAGCTCTGCACTAGTCATAAGAATTCTGAAAAAAAAATGTGAAATGAAGTATGTTATACTACTAGATAACAACTTTTCTTGTCGGTGACATCACACGTTGCAGGAAGGAGCTTCGATTAGTAGTCCATTTAGTTTTAATTACCTAATTGGCAAAAAATAAAGACAGAGCAGCGAGAGTCACCTCTGAATTGCCAATTAAGTAGCTAGAAAATGTGGTGTCTTGTCAAAGCTCCTCCCCTCTACCTGTGACGTCAATGAAAAGAAACATTGTAATCTAGTATTATCTTTCTTCTGTATTTATACAGTGCAACTTGGATAACTAGAACATCTTTGTTTGAAGTCATGAATAGTTTTCATTTGGTCCCTTGAATTTTCTTTCAATCAATTTTCTATCAACTTTCAACCTCATTAAGTTGAAGTTTTTCTCACAAAATTTTAAAATTAAAACAATTTTTTTGCCATTCATTGCTGAAATCAGAAAGGAATGTTGCGACTTATCTAGGAGAGTTTCCGAAGGAGTAAGTATTTGCTGTTTACAATTATTACAAACAATGCATTCAGAACAGGACAGTTCCTGAATAGAAAAGGTTGCTAATAAGTATAAAAATAGAAAGTTATCTTTTTGATTATATACAGTGAATCTGGAATTAGAGATGGAAGATTGTACTTCTTAATTTGAAGTCTTGGATAATTCAAAGATTTTTTCCTTCAGCTTAAAAATTATTCGAGTTGCACAGTAATGCATCATTTTACAGAATGAATACACTACATAAATTAAACATATCAATCTTAATTTATGAATGGTCTTTGTCATTTATATATCTATCATGAATTGATGACAATGGGTATCACTCTAATTGCAAGACTGGACAATCTTAGTTAGATGCCTGTTAGTTAGTAATTAGATGTCACTCAGATTACTAGAGGAAAAGACAACTTACCTGACGAATTCTTCAACATGTTTAACTGCATTTTTGTAGGCTTTCCCGCCAACTTCTTGACAGTGCAATGCTAAAAATTTGGGCTCTGACTGTTTTATAGCCTAAAAATTAAGTAAGGTAAACTAAGTTAGCAACATAATAAATAATTCAGCCAATACAGCAAAAAAACTATAAACCACATATTTTATACTTTTTGATTACATAATCTGTTAACAAAAACCAGCTTAAACGATGCCTTATATATAATTTCTTTCAACTAATATGAATTAACAAATTTAAGGTAGTCTACAGCAGGCAGCACTTTTATCCTTATAATTTTTACTATGAAACATCTAATTCACAAAATACCGTGTCAAATCATCAACCATACTTAAAACTAAAACTATAAAAATACTGCTTATTATCATAGCATGTAACACCTGCTCTTACACCTATTTTCTTACATTAATATAAAAAAATAAGTAAAAACAAAGCATCTCTTTGAAAAAAGCAGAAAAATACTTTAAACACAGCTATTTAAAGCAATGCACGATTCGGCAATAAACGTGATAAAATGAACTTACCAAGAGAAATTCCTTGAGCCATTGATGTAAAAGGTTTTCAGGCTGAAAAGAAAATCAATTAATCACCTTCAATTATTCAAAATCATAATGCAACTACAACAATACAGAACTATAGTGCTGAGAGAAGATTCTTAAGATCAGAACCTATGCCAATATTCTCTGCAAACATGTTTTTCAAGAATTGAGATTTTTTACCTTGATTCTAAAAAAATTCATCTTAATTTGGTTATAGACAAATTGAGCAGATCTGCAAGTGTTTTGTAAACAAATTAGATGGAAAATCAATCACCACAATTAGTTAAGTAGTTCCACATCACTGAGGAGTTAGAGAGGAACATCCTTAGTATAACCTTCATAAAGGTCACATCATGTGGCAGTCTTTATAAGGCTTGCTGAGGGCGATTGACATGTGCCATGCAGGCACAGTTAAGGGGGTTTGGCTATGCATTTTTGTTTTCAGCGGAATGGTCGACGGGATAACATGGATTACCAACATAGCTTATCCCTTTTAAAGATGTAGATTAAGAATTTACTTTTAGGAGTAATATTTTAAAAGAAATGTTGGGAATTTTGTAAATTTAATTATCATGCAAAACCTAGAATTTAGCTGAATTTATCATCAGGGGTGCAGAATATGTCCGAACGCCCGAACATGGTTCGAGGGAAATTCTGGAAGTTGTGGGGAAATTTTTGCCCAAGTTTAATAAAGAAAAAAACCCTACAAATCTAAGTTTCTATTAGCAACAAATATTTTGGCTGGTGACAATATCATACCTTCCAAATTCTACGGAAGTAAGTGAAAACTACGGTATTACGGATGTAAAGCAGAAAACTACAGATCTACGCCAAAAAAAAAACGAGTTTCCTTTGTTGAACACCTGAAAGTTGGCATTTCCTTTCATTGATATGCAGGAAAAATAACTTATAACTTATAAAGAACATTTTTGAGCTAAGGTGAAAAGAGTAAAAAGAATAAAAGAAGGTATTAAGTCCTTAAAAATTAAAACTTGGGGATTATTTGGTATCCTTCAGTATTTAAGAAAGCTCTTTGTATGTACTTTAGTAATAACATAAACTGCAATGAAAATATGGAGGCATTTTTGAAAAAATTTTGATGAACAGAAGGAGACATTTTGGGGGAAATTTTGGACGAAATTAATTGTGTTCTGGGGAAATATTGGGCCTTAGAACACTTTCTGCACCCCTGTTTATCATAAGATTTGAGAATGGTTGTTAGGCCATACAAAAAATTTCACAAGGGATAGTTTTTTAAAACTAAGTTTTGTGAAAGAACTGATGGGTTCAATTACATTTTTAAATATTGCCAAGCTCTGTTCAATGCCAAAGATTAGAAATATCACCAAATATTGCAAATAAACCAACCAATAGTTAAATCATATCAATGTAAAGAATAAAACCTGGCAGTGCTAAATTAAATGGAGTTAAAAACAGCTCTGCTATTTTTAACAGGGAAGGTAACAAATTCCAACCAGCCCTTTTTATGAAGTGGAATTTTGAGTCGTTGTAAAGAGGAAAAAATGAACCAAAATTTCAGTTGGAGTATATTTTTTGTCAGTCTTAATCACAAATGTCCAAAAATAAAGTCCTGTTCATGCTTAATTATTCAATTTTAATGGATAAACTTTATGTAAGGTCGAAAATTATAGCATTAAATTGGCGAATTCTAGCCTGGTCTTAATTCTTGAACCTTAAATTGATGTCTGTAAGTATGGTTTTACATAAAAAAACTGCTGATCTGAATACAACAATTATATGATATAAATGAGATAAGTGTTTTACAATTAACATCACCAATATTTGATGATTAACAACCTCTAGAGTATAATTGGAATCTTAGTTCCTAAAGAAAATAAAATTAGATGGAATCAAATGAAGTAAATCAACAAAACTAGCATAATTTTCAGAATAATCCAGCTTTTTGGATATCATAGCTGGATAATATAGATAGATGCACACGCGCACGCCAGGTTTTCGGGTTTTGCAGAAAATTTTTCCTCTAAAATAAATTTTTTTTGTAAAATCTGAAAATTTTCTGCAAATTTCTGTTTAAAATTTTTCTTAAAACTACAATTTCTTGAATTTGTACTTAACAAATTGTCGCAAGAAATCTCAAAATAATACAGATGATCCCATTAGTTTGGATGCAACACCCAACAGTTTTTCCAATCACTCATTTCTCAAAGTATCCAGCTGCAGATCAATACGGATAATCAACATAAATTTCAACTGAAGGTGACGAGTGATGGCTCCCATATGAAAACAGCCATCCCCATAGAAATAGATTTTTACCATAGTTTTTATTCTGTTTATAGATTCATTTTCATTCTCTCTGATCTTTATCAATGTTAACTGTTTATGACTTGGTGAGAAATGTATTTTATGACTAGCAACTCTATTTGAATAAAAGAATCAAGGTTACATATTTCCTCCCAATGAAATACTACCAAGATTTATATTCTTCGATAAATTCTAATTGTTCAGCATTTTTCAAATTATTCAAATTTGGTATTTCAAATTTGTACTACTACTGGAGATAGCAGTAGTAATACTAGAATGGTGTACGCGAATCACTTTAGAAGTCGTTACTTTGGGTACCTTTTTCATTCATTTGTTAAATGAATAAACCATATGGTAAGTTTTCGTCTCCTATTATCTTTAGTATATGATGAGGAATCGTTATATTGCGCTTTTAATTCTAATTTGTCATTCAAGAGAGAGCTCAAATAAAAGCAACATGCCACTAATTAATGCTAACAAATAGTTCCTATTTTTGTGTTAATTTACTTGCAGAGAATTTTTGACTTTATTTTTATGTGTGCAGCTAGTTTTTGGTTTTGGTAGGAACTAGGTTGGATATTCTTGTTTAATTTTAAAACATAAGAAATTAGCATCTTAAAAAAACTCTTATCCATTACTAACTTTATCTAAGATTCACCAACCAGTTATCTTTAAACAATCCATTCCTTTCAAGATAAATGCACTTGAAGTACACAATCTATTGTTATGCATTTTATTTACTATTCAATGAGATTTTTAGATTGATAAAACCTTTCTTTTTTAAGTTTGCTGATCCTGTTACTTCTACAGTTGGTTAGTCGTTTTTTTATCACACAAATATCCCTAAATGATTTCAAGATCAATATTGGGAGTAATTGAGCTAATAATCACTTACATCTAAATTACAGTGAAATTTGACAAATGTAAAGAACCATTTAGTTTCAGAATAATAAAATTGCAAAATAAAGATTGTGGCACTTCAGATAAAAAAAAATCTCCTAACTGTTGTTCCTTTAGAACAGTGGTTAAATTCTTAGAAGTATGGGGACCGCTAAGCTTAAAATTAAAATCTTTCAATCAAGTAAGACTGCGTAATTGGAATCTCATCTGAAGATTGTTTTTGTTTATCATCCCATAGAACATAGGCATACATAACCACAAACAACCCCATAAAAAGAACCCCAAATGGTAACTTCAAAATATCCCAATTGGTAGATAAAACCAAAATTTTTTGTGTGTTACTGATCCTCTTCATGGATCATTGCCAAAACTATCATAGACTACATTTGCTCTACGGACCACCAGTTAGGAACCAGATGCTTTAGATAAAATGCATTTGTGTTTTTTACTACTTAAAGCACAGGGTAAATCCAAAAAATTAAAAACAAACATTAAACGGATCAGCTGGAATAAGAGTCCTCCATTTGGCGATCGCGTCGCGATTGCCAACTGTACACTATAACTAATCGTACTGCTAACTTGGCGATCGCAACGCGAGTCGCCAAATGGAGGACTCTTATTCCAGCTGTGCCCATTAAACATTAAGAGTGGTGATGGTGAATGAGTAGAGGATCTTGGGAATCTGGTTGCATGGTAATGTTAGTCTGTTTTCTCGACAATACAAGGAATTGTCAAAAAAGGTAAATCTTAAAGAATTAAAAAAAAGGTAAAAGAATTTGTGCCTAGGCAACTTAGGCTAAATTTTTTGGTTCTTATGTATGATCTCATCTACCATTCAGTAATATCAGATTCAGCTGCACAATCTATGCAATTTGGTATTCCTCTTCAGATTCAGTAGCACAGCCGATGGAATAATATGTAGGTAAGTACCAATATTTTTTGGAGTGTATACAATTTAACTACACTAAGAAACTAGGTTATCAGACAGAATTCAGTACTTATGGTAACTTTAGGCGCCAGGCTCGAACTCTTTAGATTTAACCTAAAATGTCTGTACTTTATCATAAAGTCACCATAGCTTTGATTCTTTGTACTTTCAAGAGCTCTTATCAAATTTAGTAGAGAAATCTTTTTAAATATTAGTATGAATATTACCTCTTTTATTAAAATTATCATAGAAAAGTAGGTTTAAATGTAATGTTTATTGTGTTTTTAATTTGCACTAAAATCCTTAAACTGTGCTTAAATGAAGGAGCAACACTCAAATTCAACAATTTATACCTGCCAGGAGTGGTGCCTATTCTCAGCAGTAAATAAAAATACCAAATATTTTACCAATAACATCCAGAAAAATATAAAATAGGTTCATTAAGAAAACTAATAAAATCTGAGGAAACACTTTACCATCTCTAATACTTGAGAGCACTGTTAAATTTAATTTTAAAGGAGGGGTTTTTTTTTTCAATATTCTAGACAGCAACGTTTATAGTGTTAGATGAAATATGATATTTTCCAAGTTTTCCTTCCAAGATAATATCACTCTTTACTAAATATCAGAGTACCTATTAAAAATTCTTTTCACTCAATTTAGTGATAATGAAAGAAATTACCACCCTAGATGCACTTAAGTAACAGGTGATCCAACAAGCTATACCAGCTATTTTAATGATGATGCACAAAACACATTGGCTTGTTTTGAAATTCAAACAGTTTTTGAGACACAACATAAACAATCATACCCAAGGGTATAAGGAGTGGTGAGATCATGAACAGTAATCAGCATTAGCTAGGGTATTTCCAACAGAATACACAATTATATCAATAATTTAGGAAGTTTCCTTACATCTTCAAATATAGATCCAACATTGGCAGACACAAGCAAGACTGATACAAGCTCTTCCATAACAGTATCAAAACTTGGCTGAACGGTGCTCAGTACACCGCTCTTGCAAATGAAAAGATGCTCATATCCGAGACACCACACAAGCTTTTTAGACTCTATCCAAATATGTATTTAATGTAGAACATTAGAGCTACAAACCAGAGATGTTTTTAATCTAATTACAGAACACACACGAATAATTGAATTTAGTTTTCTTATTGACATTTCCCATAATGGAGGGAGGGAAGAGTGATGCCAAATTTAATTTAGGATAATTGCTTTTTCTGCGTCAAGAGTTTTCCGAATTTTTCCCTGCTTTGAGAGGGAGCGGGGACAGTTTCAAGAAAAGTCCCCAAGTCCTTTTCCGAGTACAAATGCACTTAAAAATACTAGTTCTAGAAACATTTACCCTCTTAATTTCATTTTTAAGCTAAAAGTATAATTTATATATTGTATATCCTCGAAAACCTGCTCTAAATTTACTTTTGCACATCATGTGCACAATGTTCTCGTCGTTTACGTCAAGTAAAACAAAGTCATGGTACTACACTATTCACTTCCCATAAATAATCCTTATATTCCATACAATTCAATTTTTAGAGTAAATATCACTTTTTATGTCTTTAAATTCCGAATTTTCTTGAAGTTTCTTATTAAGTTTCTGTATATGCTTGGTAAAACCGGTAAATTTAAGTAACTACAGAGCTAAAACCTCTACGTTCAAAGTAAACAAACATTGCAGAAAGTAAACACAGGCGGATGATTTGAAAAAGTTTTATTTGTGCTTTTCATTTCCATTTAAATTAGTTTGAAACATTCTAGGATAGTAATCTTTGATGATTACTTCAGAAAGTTCTTTTATTTTTCATGTGTTTGCATTTTTACCTTTTTTCTGAGTGTTCAATTATTAATCTCTTTTTCTAAAAAAATTATCTTTCTTCAATTATTATTTTACATGATTTGCAGTTCCCTTTATAAGAAATAAATTATAGATTATATAAATATTATTCTACTAATTAAAGGAATTATCTATCATAAATTTATGGTACAATAATTTGCAAACTCAAATTTGCAAAACAATTTTCATTACCTGTCCCATTAAAAATCCTCTAACTGTCTTAAACGCCAAAGATTAAAAACAGCCTCTAATTTAAAAGTTGAAAACCAATTGATGATTAAAATGTACATATTGTACAACATTTATATCAATGGCCAACAATAAAATTTAGGCAATATTTGATTAATAGGTGTGTTAAATATTTAGGTGATTTTCAATGGGACAGGTAACAAAATTGAACCCATTTTTTTTAATGCTTGAAACACATTAAGAGTGTAAATTATTTCTTTCTCTATGTTCTATTTTGAAAAGAGAAACTTTTGATACTTGCATAATAGCCCATTGACGGTGTGGCTGAATACAAAAATTTTATAAAAACTTGTTAACTGTGCTATATAGATGTTCCATTTAATGTGAAGGTTGCTGAATGGTTGAAGAGCTAATACATAAGTACCAAACTTTTTTATACTACAGCATATGTCACGTTTTATTTTAAACAATTATTTGAAATATCATGTTAATGTTAATCATACATGAATCATGAAGAATCAAGGATAAACCTATAGTGGTGATGAATGTGGAAGAAGTACCTTGTAGCTATCCGGTTGTGTTGAATTTGAAGTGTGCATTGGCAAAAAAATAGAACTTAAGAATTAACCTGGCACATGTGCCATGTTTAATGCCACCATAAATCACAAAAAGTAATGAAAATTAAAAATAATTTAAATTTATTATAAATAGCAGTGTTGCTTTAATTTTTTTAATAGAACCTAATTAAGGCGTCCTCTTCTTGGACCAACACATTACCGTCATTTTAATGAAATAACCTAATAATGAATGTATTGCTAGTGTGATAAAACAATCTGTAATTTAGTTGTTAATCATTGTAACATAAGAGTCACTATATTAGGGATTTTTGTAAAGTGGTTCTACATCTTTTATGTGTAATTTGAACAATATCCACATAATCCACAATGAGTCTGATTGGGGAGATTTAAGTCTGGCTATTCCTAAAGTATCAAAAATATTTGCCAAAATAATTACCATGATTTGGATTTTTCTAATTTTGATGGTACTTTCCCTTGGGAAAATCCTGGCTTATGGGTTCTTAGGTATTAAAATGGTACTTTTCATGAAAAGAAAAATTTTCTTAAAGACCAATGATGGCTTGTTCACAATTATATTTTGCAAATACAAATAAATCGCTATCACAATTAAATTTAAAGTAACTAATTAAGTATGTTAATAGTTATGAAAATAAAATTGACAGGTGTAAAGTAAGTCAACCTACTCCTACAGGAAGTACCATTTGATTTTGCTAACTAAGCGCAAAAGTATTATGACTGGTTAGATTATTTGCATAGAAAAATATGCAAAGTTACAATAAAAATCTAGTTTTAAATTTCACTATGAAATCCCTGGTTTTTTCTATTTTTTCACTGAAATACTATTTTTGTCCCAAGTTCCTACAGTAATATAAAATAATCAATTTAATATAATAATTTTACTTTTTGCTCATTTCAAGACAAATTGTCTATATAAAATAGTTGCTATGCCCTTAGAGAATGGATGGATTTTTTTTTTCCCAAAATTTTAGGTAGTACTTAAAAAATCTGTCACCACTATAAATTCTTCTTTAAAAATTGGGCATTTTTTCCTATTTCGTTATTGATGAATTACAAAAAAATGCTGTTTATTGTTTCTTAAAAAGTCAATTTTAATTTTAAAAAAGGAATTAATTAAAAATTATTAAAGAGTCACCTTCAAAATGTTGGTGATAGAAATGTTGTTCAAAATTAACCTGAGCAATATTATATAAAGCAAGGAAAAACGTAAGTCCAACTTCAATGTACACTGGGATTCTGTAATACATATTCTTAATTAAATTAAGAAGAAATTAGTGAAAATATGCCTTTCAGACTAGGTTCTTCCCTAACCAAGACTACTGTAAATTGTTGTAAACTTTACAAAACTTCAAGCTTGAACATTTACTTATATTAAATTATATATTAGTAAATTTTTCCTTTAATTTTACTTTACAGCTTTACATAATATTTTAAGAAACCATAATGTGTTCAATTTTGCAGAGTACATTTTGAATGGAAGTTTCCTATTTCTTGAAATGATTTTTAATATATTTGATTTGAGGTTATAATAATTAATCAATTTATATATTTATTTTCTTCAAGTTAGACTTAGCTATTTGGGGGTGAGGAGACCTGGCCTCCAAAATAATAAATTGTAATAATAATAATAATAATAATAATAATAATAATAATAATTGTTTGTATTTAAGTGTCAAATATCCTGAAATATTTAGGATGAGGACCATCCATTGTTTCACACTCATCATATCTCTATATTTTCATATTAAGCACATTAAAATTGAAATCCTATTAATGTTCTCAAGAGACTGTTAGGTTAGAGATATTTAACTTGTGATTTTGAAACATGCATAGGGGTACCTTAGAAATAACTTCGCTAGCACCCCCTCTCATGACTTAAACACTAAATTTATTTAGAGAATATTTGGGCACCTCCCTCAAAATGAGTTTCTACATGTTGCCATCGAAATCTAGTATTAGGAAAATGTTAATAAATTTTGTATTGTGCTTTTCTTTACCAAATTACTTTCCAACTTACGAGCTATTTGTTTCGTTTTTGGAATTTTAAATGAATTTTTCAAAACTGTGTTTTGCCGATTTTATCAAGGGGAGGCGCGGGAATCGTAGTATCCCGTTGTAACTCTTTATCTATTGTCCTTTGAATTGAACAATAAATGGACTCACGATGACTTCAACACTGACGTCACATTCGGCCGATCCTTGCTCACAAAGGCTCATTCACTGGCTAAATTGGGAAGCTAATAAGCGCAAGTGACTACTTATACAAAAAAATTTCTCTGGAACACAGCGATGCTTTTCAAGGGAAAAGGATTTTGAGTCAATTGCTCTCGCACATGTTTGTTATTAGAACGCAGAGTGGGAAAAAATCCAAAACAGCTGCTTTTGAAGAGACCTTGATTTGGGATATTTTTTCATCATAGGAACGCTCGTATTTTTATCTTTTTTTTAAAAGAAGAGATGAAGGCTCGTTCAAGGAAAGGATACTAATTTTTTATACGTATTTACATCCTTGCCCATGGGGCGGATCCAGGTTTATGTCTGCGGAGCCACAAGTATTTTTGCAAGAAAATCGGAGAAATCTTTATAAATATTTTAGATTTTTAGAATAATATATTTTCAGTAGATCCGTCCGTCACTCTAGACTAGACCATCAGTGGTTCCCAAAGTGGGTTCTCTGGGGTTCCACGAAAAAGTGTAGAGGTTCCGTGTGACAAATTTTATTTTCTTAAAGAAAATAAGAATGGTAGTTTTTTTATATTAAGTTCATCAAAATGCAAATCCTACCAAAAATATGTATTCATTCTTAAAAATGTATGTCTGAAATTCGGATTAGGTGTACCAAAACAAGTTAAAAACCCTCTTTTTATAGTCAAATTTCCAAACATTTTCTGGGGGAGGACCCCCAGGGCCCCCCTTATGGTTCTTGGAACTCGCTTAATCACAACTTTTATTACATTTAATATCAGATATTAAATTTTGAAAAGTCGTTGATTAAAAAATATTCAGGGTTCCGCGATCATTGGCAACAATTGGGGGGGGGGGGGTCCACGGGCAAAATAGTTTGGGAACCACTGCTCTAGACTTCGGTTTTAGGGAGGGAGTGTTTGGCTTCAGATTATTTCTAAAGGCTAAAACTCGCGCGTAATTTTTATCCTTATAATTATTATTGTATTTTAACTCATTTTCGAACGCTTGGGAATCTTTAGGTGACATCCGAAGAAAACTACTTCAAGTATATTGCGCAAAATTTTCGAGGGGGAAAAGTAAATAAAGAATCTTTTTTTTTTTTGGAGGGGGGGGGGGTGTTACTCATAACCTATCTTAGCTGCGGTCTTGGATTTCAACCATGAAATTTACGTTAAAACATTTCACAGCCTCAAAAATTTGAAAATTCAAAGGAAGATTTTTTTCTGGTTGCGCTTACTCTTTTCTTTCGGGTAGACTTAAATTAATTATCAGTGGCCAGGGCCGCCGAGAGCCAAGCTGGATCCAGGAGGACAAAGTTGTCAAGCTGAACCCCCAATGGTGCATTTTAAATTTATTTCAAGGGGTGGGCAGATATTTTCCAAAAAAAATTAACATACATTGTCTATTTCTAAGGTAGGCCGCATACATGCAACTAAACTATACGCATACTATACAGGGTGTTTCAGAGATAAATGTTTCATAACTTCTAGGGGAGGTAGGGTACATCAAGACGAACAAGAATCGGTATAGAAAGGGGGGTCGCAAGTGGGGTCTAAGGGGTTAAAATCACGGGTGAAAATTAGCAAAAAACCTCGCATATCTGGGCAGAAAGAGATACAATTGTTCGATTCCGGTATTTTTTACATTCAACCAATTCAAATTTTTTATGTAAAAACGAGATGCAAGTGTTTATTCTAATCAAAAATAGACAAATAAATGAAACAGGATATGTTGTAAGTTGATAGAATGCAATAGAAAGTCTCACGACAAAAACATCTAAATACTAGAGTTTTGTTGGTTGTTTGGTTGGTTGGAGTTATATGGTGCAAAGAACTAAAGTCTGACCAAGGGACAGTTGTAACTTTAATCTACCAACAACGGATGCCTCATTCAATTATTGGTCTGTTTTTGATTAAAATAAACACTTGCAGGGGGACGGATGGCCTGTTCGGTTTGCTCCTCTGCCTTTCACGCCAACAGTCTGCGCACTGCTCCGTCGTAAGTTCGATTCTCACCTCGCCCCTGGGTGTATTTTCCTTCTTTGTGCCAGTAAAAATTCTGTTGTGTCTGTCTTACTTGACGAAGGTGTATAAGCGGATCCTTGAGATCAAGCACACATACCGGAAAATATATGTAACCAAAAACCAAACCAAACCTAAACACTTGCATCTCGTTTTTACATGAAAATTTTGAATTGGTTGAATTAAAAAAATACCGGAATCGAACAATTGTATTGCTTTCTGCCCAGATATGCGAGGTTTTTTGCTAATTTTCACCCGTGATTTTATATATCGATTCTTGTTCGTCTTGATGTACCCTACCTCACCTAGAAGTTATGAAACATTTATCTGAAACACCCTGTATAACTAGTAACGGACCCTTTATCCGGAAGGACCCGAAATCCGGCTCGCATTCAGAATTTTTTAAAAGAATTTTTAGTGAGCAAATGCTGCTACGTCACGCAATGGTTCCGTCGCGCCCAAGGCGGGCCCTTCCAAACTTTTACAAAGGCCGGAGAAACGCCCCTTCGCGGAGTAGCGGTCATTAGCGAACAATAGAAAACCCCTCCTCGCAGTGCCGGATCCAGGGGGGGGGCCTTGGGGGCCATGCCCCCCCCCCCGAGGAACCCTAACAAATAGCTTAAAAAGCACTTTCTTAATGCTAAAATTCAAAAACATTTCTGGGGGAGAACCCCCAACCCCCCTTTAATATTTTGACATGTGACATCTGTTTTAGAGTGTTTTTCCCATGAAAATTCTTCCGCTTAAAAGAAGCTGTTCTCTTTTGGGAAGTTTTAAAATAGATGAATACTATAGTTTGAAAGGGCGCATTTGCAAACATTTTCTGGGAGAGGACCCCCAGTCCTTTTCAAAATTTGGCATCTATTTATAATTTCATCCTTGAAAATTCTGTGGTTCATGCTTTCAAAATGAGCTGAAACTTTATTTTTAGAGGCACATGTTCAAAATTTTTCTTGGGGGTTACCCCCCAGACCCAGTGGCGTAGCTAGGGTGGGTGTCACCCGGGGCGGAAGTTCGCGGTGTCACCCCCCCAAGGGCCACCATTTCTAAACCCCATACCTAGTTTTGTATCACTTAAAAGTAGTATTTGAATTATGGTGCATATAATGTCACAATTTTAAAATCACTCCAAGTAAAAAGGGGGGTCTGGGGGTTACCCCCAGAAAAATTTTGAAAATTTGCCTTTAAAAGTAGTGTTTTAGCTCCTCTTGAAACCCTTTTGGTTACATCCGAAGAGAACGGTTCCTTGTATAAACCACGCAATTTTCAAGGGGAAAAAATATAAATAGATACCAAGATATTTCAAGGGGGCTGGGGGTCCTCCCCCAGAAAAATTTTGAAAATTTGCCTTTAAAAGTAGTGTTTTAGCTCCTTTCGAGACCCTTTTGGTAACATCCGAAAATAACGGTTCCTTGTAAATCCCACAATTTTCAAGGGAAAAAAAATTACAAATAGATATCAAGATATTTTGAGGGGGGCTGAGGGTCAAACCCCAGAAAATTTTTGAAAATTTGCCTTTAAAAGTAGTGTTTTAGCTCCTCTTGAAACTCTTTTGGTTACATCCGAAGAGAACGGTTCCTTGTATAAACCACGCAATTTTCAAGGGGAAAAAATATAAATAGATACCAAGATATTTCAAGGGGGCTGGGGGTCCTCCCCCAGAAAAATTTTGAAAATTTGCCTTTAAAAGTAGTGTTTTAGCTCCTTTCGAGACCCTTTTGGTAACATCCGAAGAGAACGGTTCCTTGTAAATCCCACAATTTTCAAGGGAAAAAAATTACAAATAGATATCAAGATATTTTGAGGGGGGGCTGAGGGTCAAACCCCAGAAAAGTTTTGAAAATTTGCCTTTAAAAGTAGTGTTTTAGCTCCTCTTGAAACCCTTTTGGTTACATCCGAAGAGAACGGTTCCTTGTATAAACCACGCAATTTTCAAGGGGAAAAAATATAAATAGATACCAATATATTTCAAGGGAGCTGGGGGTCCTCCCCCAGAAAAATTTTGAAAATTTGCCTTTAAAAGTAGTGTTTTAGCTCCTTTTGAGACTTTTTGGGTTACACACGATGCTTCCTTGTAAGTTACAGAATTTTCAAGGTACTTTTATATTTTTCTTATAACACTGAAAACCTTGGGGGTTGGGGGGTCAATTGCTTTCTCCTTCCCCCCACTAAATGACGTCCATGCCCTCTTATATTTGTCCTTTTTTAATAAAAATGAGAGGGTACTTAAGTTTCTAAATACAATAGAAGTGGCTTGTGTTTGTCGTCTCCTTCTATATTTATGTAATGTGACGTACTATACAATACTATCCATGCATTTTACACTAATTTCATATTACACTGTTCAACAATGAAAAAATTCTTTGATGAAAATAGTCATTCTTATAGATTTTGGGTCGCTGAACCCCTTGTCACCCCAAATTTTTCTAATAGGGTGACACCCTTTTTAATGTTTTCTTAATATTATTTTTAAAAATGCAATTTTTAGCGTGAAGATGAACGGAGATTTTAAGTTCCGGTGTCACCCTCATTGTTCTCTAGTTGGGTGACATCTGTTTAATATTTCCTTTCATAAAATAAGTTTATAAAGTTATGTATATTTTTATGGGAAGATGATCGTAGTTTTTATGTTCCGGAGTCATTCCATTGTTATCTAGTAGGGTGACGCCCTGTTTACGATTTCATTAAAATATTTTTCAAAATTATATTTTTTGTGTAAAAAATAATGGAAAAATAATGTCCCCTTGTCACCCCAAATTTTTCTAATAGGGTGACACCCTTTTTAATGTTTTCTTAATATTATTTTTAAAAAATATACTTTTAGCGTGAAGATGAACGGAGATTTTAAGTTCCGGTGTCACTCCCATTGTCCTCTAGTAGGATGACTGATGACATTCTGTTTAATATTTCCTTTCCCTGACTGAGGGAGTCACCGTGACTCTCTCTGCTATGTGTCAATGGTTTCTTAGACTTTAGATCCCCCCAGATAACCGCAGTAGATTGACATGTTGACACTCGTCCCGGTTTTTATTGGGACCCACCATGGGACCCACGCCTTCATATCAAATAAAAAGGAAACCTTCGAAGTACAGTCTATGTTTATTTTTTTCGAATGTGTGGAGCTCCGGTGTCACCCCCCCAGATAGCTAGACGGGTGACACCCGGGGCGGACCGCCCCCCCCCCTAGCTACGCCACTGCCCAGACCCCCTATTAATTTCTCATGGTTACTTATTTACTGTTTTCTACTTGAATTTGTTTCTCTCCTCTGCTTTTAGGAGTACAAGAAGTTGCTCTCTGTAGGTGTTATCCAATGGGTACCAAATGTACAAAAATAAGTAAAAAAACTTCTATTGGAAGCCAAATTTCACAAAATTTTCTGGGGGAGGACCCCCTTCTGCTTTCGAGCTAGCATTATCTGATGAAACCTTTATAACTTTAACAAAGTTTCGTATTTTATTTATGATATACTCGTAAAATTGGGAGCCAAACACCTCGCGAAACATAAGTATTGTTATGCCCCTACCAAAAAGGTTTCGCCCCCCCACTTTCTAAAACAATGGCACGGGCCCTGGATATCCTCTAAGTTACTATAAACCCCTAAAAAGCTGCTTAAAAGCAAGCACTCTTCAAAAAAATTTCTGAGGCACTGAAAATTTCGAATGTAATACCCTCCGACCCTGACATGCCCCCCCCCCCCCGAAAATCTGGTCTGGATCCGCCCTTGCCTCCTCGGACGGGATCGCGCCCGCTACTCCGTGAACGGGCGTTTCTCCGGCCGTCGTAAAAGTTTGGAAGGGCCCTTCTCTGCTGTACTTATCTCCTCTTCGCCTCCTGCTGCTTCCTCTACTATTGAAACGGACGATGTTAACCCAATTTTAATTCCTGTTCATATGATCGGAAATTTAGATTTACGAGAATGGAAAATGATAGTAGGAAGGGGGAAGCGGGTATTTTGGTTTTATTAAAGTAGACTGGCCTTTCGTCTTCGTTTCTGGCCTAAAGTCGTCTTTACTGGCGTTTTTTCCGGAACGGACCCGAAATCCGGAAAATTCCGAAATCCGCGACGATGTCGACCCCGAGCTTGCCGGATAAAGGGTCCGTTACTATACGCTTAAATGCAACTAAATTTTTGAAAATTTGACCCTTAAAAACAGCAATTTAACCCAAGGTATCGAGGATTTCCCCCTGGTAAATTTTAAGAAATTAACAAGCAAAAAGTGTTTTTCAGGCTCTTTAAAGTCAGACCCAAAGGGGGGGGTCCGGACCCGGGGACCCCCCCTTGGCTACGCCCCTGGTTAATAATTAATACTAAATAATCAAATCTTCGGGAAATCTCGCTTAGTAGAAGAAGTTATAATATTTGAAGTTATTTGTTAAAACACTGTATTATTACTATTAGGGTCAAATTTCAAAAAAATTTTAGGGGGGAGGACCCCCAACCCCCCTTTAGAACTTGGAATTTTATTATTAACAACTTTATTAAAATAAGTTCATCAAAATCCAAATCCTACCAAAAAATATCCAAAATTCGGACTAATTGTTGCAAAAACAAGATAAAACCCTGTTTTTAGGGGTAAAGTTCCAAAAATTTTCTGGGGAAGGACCCCAGATCCCCTTTTGTACTTGGAACTGTATTTTAATAACTTTTTAAGTATTAAGTTCATAAAAAAAGTACATCCAAAATTCGGACTTAGTGTACCAAAACTAGTTAAAAACCTGGGGTTTTTTTTTCAAACTTCCAAAAATTTTCTGGGGGAGGACCCCCCCCCTTTGGTACTTGTATTTTTATTACTAACAACTTTTCCTATATTAAGTTTTTATAACCTAAGTTATCACCTAAAAAGCTACATTGGACCTATTAAATATGTGGGAGAGAGAGAGAGAAGGTAACACCCAGGGGGCAAGGCCGGAATCGTACCGACGACAGGTACAGTACGCCAGACTGCTAGAGTACAACGGCACAAGTTCAGAACTGCTGATGGTTGGCGAGATTTGGCTTTTTAACGGCACGGTAATATTTGTTAGCATTGTATTAGGGTTGCTTTTATCGCTAAAAGAAACAATTCCAACTTGGCGCATCAGCAGTTCCCTGCGCCGAGTGCAACTACTCTAGCAGCCTGCGCAGCACGTAAACCAATTAAGCCACCCTGTCCCCGGAAACATTTCTGTTCGTTGGAATCAGAAACACGGTGTATCGATGATAGCACGAAATATTTAGCATAATGGATGCGCACGCTTTTAACTCTCGCTGTAAGTTTCTTTATATAAACTGAAACTTACTTCACATCATTCAACTAACTCCAGCGTGGTAAAAGCGACTTCGGCGCTGTGTACCACAAAAAATCGATGACGACGACATCATTCAACTAGTATCTATGGATGGCTGGTTCTACTAAATGCCTGTTATGGTGCGGAATTGGGTAAGTATTTGATTAATACTTTTGAATGTGTTTATGTGACGACCATTACCTTGACCCACGAAAGCTTATTCCCTCTTAAAGACTCTTCCCCTACCCTATTGTAAGGTGCACGGAAAATACTTCTGGATTTCCTTAAAGTTTTTATATGCTTTATTTTATTAGACCAGTGGTTCCCAAAGTGGGTTCCACGAAAAAATTTAGGGGTTCCGCGTGGCAAATTTTATATCCTCAAAGGAAATAAGAATGGTGTTTTTTTATATTAAGTCCATCAAAATGCATATCCTACCAAAAATATGTATTAAATTCTTAAAAATGTAGGTCCGAAATTCGGATTAGGTGTACCAAATTAAGTTAAAACCCTCTTTTTATAGTCAAATTTCCAAAAAGTTTCTGGGGGAGGACCCCCAGACGGTTCTTGGAACTTGCTTAATCGCAACTTTTTTAACATTAAGTTGGCTTGTTTAATTTAATATCAGATATTAAATTTTGAGAAGTCATTGATTAAAAAATATTCAGGGTTCCGCGATCATTGGCAACAAATTGGCAAAATAGTTTGGGAACCACTGTATATTAGACTGATCAGAAAAGTAAATAAGCTCTATAGATGTTTTAAAGCACTTCGTGCCTCTATTTGCGTCGAATCATTTTAGTGTACTTTGAATGGGGGCAATCTTGAGTGAAACTTAACTCTCAACCCGTGTAAAGGTGGACATAAATGTAAGTTCAACCGAAAAGTTCATTGTCTCTTTTCAAAATTATTAGTGTTTGAATTTAATACTTTAAATTAGATTAGATTAATTTAGATTTTTAGCAATATGTAGACTTTGCTACAACGTGCAATTTCGACCGATCGTGTAGTTTAGTTTTTTAAAAAATTGCCTATGATCTATTGATAAATTGAAGATTGTAAAATTTAATATCTTGTTTATAGAATCAGGGGGACTCTGTTATCGTCATATATTTGGGCAAATTTTCACAAATAGCACAATATTAATCTATAAAAAAATCCATCCAATTAACCAATTGTTGCATGTAAAGATTAAGTTAAAAGAATAAGTATTTAAAAAAGTAAAGGGAACATAAGCTAATTTAGATATTGATTTGGCTATCACTATAAAGTAGTATTGTAAATCGAAGTGAAACCCAAGAAACCCGCAAATAGTTTTCTTAAACTACCGCACTTCTACGAAACGTGCATGTGCAATACGCAACGTTAACCTTCTGAATCCGGTTGATTGATCTTCAATAAACGAACTTGGCAAATCACTCGAGACAAAAGGAAAAAGAAAATATTACTAGAGCAACTTTAAATATTCAAATATTAATTTAAACTTTGTACTTCAAAACATTATTTGATGGGTTTTCGAAATTTGTACTAATGGACCTAATGGTGTATTTATAGTTTGAAAGTTTATGTAATCTGATAAAAGCGTTCAGAAGAGTGGCAGGAATACATGGTTAAGTTGCGCCTTTTCGTTTGGTACGATCCTTTATTTGGTACCTTGTACGATCCTTTAATTTGGTTAATCGAACTATTTTGCGTTTTTTTTTTCAGATGTACCTACAGTTTCCTGGAAATTGTGTTGATGAGAGTTCCTGCTCTATGACGCTGGGAACAATAGGACATCTCTGAGGTATGAAGTCGAGGCAGAAAGCCAAACTCCCGAATCTGAAGGTTATCGCTATGTGGAACCCGAAGAAAGTGATGAGGAGTTTACCTGTATGTATATTCTGATGTTGTCATGATGGATGAACCAGAAGAGAGGTCGGGCGATTTAAACGAAGGTTGTCCTGGAATATGCGTCGGATGTATCATGCCGAAAGTATCATGTTCAACTGCTCTTCTGGCAACAGAGTGGACCGAAGTGGATGCTGAAACGGCTTGCCCTGGTTCTTGATGCGTATACACATCGCATCCCATGTTCTGCGAAGAGATCTTGTCTCGGTTTTCTGCGGAGAACATTGTCATTCCAGATGATGATGTCGACGAAGCCCCAGTCCCTACCACTAGTGCACCAGTGGAACATGATGGCAAAGCCTCTCGCCCGTAATGTCCAGGATCCTGCATGTCGTGCTTAGAGGTTATATGCAATCACGACGGATTCACCTGCCCAGGACGTTCTGTTTGCTGTGCCCGAATGAAGGATATTGAAGATCATGAGCGATATTTGAAGTCTTTGTCCCCTTATTTCAATGTCCCCTGTAAGTATAAATTTGGCTCTCATTAGTGGTACAGTTTAGGCGTATTGCGAATCCCGATATTATAAATAATTTTGGTTAAATTTTTTTTCTTGGGTAATGAATCTCTTTAAATATTGAAAGGTAATGGCGTCACACTTAAATATCAAATTGCACAATCTCAAAGTTTTCGGTGAAACGGGTGACTGGCGAGGCTTGAAACCATTATTATGTTTTGCGATACTAATATTTTTCAACTTTGAGTTCGCATTTAACTAATTTTTTAAATGTTATGAATTAGATTATTAACAAGACACTGTTAATTCAGAAAACTTTAGTAGTATAGTTAATCAAAACTTCTGTAGCGCGTAGAGCCAATTTAATAATGCTAATTTTCCCCTCTGAATTTTGACTTGTAAACAAAGCTTTTTCATTCTCATTTCATTCATTTTAGTGTTGCTAAATATTTACAATGTTGTCTTTTAGCTCCATCCCCTTCAAAGATGTGGCATTAAAGGTGGTAGGAACTTGGACAACAAAGTTGCTTTACTTCGTCTTCAAAAAAGCCAGTTGAACTTGGTCCTAGTGTCTGTGTAATTTGTCTACCAACTCGAGGACAGATGCCAAAGGAGAACACTAGATGTAGTGTGACCGGTTACGGCTTTGTCTCGAAAGGTAAACATTAGTGGTATTTTTGATAACTTTTGTATGTGCTGTTTGTCAAATTGCACTTTATAATCTTTCAACTGCTAACTAGAGCTCCCAAACCGATTTTAAAATCTTTTCCATGCAACAAAATGCGACCACTGCTAACTGCACTGCAGCCCACCGTCCGCAAAATCTCAGTTAACCACTTTTTATTCTAAATCTAGTCTTATTTGCAAAAACACTGTGATTGTTTGAAAAAGGAAAGTTAATTCGTAATTAAAATATACGATTTTCTAAAAAGAACCCCGGTATACATGTTTTATAAAGTATGTTTTGTAAGTTCACCTCCAGGATATTAAATACTTGTTACGAAAATAATACGTGTTACTGAGTTATTTGATATGATAGAGTATTATATGTGTGATAGATTGGCAATTTTTATATTTAATTTTACGAAATTTTGTTAAAAATTGCTTTTTTCTTTGACATTTTCAATTTAATTCGTTATTTTACATACATCTCTAAAAAAAAATTATGTTTGATTTTCCATCAGTAAATTGCATTGTTAATTTAAATACTTTTAAAGTCCTTGGTAAAGCAAAAAAAGGCCTGACGTTTTTGAGGATGCTTCTTGATTAGAGAGTTATAATAAAATACCCTCGAATTCTATCGGAACGTAAGGGAAACTTTTCCCGAAGTGCCCTTTTTAACCCCTCAATGTGTCTGCTGTTCTTCGAAGAAACATCCCAGTAATTTTATTTCGTTATGTCGCGTTGGTGCATTTTTGTGAGGAATGTAATGTTCTTTTGGGCATCACTTGTTTAACCGGCTGAGTTTCGCCAGTCTTTGACCTAAGAGAAGTTATCGTACATCTTGGAAGGTTTGAAAACACATTAGGACCCCAGTCGCTTAGCCTGTGTATTGTTCAATAGGTTTGAAAACAATTTTTTCGGTACTTACGTATTATCCCGTCGACCGTTCAGCGGCCGGCTAATTCAGCGGCACAGTAATAGTAAAGTCAATGGGATTTAATAACGTTTTCGGATTAAGCGTCACGGTCGACGGGATAATACGTAAGTACCATTTTTTCTTATGAATCTGGGAGACTGGGAGACTATACTCGACAGCAACGTTTCTTGAACATAGTACGTCACAAATGCGGAAGGAGAAATCGGTAAACACAAAGCCTGTTGGGTTGCTAGGAGAAGTTTCGGTACGCAAATCGTGATTGAAAAGCACTAGTTTTATTGTAGGCATTTTTGGGGTGGAGGTGTCGATTTATAATGAATCGATGCTGCTCTACAACTTAGTCATTGACTTTTTCCACATACCTCACATAGTTTTTAAAATAAAAATTTTAACTCCTAAAGTTTCCGCTAGAGGGCGTTGAAAGTTGTCTCATCGGATAGGGCATGGTCACTTTACTATACCTAGACCCCACTTTCATGACTATATCTGTAGGGGTTCAAAAGTTATAGGGGTTGGGCCACTTTTCGTGGGACACCCTGTATAATATACATGGGTTTAACAAAAAAAATCATATTTTTAAATTGACGTTCTTCATCTCATTCAAAATTCAGACACCGCGATGGGAACTGCTTTGTTTATTAGTGACGTGATAGGGTCAACATAAGTTGCTGTCTAGTATAGTGTCTCAAAATGATATTTGAATCGTATTTCTACCATAAATAGATCCAGAGATGCAATTTGCTAATTTTTGAATGATGCCGAAATTCTTATCGCGCACTTTTAATATCTTTGGTACATGGCAGGGTTTAGGCTAGGCCAAGCCTAGGGGAAAAATCCTTTCTGCAAAAAGCCAAAACGAAGAAAAACAGCTTTGTCAAAATGCTAAAATAACAAACTGATTAGATATGTCGGTATTTTTAGCTGGAAAAACTTATTAGTTCATAGGAACTACACCAGTGTTTCCCAACCTTTTTAAGTCTATGCCCCACCAAAGCCTTTCTAAATTTCCCATGCACCCCATTTAAGATTATACATAATTTTTATATAATCTGTAAGCCATTCAAATGGGTTTGTGAATATTTTGTTTTGGCTTCCATGAGGAAATTGATGAAGTGATTATTTGCGTACTAACAAGGAGAGGATCCCAACGTGTCATCACCGATTTGGTTCATTTTTGGTGTGGAAGTAGTGCATGACTAGGACATCAATTTGTGAAGAAGCAACTTTCAGAAATTTTGGAGAAAATCGCGATTAAAAATCTTAACATGTACTTATATATCTGATAAGATTCTCGTCTTGCAAGCGGATCGTGGTGTAGCGGTAAGAGCTGTGATTCCCAACCCAAAGGTCCCGGGATCGAGTCTCGCTGCATACCATATTTTTTATATTTGTTTTCCACTCAATTAAGAGCACAGATATGAAATAAAGTAGTACATATTTAATAGACGACATTAGTCAAAACGTCACTTGCTTGTTTGGAAACGTAGATTCCATCCGTGATTGGTTCCGTACGGATTTACCTCCAATCACGGAACCAATCACGGATAGAATCAACGTTTCCAAACAAGCAAGTGACGTCACACTAATGTCGTCTATTATCAATTTTGAAACATCTTTTCATTCCTTGTTTCCCTATTCCTATTGTAAATATTATATGTTTACCAACAAAAATGTTTATTTTAACCATCAAATTAGACTCATAACAAATCCTTTTAGCATAACAAAATTGCGTACTTTCTTTCGGATAGTTAGGGATAAATTAAGGTAAAACTTCATAAATAAAAATATAAATTATTTTTTTTGAAAAAATCTTTTCATTCCTTGTTTCCCAAAAATATAAATTATTAAATCCAATTTTTTATGATCCTATTGTAAATATTATATATTTACCAAGAAAAATTTCACGCACAAGAAAAAATATTTTAAAATTTATAATTAAATATTATTATAAGTTTCTTTCATATCTGTGCTCTTAATTGTGTGGAAAATTAAAATAAGAAATATGGTATGCAGCGAGACTCGATCCCGGGACCTTTGGGTTGGGAATCACAGCTCTTACCGCTACACCACGATCCGCTTGCAAGACGAGAATCTTATCAGATATATAAGTACATGTTAAGATTTTTAATCGCGATTTTCTCCAAAATTTCTGAAAGTTGCTTCTTAATATTTTCACAAATTGATGTCCTAGTCATGCACTACTTCCACACCAAAAATGAACCAAATCGGTGATGACACGTTGGGATCCTCTCCTTGTAAGCCAAGCCCAAATTTTTCATTTAATAAAAACTACAAAAGGATATTTATCGCTCACAATTCAGCTGCCAACTTGGCGTAATCCGATATTCTGGACTTGTGTCAATCCTTTTTCGAAAATCCTTCTTGCAAAGTACATAAAACCTGGTGGTCCATGCCCCACCTGGGACTATTTGTTTAAAAATTTTCAAAAATTGCCCGCCTAGAAAATCAAATTGCCCCACGTTGGGAAACACTGAACTACACTAAGAACAAACACAACGATATATTTCTTTAAAATCTTTATATGAACTATATTTGAGTACTTGTAAAGTTTCCATTTTTCATATATTTTTGTGAAAATGGTCTGAAATATTTTAACAATCTCTACTTAGTCCATTTAATATTCAATAAAACTATAATTATTTCGAGCCTTAAATGTTAACATTTTGCTTATTAAAGTTATTTGTTTACCACATTTAAAATTTTTTCATGAAATTCGACGCAACAAAATTGAAAGTATCTAGGTATCTTAAATCCAAAATCAAAAGCAACATCGTGTTTTCTAAATAAAATGTTTTATCTGAACCTCAATTGATTAATTTTTTACAACTAATTTTCACTAGAATATTGTGCAAAGCATTTTTGGCCAATTTTTCAAGACGTTTGATTCAGTTGAATGATTTGAAAACTCATGGTATAAATTTAAAGTAATTTACACTTTTCTGCATACTTAACCCTGTGCTGCCAACGCATGTAAGAATGCTCATTATGTGTAATCTCGTGTTTAAATTATATAGGTTAGTTATGGCGAGTACAGAGTCTGAAATCGACAATGTAGGTCGAAAGTAGCACGTGAGGGAAAATCAACCGAAAATGACATTTTTTTCACATTAAATTTCACTGTTCACTATTACATGTAACATTAATGAGAATAAATTGGAATAATATAACGTTTTTTTAAATTTCGAACACTCCCGTCCCGTTTATACAAACTGTAAGCTGGTCTTGAACGAAGTCCCATAGACAATTTCAATTCCTGTTTACGATCTTAAATTTTTAAGAATTTCTTTATGGTAACTCATTTTTACACTTCAACCAGCTTAATTGTTAACTTTTCTAAAATATTGTATGAAATTTTTAGTCCATTGCAACTAAAACATTAATTTTTAAGTAAAAAAAGATTGAGTATAATATTTTTTTATTTCTTTTTGGTATAAGATATTTTAAATTACTTTGGAAATTTATTATCTGTCAATGCAAAATGTGTGCCTCGTAACTAAAATTAATCCGGTTGGCCTGTAAATATATAGTAACTTTGCATTGCATTTTTGGAGTCTTTGCTTGCGATGATTTGGAGTGGCCTTTTATGTAGTAAAAACTCCTTCGCTTGTATGTTTTCAGATGGAGGAATTGTCTGAAAATTAGAGAAGCTCAAGTTCCCATTGTAGATGACATGGATTGCATGGCAAGTGTAACAGAGGCTCTACGAATCCATTCATCCTTCCTGCGAGATTGTTTCTGTGCCGGTACATGGTCAACAAGATGCATGTCAGGTGAGGTATTCTTGGTGCTATTTGTGTCATTGTTCATAGGACATTATGGGAAATGTTTTTATGTGAAGTTTGATTTTCTTATGAATTTTTCATGAATGTGTGTCCCGTTTACTTTAGGAAAACCTGACTCAAATTTTGAACTTTGGGAGCCCCTTTACGGGTGGGGGGTGCTACGTTATTGAAGAACAAAATAATAGTTTGGTCATGAAATAAACCATCTTTTAGCATAAATACAATGTCAGATTAGTCGGTTAAAATTAAGAGCTTTTTCACAGTTTTCATAAAAATCCAAAAATTTAAGCAAAGATTAAAATATTAAACCCCCTTTTCTGACGAAACTACAATAGCTATAAAATTGAGAGTAGATCCGAATGTGTATGAAATGTTTCTTTTCCATCCAGTTCACTCATTGTGGTGATCTAATTTTATTGATAATTTTATTAACAGGGTGTCCCATAAATGTTGGGTCACACTTCTAGAGGGGATAGTAGACACCTAGACGAGTCAGAATCACATAGGATTTGGGGTCCCACATCAAATCCCAGGGAGTTAAAAATGGAGCGATAAATTATTGAAGAATTCAATTTGTAGAAGAACTACTATGGGTAAAAATTTAATTATGGTCTTAAATTTTGTGGTTTAATGTGATTTTTTAAAATTATCTTAAAAGTTTTCACTTTAAAATTTGTCTTATTACGAAAAAAGTAAAAAAAAAAAAAAAAAAAAAAAAAAACTGACAAAACTTAATTTTGTATTTCGAAATCCTTTCTTTTGATTGGATGATCTGAAAGAGCATAGTTGAACACCCTTTAGTCCAAAGTTTCACGTAAATACCATGTTTTTTTGCGTGCGCAGTTTTCCCTATAGCTTTTTCCAAAACAGCTGTTTTTGCATTCATAAAACATAATTTAACAGGCTCCCAAGCGCTTAATATTGATAGTATTTACGTGAAACTTTGGACTAAAAGGTGTTCAACTCTATGCTCTTTCAGATTATCGAATCAAAAGAAAGGATTTCGAAATACAAAAATAAGCTTTATCAGTTTTTTCGCTTTTTTTTGTGACTTTTTTCGTAATAAAACAAATTTTAAAGTGAAAACTTTTAAGATAATTTTAAATATCGTATTAAACCACAAGATTTGAGACCATAATTAAATTTTTACCAATAGTATAGTTCTTCTACAAATTGAATTTTTCAATAATTTGTCGTTCCATTTTTAACTCCCTGGGATTTGGTGTGGGAACCCCAAATCCTATGTGATTCTGACTCGTCTAGGTGTCTACTATCCCCCTAGAAGTGTGACCCAACATTTATGGGACACCCTGTATATTAAGAGAGGGTTGGAAAATTTGCCCACTGGAAAACTAGCTCCGGTCTCCCCTATGTTGTTGTTGTTGTTGTCGTATGCCACTTGGAATATCCAAGCTCCATTCGCAAAGCGTACCGGATTTAAGGCAAAGGGGGTGCGGCTCCTGAGAAAGTGAGGCCCATGAATGGTAGGAGTCCGACTTAAGCCTCGGATGATAGATGTCGCCACCATCTATCGCCACTTCCACAATTTTGCCATGTCTCTGAAGGGGAGGGAAATAGTCTCTAGACACCTGGACCCGTGGTAAACAAGTTTGTTTTATTGTATATAGTTTGTTTTGTTTAAAATAGAATTTCAAATATTAATCATGGCTACCAATAAGATTTTTTCACATAAAACTAGATCTATATTTAAACTGCTTTCATTGAAGTTACATAAGAAAGGGTTTTTCTCCAAGAAATGCCTTGTTTGACCCTTTTGATTGTAACTGGAGCCAATATTTGTTAATACGTCGCCTCGAAAGTAAATAGCTTTAGGAAACAAATTTATTTACCACATTTAACACTGATTTTAATCTCTAAAACTAGTTTTCTTTTTAGTGTCCTAATGAGGCCTGCATCAGTCTTATAAGCAACCACCGCTGCTCCGAAGGGTATTCCTGCCATGACTGAAGCTACGAGAATGATGGAGTTGGCACTCCAACTGGCATGAAAGGTGTTAGCATTTAATACGGGTATCTATCTCGTATGTACACTTTTAAAGGAAAATTGTTCTCTATGAATAAACATGTTTTGCTTTTTTAAATCTTGTGAAGTTTTCTTCTTTAATGAACGAATACGGCCTTTACGCCATGAAACCTTACTAAACTAATAATATTTAAACTTTATAGTTAGCAAAATAATTGTTTATTTTTGAAATAATTTCGTTCAAGTTTGGATTTTGATTTATTTGGTAATCTAAAAGTTTCCGACGTTTTTGTAGATTTAATAACCCCTAGCAGAATATTTTTTTAAATTGTTTATAGACATGCTAATATCTAATTTATATTTTAAAAATTTATAATACTATTGGATATTTGCGAACTTTTTCTTTTTAGGAGAGGTCCGATCAAGTGTTAGTCTAACTTGTTATAGACTACAGGCCCGTATCAAAAATTGATGGGTCATTTGAACCACCAGAAGACCTATATAGAATTATATAAGGGCATAAATTAATGAGATACAGCACTATGCCGTCACTTGTAAGCTGTCCAACTGAGTGCAGGTGAGAATTCAAAAGCACAGGTAGAGTGAGTACATTTTGGTCATGTATTTTTGTACGGCATTCTTACCATTAATAGTTCCATAAAAAATAATGAGAAAACGCGCAGTTGCCGTACAAAAGTATAGTGCGCCACAAAGTCAGAAATTTTTTTTGATTTTCCGGCGATTTTTAGTGTAAATTTGGTCATTCGATTGTGTACGGCATCGGTTCCATACAGTTTCAATACCTCTTCTAATCCATAATTCCGCAACGCCGTACAAAAAATCATGCGAAAAGGGGGAAAAATCGAGGGTTGCATCCCCCTCCCTTTCCGTGGTCCGGTGGGTGATTTGACACAACATAAAATTAATTTATTTTGAAAGTATTTTATGGGGGGCATGATTAGAAGATGTATTGAAACTGTATGGAACCGATTCCGTACACAATCGAATGACCAAATTTACCCTAAAAATCGCCGGAAAATCAGACTTTGTGGCGCCCTACTTTTGTACGGCACTGTGGGTTTTCTCATTATTTTTCATGGATCTATTGATAGTAAGAAAGCCGTACAAAAATACATGACCAAAATGTACTCACTCTACCTGTGCTTTTGAATTCTCAGTTGTACTCAGTTGGACAGCTTACAAGTGACGGCATAGTGCTGAATCTTATTATTTTATGCCCTTATATCATTCTATATAGGTCTTCTGGTGGTTCAAATGACCCATCAATTTTTGATACGGGCCTGTAGTCTATTAATATCTCCTCGAATATTGAAGATATTTTCATTACATTGAAGTTTCATTGAAGTTTTTTTTCTGGACGTTTTTTTTCTTTTGATATAACAGATTTCTCACTAAAGTTTTTGCGAAGTCTAAGCACTAAGATTGCTCTAAAGTCACCATGCTGCTCTCAATTTCAAGTAAACTTTAGATCGGTTTGGTTCCTTGCACTTGTCATAATGGTTGGGAATATATGAAATATTTCAGGGAAACTTAAGATCGGTTTGGTTCCTCGCACTTGTCATAACATGGTCATAACGGTTATGAATTTAGGAAATATTTCAGGAAAATTTTAGATCGGTTTGGTTCCTCACACTTGTCACCATGGTTGGGATGTTTAGAACTTGGATTTTTTGGGAGTTTGATTATTTTGGGAGTTTGATTATTTTGGGAGTTTGATTATTTTGGGAGTTTGATTATTTTGGGAGTTTGATTATTTTGGGAGTTTGATTCTTTTGGGAGTTTGATTCTTTTGGGAGTTTGATTCTTTTGGGAGTTTGATTATTTTGGGAGTTTGATTATTTTGGGAGTTTGATTATTTTGGGAGTTTGATTCTTTTGGGAGTTTGATTCTTTTGGGAGTTTGATTCAATAGTTATTCATGCTGTGCTACATAATATGCCACATTTAATAAATTTTTCAAATGAGAAAACATTTGTTGGTCCATTTTTTTCAGACACTTAGCCATTGATGTTTCTGATGTGCGCTTTGTCTGGCAGTTGGGATTGTCTGGAAGTTTTAACTGTCGGGAAGTTTGTACTGTCGGGAAGTTTGTACTGTCTGGCAGTTTGTATAGTCTGGCAGTTTGTATAGTCTTGCAGTTTGTATTGTCGGGAAGTTTGTATTGTCTGGCAGTTGGAATGGTCTGGCAGTTGGGATAGCTTGGCAGTTGGGATAGCTTGGCAGTTGGGATAGTTGGCAGTTGGGATAGCTTGGCAGTTGGGATAGCTTGGCAGTTGGGATAGCTTGGCAGTTGGGATAGCTTGGCAGTTGGGACAGCTTGGAAGTTGGGACAGCTTGGCAGTTGGGATAGCTTGGAAGTTGGGATAGCTTGGAAGTTGGGATAGCTTGGCAGTTGGGATAGCTTGGCAGTTGGGATAGCTTGGCAGTTGGGATAGCTTGGCAGTTGGGATAGCTTGGCAGTTGGGATAGCTTGGCAGTTGGGATAGCTTGGCAGTTGGGATAGCTTGGCAGTGGGGATAGCTTGGCAGTGGGGATAGCTTGGCAGTTGGGTTAGCTTGGCAGTTGGGATAGCTTGGCAGTTGGGATAGCTTGGCAGTTGGGATAGCTTGGCAGTTGGGATAGCTTGGCAGTTGGGATAGCTTGGCAGTTGGGATAGCTTGGCAGTTGGGATAGCTTGGCAGTTGGGATAGCTTGGCAGTTGGGATAGCTTGGCAGTTGGGATAGCTTGGCAGTTGGGATAGCTTGGCAGTTGGGATAGCTTGGCAGTTGGGATAGCTTGGCAGTTGGGAAGTTGGGATGGCTTGGTAGTTTGGAAGTTGGGATGACTTGGAAGTTGGGATGGCTTGGCAGTTTGGAAGTTGGGATGACTTGGAAGTTGGGATGGCTTGGCAGTTTGGAAGTTGGGAAGGCTTGGCAACTTGGAAGTCGGGAAGGCTTGGCAGTTTGGAAGTTGGGAAGGCTTGGCAGTTTGGAAGTTGGGAAGGCTTGGCAGTTTGGAAGTTGGGAAGGCTTGGCAGTTTGGAAGTTGGGAAGGCTTGGCAGTTTGGAAGTTGGGATGGCTTGGCAGTTTGGAAGTTGGGAAGGCTTGGCAGTTTGGAAGTTGGGATGGCTTGGCAGTTTGGAAGTTGGGATGGCTTGGCAGTTTGGAAGTTGGGATGGCTTGGCAGTTTGGAAGTTGGGATGGCTTGGCAGTTTGGAAGTTGGGATGGCTTGGCAGTTTGGAAGTTGGGAAGGCTTGGCAGTTTGGAAGTTGGGATGGCTTGGCAGTTTGGAAGTTGGGATGATTTGGCAGTTTGGAAGTTGGGATGACTTGGTAGTTTGGAAGTTGGGATGACTTGGAAGTTGGGATGGCTTGGCAGTTTGGAAGTTGGGAAGGCTTGGCAACTTGGAAGTTGGGAAGGCTTGGCAGTTTGGAAGATGGGAAGGCTTGGCAGTTTGGAAGTTGGGAAGGCTTGGCAGTTTGGAAGATGGGAAGGGTTGGCAGTTTGGAAGTTGGGATGACTTGGTAGTTTGGAAGTTGGGATGACTTGGAAGTTGGGATGGCTTGGTAGTTTGGAAGTTGGGAAGGCTTGGCAACTTGGAAGTTGGGAAGGCTTGGCAGTTTGGAAGATGGGAAGGCTTGGCAGTTTGGAAGTTGGGAAGGCTTGGCAGTTTGGAAGTTGGGAAGGCTTGGCAGTTTGGAAGTTGGGATGGCTTGGCAGTTTGGAAGTTGGGATGACTTGGTAGTTTGGAAGTTGGGATGACTTGGAAGTTGGGATGGCTTGGCAGTTTGGAAGTTGGGAAGGCTTGGCAGTTTGAAGATGGGAAGGCTTGGAAGTTTGGAAGATGGGAAGGCTTGGCAGTTTGGAAGTTGGGAAGGCTTGGCAGTTTGGAAGTTGGGAAGGCTTGGCAGTTTGGAAGTTGGGATGGCTTGGCAGTTTGGAAGTTGGGATGGCTTGGTAGTTTGGAAGTTGGGATGACTTGGAAGTTGGGATGGCTTGGCAGTTTGGAAGTTGGGAAGGCTTGGCAGTTTGGAAGTTGGGTAGGCTTGGCAGTTTGGAAGTTGGGAAGGCTTGGCAGTTTGGAAGATGGGAAGGCTTGGCAGTTTGGAAGTTGGGAAGGCTTGGCAGTTTGGAAGATGGGAAGGCTTGGCAGTTTGGAAGTTGGGATGACTTGGCAGTTTGGAAGTTGGGAAGGCTTGGCAGTTTGGAAGTTGGGATGCTTTGGCAGTTTGGAAGTTGGGATGACTTGGTAGTTTGGAAGTTGGGATGACTTGGAAGTTGGGATGGCTTGGCAGTTTGGAAGTTGGGAAGGCTTGGCAGTTTGGAAGTTGGGAAGGCTTGGCAGTTTGGAAGTTGGGAAGGCTTGGCAGTTTGGAAGATGGGAAGGCTTGGCAGTTTGGAAGTTGGGAAGGCTTGGCAGTTTGGATGGCTTGGCAGTTTGGAAGTTGGGAAGGCTTGGCAGTTTGGAAGTTGGGAAGGCTTGGCAGTTTGGAAGATGGGAAGGCTTGGCAGTTTGGAAGTTGGGATGACTTGGCAGTTTGGAAGTTGGGATGACTTGGTAGTTTGGAAGTTGGGATGACTTGGAAGTTGGGATGGCTTGGCAGTTTGGAAGTTGGGAAGGCTTGGCAGGTTTGGAAGTTGGGAAGGCTTGGCAGTTTTGGAAGATGGGAAGGCTTGGCAGTTTTGGAAGTTGGGATGGCTTGGCAGTTTGGAAGTTGGGATGGCTTGGCAGTTTGGAAGTTGGGATGACTTGGTAGTTTGGAAGTTGTGATGACTTCCAAACTTCCAAACTTCCAAACTTCCAAACTTCCAAACTTCCAAACTTCCAAACTTCCAAACTTCCAAACTTCCAAACTTCCAAACTTCCAAACTTCCAAACTTCCAAACTTCCAAACTTCCAAACTTCCAAACTTCCAAACTTCCAAACTTCCAAACTTCCAAACTTCCAAACTTCCAAACTTCCAAACTTCCAAACTTCCAAACTTCCAAACTTCCAAACTTCCAAACTTCCAAACTTCCAAACTTCCAAACTTCCAAACTTCCAAACTTCCAAACTTCCAAACTTCCAAACTTCCAAACTTCCAAACTTCCAAACTTCCAAACTTCCAAACTTCCAAACTTCCAAACTTCCAAACTTCCAAACTTCCAAACTTCCAAACTTCCAAACTTCCAAACTTCCAAACTTCCAAACTTCCAAACTTCCAAACTTCCAAACTTCCAAACTTCCAAACTTCCAAACTTCCAAACTTCCAAACTTCCAAACTTCCAAACTTCCAAACTTCCAAACTTCCAAACTTCCAAACTTCCAAACTTCCAAACTTCCAAACTTCCAAACTTCCAAACTTCCAAACTTCCAAACTTCCAAACTTCCAAACTTCCAAACTTCCAAACTTCCAAACTTCCAAACTTCCAAACTTCCAAACTTCCAAACTTCCAAACTTCCAAACTTCCAAACTTCCAAACTTCCAAACTTCCAAACTTCCAAACTTCCAAACTTCCAAACTTCCAAACTTCCAAACTTCCAAACTTCCAAACTTCCAAACTTCCAAACTTCCAAACTTCCAAACTTCCAAACTTCCAAACTTCCAAACTTCCAAACTTCCAAACTTCCAAACTTCCAAACTTCCAAACTTCCAAACTTCCAAACTTCCAAACTTCCAAACTTCCAAACTTCCAAACTTCCAAACTTCCAAACTTCCAAACTTCCAAACTTCCAAACTTCCAAACTTCCAAACTTCCAAACTTCCAAACTTCCAAACTTCCAAACTTCCAAACTTCCAAACTTCCAAACTTCCAAACTTCCAAACTTCCAAACTTCCAAACTTCCAAACTTCCAAACTTCCAAACTTCCAAACTTCCAAACTTCCAAACTTCCAAACTTCCAAACTTCCAAACTTCCAAACTTCCAAACTTCCAAACTTCCAAACTTCCAAACTTCCAAACTTCCAAACTTCCAAACTTCCAAACTTCCAAACTTCCAAACTTCCAAACTTCCAAACTTCCAAACTTCCAAACTTCCAAACTTCCAAACTTCCAAACTTCCAAACTTCCAAACTTCCAAACTTCCAAACTTCCAAACTTCCAAACTTCCAAACTTCCAAACTTCCAAACTTCCAAACTTCCAAACTTCCAAACTTCCAAACTTCCAAACTTCCAAACTTCCAAACTTCCAAACTTCCAAACTTCCAAACTTCCAAACTTCCAAACTTCCAAACTTCCAAACTTCCAAACTTCCAAACTTCCAAACTTCCAAACTTCCAAACTTCCAAACTTCCAAACTTCCAAACTTCCAAACTTCCAAACTTCCAAACTTCCAAACTTCCAAACTTCCAAACTTCCAAACTTCCAAACTTCCAAACTTCCAAACTTCCAAACTTCCAAACTTCCAAACTTCCAAACTTCCAAACTTCCAAACTTCCAAACTTCCAAACTTCCAAACTTCCAAACTTCCAAACTTCCAAACTTCCAAACTTCCAAACTTCCAAACTTCCAAACTTCCAAACTTCCAAACTTCCAAACTTCCAAACTTCCAAACTTCCAAACTTCCAAACTTCCAAACTTCCAAACTTCCAAACTTCCAAACTTCCAAACTTCCAAACTTCCAAACTTCCAAACTTCCAAACTTCCAAACTTCCAAACTTCCAAACTTCCAAACTTCCAAACTTCCAAACTTCCAAACTTCCAAACTTCCAAACTTCCAAACTTCCAAACTTCCAAACTTCCAAACTTCCAAACTTCCAAACTTCCAAACTTCCAAACTTCCAAACTTCCAAACTTCCAAACTTCCAAACTTCCAAACTTCCAAACTTCCAAACTTCCAAACTTCCAAACTTCCAAACTTCCAAACTTCCAAACTTCCAAACTTCCAAACTTCCAAACTTCCAAACTTCCAAACTTCCAAACTTCCAAACTTCCAAACTTCCAAACTTCCAAACTTCCAAACTTCCAAACTTCCAAACTTCCAAACTTCCAAACTTCCAAACTTCCAAACTTCCAAACTTCCAAACTTCCAAACTTCCAAACTTCCAAACTTCCAAACTTCCAAACTTCCAAACTTCCAAACTTCCAAACTTCCAAACTTCCAAACTTCCAAACTTCCAAACTTCCAAACTTCCAAACTTCCAAACTTCCAAACTTCCAAACTTCCAAACTTCCAAACTTCCAAACTTCCAAACTTCCAAACTTCCAAACTTCCAAACTTCCAAACTTCCAAACTTCCAAACTTCCAAACTTCCAAACTTCCAAACTTCCAAACTTCCAAACTTCCAAACTTCCAAACTTCCAAACTTCCAAACTTCCAAACTTCCAAACTTCCAAACTTCCAAACTTCCAAACTTCCAAACTTCCAAACTTCCAAACTTCCAAACTTCCAAACTTCCAAACTTCCAAACTTCCAAACTTCCAAACTTCCAAACTTCCAAACTTCCAAACTTCCAAACTTCCAAACTTCCAAACTTCCAAACTTCCAAACTTCCAAACTTCCAAACTTCCAAACTTCCAAACTTCCAAACTTCCAAACTTCCAAACTTCCAAACTTCCAAACTTCCAAACTTCCAAACTTGACAGGGGCAGGACTTAGAGTTTCGGGGCTGGGGTTCTCGAGCGTTCCTCCGTTCTCAGTGGGCTTTTCGCGCGAAAAGCCCACTGAGAACGGAGCCTCCTTGCTCTCGAACCCTGGTTGCTAGGTGGGTCACTTAGAGTTTCGGGGCTGGGGTTCTCGAGCGTTCCTCCGTTCTCAGTGGGCTTTTCGCGCGAAAAGCCCACTGAGAACGGAGCCTCCTTGCTCTCGAACCCTGGTTGCTAGGTGGGTCACTTAGAGTTTCGGGGCTGGGGTTCTCGAGCGTTCCTCCGTTCTCAGTGGGCTTTTCGCGCGAAAAGCCCACTGAGAACGGAGCCTCCTTGCTCTCGAACCCTGGTTGCTAGGTGGGTCACTTAGAGTTTCGGGGCTGGGGTTCTCGAGCGTTCCTCCGTTCTCAGTGGGCTTTTCGCGCGAAAAGCCCACTGAGAACGGAGCCTCCTTGCTCTCGAACCCTGGTTGCTAGGTGGGTCACTTAGAGTTTCGGGGCTGGGGTTCTCGAGCGTTCCTCCGTTCTCAGTGGGCTTTTCGCGCGAAAAGCCCACTGAGAACGGAGCCTCCTTGCTCTCGAACCCTGGTTGCTAGGTGGGTCACTTAGAGTTTCGGGGCTGGGGTTCTCGAGCGTTCCTCCGTTCTCAGTGGGCTTTTCGCGCGAAAAGCCCACTGAGAACGGAGCCTCCTTGCTCTCGAACCCTGGTTGCTAGGTGGGTCACTTAGAGTTTCGGGGCTGGGGTTCTCGAGCGTTCCTCCGTTCTCAGTGGGCTTTTCGCGCGAAAATCTGTTCTCAGTGGGCTCAGTGGGCGCGCTAAACGCACACTGCTTGCTCTCGAACCCTGGAAAGACCCCGCAAAAAGCCCAATCAAACACATTCTTGGTGACGGTGAGGAGGGGGGATCACTCATATGATGAACAGTGAAAGTGAAATAGTGTAACGACCAAAAAGTTTAGCCTCGCTAGCTTGTGTGAAAGATTTACGAAGGGGATTGTCGCTGAACGGTGTCTTTTTCAGAAACTTTAAAAAGAAAAGTAGGTGTTATGTTTCAAGAAAATATATGGTTTGTAATTGAAGTTTAGGCATGCAGAGTTTTAAAAAATTGTTTAAAAATTAAAAAGATCTGAACCTCCAGTCTATTGAAAAGCACTAACTACTTGAGGGATTTTTTTTAAGAAAAAGCACTTTTTTACAGGGCTTAGGAAACGAGGCCTTTTTAACAAACAACCGAAGTGTCTATTTGGACGGTAAAACGCGGTTGGACGGTAGCGTTAGTTTGCGCATGCGCAGTAGTTCTCGCGGTCACGGCGCTCCAATCAGAACCGTTGCCGGGTTCATTTTCATTGGTTTATATACCATCCTTTTCTGTGGTTTGTACTAAATGAATTTAAAAGAGGTTTTGCAAAGTTATAATTCTGGTTTTCAGGTTCAACACCGTGTGGAGGATCCATGCCGACCCGAGCTCTTCTGCGTCTTCTGTCTTCTATAATGAACAATTGGTGTTGAATTTGATTGGATTTGAAGCTTTATTTGAAAATGAAATAAATTTTGAACCTATAATTCGAGGAGAGCTTGATAAAATAGGAGAGAACTATACAAAAGCAGAATACCACCGGAAGAGATATTTTAGGGATATCTCAAAGGTAGGGAAAATATTGATTCAAGCTCCCATTGAACTTCAACTTCTACCTCTCTAAAAAATTGCAAACAAATAAAACAAAACCAAGAATTAAACACGGACCATCCATACCATGTATTTTCATGAGAACTTTTATCTTTAGGTCTGAAAGATCATTACAGCCTTATCTCAAGGTATATGGCTTTTTAAAATCGTGTACACATACTGTGCGAAAGCTTTTTTAGCGTAATGTTCTGTTCAAATTAAAATTTAACTGGAAATTTTCTCTTAAACCAGGATCCTAAGGGCAGTGTTTGTGAAAAAAACCTGCATTTTTGTTTAATAAATCGTGTTGTGGACAATAATTTAGTGCTCTTATTTGTTTGGCTTTTAAAAATTCATACATTTTTAATATTTATTTGTTATCGAATGTTATGGGTATTATATTATTAATCGAATTATAGTATGTGTTTTTAAAATGTTAAGTAATGTGTTTTTATGAAAATGTTACATCAATTTATATTTGGTTAAATACTTATTGTTTTGTCCCTTTTTGTGTTTTAATTCAGCATTTTTACTTCCTTATTTTACATAAGCCATCTCAATAGATTCAACATAATCACTTGATTATTACAAATTACTTCCACAACTCTAAGAGATTGTTTCAAATCTCAAGACCTGATACAAACTTTACAAATCACTATGTTAAGGAAAATGTAAAATCTGATGAGTTGAAATATTTCTAAACTAACAAGGGGACGGCAAGACCTCGAAAACGGACTTCGGGTTGAAACTTGGCAGGTTTGTAGTACACCCCAAGGGTATCCTACCCTGAAAGTATTACGACGCACTAGCCAGTAGAACCCGAGAAAACGCCCCCTAAAGTTTCGCCCAATTAACTCATAAGCATTATTATTTAAATTGCATTGTTGTGACAAGAGCCGAATTGCCCAGTCGATAGCGTACTCTCCTCGCAACTGACCGACCTGGGTTCGGTCCTACCTTCGGAAATTTTTTTTTTTGCTATTAAAAAATTATTTTTAAAGTTTAAATAAAATATAACCTACAACTATAGTAAATTACCTTATATTTTTTTTAACCATTACAGTATTTTTTTACTCCGGTTTGAATTAATGTTTTACTTAAAAATAATGAATTAACGAATTAAATAACATATTAATTCATTATTTAACGTATTAAATATTGAATTTTGTTTTAAAATTAATGAGTTAAATATCAAACAAATAACATGTTTCATGGTACAATTTTGGATAGTTAATTTTACAAATATAACTTATTTACAATTATAAAAAAAAAATTCTTATTTTACACACAAGATCCAGAATGATAATTATCATAAAAACATTCAAAACAAAAAGTAGTTTGGCATCTTGCACAATTAATAAAACACGATTTTTTACATGAACAAGGATTTTTTAAAATCTCTGTAGAAAACACACTTCATTGATATTCATAAAGACTTCTCTTTCATTAGACAGCTTGGAAGCATACCACGAATGATCATTTTTTGGAAAATTTCGGATGATATATGATGATTTTCAGATGATGGGGAGTATTTGTATGTTTGCAAGAGGCAACAAACACATTTGGACCAAGAGTTCAAAAATCATTCTGGATCTTGTGTGTAAAATAAGAAACATTTTTTTATAATTGTAAATAAGTTATATTTGTAAAATTAACTATCCAAAATTGTACCATAAAACGTGTTATTTGTTTTATATTTAATTCATTAATTTTAAAACAAAATTCAATATTTAATACGTTAAATAATGAATTAATATGTTATTTAATTCGTTAATTCATCATTTTTAAGTAAAACATTAATTCAAACCGGAGTAAAAAAATACTGTAATGGTTAAAAAAAATATAAGGTAATTTACTATAGTTGTAGGTTATATTTTATTTAAACTTTAAAAATAATTTTTTAATAGCAAAAAAAAAAAATTTCCGAAGGTAGGACCGAACCCAGGTCGGTCAGTTGCGAGGAGAGTACGCTACCGACTGGGCAATTCGGCTCTTGTCACAACAATGCAATTTAAATAATAATGCTTATGAGTTAATTGGGCGAAACTTTAGGGGGCGTTTTCTCGGGTTCTACTGGCTAGTGCGTCGTAATACTTTCAGGGTAGGATACCCTTGGGGTGTACTACAAACCTGCCAAGTTTCAACCCGAAGTCCGTTTTCGAGGTCTTGCCGTCCCCTTGTAAGAGTCCCATTCTTTGCCAATCCAATATTTACATTTCATTGAATGTTTAACAATCAAAATATTATGTTTTAAAAAATTTAAATTTTAGTACTTTGATACTATCCTGTCACCTGTGCCACTAAAAACTGAAATGTATAGCCAAAGCTTATTAACTGTATATTGCTGAAACTGAGAGTCGACAAAATAATACATATAAGAACCAAAATTTTTTACATCCTATATAAATAATTTGCTTAAAATATCTTGGATACTAGAGATTAGAAATATATCAAAATTTGCAAAAGATTAAAATATGCAGTTATATTAATAACAGCAAAGTTTGTCTAAATTTGAATATTTGGTAGTCAGAATACTTTTGAAGTTTCTAATAGATACAGAATGAAATTGTACCTTTTAAATTAATACCAATATTATTCTGATTTGTCATGCTTTCTGTTAATGTTACAATGATAGATACCTAAGATTTATTCTTCCAGGAACGATTGACTCTTATCTAAATCATTTAATTTTAAATTACTTTCTAGGCTTGAAATTCCACTCACACATTCCTGTATCTCCAAGTGACATTGCTTCAATCCAGCATGAATCCCCCGGCCAACCAAGGTGCAGCCGTCAGCGACGAGCGCATCACGATGGTCGTCGAAAACACCCGCTTCGTCGTGGACCCCGCCCTTTTTGCCAACTACCCGGACACCATGCTGGGGCGCATGTTTGGCTCCTCCCTGGAAAACAACCTCACCCGCACCAACGAGAGGGGAGAGTATGAAATTGCCGACGGCATCTCCGCCACCGTTTTCCGGGCCGTGTTAGAGTACTACAAGACTGGGAACATCCGCTGCCCTCCGACGGTGTCGGTGCCTGAGCTGAAAGACGCCTGCGACTACCTGTTGATCCCTTTCGACGCCAAGACGGTGAAGTGCCACAACCTCCGGGGGTTCCTCCACGAGCTCTCCAACGAGGGGGCGAGGAAGCAGTTCGAGAACTTCCTAGAAGAGCTGGTTTTGCCTGTGATGGTGTCGTGTGCCAAGCGCGGTGACCGGGAGTGCCAGATTGTCGTTCTACTCGACGACGATGTTGTGGATTGGGACGAGGACTACCCCCCGCAGACTGGGGAAGAGCAGTCTCAGATTGTCTACAGCACGGAAATGTACCGGTTCTTCAAGTACATCGAGAACCGGGATGTGGCCAAGAAGGTGCTGAAGGACCGGGGACTGAAGAAAATAAGGCTGGGTATCGAGGGGTATCCCACCCACAAGGAGAAGGTGAAGTGCAGACCTGGAGGTAGAGCCGATGTCATTTACAACTACGTGCAGAGACCGTTCCTGAGGATGTCTTGGGAGAAAGAAGAAGCGAAGAGCAGGCATGTTGACTTTCAGTGCGTGAGGAGCAAGTCTTTCACCAATCTGGCTGCGGACAATGCCGAAGCGTCTCCGCCGGCAAATAACGCTGGTGCCGGAGATAGAGCACCAGAGTATGTGAATTATGATGAGATTTATTTACTACCCCCTCACCCCTCCCCAAGGGAACCGTACCCTGAGTATGACTTGGCACAAGACGACAATGCTTGAGAACTAACTGATAAGTTTCGAAGCAAGATCCCTGTGAAGAGACTTTTTATGACTTTCAGTAAGTTGTAATGTGGTAATTAATTTATGATGGTGTTTAGTCTAAGGAGGAAGGTGTTCAGTACAGCCCTATTGTGCACCATGTGACAACCTTTCTTTTTTATTGAGAATGCCTCTGCCTAGTTGGACTTTCTGTTTCAGACTGTGCTGATCAGAACCAGTTATTTACGTATTGTAAAATTAATTAGGTACATTCTTACCACCATTTTAAAAAGACTTTAGTATATCAATCAGTTTCTAATTAGTAATATTGTACTTTTGAGGGTTATATTTTAACTATTTATTTAAAATATAAAAATGTTATTTCTTGTCCTACATAAATGTAAATTTTGTTTTTGAGAACTTAATTTTTGTAACTTTTATATAACCTTTTAAGGAACCCGAGTTGTAAAAAGTGCACACAGCACTATTTACTTTACTTCTATTTGTATTTAAGCATGTGACTAATCTACTGCACATAAAGACCCTCCTTGGTACCTCCTATTTAACCAGAGTGATTCATGTTATCAACTTTAACTCATAAAAAAAATTGGGTTCAATTCTGTTATCTGTATCCTTAAATATGGCCAAGCTAATTGTAGTTGCCAATAATCAAATAATACCCAAATTTTAATGGTCATCATTGATATATCAATATGTTCTATTTGGTTAGTTTGCAATTTTTGGGCAACCAAAACAGTTTGGCGTTATTTAATGGTACAGATAACAGAATCAAACCTAAAATTCTTATATTAACTAATCAAGATGTTTTGTTACTTTTGAAGTTAATGATGCTTAATCTACTTTTGAAAAGTATTCCATTCTCAATAAATTAAAATATTATTTATTATCAATTAGTATTTTTACCATCACACAGCTTATTGAATTTAGACTCAAGTTTATGTCACTTGATAATTTTTGTGTATAGTGTATTTATTTTGTTTTATAATGGTTGATAAATTATATATTTATATTATATGAATTTTTTATTTGCTTGTTTTGTTTTGCTGTTGGATTGAATAAGAACAATCTAAAGTTGGGCTATTTTTTATTTTATGATTTACTCCCCTTGAAACTTATTTATTGGGTTCAAAAATAGATACCATATACATAATAGTCACTCCAGAAAGTATTCGTACACCCAACAAATTTGCACGAGTATACCTATTACGGCTAAATTCCATGTGCAAAATCCAAATAAAAATGAGTCATTATAATCTACCAAAAAAGAGCAAAAAATATCAGTTAGAAAAAAATTATTTAAAAAAATAAGCGATTTGAAAGACCAAACAAATATGCATACAGCCATAGATTTAACATGTGATCATTACATATCTGAAAAGCGTATGTTGTTCCTAATCCTAATTTAAAAGCACTTGCATGCAATTTTTTTTCTTGAGGTTCATAATGCTAATAGCTTTCAAATCACTTCATTTTTTAAATATTTTTTTTCGTACGAATACTTCTTGGAGTGACTGTATATTTTATATGAAACATTTTTGTTATTTTTGAAGAATATTTTGTTGATTAGGCTGCTACACTTCATTATCATTTATCTACACTCCATTATCAAAAATCACTTCATTAACATTTATATAAAAAAATAGAGCTGAGAAATCTTAATTTAAATTAAATTGCTTAGTTTTAGTCATTTGTTGGGTATACCTAATATTTTGCATGGTGGCTTAAGGAGCAAAGTTTATTTTGCATTTTATAAAATCTTATTGAAAATTATGAACATAAAAGGTTGATTCTTAGTTTTTTTAATGAAACAATGTATGAATGCTTAGGGCCAATAATAAATGTGGTAATTACAATAAATTTTATACAGTTTTATATAAATTTACTTGTTTTACAATAAGTGTCTTTTATATTGATTCTTATACTAAATAGCTGACATACCCATTGGCAAATGTAAATGTTTTTCATAGATTTTCTCATTAAAAATAATTTCCTTGAGAACCCTGCACATCTTTTTAACCATGTGCAATGTTCTCTTTACAAGCCAATCAACTTAGATATCACAATTGTGAAATCCAATCATCACATTTCTGTTCATGTAACCATTGTATTGTTTTAAATCTATAAACATTCCGGATTTTGGAACATTCTGAAATTTGGGATTCTGGATAAACGGTTCATTATTCTAATATTTTTCCGGTATTTTGAGTTGAAATCAGTAGCACCCCAGTTAATGTTGTACCAATTATCATTGGTTTAATCAAACAGTTTATTTGCTGCACCAAATTGCTGTTTGAAAGGTAAAATACATGAGCCTTAATCTTGGGAGTTGGACTTCCTTAGATTCATTAGGGTCCTAACATCATGTTTTCTTTATTTTTTAAAAAACACCATTGATTGTATTTTTCTGTGTAATTTTGGCTGATAATAATTCTTGGAAATAGCTATTTTCAATACTAAAGTCATAGGGTTCAGCTTATATTCGAATCTGACAATCTTGTAAAAGTGTCCGGTATATTTTTTGGTTTACTGGTAGTTAATTATTGCAATCAATGAGTTCAAGACTCTTGTTTAAGATACAAAAAATAAAGAGATCATTTAACAGAAATATGTTTAAAAATTTCAAAACTTAGGAAATATTAATGTAAATGGCAAATGAAGTGTAAAAATAGAGATGGAAAATTCTTGGTAATAATCTTTTGGAGAATATTCTCCAAGAGGAGAATTTTCGAGAATATTCTCCTAGAAGCCTCTAAAATAATTTTTTTTGAATTTTTTTTTTATAAGGTATATATTAACTTCAAATTCGAAGAATATTTAAGGTTTTACAATGAGAAGTCATCATAAATAAAAGAAAGACATTAAATTGAAAAATATTTTAAAATCACTATTTAATTGATACGACGACATGTTTGATAGGTAAGGCAGAGTAAGCCCCAGTTACATTCTATTAATTTAAGATTTTTCCAACTTTTAAATAGCTTTTTTGAAATAAATTATGTATATAAGAAATGCTTTTCTGGAATTTATTTTGTGGAATCTTAATGAGAATATTCTCTTGAGGAAAAAATTATGAGATGCACTTAAAATTATAAGACATCTATCTAGTGAATGAAGATTTAATTATTTCACGAACACAAGATGAGTAAGATATAAATTTAATTGTAACTTTGAGAATATTCTCATAAAGGAAAATATTAATGAATCTGAATTAAAATGAGGTATTCTTACGATTTGAGATTAAATTTCATTAAAATAGTAGATAAAAAACCCATGAAGAATGACGTTTAAATGAAGTTCCTGAGTTTCCCAGTTTCTGAGATATAAATTTTTGAAATTTCGTTTTGGCACAAAAACAGAAACACTGTTGTTTACAAGCGCTATGACGTCATATCCAATAGTATCCAGTTTTCCGATCACTGAAAAATAGTAAACTAGTTTCGAGGCTGCTGTGATGTCAAATCCCGTTTTTTGATCACGTGATTTTACTAGTGTTTTGGCAAAAATAAAATTGAATTTTGAATTATTTAAAACATTTTTGAACTTAAAAATCTGATATTTGAGAGTTTTAAACTATAACTTATCAAAAAAGTGTAAAATTCAGCAAATCCCTCACTTATGCAAATACCCCATTACGCAAACAAAAAGTTAAGACAAACTATTCATTCATAAATATTTTTAAGTAGACAGTAAATTAAACTGCATCTGATAGTAATTTAGAGTTCTTTGAGAATATTCTCCCGATAAATCATTCTCTGTAAATGTAAAATAAATATTATAAAATTATTTCAAATATTTTTCTCAACAGATAATTCTAATGTGATATCCCCTTCTTTTAAGAATATTTTCCTAATTTTACAAAGTTCTATCATAATTTTAGCTAAATGTCAGGTTTTAAAGGTCCTTCAGTTTGACAACTATTGGTATTACCTTTGCTTTTAACAACTACATAAAAAGAATTAAGACTCCTCTTTTAATTGTATGAGTATTTTCTCCCAGTAAAACTTGCTTTGAATATTTTAAAAATATTTTATTTTGTATTAAATAAAATTTACTTAGTGGTAAACTTAGTGGTAATTAATTAGTGGTAAACTACTGTTACTAATGTAGCATTTCCAAAAAAATCATACCATAAGGGATAGAATAAATTAATATCAGCTTATATGCATGGGTTTGGGAATTTAATGTAAATTTTCAGAAGAACAGTACTTTTGGCTTATATAAGCTCAACGGTATACTAGAAAAATCTGTAAACTAGAAATTTAGTACAAGATATAGTAAAACACTTTAAAAATTAAGTTAATGCTTAATTATTACACTTTAGTTTTATTTATTGAGATATTTTTAAACTAGGTAACAGATGTGGTATGAACCACTTATCTGTAAGATGTAATCCATAGGAATTATGGAGGGAAATTATATCCTTCAATATTTTCCAAACTGTTTGTAAATCTATTCTAAAAAAGATTAATCTTGGTGTTCCAGGAAAAATTAAAAATGTAAGATCTAATTTAGGTAATGTCCAAAAAATGGTGATGCTGTTTATCAGAATCTAAAGTATTCAAAATTTAAATTGGAAATAAAAAACAACAAAGTTATATTTGTTCAAATTTAATAAGCAATAACAAATTGTACATGAAAATATGTTAAGTAGTTTCTTCATACAAATAATACATTGGAACCAAATTTAATTTATTTGACTAAAATTTCCTCGGTAGCATAAGCACAGTTCATAATGTTATAAATAGTACCATAGATTTTGTTCCTCACATGGTTTTCTAAGTTACCAACACATATTGATAAACCACAGAAAGAAGTTCCATTTGAAGTTTCTTGATTGACTTGTTTGTTAATAACAAGAAATATCTTTCAATAGATTTTTTAAAGTCAAACTATTGAAAGACAATACAATTTCAATATAAACAATTTTAAAATTTCAACTATTTACAGATGTAAAGTTTTCTCTCAAAATCATCAAATTTGGCACAAGGGAAGGAATACTCCTTTTTTAAATTGTATAAATTTGTGTTTTGTGATTTCACTCAATTTACACAAATTGCTTTTTGATTAAAGTACTTTGAGAAGCTTTACAGGATTGTGGATTTTTATTTTTTAATCAATCATGAAAAGTTAAAATCCTTCAATGTGATGTGATCAGTAATTTTAAGGATGGATTTTGAAAATACATATTTCAAAGCTTTAACAGATAATAGATTTTAACTGCCACATCAAAAATGTAATTTAGAAAAGAATTATCAACAGCACAGGTTGATCCACTTTACATAATATCATTTGTATTTAAACATATCACAGATTCTGGGAAATACTTAATGCAAAAGTGTGAAACTTTGTTGAGCAAAGCAAGTAATTTTTAATGCTAAATTTACATCAAACATTCATCCTTTAAAAACAAAGAATATATAGTTCTCCCAGTTTAAACACTTACATAAAAACTGAAGACTATAGAAATGGGTGAACTACCCCCCTTTGAATAGACAAAATATAGTATATTTTAGAAGAATTTAGGTACTAATTAACAAATAACACTTTGCCAGAGAAAATCTGTAACCAGTAATTATAACATACTCTTTTAAAATCCATCTTAGAATAATTTTTGATGGCATATAAGAATGAAAACACATCATTATAATCTATTGGAGATTTCTATGAATTAAAAGGTGTTACAAAATATTAAGTTAAAAGTATTGGCACCCTTATCGTGATAAAAGCTAAGAGACATAGGCACTAAGCATGTTATTCATTAGAACAATATACACCTTAATTTGGCTTTATACAGATGTGCATCATAATAATCCCATTATTTTTTAAAACTTAGACAGCATCAAATTTACTCATTCCTATTGATATGCAACAGTTGTATATGGTTAAATAGTGCTCCAATATGATATGAAATCTTAACCATATTTTTAATTCTAATAGTTATGATAGAGGTTGTTCTTTAGGTATTCTAATTAAACAATATAAATTGCATAACATCATGAATATATTTTTAGCTGAGAACCAAGCAAAATATGACATACTTTAAGACCATAAATTTCCATAAAATACTGCAAAAAATGTATAGCATGATACATTATGTAATGCTTATCAATATAAAAAATTAATTGCACAAAATAGCTTTTGTTACTAACAACACATATATTTTTCATGTATTAATAAGAGTTTAATAATCAGAAAGTAAACTTAATCTTAAAAAATAAGAAAAAAATCTGAGGAAAAATTCTTTCTTTAGATCTACCAAAATATTATTAGTCATTAGGCTGGCAGGAATGTCAATATAATTTATCAAGTTATTGAGGAACTAATGGATCCTAGATAAATGACAATTGTGAACAGTATTAATAATTGTTACCTGATATGTGTTTGTTAGAAATATTTAACAATTATTTTTTAGAGTTGCTAAATTAAACTTTCTACTCTACATATAGTAAAAAATACATCAGTTATATTCAAAAGCAACTGATAATTTATTTTGATTTTAAGCTTTCAAACGATTATTTTCACGATTAAGTTTACAACAGACGGGCATAAATAATTCACATGAGTAAACTTAACAGTTTGGAATGAAGAACACTGAAAAAGTAAATTTCATTGAAGACAAATGTTATTATGTTTCTAAAATTCTAATAAAAACGGAATGTGAATAAAGAACAACAGATTAACTCTGAATAGAAAATAAGTTATGAAATAAGGTTTAAAAGGTTATAAATACTTAATTTCTAAGTTTTAGATGCCATTTAAAACTACCTGAGGAGTTCTGGATTTACACACACTTCTTGCCCTAGACTAAAATACACAAATCTGCTCTTAATGTCTACAACAGGGGTGTCTAACCCATTGGGGCCAAACAGTCCACAATAAGCAAAGCAGCTCATGTATCTTCCAATGATTCTTTGTTATATGCAGTGAGATATTGGCCTTTGAGGATCAAGTTAAAACGCCTTTAAATATTTTACACTTAAAAAAAATTATACCGAAACATTGCATTATGACACACAAGATGTGAACTACAACATTTTAAATTAAGTTCATCTTTAAGTTATTAATGCATTTAAATGTCCCACCAATTAATTGAAAGGGAATAAATTGCTAGGTAGAAACTTAAGGCCAATGATGTTTGAAGTGGAATTCTGTATGATACTTGATCAGAGAGAATTTAGCTTTATGAGCTAATAATTTCCTTTTAGAACAGAATAAAGTCTAGTCTTAGGGAAGAAAAAAGTTAGACACCCCTGGTCCACATAAATAATTTTTACAACACTTGTAGACACTTTTCAAGTATAAAATTTTCTGAACCTTAGAACAGAGCACCGACTTATTATTTACACATACTTCTGGTAATACATTAAAAAACTCAAATGAATAAAAAAGGAATGAAATTCCAATTTCATAAGAGATTCTAAAAACACCACCAACTTTTTCAAACTTGTGAATGAGCAGTGTAGCACAAGCTACTGAATTAAACAATGTAAATGAAAGAATATACTTTAAATTCAAAATAGATTCTAAAAAATATATAAATAGTCTGGTATTTTAGCATGCACTCCTGACTTCTGTCACCTTAGGCATTTAGTGTTAGACATATGGTTAAAACGTGTGTGAGAACACATCCAACATGTAAGCCAAATCAAGCATAAAAATACATAATACAAGGCAAGCTCTAACGACTATTGAACAATTTGGTCAATATTCAATAGACAAAGGTTACTGTGATTTAGTAAAATTTAAGACAAATCCACTAGGGTTCACTTTAAAAGTCATTGAAAAAACAATGGAGGCATCCTAACAACTTTTGCATTGCATAGAGTTTCAAGTTTTAAAGAACTGTCACAGAGCAACTTGGATAATTCAAAGCTGAAGGGACCACTAGAAAACTTCAAATGATCCAACATTTGGAATTACAGAAGTTTCATTCCCTAACTTTAGTTTCAGGTCCACCGAAAGATTGAAAATAATCTCCTGATTGACAGAAATCTTTTCTATTCCATTATTGTTAAATTCTTGTTCTAAACACATGGTTTACATAAACCATAAAGATCCAGTGAAGTTTTAGTAAAAAAAGCTCTCAATTGAACATAACTTGTAACACTGGGAATGAAATTTTTTGGGATCTCTTCCAATTTTTCTTTAAAAAATTTTACACATAAATTTTTAATTATATATATTTAATTTATAATTAAATATCAAAATCTGGTGATTAGTAGATCTGTAGATCGTACTACATTAATTTCTCTTGGGGTATACTACCAGGTTTGAACCTGAAGTCATTTATTGGTCACAGTTGTGTATCTTGTTAGATTTTAAACAAAATAACTTCTCTAATGATTTTTATAGCTCATAACATCAAGTTTTTCTTTCATTTAAATCACTGATTTGCCATTTATATTATAAAAATATAACAATAGCAGATGAAGCAGAAAGAAACTATAAATACAGGATGCCACCACTGTATACAATTATTAGTACACTAAACAATGACTTTTGCAACATTTTCAGTGACTGCAAATGATGTGCTAAAACCAACCATAATAAATAAATAAGCAACAACTTTAAAATCTATGAAAACATAATGAATCCACATGCTTGACATCCAAAGCCCTAAGCAGAATAAGAAGCTGATAAACCTTAATGCATCATAAGGTATGTTTTCCTCATCATTCACACTATGTATCACACACCACATTGTATTACACTGTTCTTATTGTTTCCAACAGCACTCAAGAAACTTGCCATAAGGAAAACAAGTTCTTTTTTCACCTAAGTTTTCGACAATCAGGCAGCAAGCTACTGAACAATGTAGTCTTTATAGCTCCTGAGAGCTTTTAGTTGCTTTTTCAAAGCCTTGACTAAATCAGCAGGTTGCACCAACAGTGAAATGTCCAAACCAACTGCATTTAATCTATCCAGCACCTAAAAAATATAAACATGGTTTAAGAACAAGTTACAGGTATTATTTTACAGGACCAATGTTTACAGTGGGTTTTAATTTTATAAATTGAAACCAGGATTTCTTTTGAAATTACAAATATCATTTGGAAAAGGGAAATAAAAAGTTGATTTCACAAGTCTGACTCACTCAAATTTACTCAAGCTTATAGATATGCCTATCAGCTTATACAATGAAATTTAGAAGGTACAGTGGATTCCCCTTATTAGACACATTGTTTTTTTTTTCCCGAAATCTGCTTAAAAGACACATCCCCAAGAATTAGAACCAAAATATTCTAATAATGCAGAATTTAGCTGCTTAGCTCAAAATGAGATGCACTTGGACAGGAGGTGTTAAGAATAAGCAATAAATTGATAAATTCAAAGAAAAATCTTTTTTCTTTTTTGCTTTTTTACTCAGTTAAATTATGTAGTACAAGAAGAAGGAAAATGCCTAAAACTTGTAAAATATAGGACTTTTCAGATGAGAAAACAGTAAGTTATGATTTATTGCTTGACTTTCAAGAAATGTTTCTATTTCAGTGATTGATAATCTACTACTGTGGCATTTATTATTATTGATATTGTAGTATGGCATTTTATTTTAAAAAGCCTTTTAAAATAGCATGTTACTACCATAAATTTTATGTATAAACCAAAAGGATCCATATTGAGCAATGGAAATTTCATTCATTTATCATTGGAAGGTACACAAGTAACACATTAAAATACTTCACCACTCAAATTCACATAAAGCCAGCAAATAAGCTTAGTAATTTTGTTTAGTATTATACTTAGAACAAGCAAGCAATATGCTTACCTCATTATCTTTAAAAAACAAATTTAATGGACGATGATTGATTTCAGTAAGAATCCAATTACTAAAGGAACTGCAATCAAGACTAGGTGCTTTGCAAGGAAGACCCTGGCGAGCTGCAAGACCAGATGATTTCACCTCTTTTATCTGAAAGGTTTAAAAATATTGAAATACACCAGGTCATATTCTTCATGAAACAATGACAATACTAATCTGCTAATCCCAATTATAAAATGAAAAATAACTTCTTAAAGAGCTAGCTTTAAAAAATGCAGTAATGAATTGTTTTAAAAAAATAATTAAAAATCAGCTTAAATATTTGTTAATACTATTAGCTATATGCTTAAAAAATCATATGGTAGTTATCTAATTAAAGTACAAATATTTTAGATAATCAGTATGTAATGCAAAATTCTGCACAAAATGTGAATTTATACTTTGAAAACAGAACACAACTTGAACAGAAATAATAAATTTTTTAAATAAAAAAAAATCCTAAATTGTAACATGAGAAGGTATCAATGTTTTATCAGTTTAATATGGATATTGTAGCTTATCTTTTACAATATGTGTATCAGTTAAGGTATATTTTGGGAAATCATCAAAAGAATGACAGAATACCCATACACTACCTCTGCTGTACCCCCTTCTCTTACTATGCCTAAATCTTGACCTTCATACTCTCTTTTAATGGCCAAGATTTTTCCATACGGAACTCTCCGAACAATAAATTCAACCTTGAGAAATAAATAATAGGGGAACATCAGAATATAGATGGAATTGATGATAAGGAAAAAGGTTGACTGGATAAAATGGTACATTAAACCTCATTTGATATCTTACAGTTGCAGTTTGCTGCTTGACTGCTTTGAGAGCATCTTGCACACACGTGATTCGATGACCAGCTATACTTAACACTCGGTCTCCAACATGAAATGTGTTATGCAGCAGAGGATGCTCCTTTTGTTTCCAGCCAGCAACCCTAAAACATGGATAAATAGTTAGTCAGGTCAGATTGGATAAGACAATTCAAAATTATACATCAACTCAATGGACCTGAAACATGTGGAACTTTTGTAACTACAATGTGAATGTGCTACCACTTAAATTTGATCTGAATTTAGAGGCAAAGTTATCAGGTATAGGGTTGGTTGGTTGGTGTCGTGTCCATGGGAGTGTTAAATATTAAATATATCCATGTCTATGCAATACACAGCCTGCTATCTCCTTGATGTTATTGGAGTAGAGACTTTCGAAGGGGGAGAATTCCCCAAGCAGAGCCAGAGATCTTATAATGGCAGGACATTCAAAAATATGTTCTGGTGTCAGGGGAACATCGTCACAATTATTGCAGGGACGGTAGGTTCTTGTAACATCTCTTTGAATCTTCATTTCTCGATAATGACCAGTTCTAAGGCGGGTGATAGTCTTAGTGAGGTCTCTCTTAGCGTTAATTTCACAGATCTGTGATTCTTTTTTAATGGGGGCATTCCATGTCAACTCAACACAGTTTTGGGACATTTTAGGACTTCAGGTCTCAGATTTTCTTGATTTTCGGTATGAAGCAAGATATCATAGAGTTATGGAAAAATCTCAAATTTTAGCGGCCTAGCTCAAATACTTTTGAAGTTATAAATTTTTAAAGTTTTGAATTTTCCTCAAAAAACTGCACTTTTTGACATCTTTGATTGCCTGTAAGTTGGCAACCAGTTATAATACAGTCTTGGGAGTGGTATCATTTTAAAGCCCTTGAGTGTGGCTTTAAAATGGTGTGCATCAATATAGAGTCACCATTTAATTTTTTTTTGAAATTTTACAATTAAATTTTAAAATTTGAATTTCTCAAAAAATGGCATTTTTAAAAATCTGAAAAAATTATCAAAAATAGTTTGTATTGCCTATATACTTATGGCAAAAAAATTGTGATGGGATCTCAATGGGATCAGGTGATAATAAGCCCCTGAAAATTACATGTTTTGTGAATACTGTGCAATATCTTGAACAATTCGTACTAATTTTGCTTTATTCAGATTGTAGGATATGGTAACAAATTAGAAATGTTGGTATTTTCTCTTTTTTATGAAAAACTAAGCAAATTTAACAAATTTAAAAAATTTAAATTTTTTAAAAAATTTTAAATTTTGTAGTATTGACATGTGATACATGTCTGCAGGCTATATTTTAGTGCTGTTTATGAATATTAGGCCAACTTCTGGATAAAATTTAGAATAAGTGTGTAAAATTTGAAGTAATTAAAACAAAAATTAAGTCATAAGATAAATATTTCAATTTCCCCACATTTATTCTTAATTTTATTCAAAAGTTGGCTTGATATTCATAAACAGCACTGAAAAATGGCCTATAGACATGTATCACATGTCAATACTACTAAATTTAAAAATTTTAAATTTTTTAAATTTGTTTAAAATTTAAATTTTTTGAAAGATTTGTTGTCTCTTTTATAATTTGATCTCTTTTTAGATAATTTTTAACGAAATATTGTCAAACTATTTTAAAATTAAAATATTTTATGTATTTAAAAATATATAAAATTTCAATCAAATAAAACAAAGTATTTTTACAATATTTGGTAATAAATTATCTAAGAAGTAATTAATTTGTGAATCTGATTCTAACTGAAAGTTTAAGGTCCATTTTTGAAGAAAAAAAAAAGAGTAAAAGGGCTCTGATTATCACCAAATATTGTTAAAATACTTTGTTTCATTTGATTGAAATATTTTATATTTTTAAATACATAAAATATTTTAATTTTAAAATAGTTTGACAATATTTCGTTAAAAATTATCTAAAAAGAGATCAAATTATAAGAGAGACAACAAATCTTTCAAAAAATTTAAATTTTAAACAAATTTAAAAAATTTAAAATTTTTAAATTTAGTAGTATTGACATGTGATACATGTCTATAGGCCATTTTTCAGTGCTGTTTATGAATATCAAGCCAACTTTTGAATAAAATTAAGAATAAATGTGGGGAAATTGAAATATTTATCTTATGACTTAATTTTTGTTTTAATTACTTCAAATTTTACACACTTATTCTAAATTTTATCCAGAAGTTGGCCTAATATTCATAAACAGCACTAAAATATAGCCTGCAGACATGTATCACATGTCAATACTACAAAATTTAAAATTTTTTAAAAAATTTAAATTTTTTAAATTTGTTAAATTTGCTTAGTTTTTCATAAAAAAGAGAAAATACCAACATTTCTAATTTGTTACCATATCCTACAATCTGAATAAAGCAAAATTAGTACGAATTGTTCAAGATATTGCACAGTATTCACAAAACATGTAATTTTCAGAGGCTTATTATCACCTGATCCCATTGAGATCCCATCACAATTTTTTTGCCATAAGTATATAGGCAATACAAACTATTTTTGATAATTTTTTCAGATTTTTAAAAATGCCATTTTTTGAGAAATTCAAATTTTAAAATTTAATTGTAAAATTTCAAAAAAAAATTAAATGGTGACTCTATATTGATGCACACCATTTTAAAGCCACACTCAAGGGCTTTAAAATGATACCACTCCCAAGACTGTATTATAACTGGTTGCCAACTTACAGGCAATCAAAGATGTCAAAAAGTGCAGTTTTTTGAGGAAAATTCAAAACTTTAAAAATTTATAACTTCAAAAGTATTTGAGCTAGTCCACTAAAATTTGAGATTTTTCCATAACTCTATGATATCTTGCTGCATACCGAAAATCAAGAAAATCTGAGACATCAAGTGTGAATGAATGTGTTGAGTTGACATGGAATGCCCCAATGGTCTTTTCTCTTAGACGGTATCTTGCAATCAGGTATAGGGCCCAATCCCAAATTATATCACATGTGCCCTGGATATGATGAACGCCCCCAGAATAAGACAAAGGGGATGGATCACTTTAAATTTTGTAACATCCTCAACTGTTCTTTCATTGTTGTTAGAATGATAGAGGAGACATTTTCCGCACTGATTGCTGTCATTTAACAGAAATCAAGCAGATACTAATTAACTAGAAGTGAAAAAGGTTATATGATAAAAAGTTATAATGTTAAGAGTGGGTTTAATGTAAAAAAGTTTAAGTACATAATATATGAGATGGATGGAAAGTATTTCTCCATTTTTTTTGAAGCATCAATAAATACTACAGGACACCAAATTTTTGCATTCTCAGAATTCCCATCCCTGCAACTTGTGAGATAAGTGAGAGAAGGGTTTAAATACCTCAGATATTGTTTATGTTTGTGAATAATCCCTAACCAGACTAAATATTTAACCAGATTAATATTATTTTATGTCAAAGTTTGAAAAAATAAGAAAAATCAAGCAGGCACATTCCCTGGATATTTGTTAACGATTTAATGGTGATATAAATAATGACTGGGGGAAAAATTAGAGCTAACTTACCACACACAATTGAAACACTCAACAAAAGCAATAGCATTCAAACAGTCCTTTTTCCTCAAGATAAGCCTGACACCACTCTTGTGAAGTATCTCAGATTGAAGTTTTTGAACCTGAGCTTCTCTCAATGAAATGGGCCTTCCATTCTCATCAACTGGAATGGTTCCATTTTTGAAGGCACTACTAGACTAAACAAAGGAAAGGAAATTTTTACTTCTTGAGGCCACAAAACTTATATTAAAATACCACTGAAGAATTAATGAGACTCTCACCTGTGCCCTCATGATATTCAGAGGCCGATCACCCATTAGTGGATGCGAACTTCGATCAGGTGCACTACTACTGGGCTCAACATGTGAATGAGTCCTGAGTAGTGCAACTGGAGAGGCGCTTATAGGTTCAGATGCCTGCTGTGATGAAGATGCAGAAGCATGCAAGGAAGGATCTGATGCGGATGTTAAGTTACCCAAGTTGCTCCCTAAATAACGAGCAATTAATACACATTTATTCTAATAGGTTATCTAAAAGTGAAATGTTAAAAATAATCACAGAAGTCTACTTTTACTTTAGAGCAAAAAAATATGAGTGTTTTATGACCAACTTATTATTAATTTTTCCAGTAAATCATTTTGACAACTTCATGCCACAGTAAATTTTAGTTTTAAAATATGTAGCAATGTCGGTAGCAAACATTATGTGAAATGCATCAAAACCAAACACATTAGATAAGTGCTATGATTTGAACCAAGCAAGCTAATGCAATGCTGTATTAAAACTATTTCCAAGTACATTACTTTTACCAAATACTGAAATTAAAATTTAAAAAATAGATTCATAAATAATTATTCAGAATAATTTTACAAAAGAATGAAAAGTTGGATTAAAATTAAATAATTGTTTATCTATTATACTACAGGAGAGAAAACTAACCACGTGAGTGAAAATTTACCAGAGTAAGTTCATTGTCATTAATTCATTCATGACAATGTCATAAATTCATGATATTGTCATTGTAAGCTCATTGTCAGCCCAGTGTCTGTCAATGAGAATTTTAGATCAATTCATTTAAGAGCAGAGGTGCCCAACCTTTCCTGCCCCCACTTCATATTTAGACGAAGCTTGCGGGCCAGAACAGATACCAAATTTAAAAAGAATTGCTATTTAACATTTTTTTAGTCCTTCAGCAGCTTCAAAAGAAGGGAACAAACACATAAACAGGCCACATGAGTCATGTTGTGGGTTGGGCACCACTGTTTTGCTAGTCTTGACATTCAACAAGATTTCATTTTTAATGCAATGAATTTCAGCTGTCGGGACTAAATTGTAACAACACTGAAACCAAACAAGGCACAGTACCAGAGCGGGTGTCCACAGAAGAATTTGAAGACAGAGAAGTGCGTCGGATGTCCCTTGGAGGCAGGGCGGGAGTTGGCTTGAAGACTATGTGCCTCGGGGGGTTTTCATAGTTGGGGTTTCTCACCCCCATGCCCACTGTGGGGGAAGCTGCACAGAAGAGGGGTTCGTAGAGGGATGATTGTTCCGTCGAGGGTGTGTTCGGAACAGACTGGATCCTCTGTTCCGCTGGAGGCTCGGATGGAGGTGTCGGTTCCACGTCAAAATTGAACACTGTCGTTTGAGTTCGAGAGTTGTCCGTTGTTGTGGAGGAACTTGGCGGATTACGGATGTACACCACGGTGGAGCCAGGGGTTGAGCTTGGTGGTGGGTCAGGGGGAAGTGGCGGTGGGGCAGGAACTGGAGGGAGAGGTGAGTTGGGGTCACGCAGCGAAAGACGGATGAAATCTGTGGAGAAAGTGTTTATTTGTTATCTTGTCCACATACAGCAAAATATAAAAGCAGTGAAGCATTAGTGTGAAGACTGGCCCTCTATATGGGAAAAGTCACTAATTGTAAGCAAAATAAATCAGTCAAACATAAGTACTACTTAAAATTTTGCTATGTTTTGTCACTGAAAAATGGAAAGCAGAGATCTTTGAAACAATTTTTTTTTAGTGTGTGATATCATCTCAATATGGCAAAATATCACAATAACGCATAAAACATTGTGCAATTTTTTCCTACAAATAAGAATTTTAAGTATGAACTACTAGGGTAAACACTACTTCCAAAGTACTGAAGGAAAACAATGAACAAGTGACTGTTGTAAAATAATGTAATTAACAAAGCTTGACTTTTACATCCATACTAAGAACTACTTAATATCCATTTAAAATTCCAAATCATCTTAATATTTTCACAGAGTTTTCAACAAAAATATTTGATTAGTTACACTAGGCACTTGTAGAAAAAAAAATTACATTTAAACTTTTGATAATGCATAAAACTCAAACAATATTCAAAAAATTTATAAGAATCAGAAATCAGAATTTTAATTTTTAAATATCAAGTAAAATGATCTGCTTCTTAAATATTTTAGGAAAATTTAGAAAATTTTCTTTTAACAAGACACACATTGACAAATTGATTTAGCATACCTTCTCTAGCCTGAGATTCCAGAGATGATTGAGTTGGAGGTTTAGACATAATAGGTTCTTTGCTGTACAAATTATCTTTGGGCTAAAAGTTTTAAAAATTACATTACAAATAATAAAGATTTAAAGTATGCAGCCTACTGAAATGAAATTTTTTTTTTAATTAGGCTGTCAAATGTGTTGCTAATGTTTTTAACAATTGCTTATTAACCCATGGACATTTCACTAAGATCATTAATTAACAGGATACTTAACTTTGTAGTTTTATCTACATTTTTGCAAGAGTATAGCAGTAAATATGTAAATTTGATAGTTTACGAGATATTAAAAAAAAACATACAATTCGTAATAAGCATTTTATTAATGTTAGAAAATATACAAACCTCTAATACACCCAGTTCTCTAAGTTTTGTAGATAGTGTATCCATCCACTCTAACATTTGTTCACTAGAAAGAAATTTTAAAGTAGTAAAGATAATTTTAAAATATAGCATTTTTAGAATACTTATACTACTGCTCAAAAATTATTCTGCCATCTTCGTAAGATAACAGGTATGTTCAACCAATAAGGGTTATATTTAAATGCCTGAAATGGATGAAGAATGGGATTTAAAAATGAATTTCTCCACATACGTAGAAGCACTATTTGCTCTATGATATGACCAGGTGATTATTTATTCTACTGTTAGAAATAATGGGCTTGTTACTTTTAAAAAAATTGAAGGGTACAAAAACGAGTGGCGTGTTATAAAAATTTGTATTTAAAATAAAAGGGTGGTTACTTGGTAGAAGCAGCTAATCTGATGACTTGGGATTCCAGTGTGATGACAAACTCATGATCGTTTCCTTGGGCAACAATAGTGGGTGATATGTGCAAACACTTGGCGAGGGACACATTGGACAGAGGCATGTGAGAGTAGGCACTCCGTCGGTTTTCATAGAATTCCAAAAAGGCTTCCTTGTCATCATGAACACAGAACACCACCCAGAACTTCTCAAGCTTTTGAGTCTGCATAAAGAGAGAATCCATAAAGCCTTGCACTAGTTATAAATATTAATAAAATCACAATACCAAGATATGCACAAATTGAAGAAGTATTAAATTTATTTAATTGGATAAAATTCATTTGGTTCTGCTAATTTTAACAAATTAATCTCAAACCATATTTATTTACAGGACAGGGAGTTATTGCATTTGTTTAGTTTTCAATTTTTCCAGATTGTCAGTATCATAAATATTTGGGAAATTAAGTTTTTCATATTATCAACACAACTGGCTCATGAACAGGACTGAAAGTGGGGACCCAAAATATCCAATCAATTTCAACATCAAAAATTGGGGTTCCCATTTCTGCATGTTTGGATTCTAAACCCAAGAGTAGGGATTTTTATAAGCACCTTTTAATATTGAAAGTTAAAAAGTGTTCCGATTCAATCCGCTTACCAAATTGGTGTAGGATTAAAAAATTCTTTAAAGTTCCTTTAACAGGGCCGTAACTAGACTTTTGTTTCGGAGGGGGATCTGGCTCAACACCACTATTTCCAGGGTAACCCTTTACGAGTACTTTTACACAATAAGTTCTGATGTTGTTTTGTCCATTAGTTCTAGAGTACTTATAAGAAAGATTTGAACTTTTCTACACTTAAGTTAAAATTTTGTAACCAATGTGAGCCTCAAGTAAAAATGGGAGGCCTTGGGGTCCTCCTCTAGAAATGATTTGAAAATTTCCCCTCAAAGTGGTGTTTTAGCTCGTTTTGGAACTCTTTGAGTTGGACACAAACAGAACTACTCAGTAAGTTGCAGAATTTTCAAAGAAAACAGTATAAAAATTGATGCTCTAATTTCGTGGGTTGAACCCCTCAACTCCCCCTTGGCACCCTTTAAAGTTGTAAAGAAGGCATCTAACCTTGGGAAACTTGCCAGACCACTTATCCACACAAGGCATCTTCTTCAGCCAGCTATTCTTGTGAATCTCCCTCACAGCAGGAGAGTGCTGGGACCCACTGGCTTCGGCCGCTTCCGAACTTCCATCTGTCCCCCCGTGGCGCTCCCGGTCCACCAGGGACGTGTTGTTATTGGAGTCTTCTGTCACCTGCTCTGCGGGAGACTCTTCCCTCGATGCAGATTCAGACGAGGAAGCAGCCGCTGGGGGTTGTGGCGCATGGCTGCCAGATTCTCTGCTCATTTTGGAGCAGCTGGGACGAAAGAAGATGGAAATTAAAACCACTGTTCATTAATTAGTTTATCAATATACAAATAGTAGTAATTACACTAGGGCGATAATGACCAAGAATAAAACACCTGAAATATCACCCAAAATATCGGAATGAGAATGGAGCAGGCCAGCAAAAGAAATCAAAACTTTAAATAAGCCTAAATACTTAAATTCTGAACATAAATCTAAAAGTTGCGCTAAAGCAGCAAACTAATAAGAAATATGCAGTAAGAATTACAAAGATCAAGAAAAGAAAAAAAAAAGAAAAAAGCAAGACTCCGCTCAGGCCTCTTCATCAGGGGGACAGGACCTGAGCAGAGGGGTGTTTCTGAGTGCGAATAACCGCACCTGTCCCCAACACCCAGCAAAAAGACGAGAAACATGGAAAAATAAATTACCAAGTAAAAAGGCCAAATGTAGATCCCTAAAAGTCATTGTACCAGTCAGTACCTGAAGAAAAATTCAGCAAAAAAATAGCCCTGAGATTAAAAATACCAGTAATTTAAAAACTTCATTAGAAAACAAACAAATAATTCCCTCTTAAAAAATCCAGAAGTTTGGCAGTTCAGTAAATCTAGGCAGATCCCACTCAAAATCTAAATAATCCCTAATTTGAGTTAATACTTTTCAATCAGCCCAGAACATCTTAAAGCCTCACACAAGTAAAACATTTGATTGATTGCACTTGATTGTAACTGTTACTTGCAATTCAATTGTACCTTAAAGAACAGAATCAAGTGAACTAATTCCAATTGAGCCAGCTTGGTTGTGTCAATGCAACTGAGCAGAATCAATCCTTTTTGCTCAACTGTGATCTTACGTGTTTGATTGAATGTGGTACTAGTTGAATAGGGCCCTCAATCCTCAACCGACAAATTATTGAATTACAAATCCTGGAAAGTTCCAAGTTAGTCTTGAGCTACAGAAATACTTCTTGGGAGAAAATTTTAGAGAAGTACAAAAATATATTTGTGGAGCATATTATAAGAAAAGGATTATTAGGGGATCATTAAAATCTAAGAACTACAGCATAAAATTGCTTCATAATTCATTGATAAATAGTCGGTGCAAAACCAATGGAATATATGATCATCCAGGTATCATTAAGAAATTGACATTTAAACAGATTAACATCTGCAGTAAAAAATATCTTTCATGGGTTTTTAGTGATGCTTATTTAGTCATCACTCAAAATAAAAATCCTGGTTGAAAGGGATACATCGGGGGATGATTCCATAGTTGGGCTCGGAAAATAGAACATTGGAAAATAGAAATTTTTTCTTGCAATTTCTAGTAGCCTTTAAAGGGAACTAACTACTGGTTAACTACTGGCAGCATTCATAGGGTGAAATTGTGGTAGTGACAAAATTTTGCTTGAAATTACCTAAACACCATTACATTGCTTAAAAACACAAGCCCTAACTAGGTAACGTCAAGCATCATTATACTTAATCATTCATTGCCTAGGCAATTTGAATGCTTTGGTGCCAACCCATAAACCCTGCACAGCTGGTAAGGTTATATCCTAAACTTAGCAACAAACACCAAATTACATCAGGCACTACTATATTTGATCTTGTATAATGATTTGATCTTTGATCATCTATCACCTTGGAAATAAGTAGCTTTTTGAACTTTTCAGATAATTCCCTTTTACAAGATGTATGTAAAAATGTTTATTAAAGAACCCTTAGAAGAGAAAGCAATGTCATTAAGAACATAAAATTAAACAAATGGTATTGTAATTTAATAAAGTTTTTTTTGAAATAGTGAACATCCTTACAGCATTTGAAATTATGTTTTAATTATGCTCTTAAGTCCTTTTTATATGAATTTTTAGTCTAAATTAAACCTTTTATAGTATTGTTTCTGTTCATGGTAATAGGTCTTGGCACGAAAATTGTACGGTTGTAAAAATAAATGTACTTTTAATTAAATGGTATCAAAATACCATAAAATAGATGGCTGAAAATATTGAGTTATAAAGCTAAGGCAGCAATTGGCTTGGAAAGATGTACAAAATGAAACAATGTCAGAAAACTCTATTCTCTGGATTACGACCAACATTAAATTTAAAAAATCTACAATAATACATAAAACTTTTTAGCACTAAATAAAAAAAAACTCGCATACTCTGCCTATGGCAGATTCAGCCAGACCAGTTTTTCCCCCATCAGGAAAAACAAAAATAAAATAGAAATAAAGTAGCTTACCGCTTTAAAGTACACACACTGACAGTTCTAATCACATATTCTGTTGGAAATAATGTCTTTTCGAAATATTTAATAACAACAAATCATTTGATAAGGAATTCAATGATATCCAAAGCACATAGTAAATAGAGCGAGCGATGTATCTTTGTTGTGTTGATTTCTGTCAGCTGCGTGTTTTCATTTGGAACACAGATTACATGGAGATAACCTTTCCCTATAATGCATTGAGGAGTTGAGTTACCAGAAAAGTTACTTTAGCAACTCTATTTGTAAATTATCGTAATGCGTAAAAGACAACCTAAAATACTTATTTGAGCACCATTTTAATAATTACAGGATTTCAAAGTGTTTATTCTAGAAATATATAAATGCTTTTGGTTTGCAAGAGGTGGATCAGCAATCGAATCCATACTCAATTTGATTTGGAAGGAGCGATTCTGACCGTAAATAGACTTTTTAGGGCATAGGATTTGGATTTGGACCGTAGGATTTGGGGGCCAATGTTGGAAGAGGGGATTAGTCCCCCAATCCCCCAATATGTTTAAAAAACAAAAGTCCGCCGCTCCTCGCTCTGCCTCTCCAATGCTGCTTTTACTTCGGCACCCTGCGAGTCCTTTCCATAAGAAAATTTGTGGGCCCATTTGCTTTGAAAATTGTCCTTTCACTTGAAGTGTGCCTCCTCGCTTCTTTGTCATTCATAAAAACTGTATTAAGTTTTTGCCCCTAAGAGATCGTCTTCAAAACGCGACAACTATTGCCTTGACCCCTGAAAAACCCAATTTCCATTCCATTGCTTTTGGACACATTTGTCCGAACTCTAGCGCCTCCAGGCACCAGGATTGCCTCACGGACCCCCTAATTACGGTTGACGTCACCTCTTTCACCCATCTTTGATTTTCGTAAAAACCTGTCCCACACTACCCCAATCTCCCCTATATCATTCAAATAAGAGAAAAAATTACACTTTAAATGACTGAAAAAAAATTCAGTCTCATTTATATATACTGTATTTTTTTTCATTCTTTTTTAAAACCTTATTCTCTCCTTTTTCTGTAAATATGAAGATATTCTCGATATAAATTTGCTTATATGATCATCACATTAAAATCATTGTTTATCACAACCTTAAATTTTAGTATTTTACATAATATCATGAAAAAAGAATTAAATTTTCCTTCACCAATGCATTTTTAGTATTAATAGTAAAATTTAATTTTTTTACTTCATTAAGTTTCAAAAGTAACCATTTATTAGAAAATATAAAGTTAAAATTCAAAATGAATTAATATATTCTCAATATTTTAAAACGTGTTATGAGAACAAAAAGAATTTAGATAACTGTTTTTTAGTCTGCAAAACAAATTCTTTATCAAAAGCTTCAGTATAATTTCTTTTCCGTTATAATACCATTATAAGCATTTTTTCGTATACATAAATTCTATAGCAAAGAATTTTGAATATAGAAATTTTTTTTTCTAGAAGAATGTTTGAAAAACAACCATGTTATTAAGCACAAAGTTAAAATTCAAAATAAATAAATTCCTTTTCAAATAGCATTAAAAAAAAAGGTTTAAACAAAATGAAGTAACTATTTTTCTTCACTACTAACATGGTTATTTCTCAAACTGGATCATTATCACAGTAGACAGCTCAAATGAAAAAGCTAATAAGTACAATTCCAACATTTTTATTAAACTAAACTATTTACACGATATGTACAAAATTCTACTTGGGAACAATAATTTATCTCACATACCCAAGTATAAGTTCAATGCCAGCATTGGAGACTTCAAGCTCTTACATAAAAAAGTCTGTACACAATTTGTTCCAGTCCAGTCTAGTCCACTTCTTCCACAGTAGGTCCGTTATTAGACGTTTGACTAGAGCCCTGAGATCCCTGGTGCAGCTTCATCATGATGGGCGACAGTTCGGACTGGGCCTCCTTCATCTTGTGCTCGATTTCCTCCTTTTCGGCCAGGGTGTTGTTGTCCAGCCACCGGATGACGGACTCGCAGGTGTCTTTCACTTTGGCCTTGTCGGAGGAGGACAGCTTCTCTGCCGCTTCGGCCGACTGCTTCGCGGAGTAGATGTAGCTCTCGAGGGAGTTTCTGGCGGCGACCCTCTCCTTGACTTGGGCGTCCTCCTTTTCGTACTGCTTGGCCTCGTTCAGCATCCGCTCGATCTCCTCTTTGGACAGGCGGCCCTTGTCGTTGGTGATGGTGATCTTCTGGGATTTGCCGGTGCTCTTGTCCATGGCCGAGACGTTGAGGATCCCGTTCGCGTCCAGGTCGAAAGTGACTTCGATTTGAGGGACTCCCCTGGGGGCCGGCGGAATGCCAGAGAGCTGGAACCTCCCGAGCAGATGGTTGTCTTTGGTCATGGCGCGCTCTCCTTCGTAGACTTGGATGTCGACGCCAGGCTGGTTGTCGGCGTAGGTGGTGAACGTCTGCGAAGTCTTGCACGGGATTCTGGAGTTGCGCTCCACTATCTTGGTCATGACTCCGCCGGCAGTTTCGATGCCGAGAGAGAGGGGTGCCACGTCCACCAGCAAGACGTCTCTGATCTTCTCGTCGGTACTGCCTGTCAGCACGGCAGCCTGAACCGCAGCTCCGTAGGCCACCGCTTCGTCTGGATTGATGGACATGCAGAGTTCTTTTCCGTTGAAAAAGTCCTTCAAGAGCTTTTGGATTTTGGGGATGCGGGTGGAACCTCCAACCAAGACCACGTCGTGGATGGTGCGCTTGTCCATCTTGGCATCGGTGAGGGCTCTTTCGACAGGTTCGAGGGTGGAGCGGAAGAGATCCATGCACAGTTCTTCGAACCTCGCTCTGGTGATCTTGGAATAGAAGTCGATGCCTTCAAACAGGGCATCGATCTCAATGCTTGCTTCGGTGCTGCTGGAAAGGGTTCTCTTGGCTCTCTCGCATGCAGTTCTCAGCCGACGCAGAGCCCTGGGGTTAGATCTGAGGTCCTTCCTGTGTTTTCGTTTGAACTCTTCAATGAAGTGAGTCACCATTCTGTTGTCAAAGTCTTCTCCTCCTAGGTGGGTGTCACCAGCTGTTGATCTCACTTCGAACAGGGATCCTTCGTCAATGGTGAGAATGGAGACATCAAAGGTTCCACCTCCAAGATCAAAGATGAGCACATTTTTCTCTCCTTTCAGATTTTTGTCCAGTCCATAAGCCAAAGCGGCAGCTGTGGGCTCATTGATGATTCGCAATACATTAAGTCCGGCAATCCTCCCGGCATCCTTCGTGGCTTGTCTCTGGGAGTCATTGAAGTAGGCAGGAACTGTAATAACAGCATCAGTCACTTTCTGGCCCAGGTACATCTCGGCTGTTTCTTTCATCTTGGTCAGGACCATCGCGCTGATCTCTTCAGGGTTGAATCGCTTGTTTTCGCCTTTAACTTCAGCGCAGATCTTTGGCTTGCCTCCTTCATTCACGACTCTGAAAGGCCAGTTCTTCAGGTCCTGCTGGATCTTAGAATCGTCGAATTTTCGCCCGATGAGTCTCTTGGCATCAAAGATGGTGTTCTCAGGATTCAGAGCTACCTGGGATTTCGCTGCATCGCCGATCAAACGTTCTGTATCGGTGAATGCGACGTAGCTGGGCGTCGTACGATTTCCCTGGTCGTTAGCGATAATCTCCACATTTCCGTGCTGGAACACTCCAACGCAGGAATACGTTGTTCCCAGGTCAATTCCAATCGCAGGGGCTTTTCCAGAAGGCATATTGAACGTCTTAAATCAGCCAAAAGTCCAGTCAAGAAATGAAGTTATTCCTTTAAAAATGGAATACAAGTCCGTAGAAAATTCCAACACACAGCACAAAAAATATTCAGTCGTACAATGAAGATATTCGCAGTAGAAAATCTCTCTCAAGCAGAGAAAATAGCAGGCAAGATCGCTAGTCGCTAATATATTTCGCTCAGTTCATTAATCTCAGAACGACTAATCATGCCGCTCTCCGCCGGAGCTCTCCTATATATACCCTCGGTCGAAAACGCCAGTCAATTCTAGAACTCCTCCGAAAAACGGTGGTGCTGCCATCTGCCAGGGAACTATCAAGACAGTTCCAGAAAGGAATGGATGCATCCAGAATTTTCTAGTTTTTGAATCGTGCTGCCACCTACTATTGCGATTTGAAAATATTTTAAAAATCTCCTTTCTGAAGTTAGAAAGTGGAGAATAATAAAGAATAAAAAATTAAATTTTATTTTCAAATTCGACTTTTATATTTTTAGAATAAAAATAGTTGTTTTGAGAATATGCCATTGAACTGTAATAAGTAGCTCTTTGTGTTTATTTTATGTTGAAATTCTAACGCTATTAATTTTCCTTTTAGGTTTGTTGGTCTTCTGTAATAATGTATCTAGTAAATTTACTTTAGTAAAAGATAAAACAAATTAAGGTAAAAAGTGGATATTTTTAAAAATATTTCTCCATGAAAAAATGCAGATTTATATTATTTGTATTTAGTCTTTATCATTAATTTATTATACAGTCCACTAAAGATAGTGAAAAAAAAAAATATATAAAAGGTCTACCCCCTCGGATGAAATACAAAAAAAAAAGCGTTTTCAAAAGAAGTTTTTTTTCCTTGAGTAGGGCCAATTCAAATTTTCAATTATTCAAATTTGTATGCTTCCACCAGTACTGTGGTTTGAAAAAATACGCTTTTTTTGTACCAGAAACTAAATAATTCGGGACCGTAAGGGGACATCCATAAATTTTTCCCCCTAATTCTAACTCTACCCCCTCGGATGAAATACAATAAAAAAAAAAGAGTTAAAAGTTTTTGTTCCTTGTGTAGGGCCGTGTTATAAGACTCAAAATTGTTATATTCTTATGAAAGTACCTAATATGGTGTTTGTGTTAATATTTGAAATATGCTCAATCCATATGATTTATTTACAACCAAACAAAATTATTAATATAGTTTATATTAATAAAAGGGGTCTAGGGGTTTCCCCTCTGGAAATTTAACCGTAATCAGGGGCTCTACTTAGATGCCTTTGGAATTATTCCCCTCCGGAATATTTCCAACAACCGAAATCTGGAAATTCCAAAGGCAAGATTCCGGAAGTAAGCGAAAGTCGTACTTAGATACCTCCGGAAACCGGGTTAGGAATCGAAGAGGGGCATTTTGGGTTCGAGACTACTTTATTTCCCACTCCGGAATAGCGGCAACCAATCAGAGCTTTTGTTGTGGTTGTGCGCTCTTGTTTAGTAAACAAGAGATGATAACGTGTCGTTAGATGACAATTCTAGATTGGTTTTATTTAGGTCCACATGCAAAAGACACTTTAAAGGATGGCAGAACAATTAAATAATGTGCGCGACTAACAATAACTCGCCAACGAACCAGCAACTAGAAGCGATCCGAATTTTGATTGCTGTGCGAACAGTGTTAGGGGACTGTGTTATTGAAGTTTTCGTTTAGTTTGTATTTCATACAGACATTTATGTTCATTAGGGAAAATTAAAAATACAAATTAAATTCACTGTTTATGTTTCATTGTCAATCTCATAAACTAAGTTAGATTCTTTTAAGATTAATATATCTAGTTTTCAAATTTCTACAGATTTTCAGTTTTCTTATCTTGTCACACTGGGGGGGGCCTTTTTCATAGATTTCAGGATGCTGAATTAAACATGTCAATCATCTTCCAATATTATGAAAATGTTTCTATATTTTATTTTCTGCTAAAAGGTTTTGTATTTCACAAAAGTAATTGGGAAGTGATGAAGTATTTGTCAAAATTAAGAAACTTTACATTAGTTCTGCACCACTTCTATAATCTAAATTTCTTAAAATTGGAGGATGATAGAAGTTTTTTCTTGCTTTTTTTCTACCCATGATGAATTGATGACATTAAAGAGGAGAAAATTCATAATAATTTCTTTTTCTGTCTACAAACAATAAATTCTCAGTAAAGGGCAAATGCAGTTATTACTTTGATAAAGTTTTTTTACTTCATGGTATTGCATCAGCCTTTTGCTCATTCCCTTCCTGAGAAAGGCGAAAAGTTTCAGTTCAAAATTTCCCTTGAAGGTCATCCTGCTTTCTCCTTGTGTTTGATTGGTTGTCAATTGTATGGTGTGGTTTCGCTTCGTAAAACGATGAGGGAAGTCTAGTGAAAGTGTTTAATAGTTCCTGATTTCCCATGGCTGCGTATGGTCTGGGAATGTTTTCTTATAGTATAACTTTTTATTAAAACTCTCGATCCATAGATTTGCTACTCATTAACTGAACGTAGCAGTCAAACCCTCTGGTAAGGTCCCATTTTTTCATTGAAATGTATTTTTATAAATTTTCAAAACAGCTTTATTAACAAAATATATTTATTTCAAAATATTAACTTTTCTTGAAATGAAAGTTAAACCCAGTGGCGAAGCATGAATTGCAAAGAGGGAAAGCGTTAAAAGTTGATTGTTATCTATCATATATTAAGCTGATTGTAATATTAGTGTTTATAGTTTGGTTTCATTATACAATAGGGTGCCACTTGTTTTTTTGTTTGTTATACTGGATTATAATGCCAACAATAGTGGCACCCTGTTGTATAATAGCACCTAGTTTTATTCTGAATTTTGAAATTCCTCAAAGTTGCATCTGTTTCAGAGATTTTTGAAATTTGTATTTATGTCATGTTTAAGTAGCGCTTTCTCTATTTGCAACTTATGCTTTACCACTAGTCCACCTAATTTCTCATAATTAACTCTCAACCCAAATCACACAAAACTGACAATTTCTAACACAATTATGTGAGGTGAGTGAGAGATTTTGGACCCCTCCCTCCCCCTTGGTGATTTTGCTAGACCCCCCTACCTCCTCAAATTCTCATGGAAGATTCATTCCCATATGATCGAGCCACATTTGTTTCGACTTGTCATATACAGTATACACGTTACAAAAGTTTTGATACAAATCCATGTTGAATTAAATTATCATGACTGACTAGATAAGGATTTGCTGTTTTGACTAATGTGGATATTTTTCTTAAACTTATGCTAAAAATCTTGAAAGAAAAAGTTGACGTGTGATTTTAATAGACCCCCTTTCCTCTTTTTGACCTCATGATTTATGGATGTCCTCTTATGGTAATTTCTCAATGACGAAACCAATAGCTCGCTTTTCAAAATCGAAATTTGCATTTAAATGTTAGCCAACTCAAGCAAAAGTAATGGTTGTCAGTATTCAATGACACTTTGTTTCTATCCTTATTCCTACTGAAGTATAAGATCTAAGCCCACACGTGGCAGTATGCTATGAAAATTCAATTTGATAGAAACTTCCAACTATGATAAATCAACTTAGTGATATTTATTAGTAAAATGCTGCCAATAAGTTAAATAGGGAGAACCCAGCTAATCTTAGAGTACCATTTTCATTAGCTACAAGAAATGAACACATAGTAATATACTACTAAAATAATATATATTTTATTAAAATAACATAACTTTATTCAAAGAAGTTATTTGAGCACTATCAATATTTTTAGAATTTCCATTTGGGCAGCTTTTTTAATCTACATGTTTAATCAAATCACATTCCAAGACATGCCAGAGTCACAACCTAAGTCCTTTCAGTTTTAAAATGATCTTGATATGAAGATCCATGCACATTCTAAAGATGAATTGTTAACTGAATCCTTTGCCGTTGTTGTAATTGGGATTCCCCAGCCATGGGTTACTCGAGTAAGAGATGTTGCCTGTATAAAAAAACAAAGAATGTTACAAAAGTTGTTCACAATAACTTAATACATTTTCCCATGTCCTTTTCATTCTTGATATTTCCCCCTTCTCAGAAAATGGTTAAGATTTTACTCAATTTATAAGTATTCTTCACTCCACATTATTTGCCGTGTCAGGGAGTGAAGTTAAATTTTGACCAAAACTTAAATGCAGTTAAACAATTACTCCAAAATACACATTCAGGCTGTTGTACAAAAGTCTATCTTGAAGAATTAAACGTTAGTTTTACTAGAGCAATCACACCTATCTCATCAAAAGCCACATTATCGAGAAACTTTCAACAGACAAATTTCTCCGTTTCATTGAATGGCCTTATTACACCGACAGACATTTCCCCCAATTTCAGTACACTGAAAATCCATTTCACTGACAAAATTTTTCACTGAATTCCATGACACTAACACGCCTTAATTAATTGACCATTGGCCGAAAAGACAGGTGTAATGATCAATTCGCTGAAATGATCTGGCGGTGTTGTAGAATTCAGTGAAACTTCTTTGCAGTGTACTGGAATATGGAGAAGCATCTTGTTTGGAACACATTCTGTTAGTTCAATGGCCCATTTTGAGAAATAATTTGTTGGGGAAATGTAAAGATTTGTCAGTAAATTGGATTTCGGCGAAATGAAATAGGAATGAATAATAATATATTCTTACTGCCATAATTCTTCTAAATCTCAGACAGGTTATGGTTAGCTAAAGTTATGTAGTTTTTTTTCAAATTATTTGGTTATGCGGCATGTAACTATATTAAAAAATGCTATTCTACTGTATTATAATAAGCGAGGAATCAAAATTAGCATACTTCAAAGATAATTCAGTTAATAATGAAATGGGTAGGTTTTTTGGGTATTAAACAGTCCACTTTTTTCATTAATGTTAAAACTGTCACAAAAAAAAACAGAAAATGATATATAGATGAGTAGAGCATTGAAGATTTTTTAGCAACTGTTTTGATTTTGGCTAATTGTTCAAATCAATTGTTTATCAACATTCTTTTTTGACTAAAAAACATGACTAAACTTGATGATAAAGAATGCAAAATGCAAATAAAACTAACAATGTCATATTATCTAAAGCAGAAAACACATAATAATATTTATTAATTGTAATATCTATCAGCAAAACTAGAAACTCATTAAATATTTTCCTATTCCATGCAAAGTACATAATTATATTAACAGCATTCTACTTATTCACACTCTACATTACAATAAAATGTTATTTTACCTTTCAAAAAAAAATACTTTGTTACTTCTGCAATAGTTTTAATAGGTCTGAGGTCCAATACATTAAGAAAGGCTGTGATAACAACCACATGGAACCTAAAATGGAACACATGCATTTACTAGCAGATAATTTTTTTTAAAACAAAATAGTACATTTCATAAATTAATTACTTCTATTATCACAAATAATAAGTAAGAGTTCAACAGTGTTGTCAAGTAGAAAATCTTCTTTTCAACTTGCTTATGTGTTTTAAAAATTATAAACCAAAGTACTCTTTAAGAGCATAAAATATGATTAAAAGATACCAATTTACTAAATATTTCAATAACTTTTGACTAGCTAGATATTGTTCTCTGGAAGTTGTTCAGTTCTTATATTTCAGCAATTTATGTTATAAACTGTATGTATGTATATATATATATATTACGATAACCAGAGTTGGGGGAATAATTGTGAAGACATCTACCAAATTAAGTAGAACCGTAATATTTGTCTCGAGTTACATTTCAATAAATCATGGTTAAATTGATCGAGACATATTGTGAGTTTTGAGAATTCAAAACTCCTTATAGAATAAGTAATCAGACAATAAGACTTTAAGAAATTCAAAAATAGTTAATTTTAACAAATTAATTAGAAAAAAAAGCTTACCTTGTTTTTCTTTCACCACAGAATGATATGTTGTTCTGATGGCTTTATGCTGTTCTTTTCATTCTTCTATTTTGACTATTTTAAAAATTCTAATTACATTTAGTCATAAATTAAGAATTAATTACACCTTTTGCAGTCTCTTCAATTAAAAAAATACAGGGATTGAATGATTTAATTAGATAAGATGGCCCTATTGAAGTTTGTTTACTTTCGTTTTCTCGTACGGGAAATAATTTCACCAAGCTTTCTCCCGCCGAAATAATTCCCGCATTGCCAACAACTTATTCCTCGAAATTCCGGAAGGGAGATGTTTTCGGTTGCATCTAAGTGCCGCTTTTGAGTTTTTGTATCACGTGACTCCGGAAAGTCACGTGTTTCCGGAATTTTTCCAACGGGGAAATAATTCCGGAGGCATCTAAGTAGAGCCCCAGGCCTGAAGAGATGGGGGGTACAATCCCCGGGACTCAGATATTTTCATATTGGGTACTTGGAGGAATATAATTTTGAGTATTTTGGAAATTAATTTGCTCACCCGGAAGGCCGAAAATGAGTAAATTTCGGTTTTCAAGGGGCGTATTTCCAAAAATTTTCTAGGGAGTACCCCCTGACACCTAAAAGAATTCATTACGAAATGGAAATAACTCACTAAAATTTCATACTCAAGATAAATTATTATTTCAAAGGATTTAACTTCAACATTCAACAACTTCATTTCAGAAAAAGTCCATCCCTGAGTATTTTTCAACTGTGAAAAGTGTCCAAAAATGAGTTTAAAATTTCATTTTAGTCCAGTAACCAGGTGTCAAAAAAGGGTGTTTCAGGAAAAAAATACAGAAGTTTTTTCTCAACGGTTTTATATGTTTTCGAGGGTGCTGAATCCGAATATCAACTTTGTTAACAAAATTTCGCATGGGAACAATGAAAAAAATCGAAAAAATCCTAAAATTTTACCCCTTTTTTTGTTTTATTCCTTCTCTGTTTTTTCCTTTCTTCTTCTTCCTTCTTCTTCTTCACGTAAAGTATAGATTTCTCAGAGAAAAAGTCAATGCAAAAGTTGAAGTACTCTAAACAAGCTAAAAAAAAGTCAATTAATTGACTTTTTTTTAGAAATTAGAACTGGGGACCCGCTTTTCAACTTCGTCCCCGGGGCCCGGCTTGACTCTCAGCGGCCCTGACCCTAATGATAAAATAAACCTAGTTTATGTGTGATTTTCAAATTTAAACTATTATTTACTATTAGGGGACATCCATAAATTACGTGAGGTCTTTTTTTCTCTCCCAAAATCTGGACCCCCACTCCTCCCTGGTGAGATTTTGCTGGACCCCCCCCCACATGAGATTTACCTACAACTTTTTAAAAATGATTTTCTATCATATTCATTTGCATTTTGTGCTTCATAGCACCTAAAACCTTGATATTTTTAATGGTGGGGGGAAAGGACATTATGTTATCATCCGATTCTCATATATATCATAGGAGAGAAAAATTCCTGAAAGTTTCATTGAAATCTGAAAGGGTCAGGTTGAGAATTGAAAATTTTTTGGTTGATTTGACATGGAATGACCCATATGTAAAAGAGATGGAAAAAGCCAACGGTTCACTCAAACTGATACATCACCACACTCTTATCTGTGTGTATTCCTTTTCTCATACTTAAAAAAGAAAATGTATAATTTCTAACGTAAAAAGTTGACGTGAGATTTTTATCGACCCCCCCTCTTGGTGAGATTTTTCCAAACCCCTCCTCCCCCTTTTTGACCTCACAGAATTTATGGATGTCCCCTTACGGTCCCGAATTATTTAGTTTCTGGTACAAAAAAAGCGTATTTTTTCAAACCACAGTACTGGTGGAAGCATACAAATTTGAATAATTGAAAATTTGAACTGGCCCTACTCAAGGAAAAAAAACTTCTTTTGAAAACGCTTTTTTTTTTGTATTTCATCCGAGGGGGTAGACCTTTTATATATTTTTTTTTCACTATCTTTAGTGGACTGTATAATAAATTAATGATAAAGACTAAATACAAATAATATAAATCTGCATTTTAATGCAAGTAAATTTACTAGATACATTATTACAGAAGACCAACAAACCTAAAAGGAAAATTAATAGCGTTAGAATTTCAACATAAAATAAACACAAAGAGCTACTTATTACAGTTCAATGGCATATTCTCAAAACAACTATTTTTATTCTAAAAATATAAAAGTCGAATTTGAAAATAAAATTTAATTTTTTATTCTTTATTATTCTCCACTTTCTAACTTCAGAAAGGAGATTTTTAAAATATTTTCAAATCGCAATAGTAGGTGGCAGCACGATTCAAAAACTAGAAAATTCTGGATGCATCCATTCCTTTCTGGAACTGTCTTGATAGTTCCCTGGCAGATGGCAGCACCACCGTTTTTCGGAGGAGTTCTAGAATTGACTGGCGTTTTCGACCGAGGGTATATATAGGAGAGCTCCGGCGGAGAGCGGCATGATTAGTCGTTCTGAGATTATTGAACTGAGCGAAATATATTAGCGACTAGCGATCTTGCCTGCTAAATTCTCTGCTTGAGAGAGATTTTCTACTGCGAATATCTTCATTGTGCGACTGAATATTTTTTGTGCTGTGTGTTGGAATTTTCTACGGACTTGTATTCCATTTTTAAAGGAATAACTTCATTTCTTGACTGGACTTTTGGCTGATTTAAGACGTTCAATATGCCTTCTGGAAAAGCCCCTGCGATTGGAATTGACCTGGGAACAACGTATTCCTGCGTTGGAGTGTTCCAGCACGGAAATGTGGAGATTATCGCTAACGACCAGGGAAATCGTACGACGCCCAGCTACGTCGCATTCACCGATACAGAACGTTTGATCGGCGATGCAGCGAAATCCCAGGTAGCTCTGAATCCTGAGAACACCATCTTTGATGCCAAGAGACTCATCGGGCGAAAATTCGACGATTCTAAGATCCAGCAGGACCTGAAGAACTGGCCTTTCAGAGTCGTGAATGAAGGAGGCAAGCCAAAGATCTGCGCTGAAGTTAAAGGCGAAAACAAGCGATTCAACCCTGAAGAGATCAGCGCGATGGTCCTGACCAAGATGAAAGAAACAGCCGAGATGTACCTGGGCCAGAAAGTGACTGATGCTGTTATTACAGTTCCTGCCTACTTCAATGACTCCCAGAGACAAGCCACGAAGGATGCCGGGAGGATTGCCGGACTTAATGTATTGCGAATCATCAATGAGCCCACAGCTGCCGCTTTGGCTTATGGACTGGACAAAAATCTGAAAGGAGAGAAAAATGTGCTCATCTTTGATCTTGGAGGTGGAACCTTTGATGTCTCCATTCTCACCATTGACGAAGGATCCCTGTTCGAAGTGAGATCAACAGCTGGTGACACCCACCTAGGAGGAGAAGACTTTGACAACAGAATGGTGACTCACTTCATTGAAGAGTTCAAACGAAAACACAGGAAGGACCTCAGATCTAACCCCAGGGCTCTGCGTCGGCTGAGAACTGCATGCGAGAGAGCCAAGAGAACCCTTTCCAGCAGCACCGAAGCAAGCATTGAGATCGATGCCCTGTTTGAAGGCATCGACTTCTATTCCAAGATCACCAGAGCGAGGTTCGAAGAACTGTGCATGGATCTCTTCCGCTCCACCCTCGAACCTGTCGAAAGAGCCCTCACCGATGCCAAGATGGACAAGCGCACCATCCACGACGTGGTCTTGGTCGGTGGTTCCACCCGCATCCCCAAAATCCAAAAGCTCTTGAAGGACTTTTTCAACGGAAAGGAACTCTGCATGTCCATCAATCCAGACGAAGCGGTGGCCTACGGAGCTGCGGTTCAGGCGGCCGTGCTGACAGGCAGTACCGACGAGAAGATCAGAGACGTCTTGCTGGTGGACGTGGCACCCCTCTCTCTCGGCATCGAAACTGCCGGCGGAGTCATGACCAAGATAGTCGAGCGCAACTCCAGAATCCCGTGCAAGACTTCGCAGACGTTCACCACCTACGCCGACAACCAGCCTGGCGTGGACATCCAAGTCTACGAAGGAGAGCGCGCCATGACCAAAGACAACCATCTGCTCGGGAGGTTCCAGCTCTCTGGAATTCCGCCGGCCCCCAGGGGAGTCCCTCAAATCGAAGTCACTTTCGACATGGACGCGAACGGGATCCTGAACGTCTCGGCCATGGACAAGAGCACCGGCAAATCCCAGAAGATCACCATCACCAACGACAAGGGCCGCCTGTCCAAAGAGGAGATCGAGCGGATGCTGAACGAGGCCAAGCAGTACGAAAAGGAGGACGCCCAAGTCAAGGAGAGGGTGGCCGCCAGAAACTCCCTCGAGAGCTACATCTACTCCGTGAAGCAGTCGGCCGAAGCGGCAGAGAAGCTGTCCTCCTCCGACAAGGCCAAAGTGAAAGACACCTGCGAGTCCGTCATCCAGTGGCTGGACAACAACACCCTGGCCGAGAAGGAGGAAATCGAGCACAAGATGAAGGAAGCCCAGTCCGAACTGTCGCCCATCATGATGAAGCTGCACCAGGGATCTCAGGGCTCGAGTCAAACGTCTAATAACGGACCTACTGTGGAAGAAGTGGACTAGACTGAAACAAATTGTGTATAGACTTTTTTATGTAAGATCTTGAAGTCTCCAATGCTGGCATTGAACTTATACTTGGGTATGTGAGATAAATTATTCATTGTTCCTAAGTAGAATTTTGTACATATCGTGTAAATAGTCTAGTTTAATAAAAATGTTGGAATTGTACTTATTAGCTTTTTCATTTGAGCTGTCTACTGTGATAATGATCCAGTTTGAGAAATAACCATGTTAGTAGTGAAGAAAAAACCTTTTTTTTAATGTTATTTGAAAAGGAATTAATTAATTTTGAATTTTAACTTTGTGCTTAATAACATGGTTGTTCTTCAAACATTCTTCTAGAATTTTTTTTTCAAAATTCTTTGCTATAGAATCAGTGGCGGATCCAGAGACTTGGTTTGGGGGGGGTGATTTTACCTATATGCGCATTCGACATTACAATCAATTTTCACTCTTACATTCAATTCGTAAGAGGAAGACACATAAAATATATTTGGTGGAAAGTTCCACTTTCTACTGATTTAATTGTAAACCATTAAATGTATGATTAAAATAATTCATTTTCCCTTTTTTAAAATGGAACTTCTACTTAAATGCATAAAGTATACACTATTATATAACAAGACAGACCAAAATAAAGAAAAATTAGGGAAACAGAAAAGTCACTAAAAGTAAAATTACCGCAAAGCCACGAATGCCTTTTTGCTGTTTATAATTATTCCTTTTAGCTTTTTAACAATTTAGAAATTTAGTAAACCGGATTAAATTAGAACCTTGAAATGATAAGTAATAATGACATTGAAAGCTGCCCTGTTAAGTTCTCAAAATAATAATAAAAACTTAATAAATGTACATAAAAAATATGAAATCTATTACTAAATGATAAAAACAATTTTCTTTTGTATATGTATTCCGAATTTAGCAACCAAGAAGAAAATTTAAAATAGCAATTTCTCTTAATAATTGATACAGTGATATACTTGAGTTTAAAAAATTATGAAACATCGAAACATAGTTTAAAAAAAGAAAAGTTGCAGAAAATGGCAAAACTACCTCAGCTTTATCTTCAAAAAAATCTTTTCTTGGCTTTTTCTTAAAAAACGAAAGCTGAGTTCCACTGTTCGTTTCTGAGCACGACCATGTTCACTATTTCCGGAATCCATTTTTTGTGATAGTAAAACACCAAATTTTAATAAAACAGCAAATCAGTGTAAAAAAACGAGGCAAGTCAAACGTTGGAAAGAAAATCAACTAAATTTTTTACTAGTACAGCTTGGGATATGTACGACATGCTCCGCCCACAAGTTTTGACTATCCCACTGCCAACAAATAGCTGTTATCCCCTCCCAATATGGGATTGCCAATCGCTCTGAAAAAGCTTTGATTGGCCCTTAAATAGATGTTGAAAAACAGTGAGATTAGAAAATATACAAACAAGCCGCCCGCTCTGGTTTTTGTGTGCAATTATACCAGTAATCAGCCTCGATATGAGGTCAAATTCACCCCGATACAGATTTCTTTAACACCGGCTGAAATTTCCGGTGACCAAAGAGTACCGATCCCTACGGGAGGAAAAAGTAGTCATTAGCGCGGACCCTCTGTCAACCCTTTTATCAGGGCTCGGGAAGGGAGCCCTCTGAAAAGTGATCGATGCATTGAAGTTATCATTTAACGAGTTGCTACTATTGCCGAAAAGGGGCACTGCGTGAAACCGGAAAAAATACTCGCTCAGATGGTGACAGCGGTTTCTCAGTAGAGATTATTCACAAGTCAAGTTTATCGCTATGTTATCGGGGATGTGATTTTCGGCCGGAAATTCGGCGAGGTCACTTTGTTGGGGGGGGTGATCACCCCAATCACCCCCCCCGTGGATCCGCCACTGTATAGAATTTGTTTATGAAAAAAATTCTTTATAATGATATTATACTAAAGATTTTTATACTTAAGGATTAGCAGGGCACAAGTGTTTTGATAATTGTTAAAAATAAGCAAGCATAAAAATAATATATAAAAATGAAATTAACTCAACAGTGTTGATGTTAATGTGTAATTTGAAAAATGTTGACCATATACTCTGATTGCCAATATTTGTACCTTGCTATTCTTAAAGTACCAAGAACCCAATAGGGCATATAAAGCTAAGGTTTAATGATGCACACATTAGATTAAAGTGTTATTTTCAGTGCATTAAAATTATGCATGTTCTGTGTTAAGAAAAGAAATTTGGATTATGTATGTAATAATGTAGGGGGAATTTTTTTAGTCAGGGTGTTTTAAAGAAAAAGTAAAAAGGTTTTTTTAACTCTACACTTTACATGTCTGTTTTTTTCTTTTAAAATAAATGTAGTTTTCCGTTTTCCCATATCCTCCAATTCAGGGATTCCTATTGTAGCTTTTTTGGTAAAAAATGCAAAAGAAACCCTTTAAAATACTAAAATATTTAAGACCATTTTTTCAAAATGGGAATGAAAAATCAAAACATTATAATTACAAGAAGTTGTAATAATATAAGGAAATATTTAGCATTAAGATTGTTCTTTCATCAATTAAATGTTTCCTAAATGTTAGTATTTTTCTAAAGCTTTTTCTCCAGTTTAGCTTTTTTGTTAACACTAGAAGCTCCGGGTAGCTCGGGTAGCTACAACCCTCAAAGACGGTCATATTGACGTTACGCTTTTCTATGCATAAAAATGTTCTTTTTGACTTTGCTATTGCTTTTGATACATTGAGAAGACATTAATAACAACAATTATGTGATTTATAATTTTTTTTTTTTTTTTATATTTTGAAATCGGTTGTTAAAGAAAGAAAACTGATTATTCATTTACATTATTCTCACAATCAATGCGTTATTTCCTCTGAAGCATTTTTAGCGCATTTTCCACCCACACATATCTTTTACAATTACTGCACATATCAGATGTTTTATTCTGACCGCACTTTGTGACTTTTGGCATGGGCGACGTTTTTTTGACATTATTAATCTACTAGCATCAAGCTCGCGCAAAAGGGGTCGTTTAGAAAATATATTACATACCTGTAGGATTCTGAACATTGTTTATCATATTAGTTGCTTGAGGACTATCATCTTCACTCTCACTGCTTTCACTTACAGGGTTTGTTTTTATTTTGGGGAGGATCTATTACTCCATTCTCTATCGATGCATCTGACATGCTACCCTCCGATTCATTTTCAGAAATTTTGTTTATTCTGCGAAAATTTCCTCTTGTGTAAGATATCTCCTTCTACGAGACATTTCGAATAATTCTGTAAGCCAAATGAACTCGAAATTTAATCTGAGCGCGTTTCAATGAATCGACTATCATATATTATCATCAAAAGAAGTATCTTGACTGAATTATTGCGTAAATGTATCTTTCCCACGTAAAAAAACAGATAAATCATAGTAGTTTGGATTGAAATGAATTTTATTTCTTCTCTGGAAGAAGGAAATAATAAATCTTTCCTGGTAATAATGGTAAAAAGAGCCTGGGAAACATCAAGCTTTTAGTCAGGAGGTTTCTTGAAATACGAAGATATATTGATCGTTTACATCTGCCAAACCATGAAAAATAATATGAATTTGTTCAAGGACTCGTGATATAAATCTAAGAAAGCATAGAAACCATAATTTAAGCGATCACTGAAGAAAGAAACGCGCAAAACGCCTGAACGTCAAAATGACGTTATTGAGAGTTCTAGGTAGTTCTCTTAATATCTCTGGAACGCGTCATGCGAACTGAACCAAATTTGAACGACATGAATAACAGCATAAGTTAGGAAAAGTCATAAAAGCACAAGTGCGTGTCTCAAATTCTTTTGAAAATATTTAGATTTAAAAACGCAAAACCGTCAAAATGACCGCTCCAGAGCTTCTAGTGTTAAAAGATATTTTTCCCCTAATTTAAACCATCCCCCAATTCCATTATCCCTTATGAAACTTTTTCTGTCTGGGCCACTCATTTTAAGGATTAAACTTATATACTCTTTGACTTTTCTAGCATAATCTGCCAATTACTTTATTAATGTTCTAATCATTCAATGTCCTTTAAAGTCATAAATCTTATTACATTATTCATTCATTCATTCTTAGTAAATCTAACTACATTCTAAGTATTTAAGTTTTCATGCTCTCTTTATCTTTGTTATTTAAAAAAAAAAAAACATGATTACCTTCTAAGCAAGGTTCAATAGATAGTTGCCAAATCGTAGGAAATAAATGATAATGCTTGATGTTGGGGTTTGTTTATTTTTGGCAACCCTCTGGGGGTTTTGGAGGAATTTCACCAACTTGGCATATTTTCATCCAGTGAACCTCACTTTTTAAAATAGAAGTTCCCCACATAAGAAAATACTAAAAAACTTACAGTATCACAGGATAGCTTTATTCATTCTGTACAGTTGATGAAAAAATAGTTCACAGGAACATTGATTTTTGGAGAAGTTGTATTGACTGGAGTAATATATGTACACATTTCCATTTAATTTCCTAATTAATTCCTAATCTTCCTCTTCCGAAGAGCTAGAGTCTGAAAGAAGCTCAGTGTTTATTTGTGCTTTTATACTGGGTTCTATCACATTCAGGCAAACATCATATTGCTGATCTAAGCCCAAATAACAGTCACTAATGAGGAACAGTCTATAACAAACTTTGCCTTCCGTTTCTGGAGTATAGAACATGAGCTGTGAAAAAAGAGGAAATATTTTAGTTCCATATCAAATCAAAATAAAGTATAAAAACCAAACAAAATGCATTATTTAACATCTGCTTGGTAGTGTTACATTAATCCCTAACTACATGTGCTGGTGAATTTTATTTACCATTTGAACTTCTAAGGCTTCTGCTCAGCCCTTAACTTTTCATTCCATCTAACTTACAAGTGGCTCATGCTGAATGATACATAATGGTTTTTGTTCATATTTATTTGAAATAAAGAGCATGAAGGAAGTTTTTGCACTGTCAGGTCTCTCATGACTTGAATGCGCCATGCGAAAATTCGGTTATGTTATCTGTGGTATGTAGAAACATAAATGACAACAATAAAGTGTTGTGAATGCAACATATTGTTTGGGAAAAATTTTATACAATTTTTCTCCCAAAACCACCAAGAAACCAAAATTGAACAAGTACTTGAATAACTTGTAAAGTAAGTATTAAAGTAATTAAATCCCAATTCTAATATTACTTTCTTAATTATAACCCATAATTATTGAATTCAACTTAAAAGTAATCATATAAAACACAGATCTTTTCACCAAGAGGCTTAGAATCATAAGGTGAACAAAGTTCACTGTGTGGGAAATATGGCTGTTAGAGTTTGCGCAAATAGTTATGGGATATAAAAAAAGGCTAAGGTTAATTTAGAGGGGAAAAAGAGGAATTCCTATTACCTGGTGTGTGGCCCTTCTTGATACAAAAGGCACCCTTTTCATGGCAATGAGCTCCCTTGTGTCTGGATTCCCCAGCACCAGGAACCATCCCTCTGATTTCTGTTTCGGGAATTTGGGAGCGATGGCCTTGTTTTCCTCTCTGAACTTGCTGTCCCTGCGCAGATTCACCACCAGCACATACTCTTGGTCTGCATGGACTTGGACCCACTGGCCTTCAGGACGAACTCCCTCTGAAAAGGTAGCATTTTAGAATATTTACAAAGATGTTCAGCTAAATACATATAAAAGAACTTTTTTATTCCATTTAAGAGAGAAAAATCATGGTTTGATTAACTTTTTGGCAGTAATTATGTTAGACACTGAGATCATTATTTATTTAGACTGCACATCACAGTATCTAGAAAAACTGTTGCATAGGAGTCTCAGTAACTGATTAGGTATCATTGATAGTATGGCATGACCTAATGTTAAGCCTATTGGGAAAGTCCCTTTTATGTACTACAAAAAGTGTTCCCAGCTGAAATATTTCTTTAAGGTTCCTAAATATATTAGAGAAACTTAACATTGGGTCATGCCATACTTACAATGGTGCATGGTTGGTTCAAAGAAAATGCAGTGGTGTCCACTCTAAATCAGTATAAGGTCTCTATGGAACCTAATGACTTTAATTTGGTTGAAGAATTTCTCTCACAATTTGGAACAAACCATTTTACCATATTATTAAGTCAAATAAAAACAAACTTTTATTATAACTGATTAAACCTTTAAAACTGAAATTGAAGTACTGTTGATTGCGATTATCTCTACTGGGAGAACTCACCTATTCTATTAGTCTTGAGAGGCCTTGTCTCTTCCCTGTCTGAATCATTCCACCAACCTTTGATACTGGATTTTACACTTATAACTGGAAGTTTCAGTAAGATATCATATATCTGAAAGGAAAGCTCACAAATTACCAATAAATTCATGGTGCATCTTTTATTCTTTAATAGCAGAACTTGTCGAAGGTTTAAAAAAAAAAGATGATTGGTGAAACAAGTTAAAACGGGCTTTGTAAAATAATAAAAAAAACATTAGTACAAAAACATAATAAAAAAGATAAATAAAGTTAATGAAAGAAAGCTAAAACATAAATAACGCGAGTCAAGTATAATCTATATAAATGGGTTGATTGATGTCTTTCTAAAAGAGTAATTCCAGCTTAGGGTGAGACTTGAGTCAAAAGTAAGGTTTGATTGGCAAATATTAAACCGGGAGTTGTTTTTTGTGATGAGAGACAAATACAGTAGATGGGTAAATTCAGAATAAAAATAAGTGTTAAAAAGAAACATGCAGACAGTTAAAAGTTAAAAATATATTTGTACTTCATTGATTTGTGTAGCATCCAGATCCCTCTTGAGAGCAGAAGAGAAGAGTTCGTGTCTCTTGGTGACTTTAGCAATGAGTTCTGGTAGGTTGTCAATGATGTGGGGATTGCTTTCTCTACCTCCATCTTCACTAAAACTAAAGCCACATAAAACTTTAATTGTAGGTTAATGAACAGATAAATGTAACATTCAATCAAGTCAATTTTCCAGAAGATCTCAAAAGCTTTTAAGTAATTTCCATTAGTCTGAATATTAATAAAATTATAAGACTTACTGTAGTATGCTAAGTTTATTTGTGGATGTATAAGAAACAATATTTACAGCTATTTTGAAAATTTATAATAAAGATTTAAAAGAGCTCTAAAAATCTAGGACTTTGAATTTACAATGTTTTTCCAACTTTTCTATGATAATGTCCAAATATTTGCCCTAATGAATCCATTTTTGAACTTAAAATAAAAGTTCAAAGTGAATTTTGAGGTGCTTAAACTATTTTATGCCACTTTCTTTTTTTTTAATGATGTATTCCTCAAAGTTAGGAGTCTGAAAATTTGCTCTCATTCAAAAACTGGCTGATATCTAACATTTTAAAATTAAGTTCTAAAACTGGTTGTAATCTACAAAATTCCCAATTATCAGACACAAATTTAAAAGTTACTATTTATTGCTGCCTGTTTCTTATGTTTAAACTCTTCTTAATGCAATGCAATATGAATTTATAGAGTGAAAGGTGTATAAAGACCACAAGTATAACAGAAGTATCCTACTAACCAAAAGGCATTCAAGTTAACCATATCCATATGAGGTAGAGTGAGCAGGGTGTTGTCGAAGTACCATCTTCCTTGAAGAATCATTTGCATTAGGAGCATTGACTGGAGTGTTGGAATCAGCCAACCCTTATCAGCACATACATCAATCATAGCCTATATGTACAAAAGGAGATTAGTTTCAAAACTATTTTTTATACAATGTGTTATATTATCAATGTAAAAATTTTAGCACTATAATTTGGTCCATGAAAATTTAGGGGGAAAAATTAAATATCATATAAAGGCTGAGAATTTTTAAAAATACTTCCAATATTAAAGTGGGGGTTGGGTTATATGTAAATCAACTCAGCCAACATAAAAAATAGCAGGTATTTTTGGGATAATGAGCACTAAATAAAGCAATCAATCAATAAGTTAAGGAACCTTATTTGCCAGAGAATGACGGAAAATCATTAAATAGAAACGGGTTTAAGAACTTCAAAATTTAGTAAATATTAGCATAAATGAAGTTTAAATACACCCCTTGCAGTAAAATGCTTTTAACTAAATACTGTTACCATTGCAGCATTCTTTGAATAATTGAAGTATAATGTATCGGATAATTTTATAAAAGCTTATATATAGGTTTTGAATTTAAAGAAAATATTTGGAAGAAAACCCCCTCTTGGCTTAAATTTGGAAATATATGGTCAATGAATGAATAAAAAAGTGATGTAACGAAGTTTTAGCTCCAAATCTCACACTTTTTCAATAAAAGTGTAATGAAATGACAACTCAAAAGGGTCTTAATCTTAAAGTAACCTGTGACTCACCTGAATGATACGAATGGCCTGATCGAGCACTGATTTAAGGTCAGTGTTGTAATCAGTGCAGGGAAGGGTGAGCCGGCTGAAGTGTGATTGAAACAACAGGTTGGCTTTTGTATGGGGACTGTCAAAAGTGAGGGGATCTACTTCCAGCGGACATTGTTGAGCAAATTCCCTAAAAATAGTAACAGAGAATTGAAGGAAGCTAAAAATATTATTCAAATACTGGCATGCTTTAAAAAACAATTTAATGCATATAAGTTTAAAATTAGTTATATGCCAAATGTTTTTGAAAGTTAAGACTTTATTCAGCCCCCAACACATGAAAGCAATCCATATCTCTAATCCCACAAACATCCAGAGACACACAAAAATCTATATTTTCTCTATAAAAATTAATCTAAAAAAGAACTTGATAAGTTAATAAGTTTGGTAGAACAACAACTTTTTACACAAATTTTTAATAGACTTGTAAAGAAAAAGAAATAATCATAAATTTCAAAAAGTAACTACATTTTAACACATTACTTTGAGCTTAAGCTGCTTACAGAGGCAATCTTATGTTTTATAGACCAAAACATCTTCAAAGATACACTCCTAATGCACAATACAACCATAGGTGAAAGTAATGAAATTTTCCATAGTAAAACAGGATTAAAACTTTTCAAATATTTTTTTTTACTACTGTTCTAGCTAGAAGTAAACTGATAGGATTAATTTCTGTCCCCAAACTGAAAATGAATACAGCAAACAAAAATCCTTATTTGAGTTACATAAGAATCTAAAGATATTTTTATCATAAAAAGTAAAGCAATAAGGGATCTCAACTCTAAATGACATACTTGTTTGTGGCATCCTCATTATGTCGTACAGGTAGTTCCTCATATTCATGCGTATCGCACAGGATCTGTAGCATGTCTTCTAAAGAAGCTTCTTTGCTCATTTTCTGAGTGAACACAAGAATAGTTTTGTGGCTGAGATAATAATAGGAAGCTATCTTCCCTAGTACAGTCGGAGAAACAGTTCGCTCATCCTGAAAGAAAAATAATATTATCAGCCTTTTAATTCCATAGACTCAAATTACTCAACTTGTAAGAAATGCAAAATATTTAAAACTATGTTCAATAAACAATTTACAACACTATCTCAAATCAATATTAATTTCACACTTCAATGATTTTAGTAAACACTAAGCAAAGATTTGCCAAGTTTTATACATATAAGCACATTTTAATAAAAATTAACAGAAACAAAGTAAATAAGATAGTGCAATACATTTAAGATAAATGTTATTTCTAGCCTAATTTTTAATTTAAGAGATCTGTCTATTAAACAAAACCATTTTTAAAAGTGGCAAAAAAGCATTTTTAGAAGTAAAATTTCAAATCATAAATTAGATTTGTAAATAATTCATAGTTTTGAAAAATTGGACTGTAGTTCAACAAATGCAAGGATCAGTTATACTTAAAAAACTAAACTTTTCAGACAATTCGTTAACATTAATAGTATATTTTAAAAAAATTGACAAATGCATGAAAAGAATACTGACATCATCAACTGTTAAACACCCAGCATCAGATAGCAGCTTGAGACACTGGTTAATGAGACCTGATAGAAATGCATTTATGGACTCTGTAAGTGACTCAACACTTTCAAGGCCATAATACCTAAAAGATAATGTCTAAATGTCAAGAAAGCAGTTTAGGACAGCTATTCAGACTTGCATAGCACAAGGCTGTAAGCTTATGTTTTGACTAATAATAACAATCTTAAGTAAAACAGATTATATATACCGTATTAGACTATATTACACTTAAAATTATGCTAAGTAATAATTTTTAGAAAGTTGAAATAAATTTGATTCAACCATAACAATTTTATAAACATATATTTAAATTTATTAATCCAAAAATAAAAAAAGGAAAACATAGAAATAAAAATACATGGAATTAAACAGACATTCTGTAATATGAATTACTTTTGAAAGATAATCTACCAAAGATAATCTACCCCTGTTTTAAATAATGGAATTAGTTTCGTTGATTTTGGTATTAAATAAAATCTTAAGAACCTTAGGTGTTTTTGTAAAAGTTATCTGACTGTAATAATCCCATCCAACTGATAGTTGAAAATATTTGCTAAGAATTCAAACCACTCAAGTTTAAAAGTTAGGAATATAAGTTAATAATTGAATAGCCACTAAAGAGTTAAGTTTGAACAAGGTCAACACATCCAAATATGATAATTACCCAGGGTTTTGTATTAGCCGCCTGAAAAAGTAGGTCCATGTAATATAATCCACACACTGCTGTTTGGAGCATATCGTACCAGCCACCACTTCTGCGTTCAAGTGCTCTGGTAAAACTCCAATCAAACTAAAAGGCAAGAAAATTGAATAGTTATTCACAATTAGAAAGCAACTAATTACTACCTTATAAACCTTTAATAAACTCTTACAAATAAAACTAACACAAAATAAAAGATAATTGAACAACCATAATATTGACAAAACTGCTTAAATTCTCTTAAATGGTTCTAAACTAACAGATTCAAACATTTAAATAGCAGTTAAGCAACAAAAAATGGATTTAAAATAGATTTTTAGATATTATCCTCATTTAAATGGAAAATTCAGAACACTAAAAGAACTGCAATCAAATGTTTAGATCAGACATGGGCAAACTTTTTAAGGGGAGGGCCAAATATAATCAAAAAAATTATCTAGGCGGGCCAGAAACAAAAAATTTAACAAATCAAATTTTTATGAGTGATAATTTTTAAAGTTGATTTTTACATCACACACAACTTATATTATGTGCTACAATGGTAAAAAACTTAGGAAAAAAAGTTACAAAAGTTGATTATTCTTTAGAAGAGTATGAAGTCGCATGTGACAGATGAAACTGTGATACTGATCTTCTAAAAGTTTTTCATAATCTGGTAGAAACTGGGATGAGCCGATTCGCAGTAGAGAAGCTAAATGGTGGTCATGAAATACATTTTGTTCTATAGGGGTTATTCAAAACCATGCCGTGGGCCGGATTGACTAGTCCGAAGGGCCGCACTTGGCCCGTACTTTGCCCATGACTGGTTTAGATGCTTTACCTAGATTCCACTGGGAAAGGATCGTGAAGGAATTTTTTGTAGAAGTTTTTCTTGACGTCCTGCACCAAGACAACAGCAACTCCAGTTGTGTCAAACTGAGGACGGCCAGCTCTACCAGCCATCTGCATCACATCTACACAAACAAAGAACTCCATTAACACCACAGATTCAAAGTCATTTTTGTAAGGTATTTAAAAAGTTTTCAGCTAAAAATGTTGTGGATTTTTCTTTTTAACTTTTTCAATCCTTACCAAGACTCATAATAAAAATTATGGAAGACCCAATAGTTATGATGAAAAGAAAAGGAAAAATTTAAAATAATAATATTTTTATTTCTGGCTTTAAAGGGTAAGTTATTACAACTAAATTCAGATTTTTATGAAATAAATCAACAGGTTTAAATAAACAAAGCAGGTATATAAAGGTTTCTAAAGATAAGGTATCTACCTGTGACGGGAAAATCTACATATCGTTGTACTTTTCCATCAAAGTATTCTGTTCCTTTAATAACCACCAAGTGAGCTGGCATGTTAATTCCCCAAGCTAAAGTGGCAGTGGCTATCAGAACCTAAAAACAAAAGACACATGAGCACAAAGGCAAAGGCTCATGATTATGTAAAACATAGTATGTAACAATAAATGACAGACTAACCTGAATCTTCCTGTTAAGGAAGAGTTCCTCAACTAGTCTCCTGTCCTTTTCATGTAAGCCAGCATGGTGAAGACCAATACCAAATGCAATCATCAACTTCAGGTTTTGGTCTCTGATCATTGACAAAACTGCATTCACCTGCAAATGAAAAACAAAAGATGTTAAAATATTGTTTTCATTTTAATAGACACAAGCAACGACAACTAAATGAATCAGGTAGTGTATAGATTGTTATTTAAAAAGTCAGTCAAGGAAAATGATTTTTCTTTCTTACATTTCAGGTTAGATATAAGATATGATCATAAATAAATGAAAACAAAAATTAAATTATAAACAATAATTTTATTTGCCTTATGTAGCATGCTAATAAACTTATAATAGACATTGGTAATAGGGATAGTGAATGAAATATTCAATCAAGAGTAAAAAAATTAACTGTGGTGGTGACAAGTAGTGTAAAAATGAGAGTTCTACGACACTGAGGCTCTGAGGCTCAACCCTTTACCTAATTAGTTAACCCTTTATGTACCTAATTACCTAATTAAATTAACCCTTTACCTAATTAGTTAACCCTTTATGTACCTAATTACCTAATTAAATTAACCCTTTACCTAATTAGTTAACCCTTTACCCAATTAATTAAACTTGAGTGATTTATGACTCAATTAGATAATTTTAACCCTTTATCGACCTAATTAATTAACCCTTTACCCAATTAATTAAATTTGAGTGATTTATGACTAATTTCGGGACTTGTATACTTTTTCATACTATTTTTTAACCCTTTGATTACTTATTCCGTAGTGGTGCAGCAATAATTCTTAACCCTTTGGTTACTAATTTCGGGAGTTGCACTTTTTCCAACTATTTTTAACCCTTTGATTACTTACTTACATTAATGACTAATTTCGGGACTTGTATACTTTTTCATACTATTTTTTAACCCTTTGATTACTTATTCCGTAGTGGTGCAGCAATAATTCTTAACCCTTTGATGACTAATTTCGGGACTTGTACTTTTTCACACTATTTTTTAACCCTTTGATTACTTATTTCCATAGTGATTCAGCAATAATTCTTAACCCTTTGGTTACTAATTTCGGGAGTTATACATTTTCAGACTATTTTTTAACCCTTTGATTACTTATTTCCATTAATGACTAGTTTAGGGATTTGCCCTTTTTCAAGCTATTTTTTATAACATTGAAAACTTGAATTTTGAGGACCTATAATACTATTTTCAAAAGTCAAAGATATTATAGAAGAGGGATAGAAATAAGGTAGATGTAAAATCACTAGATGGTAAGATAGTCGCATACCCTGCGAGTTCAGAAGAAGGACAACCGTGGAGGGTTTTATTTTTCTATTGTTATTTTCTTTTACATATTTTGGTACTCAAGTAATAATTTTTTCCCATTTCTTAACAGGATATTAAAAATGTTTTTAAAATTATTTCTCAAAGCATTTGAACAAAATTTTGAAACACATCATTGAGGATCTTAAAATTTCTTAGATCTTAGAAATATCATATCATTGAACAAGTTTATAAATACGTTAATGTCAGAAAGAAATAAACACTTCTTATAAAAAGAAGTAAAATAATTTTTTTCTTCTATTACTTTCTTCACATTTCATAAAGTTATATTGGAAAACTATTTTTTTTAATTTCTTAAACAAAACATTTTTTTTACTATTACCTAAAACATTTCTACAAAATTTGTAAATCTGAAAACTAATATGATTAAAAAAACATTTTTATTTATCATTCATTTAAAAAAGAAATATAAAAAAAGAAATATTAATGAAACATTATCGGAATATTCTTTGCTATAATCTCAGAGTACATATTAAATACTTTACAAAGATCCTCACACGAGCCTGTAAAAAAAGATTAATTTAATAATGGGTCTCTCTTTAATCACATTTTAGGAAATATATAACTTTCTAGTTAAATCATTCTTTCTCCAAAAAGCTTTAAAAAGTTTCAATCATGATTTTAGTTTTTAATACTGTTTTAAAATATCGTATGTTCCCTAGCTTTTTTCTCAGTTCAAAAGAACTGATTATTTCAAAAATTATGCTAAATAGACTATTATGTTTGAAATGTTTACATTACATTATATAAGATCACTTTTTAAAACATAGTAGGTGTAAAAATAAATAAATTAATAAATAAGTTTTTACTAACATGTAGAGGATAATATTAGCTTTCTTTCCTACATACTTCATGAGATGGCAAAGTGAGAACTATTCTAAGAATAGTAAAAGGTCAAGATAAAAACTTAAAATGAAAATATCTGATAAATAAGTGACTAAAGGAATCTATAAGAATTTTCCCTCATGAAATCATTCATTAAAATAGTTACTTCATAAGGTATATGGTCAATTCCATAATCATCACCAAATAGCTTTTAGAAAAATAATAATGTTAGCTATAAAAATAAAACTTTGATAAAACGAAATACAGATGAAAAAATAAAAATTAACAAGAAGTAAAAATTTAGACACAATATGAAACTAAAAACTTTTTTTGAAATGAAGGGAAAACAAACATATTACAAGAAATAAACACCTAGACTAAAAATGTTGTTAAAAAAAGGAGAAAACTTTAAAAGTATTTCAAGAACTATAAACTTAGAAACTATAAAACTAAAACCTTCGTTAAAAATACAGATGAAAACGTGATATACAAGTCACTAAACACTTAGACACTATAAAGAAACTGAAAACTTTGATAGAGATAAAGACATAAACATAGAAAAAACAATAACAAAAAACTTTGCCAGAAATAGAGACAAATACAGAAAAATAACTTAAGAACTTTTATACAAGAAATAAAAACTTACATTAAAAACTAAAAACTTTGTAAATATAAAGACGAAATCCTAAAATGTTTCAACAAATATAAACTTAGAAACTGCAAAACTATAAACTTTGTGAAAATAAAGGAGAAAACACAAAAATGTTACAAGAAATAAAAATTTAAACTCTGTATGAAACCAAAAACTTATTTTAAAATTGAAGAACAAATTTAAAATGTCATAAGAAATAAACACATCGACTCGATAAACTAAAAACTTTGTTAATAAATACAAAAACATAAAAAGATTTCAAGAATTATAAAGGTAAACACTATATGAAACAAAAACTGTGTTAGAATTGCAATAGAAATTTTAAAAAATATTTCCAGAAATAATCATGTTAGCTATAAAACAAACTTTAATAAAAACAAAATACAGATAAAAACCCAAAAATTACTAAGAAGTAAAAATTTAGACACTATAGGGAACTAAAAACTGTGTTAGAATTGCAATAGAAATTTTAAAAAATATTTCCAGAAATAATCATGTTAGCTATAAAACAAACTTTAATAAAAACAAAATACAGATAAAAACCCAAAAATTAATGAGACATTGTAAAGCTTGAAACTTTGTAAAGGAAAAAACTTAAAATATTACAAGAAATAAAAACTTAGTCTCTGAGTTTTAAATGAGAATATATGATTAATCACCTAAACTATTCAAATACATTTTTTCTAAAAGTATTATATGAAAAAGAGAATTTTTGCAACAAAATTGTACGATTTCCCCGACAGTTGGAAGAATTTCTATCGTTAATCTTTTATTTAAAGTAATCTTATACACTACATGCATTCATTTTTATGAATAACTATTATTATATCTATTAAACATGTAATATTATTTTCTTATACTAAAGAGAACTGTTTTGAATATTTTTTTTAATCAAATGGCTACGTTGAACATTTTTAACCTCCTTTTTAAAAATATTAACTAATTTATGTATAAATTTTATTATGAATAACATAAATATTATTATTCATTATAAGGTTGAGACAATTTTACTCTCATGCTAATATTATAGTTTGAATGTAAATGCAACCGAAGTTGAAAGCTCTAACAGGAAAAAAAAACTTTACAGTAAAATGTAAGAAAAGAAAGTACTTAAAATTTTTAACCCAAATCATTGAGATCCTTTGACAACCATTAAATATCCTTCACAAGAAGGAGAAAAAAGTAGAATAAAGAAATGAACATATAAAAGCAATCCTTCTTTATGAAAAAATAAAGACAAATACAGAAAAATAACTAAAAACTTTGAAAAAATTAAGGAGAAAGCTTAAAAAATGTTACTAGGAATGGAATCTCACATTATAACACTAGACAAAAACTTTCTTAGGAGGAAGAATGTAAAAATATTACATGAAATGAAATCTTATGCATTCTTAAACTTTGCAAAAAATACAGATGAATGCCGAAAAATAACTAAAAACTTTGATAGAAATAAAGCAAACATAGAAAATAACTAAATACTTTTATACAAAGGAAGAAAAAACTTTAAAATATAACAAGAGGACTGCTAGAAACTAAAACATTTTTGTGAAAAACAAAGACAAATACAGTGAAATATAACTAAAAACTATGAAAAAATAAAGAGTTAAACTGAAAAATACAACAAGAGAAAACATTACCACACTGTAAGAAACTAAGAACTTTGCTATAAATGAAGAAAAATCTTAAAAATAATACAAGAAATAAAAACTTTGCTTGTATAAAACTGAACAATTTTCTAAAAATAAAGACTGCTATAGAAAAATAACTAAGAACTTTGAAAAAATAAAGGTGAAAAAATATATTCCAAGAAAACACAATACCCCACAACATGAAACTAAAAACTTCACTTAAAATGAAATATAAACGAAAAATATTACAAGAAATGAAAACTTATGCATCATAAAACTAAAATCTGTTAAAAAAATAAATACAAACGTAGAAAATAGCTACGAAATTTGGTATAAATGTAGGAAAAACTTAAAAATAATGCAAGAAATAAAAACTTCACTTGTATAAAAATGAACAATGTTCTAAAAAATAAAGACTGATTTAGAAAAATAACCAAGAACTTTGAAAAAATAAATGTGAAAATTTAAAAATATTACAATAAAAAAACATTACCACACTGTATGAAACTAAAGAACCTTGATGAAAATGAAGGGAAACATAAAAATATTACAAGAAATAGATTACTTATGAAAACTTAACTTTTTACAAAAAATGAAGACTAATACAGAAAAATGCCTAAAAACTTTGAAACAATAAAGGTGAAAACATAAAACTTTTCCAAAAACGCAATACTCCACTGCATGAAACTATAAACTTTACTTAAAATAAACTTGGAAACTAAAAATTTTACAAGAAATGAAAATTTATGCATGATAAAACTTAAATCTGTTGTAAACATAAAGAAAAATATAGAAAATAACTACGAACTTTAATATAAATGAAGGAAAAACTTTAAAAAAATGCGAGAAATAAAAACTTTGCTTGTATACAACTGATCAATTTTCTTAAAATAAATACTGATATAGAAAAATAACTAAGAACTTTGAAAAAATAAATGTAAAAACAGGAAAATATTACAAGAAATAACAATACCCCACTGCATGAAACTAAAAACTTCACTTAAAATGAAATAGAAAAGGAAAAGTTTTACAAGATATGAAAACTATAAAACTAAAATCTGTTGAAAAAATAAAGATAAACACAGAAAAATATCTGAAAACTTTATAAGAAATAGGCTAAAACCTAAAAATACTGTAAAAAATTTATTGTCACAGCATGAAACTAAAAATGTTGCTTGAAATAAACTAGAAAACGAAAAATTTAACAAGAAATGTAATCTCATAAGTTCATTCTAAAACTAAAATATGTTAAAAACAAAAACTTAGAATCTATAAAACTAAAAACTTTGTTAAAAACTAAAGATAAACACAGAAAGGTAACTGAAAACTTTATAAAAAATAAAGACTAAAACTTAAAAATATTGCAATAAAAAACTTACAAAATTTGAAACTAAAAACTTTGATTGAATGAACTAGAAAACGAAAACATTTACAAGAAATTAAAACTTAGTCAATATAAACTAAAAACTTTGTTAAAATAAAAACTTAGAAACTATAAAACTGAGGACTTTGTAAAAAAATAAAGACTGATGCAGAAAAATAATCAAAAACTTTGCTAAAATAAAAACGAATACAGAAAAATATTTCTAGAAATAAAACGTTTAGACAACATAAAACTAAAAACTGTCGAATAAAAATATATATGAACACAGAAAAGTAACTGAAAACTTCGTAAAAATAAGGACTAAAACCTAAAACGATTGCAATAAAAACCTTAGACACATACAAAACAGGCAAAATAAAGACTTGCAAGAAAACGTACATTTACAATAGTAACTATCTGAGAGCTAAAGTAGCAGATAAATAATTTTATCTGATAAGAAATATGAATTTCAATTTTCTATTATTAATTTAAAAAATATGTATTATTCATTTGTTAGAAAAGATAATCCTTATTTAAGTAAGACTGCCAAACAACCTTCATTGAACAAAATTACATGATTTTACAGCTTTTTTTTCAATACAATACTTTTCTAAGAAGAAATAATATATTTCCATGCCATATACAGAAATCTAATATACTATCTAATTTTTAAATGTTCTGATGTAATATATTTCAAACGAGTAGGTTTTTTTCCTTTAAAAGTTTACAAGTCTTGCTATCATTCCTTACCATTTCTAACTATTAAACAGCTTTGTTAGGTTGACAATCTCCTTCATTGCGAATTTTTTTTTCATGCAAAACGGGTGGGCTGGAAGTAAGATTTTTTAACTTCCCTTCCTCATAAAGAAGTTCTCAGCCCACCCAGTTTTCATAAAAAAATTCACAACTGAGGAGATCTTCAACCTAACAAAGCCATCTAATAGATAGAAAGGTAAGGAATGATAGCAAGACTTGTAAACTTTTAAAGGAAAAAAACCTACTCGTTTGAAATATATTACATCAGAACATTTAAAAATTAGATAGTATATTAGATTTCTGTATATGGCATGGAAATATATTATTTCTTCTTAGAAAAGTATTGTATTGAAAAAAAAGCTGTAAAATCATGTAATTTTGTTCAATGAAGGTTGTTTGGCAGTCTTACTTAAATAAGGATTATCTTTTCTAACAAATGAATAATACATATTTTTTAAATTAATAATAGAAAATTGAAATTCATATTTCTTATCAGATAAAATTATTTATCTGCTACTTTAGCTCTCAGATAGTTACTATTGTAAATGTACGTTTTCTTGCAAGTCTTTATTTTGCCTGTTTTGTATGTGTCTAAGGTTTTTATTGCAATCGTTTTAGGTTTTAGTCCTTATTTTTACGAAGTTTTCAGTTACTTTTCTGTGTTCATATATATTTTTATTCGACAGTTTTTAGTTTTATGTTGTCTAAACGTTTTATTTCTAGAAATATTTTTCTGTATTCGTTTTTATTTTAGCAAAGTTTTTGATTATTTTTCTGCATCAGTCTTTATTTTTTTACAAAGTCCTCAGTTTTATAGTTTCTAAGTTTTTATTTTAACAAAGTTTTTAGTTTATATTGACTAAGTTTTAATTTCTTGTAAATGTTTTCGTTTTCTAGTTCATTCAATCAAAGTTTTTAGTTTCAAATTTTGTAAGTTTTTTATTGCAATATTTTTAAGTTTTAGTCTTTATTTTTTATAAAGTTTTCAGTTACCTTTCTGTGTTTATCTTTAGTTTTTAACAAAGTTTTTAGTTTTATAGATTCTAAGTTTTTGTTTTTAACATATTTTAGTTTTAGAATGAACTTATGAGATTACATTTCTTGTTAAATTTTTCGTTTTCTAGTTTATTTCAAGCAACATTTTTAGTTTCATGCTGTGACAATAAATTTTTTACAGTATTTTTAGGTTTTAGCCTATTTCTTATAAAGTTTTCAGATATTTTTCTGTGTTTATCTTTATTTTTTCAACAGATTTTAGTTTTATAGTTTTCATATCTTGTAAAACTTTTCCTTTTCTATTTCATTTTAAGTGAAGTTTTTAGTTTCATGCAGTGGGGTATTGTTATTTCTTGTAATATTTTCCTGTTTTTACATTTATTTTTTCAAAGTTCTTAGTTATTTTTCTATATCAGTATTTATTTTAAGAAAATTGATCAGTTGTATACAAGCAAAGTTTTTATTTCTCGCATTTTTTTAAAGTTTTTCCTTCATTTATATTAAAGTTCGTAGTTATTTTCTATATTTTTCTTTATGTTTACAACAGATTTAAGTTTTATCATGCATAAATTTTCATTTCTTGTAAAATTTTTAGTTTCCAAGTTTATTTTAAGTAAAGTTTATAGTTTCATGCAGTGGAGTATTGCGTTTTTGGAAAAGTTTTATGTTTTCACCTTTATTGTTTCAAAGTTTTTAGGCATTTTTCTGTATTAGTCTTCATTTTTTGTAAAAAGTTAAGTTTTCATAAGTAATCTATTTCTTGTAATATTTTTATGTTTCCCTTCATTTTCATCAAGGTTCTTTAGTTTCATACAGTGTGGTAATGTTTTTTTATTGTAATATTTTTAAATTTTCACATTTATTTTTTCAAAGTTCTTGGTTATTTTTCTAAATCAGTCTTTATTTTTTAGAACATTGTTCATTTTTATACAAGTGAAGTTTTTATTTCTTGCATTATTTTTAAGTTTTTCCTACATTTATACCAAATTTCGTAGCTATTTTCTACGTTTGTATTTATTTTTTTAACAGATTTTAGTTTTATGATGCATAAGTTTTCATTTCTTGTAATATTTTTCGTTTATATTTCATTTTAAGTGAAGTTTTTAGTTTCATGTTGTGGGGTATTGTGTTTTCTTGGAATATATTTTTTCACCTTTATTTTTTCAAAGTTCTTAGTTATTTTTCTATAGCAGTCTTTATTTTTAGAAAATTGTTCAGTTTTATACAAGCAAAGTTTTTATTTCTTGTATTATTTTTAAGATTTTTCTTCATTTATAGCAAAGTTCTTAGTTTCTTACAGTGTGGTAATGTTTTCTCTTGTTGTATTTTTCAGTTTAACTCTTTATTTTTTCATAGTTTTTAGTTATATTTCACTGTATTTGTCTTTGTTTTTCACAAAAATGTTTTAGTTTCTAGCAGTCCTCTTGTTATATTTTAAAGTTTTTTCTTCCTTTGTATAAAAGTATTTAGTTATTTTCTATGTTTGCTTTATTTCTATCAAAGTTTTTAGTTATTTTTCGGCATTCATCTGTATTTTTTGCAAAGTTTAAGAATGCATAAGATTTCATTTCATGTAATATTTTTACATTCTTCCTCCTAAGAAAGTTTTTGTCTAGTGTTATAATGTGAGATTCCATTCCTAGTAACATTTTTTAAGCTTTCTCCTTAATTTTTTCAAAGTTTTTAGTTATTTTTCTGTATTTGTCTTTATTTTTTCATAAAGAAGGATTGCTTTTATATGTTCATTTCTTTATTCTACTTTTTTCTCCTTCTTGTGAAGGATATTTAATGGTTGTCAAAGGATCTCAATGATTTGGGTTAAAAATTTTAAGTACTTTCTTTTCTTACATTTTACTGTAAAGTTTTTTTTTCCTGTTAGAGCTTTCAACTTCGGTTGCATTTACATTCAAACTATAATATTAGCATGAGAGTAAAATTGTCTCAACCTTATAATGAATAATAATATTTATGTTATTCATAATAAAATTTATACATAAATTAGTTAATATTTTTAAAAAGGAGGTTAAAAATGTTCAACGTAGCCATTTGATTAAAAAAAATATTCAAAACAGTTCTCTTTAGTATAAGAAAATAATATTACATGTTTAATAGATATAATAATAGTTATTCATAAAAATGAATGCATGTAGTGTATAAGATTACTTTAAATAAAAGATTAACGATAGAAATTCTTCCAACTGTCGGGGAAATCGTACAATTTTGTTGCAAAAATTCTCTTTTTCATATAATACTTTTAGAAAAAATGTATTTGAATAGTTTAGGTGATTAATCATATATTCTCATTTAAAACTCAGAGACTAAGTTTTTATTTCTTGTAATATTTTAAGTTTTTTCCTTTACAAAGTTTCAAGCTTTACAATGTCTCATTAATTTTTGGGTTTTTATCTGTATTTTGTTTTTATTAAAGTTTGTTTTATAGCTAACATGATTATTTCTGGAAATATTTTTTAAAATTTCTATTGCAATTCTAACACAGTTTTTAGTTCCCTATAGTGTCTAAATTTTTACTTCTTAGTAATTTTTGGGTTTTTATCTGTATTTTGTTTTTATTAAAGTTTGTTTTATAGCTAACATGATTATTTCTGGAAATATTTTTTAAAATTTCTATTGCAATTCTAACACAGTTTTTGTTTCATATAGTGTTTACCTTTATAATTCTTGAAATCTTTTTATGTTTTTGTATTTATTAACAAAGTTTTTAGTTTATCGAGTCGATGTGTTTATTTCTTATGACATTTTAAATTTGTTCTTCAATTTTAAAATAAGTTTTTGGTTTCATACAGAGTTTAAATTTTTATTTCTTGTAACATTTTTGTGTTTTCTCCTTTATTTTCACAAAGTTTATAGTTTTGCAGTTTCTAAGTTTATATTTGTTGAAACATTTTAGGATTTCGTCTTTATATTTACAAAGTTTTTAGTTTTTAATGTAAGTTTTTATTTCTTGTATAAAAGTTCTTAAGTTATTTTTCTGTATTTGTCTCTATTTCTGGCAAAGTTTTTTGTTATTGTTTTTTCTATGTTTATGTCTTTATCTCTATCAAAGTTTTCAGTTTCTTTATAGTGTCTAAGTGTTTAGTGACTTGTATATCACGTTTTCATCTGTATTTTTAACGAAGGTTTTAGTTTTATAGTTTCTAAGTTTATAGTTCTTGAAATACTTTTAAAGTTTTCTCCTTTTTTTAACAACATTTTTAGTCTAGGTGTTTATTTCTTGTAATATGTTTGTTTTCCCTTCATTTCAAAAAAAGTTTTTAGTTTCATATTGTGTCTAAATTTTTACTTCTTGTTAATTTTTATTTTTTCATCTGTATTTCGTTTTATCAAAGTTTTATTTTTATAGCTAACATTATTATTTTTCTAAAAGCTATTTGGTGATGATTATGGAATTGACCATATACCTTATGAAGTAACTATTTTAATGAATGATTTCATGAGGGAAAATTCTTATAGATTCCTTTAGTCACTTATTTATCAGATATTTTCATTTTAAGTTTTTATCTTGACCTTTTACTATTCTTAGAATAGTTCTCACTTTGCCATCTCATGAAGTATGTAGGAAAGAAAGCTAATATTATCCTCTACATGTTAGTAAAAACTTATTTATTAATTTATTTATTTTTACACCTACTATGTTTTAAAAAGTGATCTTATATAATGTAATGTAAACATTTCAAACATAATAGTCTATTTAGCATAATTTTTGAAATAATCAGTTCTTTTGAACTGAGAAAAAAGCTAGGGAACATACGATATTTTAAAACAGTATTAAAAACTAAAATCATGATTGAAACTTTTTAAAGCTTTTTGGAGAAAGAATGATTTAACTAGAAAGTTATATATTTCCTAAAATGTGATTAAAGAGAGACCCATTATTAAATTAATCTTTTTTTACAGGCTCGTGTGAGGATCTTTGTAAAGTATTTAATATGTACTCTGAGATTATAGCAAAGAATATTCCGATAATGTTTCATTAATATTTCTTTTTTTATATTTCTTTTTTAAATGAATGATAAATAAAAATGTTTTTTTAATCATATTAGTTTTCAGATTTACAAATTTTGTAGAAATGTTTTAGGTAATAGTAAAAAAAATGTTTTGTTTAAGAAATTAAAAAAAATAGTTTTCCAATATAACTTTATGAAATGTGAAGAAAGTAATAGAAGAAAAAAATTATTTTACTTCTTTTTATAAGAAGTGTTTATTTCTTTCTGACATTAACGTATTTATAAACTTGTTCAATGATATGATATTTCTAAGATCTAAGAAATTTTAAGATCCTCAATGATGTGTTTCAAAATTTTGTTCAAATGCTTTGAGAAATAATTTTAAAAACATTTTTAATATCCTGTTAAGAAATGGGAAAAAATTATTACTTGAGTACCAAAATATGTAAAAGAAAATAACAATAGAAAAATAAAACCCTCCACGGTTGTCCTTCTTCTGAACTCGCAGGGTATGCGACTATCTTACCATCTAGTGATTTTACATCTACCTTATTTCTATCCCTCTTCTATAATATCTTTGACTTTTGAAAATAGTATTATAGGTCCTCAAAATTCAAGTTTTCAATGTTATAAAAAATAGCTTGAAAAAGGGCAAATCCCTAAACTAGTCATTAATGGAAATAAGTAATCAAAGGGTTAAAAAATAGTCTGAAAATGTATAACTCCCGAAATTAGTAACCAAAGGGTTAAGAATTATTGCTGAATCACTATGGAAATAAGTAATCAAAGGGTTAAAAAATAGTGTGAAAAAGTACAAGTCCCGAAATTAGTCATCAAAGGGTTAAGAATTATTGCTGCACCACTACGGAATAAGTAATCAAAGGGTTAAAAAATAGTATGAAAAAGTATACAAGTCCCGAAATTAGTCATTAATGTAAGTAAGTAATCAAAGGGTTAAAAATAGTTGGAAAAAGTGCAACTCCCGAAATTAGTAACCAAAGGGTTAAGAATTATTGCTGCACCACTACGGAATAAGTAATCAAAGGGTTAAAAAATAGTATGAAAAAGTATACAAGTCCCGAAATTAGTCATAAATCACTCAAATTTAATTAATTGGGTAAAGGGTTAATTAATTAGGTCGATAAAGGGTTAAAATTATCTAATTGAGTCATAAATCACTCAAGTTTAATTAATTGGGTAAAGGGTTAACTAATTAGGTAAAGGGTTAATTTAATTAGGTAATTAGGTACATAAAGGGTTAACTAATTAGGTAAAGGGTTAATTTAATTAGGTAATTAGGTACATAAAGGGTTAACTAATTAGGTAAAGGGTTAATTTAATTAGGTAATTAGGTACATAAAGGGTTAACTAATTAGGTAAAGGGTTGAGCCTCAGAGCCTCAGTGTCGTAGAACTCTCATTTTTACACTACTGTGACATAACCACTGCTACAAAGATTACAAAACATTTTCAGCCATATAATTCTGAACAACCCATAGTACGGTGGTATTGAAATACTATTTTGGATTTGTTAGATAAAAAGGCCCTCTTTTTTCTTTAAAAGAGTGCAGCTCATTGGTTAACCTTGCAGATACAAAGCATTACAGTTATAAAGAAGAAAAAAAAGCACAGCTTTTCTGGTAGAGTCCAAAATAAAACAATACCTCATTGTCTTCCATTCTCACCCACTGCCTGGGGTTCGGCTCCATGGCAAGGTAAGCAATCAGGTCCAAACCAGTGAGACGTGTCTGTCGCCTGGATGACACAAACACTAAGGCAGGCTTGTCTGGGGAATGTGTACGGATAGCTGAAAAGAATGTCAATGATGACTATCACAGAAAGCTATAGTTTACTAAGATGGGAAGAGTTTCAGTAAGAGGTGACTATTCCTTAGTGAAAGGAACATTTTTATTAAAATAATTACTTTTAACTTACTTTATTCTTTTAGAAAGTTTCAATTTAAATACTACGTAAAAACTAGAGCCCCTAATTGCACACATTACAGTTTAGTAAAGTTATCAGAGCTCAGTTTAAATGAACATATATTTTCTCAGAAAGCATAACATTAAACATGCATTCTGTAATAGAACTCATGTTGGCAAACATTAGAATTTGCTATCTTTACAGGAAGGAAAAACATGAAAATATCTCACCCTGATATGTAGGCTTATTCATTAGGGCCATTCGAGGACAGTAGTGCTTTCCATGGAATCCAGACACATGTATTTCCAACTGCACAGGTCTCACGGAAGATCTGAAGTTGTAGAGACCAATCTAAGGGAATGAAATTGTTAGGAGCAGGTTCTTTTAATTTTAATTAAGTTCTTCAGGCATGATCACTTTGATACAATCAGAAATCTTGCCTAATTCATAGATAGGTGATGATTTTGTAAACCTTGAAACTAACAAAGATAATATCAGTTGAATGATATGTTGAATTGCTTTGATAAGGCAAATATACGTATACTTTAAAAAAAGTTTATACTCAATTCTATGCATAGTTTGTAACATTAAACATATGTTTCAAGGTCAGGTAATCAACAATTTTCAAAAACTTAGAGCTAATACCATTAACTTGAAAAAATACAAGGGCCAATGTTCTTTAAAAGACTGGTCAATGTGCTTACTCACAAGGTAATTCAACTATGTACAATAAAAGCACTCACATCTTTGATTCCCAGCCAGTTTCCTATGTCAGTTGCATTGGCCAGAGCTGTGGAAAGGCCGATGATCCTAAGCTTTTTCTCCGTTTGAGCAGAAATGAAGTTGGTTCGGGATACAATAACCTCTAGAACAGGTCCTCTGTCCTCACCTGTTAAAAAAATTAGAAATAAATCAGTCAATAAGGGTTGATACACAATTTTTAGTTTTGAAAAATTATGGGTTTTTATTATTTTTTTTTATCATTATTTTAATCAAGTTTCAATTGATCATTTACTCTTTTTTATATTTTAAGGTGTCAAGGAGTCTAAAGAGGTCAGCTAAAAATTAATTTTTTAAGAAATGGGAATGAAAAGGTTTCAATAGCTTTTAGTATTGGAATACAACAGTCCTTATTTTACACATTTTAATGCTTTTAAGATTGCAGTCTTAAATATTTTAACTATATTTCTACACTTTTTGTCCAATTTCAAGCCAGAATGCATTTAAGAGTTTAATATCAAGCAGCAAATAGGAGGATTTTATTGGACAGGGACATATAAGGAGTTTATAAAAAGTATATCTAGGTACATAATAACCATACTACATTTTGAGAAGCCTATTAGATAAAATCGTCAATGAAATCTATATAAACTGAATGATCAAAGCTGATGTTGAACTAATAAATTCAATTCAAGTCACCTAGTAGATGTATCTCATCAATGGCGATGAGAGCAACCGCTTTGACATAGTTCCTAGTCTGCCAGCTGCGGCTCACTCCGTCCCACTTCTCAGGTGTTGTGACTATGATGTCGGCAGCAGCAATGGCAGCTGCATCGGGAGTGACATCACCTGTGAGCTCAACGACCCTGCAGGACAAGAATTGGATTAATTTAAACTTAAATATCCATATTGTCGATATATTTCTATGAGGTTTCACATTAATATAGAGTTTATCGGTTATCACATGATTCTTGGTGGGGTATGAGTCTTTGATATAGTTAATCCTTATAACTGAAATGGACTTCACATCAGCCTTTCACTTCACATTTTAAGCAAACTTCTTAATTTAAATAAAACTAAGATAAAATATGGTGAAAGGGTCAAGGATAAAAGCATATTAAATCTTCTTCCTGAAAATAAAGGTTTTTTTTATCATCTCTTAATAATTAAGAGAAATATTTTCTAATCATGTACCCATCTTGAAAGAAACTACAAGGACAGATTTCTGGCTCTGGAGATAAAACTTTCATCCATGATTGTTGGTTGGTGTCGTGTCCATGGCAGAACTAAAGGTAACCATGTGTATGCAAAACACAGCTGGCTATCTCCTTAATGTCATATGATTAAATAGCAGACAATTACAATATGAAAATAATTAAGTTACAAAGGAAGAAATATTTTTTTAAACTCATAGTCCTCCACAAAGTCCAATTGCAGAGACACTGCGTTTTGAGTTTTAGTCATAAAAACAAAATATATCATTGCAAAATTTCATATATTAAATTACTAAACATTAACTACATACTTCTTGTTCAATTTTTGACCAAATCGAACTTTCCAGTCTTCAATTCTTTCCCTAACCAAAGCTTTCAGAGGGGCAATGTAAACTACCTGAAAATTGAAAATGGTGATTACACAAATTATTTTTTGAAAAAAGTTATAACTCGCCATAAAATGCACTAAAATATTCCAACTTTATACATCTAAAATTCCCAATTGGTAGAACAAAAAGTTTTACTTTCTAATTAGGTTGCTATTATAAATAATCTAATTAATAAAACTTTTAAAAACTGCCATCTTTCAAACTTTAGTGTAATTTATTTTTTTAATTATTAATGGACAATATTGACCGATACCTGAAGGATATCAAACCTTTTACAGGATTACTAGAACCTAGAATCTAAAGATTTACTAAACATTTTAGTAACATTGATTAACTTTATCTATGGTTTACCTTTCCCTTAGGATGCACATTAAACACACGGAAAATTGCTATTTCTGCAGCAATTGTCTTGCCAGATCCTGTTGGTGCTCCCAACAGAACATTATGGTCCGTGTGATACAGAGTATGGAAGATCTGGGTTTGAATTGGGTTGAAGTACTCAAAGCTGTAGAGTTCTTCATATTTTCGGTTTTTCAGAACAGTTTTGGGGAGTGGCACAAGAGTTAGGAGATCTGAAAAAGATTGTATGATCATAATGAGACATAACTGGGTATAATAACATGGTTCATGTTATTATACCCAGAATAACATGTAACACAAATAACTGAAATGTTAAACAAGATACTATATGCTGATGATATTACATAAACTAAAAATAACAATCCATATGTTGATTTTTTTTTAACAATTAGAGCTTAAATTAGGAGTAATAAACCCTTCATTGTATTGAATAGAACTATAGTGAATGTAATGGGAATTATGTCAAACTTTCATAGAAGGAATACAGATCATGTTAATCTAAAGCAGGGCTACACAACTTTAAATGGAAGGAGCCAAATTTTGCCATCTTAACTTGCTGTGGTCAAAATATTTATCTTGAATGATTGCAGGCAAAAAGGAATATAAACTTCTCCTTGCTTGTTTTTTAATATTGAGAGAAATTACAAACAGTTAAAAAGGAAAAGGATAAACTATAATGCGTGTTCAAAAAATACTTAAGATTTTTACATTGTAACTTTAATAAAATTAGTATATTTTTGTCAGTTCTATGTTTAAATTTAATACTTTAGAAACCTATCCAGTCATTTGCAAATTGGTTGAGAAATAGCCAAACATTTACTACCTTTGGCAAATTCATTTAAAAACCTTAAAAAAAAAATTTTTGTTTAAATTTTTCCTAAATCCTAAAAAAATAAGAATCATTCAAGACTTGAAGGGCCGCACAAAGAAGACTGGCAGGCCACATGTGGTCAATATGTTGTGCAGGCCTAATCTAGAAGCATAAATAATCCTACACTCAAAAAGAAAATTATTGGTGTTTTCTCCAAGTATACAAAGTGTCATACCTGTGTGAGGTTGCCTGTGTTTTGGTAGGATCATCTTATCAAATGACATAGTGAACTGCCTGTCGGAACCTAACCATCGGTCTGAGACTGCCCGGATGATGTACTGGGCAGGACGGTTGTCCCTGGGCAGTGGAATAGTGAACACAAGAGTCTGGACCTCTTTGTGAATAACCTGGGGAGAAAATGTGCTTAATGCTGGATTTTGTAAAATGGTTTGCTGTTTTTAAAAAACTTGTTTAAAAAAGAACTAAACCCAACAACAGCCAACACAAGAAAGCCACCCACCTGTTTCCTGGGCAGAATGAAGTACTCAAAATGGTAGATGTAGTCAGTCCCTGGGTCAAGGATCCAGATCCAAAAAGTCTCGGAGCCAGACCCGTGGTACTTCTCCACCCACTTGAAGTCAGGTTCGATGTGAAGGGTGATGCGGAGGATGCTGTCAGTGATCGGCTGCACCATAGGTTCTATCCCGAGGTTGGGGATGCTTTCGAGGCACCGCTTCACGAGGTGTCGTTCGCGGTATGCCCTGAGGTGCTTGCCTAAGGAGGGATGAATGCATTAGGTGGTTGAACTTGTTAAGTTCATTCTGCTGTGCTTTATAAGAAAAGTGGGAAAATCTAGGTTGTTTTTATGAGAAAGTACAGAGACATGTTAGCGATTGCAACCAAGAAGTCATTTGTTGTCTGTCAGACTTTAAGACTTAAGTCCCGATATGGAAAACAAACAGACCTAAATCAATCAAATCAAAGACTGCCTTTTATTTTTTAATAATTGCAATGCAATGAATAACAAAAATATGTAAATCTAGTATTTAAACCAAAAGTTTTAGGGTAAAAGGGAATCAACTTCAAAAAGTATTTAGTTACAGAAATCAATTAAATTTTAGAAAGGCGAGGAAAGTATGAAGAGGTCATTACAATGTGTGCTTAATCAAAGCAAATCAGTAATTTTTAAGTTTTTATATAGAAGGTTGATTGGGTTTTTATTGCAGAAAACCCAAAACAGGGTATAGTGCACCAGACACAAGTCATAAGATTAAATCAAGCTTTTATATGAAAGGAGAGGTAAAATCATTAATTTTAATAAAGACATTATAAGGTAGTGTGCTTATATTGGAAATTACATATATAACCTGTTTGAAATTAACCTATTTTAAATTACCCTGTTTTGAAAACATTAAAAAAAAGCCAATACAAGAAAAAGATTTTCAACTAAATATGTAGAATTGGTCTAAATTCACATGAACTACAGCTGATATAAATACACGCTTAACGGCAGTCAATCAGACACAGTAAATGCACATATTATAACTTGTAAAATCTTTTACCATACCGATGTCATCCAAATCCATGTCTTGCAACTGGTCAATCTTGAGCCTGGAGCGGTCAATTTTGCTCAACAAATCCCTGCCCAGCTCGGAAAACTGGTGGAGGGGGGACTGGAAAGAAGGGGGGTCGGAACTCCACATCTGTCTCTCCAGCATCTTGGAGACTTTGAGGAAGAGGCCGGTCATCATGGCCTTGCTCTTGCGCAGGCAGATTTCAAAGAGGGAGCGGGCTATACGCGTCGCATTCTGAAGAAGAAAAGGCCAATTTAGTAAATTGCTGCCTTAGATCCAATGTAAAAAACACAACTTTGCACTGTTCAAATCTAGAAAACTAATAGGATTTGTTATTTAATTCAGAAATAAGAACATTTGAAATGTTATGATGATATTCAAGGCTCTTGTAACATAAAATCACAGGTCAAAATTGGTCATCTGACTCCACTTTTCTTACAGAGAAAAAAGGAGGGCTGTTTTGATCCAAGTAGATTGGTGTGCCATGGGGATCAGCACCCCTTACCCATGATGCCTTTTAAAAATCCTTTTCACAATACTTTAACATAGGTAATTTGGTTTGAACATATAAATGTGGCTTAAATGTAAAGAAGCTTATTATAGACTAAGTCATACTATGTTAAGATTGAAAGGCTTGAATTTGCAATCTCTATTTTTATTACTATAAAAAAGACAGTTAAAAGATTGAATTTAACTTTTATATCTTCTTAAAGGGATGTAAGTAACTCTAATAAAATATCTATAAATACAAAATTTCCAACACAACATTAAAATTTAAACTTGTTTTCAAATACCTGAGCAACATAAGTTTGGTCAGATATAAGCGAAAATCCAGTAATTGGAATCCTGGATAGGTAAGACTGCATCAAGATGTTGACTTTGCCTTCAGTATTTTCTTTCCCCAAAGGAACATCAAAATAAGTTTCATGAAGAAGATGATCTAATTCCACCATTTCATCTTCTCTAACCTGAAATAGAGTAGATTAATGGCAAGTTAGGTATCTAGATAAGCATAGATTAGGTACAAGTTATTTCAGTGTCTTTTTATGCACTACTAGCACTAGTCTGTGTATTGCTTGGTCTATATAAGGGTTTACAAAAATTTTCTTAGCATCAACCCCTTACAAGAATTTTATCTTTCCAATCGACCCTAACATTCATATTACCTTTCCATTCTAAAAGAATTTTTTTAAAGGTTCACAATTTTTCCATTTGTTACCCCATTAATTTTGAAGTTCAAGAAGTCCTTTTCAAAACAAAAAATACTTCTCTAAAAATATCTGAAATTAATTGCATAGAATCCCTTTTAGGCCTTTAGTTTGCCTAGAAATACAACAGAACCCTTAAAACTTCCTCAACCTCTTAAACTTTTTGGACCCCATTCATCAAACCCTGGGGGTTGATATCGACTAATTTGGAAATACCCAGGTCTAAATCTTAAGAATCTTATAAAGACAGCAAACCAAGCCAAACTCAGACCCAACTTATTTAATCTTGTATATTTTCTCATAGAACTGCAGAAAATTAGAGGGTACTCAATTTTGAAACAAAAATAAAAAGGTACACAAATCTAAATGAAAACACACACGAAATAGTATAAACATAAATAAATAAACCCGAATGTTGTTACACTTACTTTCAACTGGTCAAATTCCTGCGCTTGTGATATCATTTTGAATACATCCGATTCCGTCATGAAAGCAGTGTTGAATTTCTCATTAAAACGAGTAATACTCTCTGTGCTAACATAATAATGGCTGGCAGTTCTTCCTTTATCAGTGACACTGAGGTAACCGTTTTCTCTATCATACCGGATCATTTCTGCCATGTACAAACTAGTAGCTGCTTTCTTGATAATTTTCTCTCTATATTTTATTAGTGTTGGGTCATTCTAAAAAAATTAAGACAGAATTTAAAGGAATATATATATTTTAAACTTATCAATAGTGTTCAGGTGAGGTAACTATGCTAAATAGACTAAGATGGCTACAATGATTCACATCAAAGTGATTATAATTGCTAATCAAACCAAAAATTAGATATGAATAACTTTTTTCTTAAACTGAACTCTTACTAATAATGTTCTGTTAAAAGAAAAAAAAACCTTAGCTACCATTTGAAAAAACTGTCATAAAAAATGCATAAAATTTTATACAATTTCCTGTGTAACACTGAAATTTATATTAAATTGCATTTTATTTTATTTAAGGGGCTTTATTCATGTTTACATCAATATTTCATTCTATGCATTATTGGAAGGATAGTTTAATACATTTATTCATAAAAAATAATTGCTACATGTTGTATAAGCATAAAATGTATCCATGGTGAAAAATAGACACTTACTTCTAATTCTGATGGCTTTAGTCCATATCCATGGGGATTTATTGACATTCTGACAAACAGATAAGTGTAACTGAGCCATTCAACACCTTCATCCACACTGGTAACTGTACCTAAAGCAACCTGAAATGTATATAAACACAAGTTAACACACACTTTACTTTAACACATTACAGATCTAGAAACAATGAGGATATCTGAATGTTATTCATGGAATTAACTTAAACTAAAGTTCTGACCAAAGTGTGTGTAAAGTAAATCAATGTGACTTATCATAAGTTACTTCTACTTGGTTTACACCATAGAGAACTTCCAAGGACCACACAAGATGAACAGAATACTTGGTACATTTATTTATAAAAAAAACTTTGTATAACAACTGTCAAACCTACATCTCCAAAATGCTTGCAGTGAAATAAATAAAATCAAACAATAGATTTCAATCAAAAATCAGGGTACAGTTATTTTTGAACATTAAGCACTACTGAATGTAACTAAGATAAAATTATAACCTGCTGTCATTTCTGTGATTAAAACAGCACAATCAAGACAGTATCTGAGGCTTTAACTCATTAAATCATTCAAAGCAAATTGTAATTTGTAATTTGTAAAAATCAAATTGTAATTTGATTGCATAATTGTAAGCTTTTTCGAGTACCATAGCTGCCAACTCCTCCAATTTCCAATTTTTAATGAATTTTGCAATTAGTGAATGAGTTAAAAAGTATGAAATTTTACACACCAGGTAATAGATTTGTTAATAAAAATTGAAATCTTCTGGGTAAAACAGAAGAATTGGCAGCTATGCAGTATGTAATGTACAGAAGAGAATGTCTTCATTTTACTGCTCAGTAAAAATTTAAGACTTTCTAAATCCCTCAGATCTGAAGAAACATAGCCATGACTTTTAAATGGATGAAAATAAGGTTGATTTTACGTTCTGGTAACAACATTATCAATAGAGTTGAAATCAATCAGTCTCCCCTAAACAGATAAAACAACAGAGCAAACTGATTTACACTAACCTCAGCATTAAGATTGTCAGCAACTTTGTCCTCAAAGTTACTTTCAATGACATGCTGTCTTGTCAGCATGGACAAGTAGTGGCTCAACCTGTCATGGGCTGTGATGATGATGCCCTCTCCCAACTTGTCGAACTGGGGTCGACCGGCACGGCCAAAAATCTGCATCACGTCAAGCACGCTGACGTCAATGAACTTTCCTTGTTTGGCATCATACACTTCTGTACCCTGAAATAGCAGTTAATGGAAATTAATCCTTAAAAAAAGCATTTTAACTTATTTTTATCTGAATTAATTTTATCTTAGTCTGAATTTGGGGGGCCTGGACCTCTTCGCCCCTGTCAAATGCACATCAGTCAGGTCTAATTAACACAAAGCAATGGTTCTAATAGGAGTAATATGAAAGTATGGGACAAAGGGAGTGCTTCTTGGGTGGAACTATACATATATTATAATGTAAAAAAAAACATTTTTCAAAGCAATAAAGGATTACATTTCATCAGATTTGTCCAATATAATGTTTTAGCACAAAGTCATACTCAGTTAATATTTTGTTTTAAGTCTTGCACCTGAATTTTTAACAAGCAAACTCAGGGTGAACTGAACAGCCTCACCCACACTTTTTCTGTGCCTAATGAGACAGAATGGTTTGGAATGTTTTACCTGCAGCCATATGTAAACATAACTCAATCGTAGCAACAGCAGTGGAAAAGTTTCTTTCAGAATACTACACGTAGCTACTATGTAATCACACTTAAAACTAGATTCTTCATAAAAGAAAAGATGTTGTTAATACAGCCCTGCACTTATTTTTAAATGGACCTAATTTCGCACTTTCTTGTTAAGCTCAAGATTTTCAAAAATTTTGATGAAACCTGGAATGCTGGGATAACATGCTGGTAAAAAAAATTATTTCCAGGGCTACCCCAGAAAGGTAGCATCCCTGATACAAATACACACAGTATTTTTACCTTTATGATGACTCCACGAGCTGGAAGGTTGACTCCCCAAGCTAAGGTGGATGTGCAGACCAGCACCTTAATGTGTCCATCCCGAAAGAATTTCTCAACAAGGTTTCTGTCGGAGCGCAACATGCCTGCATGATGCATGGCAAAGCCATTGTCAAATAGCTCCTGGAGCTGACGGTTACGGGTCCTGAGAAGCTGAACATAAAGAAAATTCAAGAATTACTTTAGTATGCAATTTTAGTGTTTGTACATAATTTCGGAACTTAATAAGTACATACAGTTACATAAACACTTGATTACATATAGAGATGCAAAATTCCCGCAGTTTTTGAAACATGGGAAAAAACCCGGGAATTTTGGGGAATAAACCCGGAATTTTGGGGAATATTGGGAATTTTGAGGAAGTTTTGAATGTAAACAAAGACGGCCATCTTTAGGCTTAAGGTTAAAATTTTCATTTCAAGAATTCTCGTATCTAAGAGTTATTTTGTTATTTTAAACTATTTTTTTCTCAAAACTTGTTATTTTTAACTTATTAATGTATTTTAACTTTAGTTCATGCGATTCGAATTGAACATAAAATCGAATCATTCATGTCCATGTGAAGTTCAAAAAAAAATTTTAGTCATCATATTAAGCATAATTTTGATATTTTACGACCGGTGTCTTAAAATTTGCTAACTCCCGGGAATTTATAATATTCCACATTGAAGAGAAAATCAACATAAACAAGATTTCTTAAGCGAGTTCAGATGTTTTTTTCCTTCTCCCGTGTCAAAGGTCAAAATTCCCGAAAACTCCCGAAAATTTTCAAAATTCCCTTCCCAAAAAACCCGGTTTATTCCCGGGTTTTTTCCAGCCTTTGCAACACTAATTACATATGCTCATCTCATTTGAATATAGGGGTTGATACCAAAAAATTTTGGAATACTACTAAATGCATTTAGGATAATTACTATTTCTACAGAACCAAAATTTGGGTGTTTTTAATGTCTGTTGTAAGGACCTTTAAAAAAGTTTAATTCCATGTTTTCTTTAAAGAAATTTTCTTGTATTTCTATTTAATTTTCTATAAAGTATTCTATTTTTGTGTAAAGCAGCTTTTAGCGCTGATATATAATAGAATTTACTTAAATAATGTTTAGGAAAATGTTTGATAGTCATGTTTTCTTTAAGGTTCTTTAAAATTATGAGAATTCAGTCAGATTTGCACTACACACTATGTAAAAAATATGCCTATGTTTGACATAACACTAGGATATGATAATCTGCTAAAACTTCATAGGGTTAAATTTTGTGATTAGAAAGGTTTCAAATAGACAAAGAGCTCAAACTGGAAATTGGCCTGTTTTATGGCTTTAAGAAAGTATGGGTTTGTAAGGACTCCTTGAAATACTTTATCAATATTTTTTGAATAAAATAGCAATTGTTTTGAAAAATACTAACTACAATTTATTTTTATAGGCACATTAAATATAAGGTTTCAATTCTGCAAGAATTTCAGAATGGATGAATTTCTCAAATGGAATTTATCTTAATTTAAATTTAAGAATATTTAAGGAGTAGGATAAATAATATGTAGTAATGGTACTCAAAATATATTTTTAAAACTTCAAGCAGAGTAACTTGGTAAAGAATTTAAATGAATAGACATAAATGAAATGAAGACACGCAATATAACCTACATTGCTTGCACTTTTTTCTGGGGCGAAGATGTGAGTCTCGTCATTATGTCTAGCTAATTCAATTAACTTTGAAGCAGTCTTGTAAGTAGCATTTCGGGCATGTACAAACACCATTACCTAAAAAGTATTCAAATTCATTAATCAGTTAATCCTACATACAGCATGACATATGACATGAACATAAATAAACAAGTGAAAAGATAGAATCCCACCCCAAAATAATTACTAAATAATATAAGGCTGTTAAAAAATTTAGGAATTTGATAGAATTACTTTTTATTACATAGGTTACTTTATATTACACAGAAAAGGCAAGTAGATACTTAAACCAATATTAAAGATTTGTTGAATCACAGAGGATTTTATTTAAAGCTAAAACCATCATTAAAAAAAATGGATACTGAAACAAAGGAAAAAAAATTGAAAATATTTTATGTATGTTAATAACTTTTTTACTATTCAAGCCCTAGAAAAAAAAAGAATTATTTAGAATTGAAGCTCCATAAAAGTCCCCCCCCAGGCTTCAGTATTAAGAAGAAATTTCCACAATTTTATTCAGTGTTTTAAACTTACATAATTTTTTCTGTTTTATAAATAGGTTTTTTTTTCTCTTGAAAATTTCCTCGAGTAATAATGAGCATTTTAAGGTTTTTTAGCCTGCTTTCATCGTGTTTTTAACTCATGCTTTGATTTGTGACTGCATTCTTATTTTGAATTTGACCATTAAAATACATGACAAATCATAACCATAATCTCTTAACCTAATTGTGGAGACGTCTATAAATTTGAGATACTATTTGAAGCACTGAACTTAAAGATGCAATCAGTTGAGGCACATTAAAGAAGCCAAGAAAAATTATCACAAGAATAGCAAAATAACAAACACAAACTCATCTACCTGGTGTTTCTCAGCCAACTTTAAGACCTTATCATAACAGATTTTATCCATATCATTTGATTGTGCAAATGGGTTATTGGCCTTCACTCCAATGAAAGTGGGTGTGAGAGGTACTGGTCGAAAACGGTCGTCAAAAAAGAACAGACCCTCCATGGGATTAACCCTCAGGAACCTGGCAACGTCAAGGTAATTAGGAAGGGTGGCAGAGAGACCGACAATACGGATCATAGACTGAGACGTTTCCACCTGAAACAGGATTATGATTAGACCATGGTGATTGTGGTTATCAAAAGATTTAATATGGATGTAAAATTCATTCAACTTTCAGAAACTGTTGTTAAACTGTATTATGAGTTTCTATGGTGTTATTAGCAGAGCAATGATAGAACTGTATCATTATAGAACATGCATATTCTATTCACTAAAAGTACTTCACAATTAATAAATGCAACACACTAGATTTTTCATTGATAATAATACTTGTTTTCATTGAATTTTTTTAAGCTGTATAACAATCAAGTTTTTATTAATTACTTATATTTTAAGCTGACAAAGCACTAAATTATCTAGGCACAATTTGAAATGAGATCATCCTGGAAGAGATATCTATTTTCTGATACATACAACTTTAATTTTCAAAAATAACTAACAAAAACACTAAAACTTAATTTTGAGATTACCAAATTGAATTTAAATGATTTATTAAAAGCAATAAATTACAGTTAAACTGTATCACATTACTTGTCTGAGTGTTCTGGCAACAAGAGCCTCTAAAACTGGCCCTCTATCACTATCAAGCAAGTGAACCTCATCCAAAATAAGCAATTTCACTATTTGTGACAGGGCAATGTCGCCAGTGGATTTACGAGTCACAACGTCCCACTTCTCAGGAGTAGTCACCAGCATCTAAAAAACACATATATTCATTGAATTAACTTTTCTGGCTAAAACATTCATTGAAACACATTGTATCTAGACATCATCTACCTCTAAGCAAACAAGCATTTTATTTGATCATACATTTTATCTGAATATTAGAGGTATTGAATCAATATGTTACCTGAGTCTGCATGATTTCAGTTTTAGTAAGTTGCATGTCACCAGTTAATTCTTTTACTTGTATTCCTAAAGGTTTGAGTCTTGCCCCAAAATTTCTCACCATCTCAGCAGCCAAAGCTTTCATGGGAGCGACATACACTATCTGAAACACACATGAGTCACTCTCATAAAAAGGTTGCACTCAACTTTAACAGAAAATAACTTTGTTTTTAGATCTTTAACTACTATTGGCCTAAATACTATCTCATCATGTAAATCCATGTATTTTTTAGACAGAAAGATAAGTAAGAAAGTTTCTAAAAAAAAGATGCAAACAATGAATTAAGCAGTTTAAAATAAGAAAACCCTAAGGCTCACCTTAAATTTGTTTTTCTGCAGTTCTCCTCCATCAAAATTGTTCCTGATTTCATGCACAATGGTGAGCATGGCTACATTAGTTTTGCCAGCACCAGTTGGAGCACATACGAGCATGTTGTGGTTGGTATTGTAAGCGACTGGAAACACCTTGGACTGAATGCAGTTCAAACGCTCAGTGCCCTGAAAAGCTATTTGGCCAATCTACAAAAAAGCAAGCAAGTCCTTTAGGTTCAGAATATTACATTTTCCACAATTTTAGTATTTTAAGTGTGAAATACTTTTCTGGCCTGTTTTGTAAGCTTTCACCATTAACGATTATACACAATTCCAAAACTCATAGTACAAACAATCATCTGTAAGAATACTATTTACTTGGTTATAAAAACTAAAAGTAATTGGTCAAGGGTCCACAAAATGGCAAAATTAAATTTCAAGGATTTTAGACCAAAGACTATTTTCTAAAAGCATGTTTAATACAAAAAAATTATAAAAGACAAGATGCCATAACACTTTTAAAGACATTCATTGTTCATTAAAAATTATTAAATAAGAAGTTTTCAAATACTGTGAGAAAACTGAGACTTATGTAAAAGATAAGAACAAAAGAGTTGTGAAACACTTGAAAGTTATTAATAAGGTTTTAAACATACTCAACTTACTTTATCAAGTGATGATATTTTTACCAAATCCCATTCCATCTGGTCATAAATATTTTTTGTGGCAGGTATTCTGATTTCTTCATACATAGAGTTGTTCACTCTCACACTGTTTTCTGGTAAAGCAAGCTAAAAAGATTAAAAGGTATCAAATAAACTGTTTCTAATGAAAAGGTATGAAACACTACAGAAACACAAACAGTAATTATAAATGTAAAATAACAGTTTAAATGCTTGAAAATCTCGTTAGTTTTAAAAGAGTAGCAGTTCAAACTAGATTTCTTTGGAAACACTATCTTTGTCCTAGTTTTTATTTATTCCTAAATTAAGTGACAACATATTTTTTTAAAATTTTAGTGAAAATGGATGCAGGAATATAAAGAAAACTAAAAAGAGATAGGAGAACTGTAAATAGGTTTTGTGTCTTCACTACTTTAAAACAATTAAAAAACTTAATATCAATTTTATTTGTTTCAACTCTGAATACATGCTTTCTAAAAAGATCTTGTTTATTATAAGTTAAAAGAAAAAAGACCATTTAAAGGTTTGAAAATAAAATAACCTACATGCAAATATTGCATGAACCAGCAAAATGAACTGAGGAAATTTTATATGTCAATTAAAATAGTTCCTTTTAATTACTGTGACTTGATATAAATTAGAAGTTTTAAAAAACTTAATTTATAATTAAGAAAGTCGGTATTTTTTTATTTCACTCATCATATGCAACATTTGAGCCATGAATGCTTTTAAAATTTGCCTTATCAATCTAATGTGAACAGAAGGGACAACTCACCTTCTTGCCAGCTACGAACGAAGCAAGCATTTTAGTCTCTGCATACAGGTCGAACACGTTCGGGTATCTGGAGGAGCATAAATGCTGGATGACCCTGTTCTCAGAGGGATGAGAAAAGATGGGTGTGTTCTGGGCATACAACAAGGCTTGTTCTCTAAAGAAGAAAACACAATACACTTTAATAAAACCCATGTGAGGTGGAACAAGCTGTTACTATATCTGTAGCAGGGATATACGTTTACCCTAAATTAGTCTTTACATATAATGCCATAAAACAGGAAACATAAGCTTTAGTAATCATCTAATTTGTGGCTATATCTAATCTAGTAAGCAAGCATCCTTAAAATACTTGAGTTCTAAAAAGTCTCGAATAGCACCATTGAATGATTTAGTAGACACAGCATCAAACACTAGTAGTGATTTTGCATGAAAAAATTTAAAGTAAGTCAAGAAAAGAAAAATACAATACCTGTATTGCTTCAAACGTTGAGGATCTAACTTGTTCGGGTTACTTTCTTCTACAGTCATCTTTGTTATTTCTTTCATAATCTTCTTTTCATCTTTTCGAATTTGTTTATTAAGAAGCTTTTCTGTTTCAGACTGGAAGCAAGTAAATTATTTTTTTCATTCTCATTATACAAACTTAAAGCTGCTTCCAAGGTTAAAAACATAAAATGATGTAACCAGTAACTATGTTCTATAACAACTGAATAGTAAGATCAGATAGTAACATAATAGTAAGATAAACCTCTTGGAGGAATCAGTATAGAATAAGCAGTAACATTGCTTTGAGTATTTGAAATCATATGGGAAAATGAAGTTAAAATTAGTTTGGATAGATTTTATCTTAATTATAAGTTATTTCATAGGTCCCAGTATAATAATTTTCATTTGAAAAATAGCTAAAACTTTTCAAACTGGAAAAGTATTAAATTCATTGAGGTGCTTTCTTTAAAATTTTGTTTTAAAAAAACAAGAAGATAAATTAATTGGATATACCTACTGCAAAAAAGTTTTATAGGAGTACAAAGAAAATGTATTGAAAAAGCTTACAAAAGACTGGCTTTCAAATAGTGAATTTCGTGGTGACACAGGGAAGAGGAGGTCAATTTTATTAAATTAAGTTTTTACAATTGCTTTCTTACTGGCAAATTTATTTTCATAGAGGATTAAAAATTGTTGGCCTGTTTATTGATACCTTGTAAATGGAAAAAGCAAATTTTAGAGAAGCAAACATGCATTTGAGAACACAATAGGAAAACAGTAAGAAGGTATCACTTCATTCCTTCAGGGGGTCAACGTAAATTTTGAACAGAACTGCTAGTATCACAATAGAACAGCAATCTACTTCATATCAGATTGGACACACAATAAGAGAGCATCTCATATAAGTAATAAAATAATTGAAAATTTAAGCAAAGAATGAGGATTGTTACCTGTATGACCACTTGAGACATGCAAGTAGGCCTTTTCTCAGATAAATCTTTAGAGTTGGCTTCAATCACTTTTGCAAAAACAATTTCATCACGGTGGGTCAAAATCTTTTGAATCAGTTCAAAGCTATCAAATCCTAGCAGGTCAAAAAGCTTCAAGAGAGAACATTTGATTAAAAAACAAGAAAATATACTAATGTACTAAACAATAAGGATGAACTAGTCTTATGACATTATTGCTTATGAGCTTCAATATCTCAAATGTCATTAGTGCACCAAATTTACAATTACATTGTTCACAGATATTGCTTGCTGTTTATGAGAAATTAAATAGGAATCTGGGAGTAAACTGTCAGGTTAAATACAATATAACCTTTCAACAACGACCCCGATACTTCAAGCCCTATATTACAACAACCGATAATAAAAGTACTAATTGTTTTATGATAGTAATAATTTTATTAGTCATAATCTTCTTTTGTTAAAATGGCTGTCCATATATTGATGGTTAATCTTAATTGAAGTTTTCTTTTTAGTTGAGGCCACAGATGAAAATTTAGAAATTTTTCTAGGGCAGAAGCAGATTAAAACTCTTCTTTGAAATTTACATTTTTCTTGCTCTCTAATTACCAACAAGTGGATTTTTTCCATACCATTCTGTTTTAGAGAATTACTTTTATTTTATACAACTCTTACTTCATTTTGTAGCTCCTCATTTGTCTTGTTCATCTTGAGCAATTGTATGACAGTGAGAGCAAGCTCAGAGGAGGACAGCCCGGTTTCTGAAACAACCACTTCCTTCAGAGCTAACTTTAGCCACTCTTCGTCATGCCGCAGTGCGCGCAAAACGGGTTCAGCTCTCGGTGGAGGAACTGGATCTGGTTCCTTCTTAGGTTCGGGAATGTCCTCAAATTTGAAGCTAAGACCTTTGAAGCCATTGGTCTTTTTTTCTGGGAGATCTCTGAAAAGGAAAGGAAATATTTAATTGAAAGAGAAGAACTGAATCTTCATCTTCATGCAAATCACCTAAAAGCTATTATACTAGACTGCAACGTTACTTGACTCCGCAGAAACAAAACAAAGTAGTTCCCTACGCGGTGTCTGAATTTTGAGTGAAGTTAAGAACGTCAATATAAAAATAAGATTATTTTATTAAACCCATGTTATAGCACCTTTTTTATCACGATTTGCATACCGAAACTTCTTGTAGCAACCCAACAGGCTTTCTGTTTACGCAGTTACACAGTTTTTACTTCCGCATAGTGACGTCAAAGGGTCAGGAAATGTTACAGTCTAGCATAGAGGTTTAAAATAATAGAAAAACATTGATTTTTAAAGAATTTTAATCTTGAAATTAGGGTCAGGATTACCAGCACGGTTTGATAATAGCTAGTTATCTTTCTGTAATAAACGGTGCTGCAGAATGGTAAGTTAAACTTAATGTAGACTATACTACGATATTTTAACACATGATGACAATCCTCTGTGGAGAGATAATGAACTGTTATCTCATGACAACTTGTGCTCTTTTTTGACCAACAAAAATGTTAGCTTTTCACCATTTGACAACTATACATATTTCAAATGTTACAGGGATAAGATTGGCAAAAAAGCAAAAAGTCAAGAAAACCGCGAGAACGACATTTGATCTCTTAAATCGAGAATAAACTGGAAATACTAATAATAATTAGTCAACATTAATTTCAACAATAAATTCTAACACTTTAAAATTAAATGTTTTAATGTGTTAAGCTGTTATATTAAATTGGCTTAAATATGAAAATTCCCCCCCCCCATATAAAAGAGCCTCATAAGTCCAGAACATCAACTTGAATTTAAGGAATGAAATTCCCAGCCAAAAATTTCAGTTCATAAGCTGTTTTTTTAAAAGTTAAAAGTCCGAAAACTTCATGATAATTCCAAAAAAAGTTTGAAAATCCTCCAAAAATCTGAAGAATCTCATCCCTGATATTAGGCTGTGCAAATGGAAATGGTCAATGTGACCATTTCACATAGTAGTAGAAAAAACAAACTAAAATAAATTTAATAATTTCCTAAGAAATTTCTAAGCAACAAATCAAATTAGAATCCACCCTTCAAATTTCAAATCCATACCGAGTAGGAACCAGGTAATAGCTTTCATCCAACAGCGGCTTCTGCTCCACAAACTTGATCTTTGCGCCAAACTCCTCTTCCAAGAGCCCCTCGTCTGCTCGAGGTAGTCCGTGCTCCAAAAACTGCTCATAGGCCGAGGGGTGCAAGGAGAGGGTGAGAGTGTGGGAAATGTTGAAGGCCCGGGCAGCTACCTGGTGAGGGTATTGCCCGTACCGGATCTTCAGCTCAGAGCACTGCGTGGGCCCCAGAACAGTGCAGTTGCGGAACAGCTCCAGCATGTAGGTGACTGTGGATTCTATGAAGAGGGATGAGTTGTGGTCGCCGGCTGAAAGAGGAGTTTATGTTAGTTCTTTCAGTTTTTATGGTTGTGTGAATAAGAAGGGCTGGCAAAAACCCTGTATTTTTAAAAACCCAAGTGGGCTGTTTTTTTTTCTCAATAAAACCTTGAAAAACCTTATTGAAAACACTCCTGTAGAAATCAGAAATACATAAAAAACTACTTGCTATCGAAAGCGAAAGACAAATATATAAGAAAAACATCTGCCACTTTAAATATTTTGATTTCTTTAGTGTTGATAATGCTCCTGGTCTTTTGCACACAATACTTTTTTTTTAAATTTCTCCCACTCCGTGATTCCTTTTCCCTGTGGGCATTCAATAGTTTTTGAATATTTATTTCGGTTATATTTGTCTTGATTGATGTGATTTTATTTTCCCAACATTTCATCCAAATGTACTGAGCTATTCAAATGGATAAGTGGTTGATAAAAACTACTTTGACAGCAATAGAAATAGAACCTTCATCTTCCAATGCAAGGAATCCCAAATGAAGAAAGGTGGTAAGTAGTGTTCGGCACTAGTTAACTAGAACTAGTTGCAACTAGTAGTTAACTACTGATTAACTAGTAGTTAACTAGTAGTTTAAAGCAGGGTTGGAAAAAAACCAGGTTTTTTTCAAAAAAACCTAAAAAACCCGGTTTTTTTGGTTTAAACCAGGTTTTTTTGGTTTAAACCGGGTTTTTTTACTGAAATTCTTCCCTAACACATAAATACAAATATTTCTGATTGTTTTCATTTATGAATGCATTGAATAAATAGTTCATCAATTCAGCTATTAACTAAGTGACTTAATTAATTAATTAAAATTAATTTTATTTAATAAAAAAAGTTAAAATTATACATAACCATAAAAAACCAAAGGAGTCTGTTTAGAGCATTAAAAAACCATCTGGTTTTTATAATGCATATTATGTTTAAAAATCCAGTGCTTATTTGATTAAAAAACCAATTGGTTTTTATTATGCATTCAAATATCCAGTTCTTAATGAATTTATAAAAAAAAAAAAAAAAAAAAAAAAAAAAAAAAAAAAAAAAAAAAAAAAAAAATTTTTTTTATAAATAAAACCAAGGGAGTCTTTTTAGAGCATTTAAAACCAAACCAACTGGTTTTTATGATGCACATTTAAAAATCCAATGGATTAAAAAAACAATTGGTTTTTATGATACATTCAAATATCTAGTTTAGTTCTAAATGAATAAAAAAAAAACCAAGGGAGTCTTTTTAGAGCATTAAAAAACCAAGTGGTTCTTTATAATGCAAATTTAAAAATCCGGTGATTAGTTGATTAAAAAACCAATTGATTTTTATTATGCATTCAAATATCTAGTTCTTAATGAATTAAAAAAAACAAGTTTCAAAACCAAACCACTCCAGGTTTTTTATAAAAAAACCAGGAGTCTTTCTAAGAAAATTTCAATTGGCTAATTGTTTTCAAAAAATTGCATAGCTTTACAGCATTAATGTCAGAAGCATTCAACATATGTTGTACAAAAGACAATATTTGAATCAATAAATGACTTCAAACCCAAAAGTTTAGCTAAGTTTTTTTTAAAAAAAAACCCAAAAAAACCATTTGGTTTTTTATGAAAAAAACCATTTGGTTTAAACCGTGGTTTAAACCATGGTTTAAACCAAATGGTTTAAACCGTGCCAACCCTGGTTTAAAGTAGTTCAACTATTAGTTTAGCTACTTTTTTAATTAACTACTAGTTAAAACTACTTTTAAATTTTCAACTACTTCAAAAAATTTTTTATTTAAAATTTTAAGAGATATTTAAAATTTTTATCAAAGGTAGAGTACTCAAATACCATAACCAGAAATAAAGACCATTTTTGCACGAAGTATAAACTTTTTTTGTGATATAGATTAGAAAGATGTATTAGAATTTTGCCAAAAAGTAGGTTATGAAATTAAATAGACTAGTTAACAAGTAGTTAACTACTTTGGGAAATATTTAACTACTACTTGCAACTAGTCCCAGGAAAAAATAGTTAACTACTAGTTACAACTCTACAATTTCCCAGACTAGTTAGTAGTTAACTATTTTTTGCCCACTAGTTGCCGAACACTAGTGGTAAGGAAATATAATCCTGACTATCATCATCATGGTGGTTCTTTCTTCTTCTTCGATAGAAGGAAACATTCAAAACAAACCCACACATCCAATCACTTTAAAAAGATTCTTTTGCAGCAGTTTCAATGCTAAAGAGAGCATTTTTCTTTTGCTAGCTAGTTGTGATTTGACATTGCCCATAAATTGCAAGTATCATTAAAATCAAATATTAACAAGTAAAGTTTAAAATTTTAAACTCCATCAAATGTTAAAAGGAGGCTCAAACGTGACAGCTAACGACATAGGAGAGGTGCCCGAAAATTGTACGCTTTGTTTGATGAATGCCCCTCTGGGTGTTAAGTAATAGATAATGTTAAGTAATAGATACATTCAATTTTTACTTTTCATTCAAAATTACAATGGTGGACAAAGTACAGAAACATTTTATGGGAGCAATCACCCTTCGTTCAGAGAAAAATCATCATTTTTAAACAGCAATTAAAATTTTTATGAAACAATATTTATCCACTTATACATAGAAGTTGAAATCATGTTCTACATACCTATTTCTTTAGCTAAGCCCATCAACTCTGACATAAAATCATCAATTTCCTTTTTAGAAAACTTGGAATTTTTGTACAGAAATTCCTTGACTGTTTTGATAGTGCATAACCTACAAGAAATATAAAAGGACAAAAACTTAACAAATGCTTTGCTGAATTATTTAGCATAACTTTTAAACAGTTTCAAGAAAAGTTTAGGAAATAACAGCTCAATATCCATATGTAGTATATAGCTTAATCAGCCAAATTCAGATTAGAAAAACAGGGTACATTAGATGGTTCTTTTGTATCATCCCGTCGACCGTGTCACTGAATGCGAAAACGTTCAAAGCCCATTGAGTGTTCTATAGCTGTGCCACTGAATTTGACTGTCACTGAACGGTCGACGGGATAATACATAAGTACCCATTAGATTAATTTGAAAACTGTTGAGCATAAAGTATTATCTTAACAATTTGCTCTCCTAAGAATCAGTTGAATTGAATGCCTCGTTAGACACATTCTACAAAACTTGTTCTTTCCTATATTGCATCTGATGAATGACAAAGGGTTAGTGTTTAGTTTACACTTTTATAGCAATATCAGCACAGTTGTTGAGAAGTATAAGATTTTGTTGATGTTTAAAATTAAATAACTAGATAAATAATTTAATTTCAACCATATACCTCTTTTATATATTAGGTAAGCTGTTTAAATTTCTTACCTGTACTGCTTATCTTTTTTCTCCTGTCGTTTAATTACCAATGCATCAGGGGAGTTTGTATAATCACCAGCCCAACGAGGAACAACATCACTGTAGGCTCGGAGATATTTGGTGAGACGAGGGAGCTCTTTCAAATGAGGCATTCTGTTCTATTTGGCTAAGAATATAAAATAAAATTTCTTTTAAAAAATTATTATTCAATTCTGTTATCTGTCCTGTTAAAAACCATCAAAATTCTTTAGATGCCAAATATCCCACTGAAGAAGAACCTTCATATTTTAGCATGGTACAATTCCGTTAGAGTCCCTGCTAAATATCGCCAATATCCAAATCACTAAATATATATCCAAATATCAACAAATTTTCTGACTTTTATTAATAAACTGAATAGTTATTGATCTAATTACACATTTTGGTACAATTCCGTTAGAGTCCCTGCTAAATATCGCCAATATCCAAATCGCTAAATATATCCAAATAGCTATCAACAAATTTTTCTGACTTTTATTAATAAACTGAATAGTTATTGATCTAATTAAACATTTTAATTCAGGAGTTTGAAATTATTTATGAATATTTCTACTTTTTGTTGTTTAAAAGAACCGGGCGATATTTAGCAGGGACTCTTAACGGAATTGAACCCACATTTTAATTCAGGAGTTTGAAATTATTTATGAATATTTCTACTTTTTGTTGTCTAAAAGAACCTGGGGATATTTAGTGGGGACTCTAACGGAACTGACCCTTTAGCACTAACAAAAGGGGATCCATGATCCCAGATACATTTTTATGCTTCTATTTTTTATTTATATGCAAATATGTTGATCTTTTAACTTGATGAATCGCCACAAATTATATCAAACCTCCAACTTTACCTGCCTAAAAAGCATTTCACTCAAAGAAGAACAATAAATATTAAATTATAAATACTAAACTATATAAATAGTAAAACAAGACAAAAAGATCGATCTACCAAGTAGTCAAAGAGGTTGAATGTTTGAAGTTATACTAATTTATTAGATATCCGCTACTTAGATTTTTTCAACTGTAAAAATAATTTCATTTTCGTGCAAAATCAGAGCTCGAAAGCTGAGAGAACGATTAGGTTAATGATAAAAGCTCAGAACAGGGGTAATTCCCGATCAGATGCAGTTCGATAAAAGAACACTGAAATAACACATAATCAAGGATAGAATAGTAAGAGAAAATTACTCAAAAAATTACAAAAGTAAGTTCATTCCTGTGTCACAAAAGAAGTCAAGAAAACTTGATACTTTTAACTTAAGCTAGACCGTAAGCCTTTTACATGAATAAATCTTACCAGTTATCGATCAAAGCGGTGTAAAAAACATACAAATTGTTACATATGGTTGCATAAGTTGTGCAACTCGTAAATAAAGATTATCTTAACTTTTTTTTCGCTTTTATTAAAAAATACAGAAGCAAAACCGAACCGATGTATGCAAATCAAAACACGTTGCGTTCAGCTTCTATTTCACTTCACTTTATTCGTGTGAATAACGAAAACAAACAAAGCTGTTATTTATAATCACAGTAACAGCTATTTTCCGTGATTAAAATAACAGAATTTTCCGAAGCAGATGAGGGGAGGGGCCATTCACAAATTATTTCGAGCATGGTGCACAAAATATGTCCACGGAGGACTTTTAAACTACGCGGCAATTTCCTTTTACCCTTTCAAAAAATTAATTGAATTCGCTCAATCCCCATTATTATTTTTCCATTGATATATTTTTCCTTTCTAAATAAAAAGAATGATTATCTGATGTCAAAAGGGAAATAATGAATTTCTGATGCTAAAACAAATACAGGAATGGATCCATAAAATATGTGTCCTAAATAAAATGACTTCTTCAAATATTTCTTGTAAAATAAGACCTCTGTAACAATGCCATGAAATGATTGTGTGTAGTTTTAGGTTTTTACTTCCCCAGTCCTTTAAAATGAAATAAATTTGGTCCTTTTCTTAAAAAAGAAAATTTTTTTTGACTTTTTGTTGTTGTTCTTTTTGGGGGGGGTAAATTCTTAAGACCCTCACCCCGTTGGATATGCCTATGGACCATAGAGTAATTTAAAATGCATTCAAATTACAAAAACTATTATATTTCCATGTTTAATCTAAGGGGGGAGGGAATTTCAAATAGAAGGACGAGAAAGGAACAAGATATTTCTCTCAGACCATGCCATTTACCATTGTAAAAATATAAAGATGAAAAATGAAGAGATAACATTTTTGTCTCCTGATACTTGTGTTCCAGCTTCTCTAAAAAGGAAATATATATGCACTAATTATTTGAAGTAGGGTAGGGTTTTTCATAGAAATGTTCCTTCCAACTCTCATCTTATAACTGGTGATGGTATGCCAAATACACGTAAATTTTAAAATGAGATATATATGATGTGATTTTTCAGTGCTTTGAAAAAATGGTGGGATTTCTAAATCCAATCCAAATAACATAGCATTTAGCTAATTACCAAAAGAAATAAACAATGAAGAACTAAACTTATCAACTTAACCTTCCAGCAGGCGCGCCCTCTATACCAACACGGAAGGGCGCGCGTATCTCTCAGATACACGATTGTAAAATGTAAATTTTCAGGCATGTAATTTTAAAACAAAGTTCTAATCAGTAAATGGTTAAAGAGTATGTCTTATTTAATCAATATTATTTCAAAAAGAGCAGATCAAGAGTAGTTATAAAACACAAAAACAACATAACAGCACTATTAAAATATGAAGTAACCTGAAAGGTGTGAAATCAATCACTGGTATTTTGGCTGAACTATTACTGAAGCTACATATGAAAACTACTGAAAATATATTAAGTTACAATGTTTAGGACCTAAACACAAAAATATTTTTTTTCTAATTACTAAAAGAATTCAAAAATACTACTGGAAGTAGCTGAAATGAAGTGCATAGAATAGCTAAGGACAGAAGTTCGTATCGCCTTCTAAACGAAATTTATACAACCAAATCCATCTAGAGTGTATTTCTCAGATACGCGCACCCGCTGGAAGGTTAAAGAAACTTATCTTGACTAATTCTAACATTGCCACCTAAGAATACGCTGAAATTAACTTGCCAAGAAAAGGATTATGTAAAAAATATATATGAATCAAAGTTCTTCAACAGATTACTTTCATTAAATTTAAATTGGAAAAAAATTATGAAATTTATCTATTTTTTGAATAAGTAGTAAATTGATTTTTAAATAAAGTAATTTGTTAATTGCTGTTTTGTACAAATGTACAAAAAATTATATTTTATCTAGTTAAATTTGAATAAATTATCTAGGACATATTTAGTTGTCCTTTGTAATTACACAAGTTTTAATTAATTCTTCTGAATATCTTTCTAAATTACCTTCTCTTTTAAAATAGCTAAAAAGCATTCAAGTCTCAAACTCAGTTTAATTGTAATTTTTATGTGTTTGAGAAGTAATCCTAATTTAAGATAATTTTAGAGTTAAGATTATTGTGTTAAATTTGCACAAAAGTTTTTATTTTTCAATAGGATCACACTCAAGTTAATTCAGTTTTTAAAGATTTTTTACATAATGATTAAAGTTTCAAAAGGATGCAGCTTTTAATACCTAAGAAGCTAAAAAAGTTAACTTTTCCGAAACATGTAGTAATTAGTTGGGAAATGGTATAATTTATCTTAATGGTAAAAGAATTATACATATATTGAAAAATTAATAAATTTTTCAGCTTCTCAAAATGTAATTAATTTACCCATTTACATTAAGTTAAAAAAAAAACAGATAAAAATAGGAATGTTATTTACTAATTAAACATAATTTATTAGATTAAAAGACTGTTACAATGATATAAAAATAGAAAAAATATCAAATCTTCATACTTTTTTTTATTAAAATTCAAAAAACAATTAAAGTACAGAGCATTGTATAACTTATTTGTAAAATATTCATAAATAATAATTACAATTGGTAAGTCAAGAGAGACCTGTTTTTAACACACTATTTATGAAAACATTCATTCCATTACACAAAATTTAATCTCAAAATTTGTTTCTATAAAATTTTAGGATAATTTCAGGGTTTGAAGATAGGAAAAAAGCACAAAAATTTCTAGCTGTAATCAATGCTAGAATCAACCAAAGATTTAAACTTCATTCAATGAGAAACCAGTTCCAGTTGTTTTCCTATATTTAGGGTGTTATTTCTCAGTCATGATACACCAGTTTCAATGTATTACACATGAAGCAATACATATCTGTAAGCTCTTCAATCTGTAAAATAAAATAAAATTCTTTCTAAATTCATGCTCATATAAAATGGGAATTGTTAAGATAGAATAATTACTACAATTTTTCTAAGAGAAATATATGAGCGGATTATGAAATAGCATATGACAAAATATAAACTAAACACCTTAATATATAAATATGTAATTACTTGATAAGTAGAACAAGAAACAATATTTTTATATAAATTGTCCTTAAACAGCTCTACAATATAACCAAATACTACTTAAAAGTAAAAGAAATAAAAGAGCAAAATAACTTAAATAAAAATACTATATCTGTAATATAAAGAATATAACGGATATTTAGAGGGAGTTTAATACTTCTACACAACATTGAGATCCCTGTGTTTAAAAGTTGGTTCAAAAGTAGGGGTAAAACTGTTAGTTCATTCACGGCTTACTAGATACTTACTATACAGGCTAGCCGAGTACGGAAATCATTAAAAATCCTGATGGCAATACTGGACAAACTGGCAAAGCATATCCACAGTGTTGAAGGTGGTGGGTGATATAGGTAGGACTTGTGGCGATCCAAGCGGGAAAAGTTGTCAAATGGTTTTCATTGTTCAAAACTCGGCTAGCCTGAATAGTATCTAGTAAGCCGTGGTTCATTCAATGTTAGACAGGGTAATGGCTAGTAACATTAGATTTTCAAACAAAGTTATTATTCATTTACAGTTTTTTACAAAAGAAAAAAAAAGACCATGTTTTATTGAGACCCAAAATTAAAACATTTAAGTATTTTCAAAAGGTTCATTAGGTAGATTTGTGTTTTAATATCAAGCTGGTAGTAAAATAATAACACTAAAATATGTAAATGGTAATTTTTTTCTACAAAGGTTCAATTAAGTGAACTTACAACTTTTGATGTAGGTTTTCCACCTCCATGACCTGACTTAACATCTACGCGAATAAATAGGGGATTCACCTAAAAACAAATGAGAAATATCCAAAGTTGAACAGATGACAATGTTAAGAAGAGATTTTAGATGGTTGGAGAAATGCAATAATTTAAAAAACTTTAATCCTTTTCAATCTTATCCACATTCTTTTCATTAATCTCAACATAATAAATTATACCATGTCTTAAGAGTTGTTTAATGTAGGTGTAGTGCCCTTATTTTTTAAGGATTAAAAAATAAGTTAATTTGCTGATACCATTAGAAGTTTTTGAATTAATAACTTCAAATACTTCTAGTAGTATTCAAAGCTTAATAACCTATTAAGATATGTATAAAAACAAAGTAAATTTTTTTTGTGTGTAACTAAACAGTTGCAACAAAATAATATTCAAAGAAATTCAAAGCTTAGAAAAGTTTTACTTTCAATTTTTGCATGATGATAAATTTAAGAGTTTAGTTATATTAAGTATATGTTTTATAAGAAAAAGTGACTGCTCTAGTTAATTTATACTGCAAGTAAAGTAAGTATGCACAGAGGAAACATTGTATTTAGTAAGAGGCATTTTAGTCAAAAGATTAAAAGAATTCTGTATCAAATTCAGTGCATGAAAATACTATATTGACCTGCTTTTCACTTTTTCCAACTGTATGCTGCAGTTCTGCAATAAGCTTCAAGGAATGCAAAGGCACTACTCTATCATCATGATCGCCAGTAAGTAAAAGGACAGCAGGATATTGAACATCTTCACTTTTTGGAACGCGGACATTGTGTAAAGGCGATAGTCTGAAAAAAGCACTACATTGTCAGACAAAGAGGAACTAAAGAAAAACTTAAATGGTTCTTTGAAAATGTTTATAACACATGAGTAATTAAATGAAACAAATTAAATTATTACCAATTTATTTCAACTGGAAATGCAATCTTTTTATAAAAAAATCCTAAAATAATCATTATATAATTTTTTCATAAACAAAAAAAACCTTCCCAAAACAACTATTACTTTCATAAGATGTTTGTTGTTTTGAGTCTACTGTATTGTATTATAAATCAATAATTACAACCAAGAAAACTGACATGATGCTTCAATATTTTCTACCTAACATTGCAAGCAACTCAATTTCGAATAAATAAATAATTGAAATGCAAATTCTTAAAATTAAGGGGAAAAATAGGTATTTGTTACAATACATAAAATTGAATTATTCCTTCTTTTTTAAAATAAAGGGGTTTGTCCATAGCATTTCATACAGTTGATAAAGTTTATTAATTTTGAAGTCAGCAAAGGTCTATTTATTTTAAATGCTTATGATATTATCATTTTTCATTTTATCTGCAAACTAAATAAAAAAACCTAAGTAAAACTAATTTTGAAATGAAGAGGTTCCCTATAAAAATTTCAATCTAATTTCTGATAATTAAAACAATTTTTGTTTAAAAAAATTCAGGAATCACAGTAATGGGAATGCAAGCACTGTGATGATAAAAAAAATTGAAATGCATGCAAATAATTCCTTAATCAGCTTAACTGATACAACCGATTGCTAATTTTTGTTGCTAAAATTTACTCTTCCACAATCCATATAATAAATATACATCTAAATATTAAATAATTCAATACATTTATTTTGAACAAATTTCCTAACAGGTTATTAAAAAAATTCTTACTTCAGCAAGTTGTGGAAATGCTCTTCATCATCTGAACTTCCATAATCAGATTTCCAAGCATGCCCAATGGTAAATTTATGAAATTTTAACATGTCCATAACACTGAAAATACAAATAAAATATTTACCAAGACTACTATTTTATACAATAAAAAACACTAACTATGTACATAAAAAGGATACAAGTAGGATTAACCATCATAGCAATTATTCAACTTTCATTTAAAGTAGAATAAATGCATAGGTGAAAGCGACAGAACAAAACAAAAGATTTGAAAGTATTGGTAATGATAAATTCATTAAGAAAAAAATAAGTTAATAAGGAGAAATGTCAAAAGATATTTTCAAGTTGTTTAAAAAAACAAAACAAATATAATGTCAGAAAACATGCCAGTAAACTGATTGATATTAGATTATAAAAATTATGAATTTAAACATTTTTTAACTTACCCTACTTGAGCAATGGCACAACCATATAAATTAGGTCTTTGATTGACACAAGCACCAACAAGTAATCCCCCATTTGATCCTCCATTGATTGTCAACCTGTTAAAGTGAAGGATAATTACAGTATTATACTAATAAATACATTTCTGCAATAATTTAAAACTTAAAAATCCTAACATACTTTTTAAGTATACAGAATACAAAACTCACATTGTATCACCTTAAATAACTTCAATTCTGAGAGGGATTGAAAGACAACACAAAGAAAATTTCACTGAACCAGCAACTTTGATACCACACACTTTACTTACTTTTCTGGACAAGTGTATTTGTTCTTGACCAGGTACTCAGCAGCAGCGTGGAAATCATCAAACACATTTTGTTTTTTCAGCAGTTTTCCATTTTCATGCCACTTGACACCATATTCCCTTAAAACAGGAAAAAATTAATTTTGATACATTAATCCAGAGTAACTTCAATCCATAGAGTAGAAAGTCCTACAATATATATGGGATGCAACTTACCCGCCTCCTCTAAGGTTAGCTACTGCAGCTACACCTCCAAAATGCTTCATAAATATTATTCTTGATAAGCTGAAGGAAGGCAATAGGCTAATGTTAAATCCACCATATCCATAGAGAAATCCAGGAGCTTTTCCATCATGCACAAAATCCTAAAGAATAGATCACTACAGTGAAAAATCAAGGCATCCTCAATATTTCTGTCTTTGAGTTTATTTGGAAAGAAACATCTTAAATGTGAAAACCACACTCAGTTTCTCACTATTGTATACTTAATTTGATTATTTAATAACTTTTTTAAAAGAAAAAATACTATGCATGAAAAATTTAGTTGCTTATTAAAGTAGTTCCTTAAATACTTGAAGTTATTTTGTAGTTACTTAAATACTTGTTCTTGAAATCGGTCAAAATATTAGTATGTGAGTGATAAACTTACTTTAGGACGAACAATAAACATAGGAACTTTGGTACCATCCTTGCTGGGATAAAATACTTGTTCTGTTTCGTATTGGGATGCATCAAAACCTGGTATAGATATCTTTCGAAACTCCTATGGAAGAATAAGATAGATCAATTCTCATACATTTGTTTAAAAAAATTTTAAAGTGTGCAATTAAGTCATACCGTTATTTCATAGCCATTCTTCAAGTCAAAGTGGTAAATGATTCCAGGAGTTAAGAAAGAAACAAATCTGAAGAACACCTAAACAATAATAAAAATTCAGAAAGAAAGCAATTTCATATGTATTTTTAAAAGTTCCACAATAACTTTGAAAATTATACTTAACTGAAATGATAAATAGAATTTACCTCACTCAATTTCTTTTTTCCAGAATACCCTGTAATATTTCCAACATCAATAGGGAAACGATACAACTGCTTTCCTGTTTTCAACTCGCATAAAGTAAGAACACTCTAGAATAAAACACATTTACAATTTTTATTGGGTTCAGTGTTTTATAAAAAGATGGGATAAGAGACCCTATATTGAGATATAGATATTATCTAGCAAATTTTTTTAGCACTTTTAACAGGTTTCAAGTGTTATTTTTTTGTAACATGCAAATAAAGAAATTTTAAACAGATAGTTAATATACATGGTGCTTCAACATGTCTGCCCAAACTCTGCACAGAAAGATTCCTTACAAATGGTAGATCAAATTTGTCCACTATACCTCTACAACGACTTTTACTTTTTGAAAAATAAATCACATTCATAAAAATTATTTCATTCTATAGTTGTTATTCTATAAACAACTTAGGCTAAGCGCGCACTAGGGACTTTTGTCACGGTGACTGAGACAAAATTGTCACCATGGCTATTGAAACAAGTTAGAGTGCGCACACTAGGCGACGTGACTCTTGGCCGATTGCCAAGAATTTCTTCATAGAGATCCATTGTTTTCGAGTGACATTTTTGATACTAGTGATACTGGTCGCCGTGACAATTTTTCAAAAACTATGCATTGTAGAGGAATAGTTCTTTGGGTGATTTTTATCTACTCCATGCAAGGAATTTGGCTGTTCAGAGTTTAGGCATACTTGTTAAAATATCCTGAATAAAAATTAAAAACTTTTACTTTAAATTCAATTGGGTTTTAACTTTCTCTTAAACTTAGATTATTAATTAAATAATATCTGCATACATTTTCGTTTTAAACTATAAATAGCAAAAAATATTTAGAGTTCTGGCTTAGAATACCTCACTTCTATTTAAAGAAATTAAAAATGTGCAATAAAAAGTACCTTTAAGATGTTTTTAGATAAAACTAATTCTAGATTTAAAAATATTTCTATCAAATGTTGAAGCAAAATTATGATTACTGAACAATTCTAAAGTAAAAGAGCTTTAAATTGAGCAAATTAAACACTTTTTTACTTTACTTTCAGAATCATTAGTTTATGATTCTTGATAAAAATAAGTGTTGTAAAAATCAAAACCCTAAAGCAGATTTGATAACAAAGCTCACTTTGACATCTTCAATGTAGCAAACGAGAAGCTTATCTTGATTGATACAGATGGCCCAGTCAAGAACTTTTGATGGATCTTCAGGAATCAAATCTTTCCAATTGGCCTTTAAAAAATAAAACAGGATTAAAATTAGAAAACAAAGAAAATTTTTAATAACTTTACACTTTTATATCATTAAAAAATCAACTATACAATATACAACCTCTTCAGGATGTTCCAGGTTTATGTTAATCAACCGTACATTTGGAGCATTTTTGTCCGTGTGAAAAGTAAATATCGATCCCTCGTTAGTAACATATCTGTAGTCAGCTTCAAACTTGTCAATAATACAGGTCAAAGGCAAGGTTCCTGCAATTTGTATTATGTACATTTGATACCTTGAATTTTCAAATTTTAAGACTATGGAGAATAGTTCTGTACTTGAGAGGTAAACTATTGCATCTATGCCACAATAGGAATATGTGCCATTTATGCAAATGCCATTTATGAGCATCAAACCATGCTTTTTTTTATCAAAGCATGTGCTAAAACTTTGTCATTTCTGTGACATAGAATCTCTAGCCATTTAGATCCAGGTAGTTTTGGGCATAAAATTAGGACAAATCCTAGAATCTGATTAAATTTGAAGCTTTTAGCAAAACATTTTGTAGCCAATTACTGAAGGTACTATCTTCAAAATGAAGACAAGTCTAATCTAACTTTCAGAACAGTACTTCAGTTCTAATCTAACTTTCAGGCATTAAAATGGTCACTAGAGTTGACAAACAATCGCTTTGCTTGATCTTTAAATTAGATAGTAGTATACACCATAATATGATATAGATTCGACAGTTTACCTCTCATATACAAAATTTAAAAACATTTAAAAATACCTGAAATTCCATCAGGAAGGGTTTTTAAGTCACATACATAAACCATGTTGTTCTTGCAAGCCTCAGCCACACCAACAACAACATAACGGCCACATGAGCTGACAGACCCATTTCTAAAACATAATTAAAAACTATTAATAAAACTTAAGGTGGTCCTCTTCATAAACAAGCAATTAAATTCCTTACACTAGCCACTGAGGATGTTCAGGAAACTGCACACAAATAATATCTTCTGATTGTTGGGTCCCAATCTTGTGATAATATAATGTATGATTTTTCTGGGCAGTTGTTTCAGTTCCATCCACCAAGTTGTCTGCATCAGGATAACGCTAATGGTATTAAACAATCAATAAACTGTCATAAAACTAAATGCTAAACAACTAAAATTTTCTAATACAAAAGGAATTTTTCAGTAGAAGCATAAAGTTATAAATTAATTTTGTAGACAAACTTTTCTTCTGGGTTGATCATGTAGGGTAGGTTTGTTAATCAACAATTTTAAAATTCATAATTAAATTAATACATTTTATTTAAAGCAGTAAAACTATCAAGTTATGTATCAAATAAAGAAAAATGTATTTAGAATATTTACAGAATAAAAAAAGCCTTTGTTATCGTGAGTCCATGAAACGTCTGAAAACTTAATTTTTTCTAGAACTTCAGGCAGTTCTTCTTTGGTTGATACTTTCTTTACCTAAAAGAAAATATAATTTGATTAAAACACTTACAATTTTACAGAAATCATTAATTACAACAAACAATGGCAATCAGACCAGTATTCTTGCAAAATAAAATACTGCAGAAAACAGTTCAGAAAAATCAACTGTTAACTGAAACTAGGGTTTAACATAAGAATCTTGTGCTTATATTAAACAAAGATAAATTACATTGATGTAAAGTACACTCAGCTTTGAGCTTCATACACCAAAACATTCCAATATATTACATATGAAAAATACAAACCCGAATTTTTTTCCAGTCAGAGCCACTATCACTGATGCCATAGGCTAAGTATTCTCCATCATCAGAGAACTCGTAGAAAGATAAGCTAATCAGTCCTTCTTTAGACCACTCATTAGGGTCAATGAACACTTCAGCCTCACTTTCCAAAGAATCTTGCTTGTACAACACACTGTAATAAATGACTTAAGATTAGTATACAAAAAAATTTTAACCAGTGAAATGCTAAAATTTTAGTAGTTGGTCAGTTGTAATTTACCACCCTTATAGTCATTTAAGGGGAATCATTTGTTTATTCCTTCAAACAGGCTTGATTTCTTAAAAGAAAGGTGCCAGAAAGAAACCTTGCATGAAATGGGGAGTTTTAAATTTTTGACCTCTTGATACACAAAATTTTATACTTATTCAAGAAGCTACTTAAAAAATAATTGTTTCCAAATCAATCCAAAAATTAAACCTTTCTTGAAAAAGGTGAAAAAATAAGTATTTTATCTAAATTCTTAAATATGGAATCATTCTATGAACTTATGATGCAATTCTACAAATAATTTTAAATATTTAACACCATAAGATAACTTTTTTACTAACCTTTGATTTTGAAGCCCTGTATTCATAAAATAATAGTAATATTTCCCTTCCTTAAATGGGCAGCCATATTTAGGATAGTTCCAAAGTGATGTGATCCTGTAAGAAAATAAATAAGTCTTCATGACACAAGAAACTTACCAGGTGATAAAAACAGTGTTTGGTCAAAATAAAAGAAAGGGAATTTTTGATGTGTAGTGAGAGAGAAATGTGGCCTCCCAAATTCTTTTTTTCATAGTAAAAAAAATTAAACGCTTTATACCTTTCATTGATCTTTTCACGGACGGAGCAACTTTCAAGATATGGCACAGAAAGTTCATTTTGGAGCTGAACAAATTTCTTGGTATCTTCAGAATCAGGATCTTCTAGCCATCTGTAAGGATCTTTCACCTGTAACAAAAAAATTGGGTTAAGAGTATATTTTTAAGGTACTATTAAATTAATGTTAAACATCATGGATAATGTGGTGTTTAACTCTTTTATTTTGGTGTTATATTGAGAAAAATGAAAAACTTTTACAACTATTAGGACATTTAACTGTTAAAAAATTATACATTATTAGTAATATTTAATCATATCAAGTCAGTTTAGATTAGTCAAGATAAGTTTTACAGGTAGCTCAAATTTGAGGAAAATAGTTTATAACTTTTATTTTAAGACAGGCATTTTTGAAATTGGGTGTGTAAGAAAAAATAAACGAGGGTGTAAAGAATTTTAAAAAGACTTCTTAAGTGAAGTCTTCCTTGAATTCCACTAGTTGTCTAAACTAAAATGAAAATGCAGGGACATTTTGAACAAAACAAATTGTGTTCTGGGGAAATATTAATTTCTGAATCATTTTCTTCAGTCTTGGTAGACTGGTTCACTCTCAAGGAAATATAATTTCTTTAGGTATTTACAGGAAAAGAACTAAAGTTGAAAGATAAACTTATTGGATTTTTTGGTTCAATTCCGTTAGATGTCCCCCTAAATATCACTGAGCTGTTTTTGGCACCAAATTACTTATGGCTGTCATTTATATAAGATATAACGACATATATATAATCTATTAAATCGCAATTTTTGTCATTATTTCTAAATTTTGGCATCTAAAATAGCTTGGTATTATTTAATAGGACATATGATGGAATTTAACCAACTTCTATAGTTAAAAAACCAAATCAAACTTTAAGATGAAAACATGATTTTTCCCTTTCAAAAAAAGGAATTTTCTAAAAACTTTTAGGGGGGGCAATGCTAATAAAAGTACGCCGCTACACCCCCAATGACCCCTCATAAACCCGCCAGACCCAGTTTCTTTGGATTACCCTAAATATTAACTAAACTTCCCTTAAATTAATTACGAAGTACACATAGTATATATTAAAATGCTTTATATTTTTCCAACGTAACTGATGAGGCTGATCCTATTTAATGGCTCTCACCTTAACACCATGATATTCATCAAACGTGTCATCTCGTCTCACTTCAGGATACTGGAAAACCATTCTTGAAGTTTTTGAATTAACACAAAAATTCAAAAGAATTCGATGGGAAGATGAATATTTAGGTGTCAATAATCGAGCAGCTAATAATCCCAAACCGGGTAGCCGAACAACAGTAAACATTACGTCATGTTTACGTTGAAGGTTAAAGTTATTTCGCCTTTCACTTTCATTTTGTTCTTAAATTTTGATATTTTTGAAGATTTAATTATTTTTATTAAAAAATAAACCACAAAACCTCGTTTTTTATTCTTTTATTCAGTGAAGTGCATCAGTTTTTTATACTCAACAGCTTGTTTCAAAGTTGTTATTTTTTGGCGTATGATACTCTGTTGTATAGTTGTATAATATTTTGAGGCATATCCATACGATTAATGCTTCTACAGTTTCGTTTTCATGTTATGGCTGCTAATATTATTTTAAGCAACTCAACTTTAGATTCAGCGGTTAGTTCTGGTCTCCTTGACACATAGTTAAAAACACAAACAAATGGGATTTTACTTTCAAAATTAGAGCTATTTAGTGGTTAAAAACATAGAATATGTCCTGAACCTTCAATCTGAAACCAAGGAGTACATTTTATTAGCTTCAAATGTACGATCCGCAAGATACTGACTCATCTACTGAAGGGGCTGGATCTCTCAGTTCAGGTTAGTAATTTAATTGTTAATTATTATTAGTGCAATGAATTCATGTTTCTAATGATTATCAGTAATCTTCATACTTTTCCTACAGTTTTTGATGTTCTGTTATAAATTAGTTAGTTATCTAAAAGCACAGATTTAAGTTTTTTGTTGATCTTTTGTATGTAATGTTTTGGTGCTTGATTATACTGTTTATCTTTCTATAATCATGAAATATAAGTTCAATTTCAAATTTAATTACAAAATGCTTCATTACTTTCTACATTTATCGAAGTAGTTAAAGATATCAAGGATTTTTCTGAAAATCTTAATTTATAATTTTGATAAAAAATATGGACTTTCCCCTAATGTTGTTGATAGAAAAGCATTATTGCATTGCTTTGGAGAACAATATGATTGTCATTTTGTTTAAAAGTCAGAATGGTAACAGGAGATGCAATTAATTTGAAGATAATTAGGTGCTGGGATGATTTAAATTTTAACCAAGTATGACCTCGGTTTATCAGAGTTTAATCAGTGACTGTCACATTCTTTAGAATTAGCTTCCAAGGGACATGAATAAACTGTTTTTTATTGATGAATTGATGAGGGAACGGACCTGGAAAAAGTGCCCGAACCTAAGAACCTGGTTCGGGAGAAGCCCCTGTCAGCTCCATAGGAGCAATAAATTAGGTTCGGGTAAATCTTATTAGGTTCGGGGGAAGGTTACAACTTTTTCCAGGTCCGTGAGGGAATAATGGTTTCTCTTCCTGATTATTTTGTAATACATTGATTCCTAAACTTATAAGTTACATCAGTACTTTAGGGGTAGCTGGGCGCAAATCTTTCCAATCTTTCTTTATTGGTAATGTTCTAAATGTTATGCTTAAAAATGTTACAAAAATTAAAAACAACATTGCTAGTTGAGATATATTAGTTATTATTGATATTTGATTACTTTTTGGGATTTGGTATAAAACTTGGCACATACACCCGGCTTAAAGTACCTTACATAGTTATTTTCTGTAGAAAAATATTCATTGGGGGAAATTAAATTATTGGCACAGTTTTGGCAAGAGTCCTCTGTGACTGCCTTCTTTATAGCAGTCTTTCTTATAGTATTCCACCAGTCACCTGTGAAATAGCACACACTTGGCAACTGGACCCTTACCAAAGCTGTGCCTAATTTTTCTTTTCTTTTCAAAGGTATTAAAAGTTGCCTATATTTTTGTATATCCCTTATCTCTAGGCTTTAGAAACTGCCTAAAAAATATTTTTTTTAAGCAGAAGTTCAGTTTTAGCACATGATAAGAATAGAAAAACTCTGAACACTAAATTTGAGATCTCGTTCGTTTCCTCGCCAAGCAGATTTTATGAACGACTGATGGAATTGCATTTGGTTCTTATATTATTCTGTTGACCGTTCAACAATCCGTCTGATTCACAGCACCGCCTTTGACATTTGGTAATGCTCTTCGGATTCAGCAGCATTGTCAAAAGGATAAGACATAAGTACCCTGTAGTTTAATAAGCTAAAGGCTCACAAGAAAACAAATTTGTATTGTTTTATTATTTTAGTCATTTCCCCGTCAAATCAACACACTTTTTAGCATCACCATTGAGAGAAATTTGAGTTCTACACTTGCTCTACTTTACTCCCAGTCAATTCAGCTGGTGTTGTGGTTGTAACGGAATGTTTTTTCGCAGTCAATCGGTCAGGTTTTATTACTTCTCGCTATGGTATGTCAAGGGTTCCAATCTGCCATTGGCACCATTCGTTGGCGTGAACTCACGCAAATATCTCATACTGTAGATTCTTGAGATACGAGGTTATATAATAATGCCAGTGATATTTTGAAATAAAGTAAAACCTTGAAAGAGACATCAAGGTTTTACTTTATTTTGTTACATCCAGATTCCAGACATTAAGATGGATTCCTAAAATTACAAACCTGTCAAGAGCAAGTGGCATTTATAGAAATAACACTAAGCCTCTAGCAATAGGAGCTGAAAGAAAAAAGGAAAGGACTTACATCAGTTGATGTTAAGTTTACTCAACATGATGTTAAATAAAGCAGGCTATTTTTCCCTGTTAAATGCCTTTTAATTTGTCCCATTTGTCCCCATCATGGAAATGAAATAAATGGGACAAAATACTTTTATTCAATAAAATATTATCTTTCAGTTGAAATGATGACTAATTGATTAAAAACACTTTTTAAAAAAGTAACTAATAGCCTATAATATTGGTTTAAAAATTATTACAGAATTGAAAAATGTAAAATTTTTGTATAATTAGTTTGTGAAATTTGTTCCATTCATCCCCACTCTCCCCTATAATCTCAACCAAAAGTTAGTGTGGGATTTTTTTTGACCTCCTCATCTTTGGTGAGATTTTGGTGGATCTCTCCAACATGATGATCTTTTTGAGTGGAGAAGTTAACATTCTCACCCACAACACCAAAAATTAAATGGAAATTTTTAATATTTGATTAATAAGTTAATTCAGACTGTGCTCCAAGATGACATTTTGTTCACTATTAGTTGCAGAAGGTATTGTTGACTATTTAGTGAAGGCTGCTTTTGTGCTTACGCTGAAAATTCAACAAGGTCAAACTGATACGTATTAAGAAAAATTGTATTCATAAACCCTGTCTTTTTCAATGCACATTGCTTTAAATTTTTTTTAGTGTGTCCATTTACTAATTTCCTCATATGTTAATTGATAGAAATAAGTCCTGTATGCATGACAATGCAACCTAACCCCTCTAATTTCTAGTTTTGAAGACTAAACAGTCCTCTTCAAGTGCATCTGCTATCCATCGAAGATAAGGTTCTCTTCTGGTGTTACTTGTTCAAGCTAAAAAAAAATATTAGGATGTAACTGTCGTTCATATACTATTGTAAAGGTGTTTCACTAAAATAGTTTAGATGTAATGGGAAATGACTTTTACAGTTTTCAAGTAACCATTTTAGAGAAAATAATTTGATACTTTTTGAGAACTGGAGTCAGAAAGGGTTACAAAATATTGCTCCTGAAAATACTGAATGCCCTCCGAAATAATTTTTCATATACTGCCTTGTATAGGGCAATTACCTCCCCCTCGCTGGCTACGCCCTTGCCCCTTCCTACCCATCTGAGCAATTATATATAAGTACCTCCTCTGTCCTCTTTGAGGTACAACATAGGGTATACCTACTACAACAAGCAATACATCCCAGAGAACGGCATTTTTGGGGCTTTATACTGCTAGAGATGAGGGTAACGGGATCCCGAGAGGCCGCTCGGGAGATGCGTCATCTCGCTCTGACGTCACATCGATTGTAGCCGCTGTTGTGTGCGATCGGCTGCGCTTATGCGTTCATTCAATTCATTCATTGAGATTTTTTTTCTAACTACACATCGTGGGTGCCATTATACTTTATGTGGGAGAGTTGTCGAACAAACCTTCGCACCCCGTGTGAACTGTGAATTTCACCTTTTTTTTTGCTTAGGTTGAATGATAAAGCTTCGAGGTTTAAAGTGGTTGGGGGTGGTGAAGAGGCTTGGAAGGCCACCCATGGGATAAATGGGAGGGGTTCACTGTATTTACCACCCTCCGAATTTTAATCTGAGTACTTTTGACTTTTAGTTCATTTGTGAAAAATTAATAATAAGGGGTCTCTCCTGACTTTTTGTAAAAGGTACTGTTTTTGTATAATTGCGAAAATCTATTCATAATTTTGTAAATTAAAAATTAGTTAAATTGGTTTCTTTCAGCCAGCATCCTGTTTTTGTGAAAATTCAATTCATTCATACCTCTCTCTGCTTTGGTGATATTGTAAAATTTATAAAGAATAATATGGTAAAATTACTCAAAAGCACAAAAATAGTCCTTGTTTAGAGTGAAAATCATTATAAAAGTCCATTTTATACTAACAATTTTTTTATAAAGGGTCCTTTTTTAGATTATTTTGTGAAAGATCCTTTATAAGACCTATATGTATTTTAAACAGAGACCCCTGATAATAACTTTGCGTCATCTTAGTTTAATGCTATGCTATGCAAGCAACTTTTCATGAAATTGCAATTAAGTTGTGGTAAAGTACTTCCTATGTACCCCATACCCCTAATTTTTCGTAATTAGAAAATTTTATCATCAATTGAGTTTTTTAGTGTGAAAACACTAAACATTAGAATTTTAAACGGGGAAATTCTTTTAAAATGTTGTTCACCTTCACTCTTCATACATTGTTTCTTATGACTTTCGTTAACAGACCGTTTAGTGACCCATTATTATGACAAATGATTCATTCACGCCGTACAACTCTCCCCTTCAGTTTCTAAGTCGGGATGATGATGTCTCACTGCCGAAGAATGCTTGCGGTCTCTTCGACCATTTGGCACATCCTCCACCGATTTATTATCAACAGATGCTGGCCTCGGTTGAGAAGGGTGCCTCTTTAGTTATGTCGGTCGGATTCATGGATTTTGGTTTTGTGTAGCACCATTGTGGACGAGAGAGAGACTATAAAAAGTTTGTGTATGCCTCGATGAAAAGTATAGTGTTGCTTTGATTAGTCATTTGCAATTTCAAAGAGGTCATGGTGTAGTGTGCTACCAATTTTTAATTAATTAGTTTGACGTAGCCAAGAAATTATATTTTCTCGAACCATTAACAAATATTAAGCTTCAATATAGCCCAGTCCCGCTTTTATGTCAAAATCTTTCGAAAATCCCTTTTCGACTTCGAGATATTAAGATTAATATAATTTGTAAGGGGGGATGGAGGTTTTTATCGTTTCCTATAGCGGCAGAAAAGTTAATTTGGAAAACATTTTGAAATAGTAATTTGCAATGTTACCCTATTGACTGTACCCTATCTCTGCTTTGTCCTTACGAATTTCTCCAGCATGTACGTAGATCTTTCACAAAATTCCATTTATTCTTTATGCTTAAAAACAGAGCTCCTAAATTTTTTGCAACTCAAGTCTTTTAGTTATAATGTTTCAAGGTTGTATAACTTGCTTTGTTTTACTTTCAAATTAAATGGAAAGAGGCAATGTTTGCCACTCATGTTTTTGCTTGAATTTTTGTTTAAATTTCTGAAAACTGTTTCAATAGAAAAGATTAATTATTGCATTGATACGGACTGATGATAAAAAAAAGATAATTTAACGAAGATTTTGTATGAAAAACAGAGGTGTGCCAGTGCCTGTGCAAAAATTTGGGTATTTGCTAGTAATATTTAACATTGAAGTTTCCTCGGACTAGACTCAAACATGTCGCATTAAAACGGCAGAATTTCAAATTTCTGTAAAATAGGCCAGTAAATAAGTTAACACGAATTAAATAAATTAAGTTTGCTGCTGTTACAATTCCTTGTGAAATCAGTGACTCCCTCTTAAAAGAAATGTGCTTGGAATCTTGGAAGGGACCATCGTCAGTACAGTTACACGATGACTAAACCGACCTTTGGGATACGTTCACGGGCAGGGGGATCTAAAATAAGACTTGAAAAAACAAACAGTTGGTGGAATGGGGAAAAGAAAAATACCATTCATTAAAGAATTTGTTTGTAAAGCCGCTTGTCGACCGAATTGGTATAGATACCATCCATTTTCTTGTCGGTAAGTTGTAAAGAGATGTCTAATGGCTTTTGAAAGTCTCCTTAAAGATTACATAGCTGGTTTGTTGAATGAAATGTGCTTCTTGGTATCTTATGAACATATCTGTTTAGTAATGGGGTTTCAGGAAACGTTAATCTCGTTGGAATTGTCCATAACACTGTAAAGAAACCGTTTCTTTGAGAATGATTTTATCCTTTTTCCCATTTACAGATTACTTAAAAACAATATGGTTTTACCCTCATTTAGAAGAGAATTGCTAGTACCCATTCAATCAAATTGGTAATTGATATCAATTGTGGAAATTCAAATAGGAAGTCCCTTAATTTACTCTCTTAAGAAATTTGTTTGAAATATTGTCACATCTTTTAGCTACTTAAAAATAAATTGTATAAAATCACTAGTGTCTAACACAAAGTGTTACACGGGGCTTAAAAAGTAACAACAAGATTACTCTAGTCTATTATTATTAAAAATTACAACTGATTCTAGTAGGATCTAATTAAATAGGATTACATGTATCTTCTATAAATTGACGTGATAAATAAATGCACTTTTAGTTGAAGTTTATTTTTGAAATGGTGGAGACCAATTATGATTTTTTTCCAAAACTGATTTTAGAGTTTCTTTCTTTAGTGAATTTTGAACTAAGTCCACCGCCACTGCAACCACATTGTGTTAGGTGGGGATGAAATTAGCTTGGATACTATTTTTTAAAGCTACCGTATATCCCATTAGAAACTGCAACCATGTTAACTGAACCTATAATATTTTTTGATTGCCAAATGCGGAACTTAAATCCTCCCTCCTAAAATCCTCGAACGGTTCTATCTAAAAGTTAAACAGTTAAAAAATTTCAACCTATTGACACCTAAATGTCTCAATTCAACCTTATCATTTAAAATTAATAACTCATTTTATGTTTCTCCAAATCACCAACAAGGAATCAGTATGTCCATTTTTCGCTACGGGCGCGGGCTTAAGATATTCCAAATGCAGAAAAAATTGTGTGTGTGGTGCTGGTGGTGCTAAGAATTACGATGTTGATTCGTTCCTTGCCTCTATGGACGTCCCTCTTGCCAAATTTTGGCAATTTATCCCCCTTCTCTCGTTAACATGGTTTGGACGTTGTCCAAGGAGCAGTTCAACAAGAACATCCTTGTGGGTCAAACGATTCAATGTGTAATTGAGTTATGGTGTCTGCTCTGTCTTTGCAAAGGAAATAAAAGCGTTTATTAAAACCGCTCGGCGTGTCGAGGGCGTTTCTGAAGACAGACACAACAACGGTATAAAATAATTTTTGGCGTGCTTTGTAACAGAAGTTGTCTGACTTCGCTATGTTTCCTTACATGGAGGGCTTACTCATGGCTTACCTTAAGGTGGTATGTGTGAGATGTACCACCCTTCTTCCTTTAATATGTTATACAGGGAGTTTCAAAAGTTCGTTTTACGGCTTTTATTTGGAACCAACGTCTTCTAGGGTCATGGAGGTAAGATAAGTGACCATGGAGAATTCCTTGAGATTATTAAACCCCTTGAGCTGCGAAATGAGAAAGTTAAGCAAATTAATTGAAAAACTAAAGAAGATAGAACAATAACTTCAATAAGAAAGTTGTTGGCAATATCATAAAAACGCACAGAAAACAAATTCATGAAAATAGTATCTTCAGTATTCGAGGAGATATTAGCAAGTGAAAATATCCCTTTTTCATGCCTCAAAAAAAGAAAAAGTTTGCTAATTTGCAAGTTTCTTTGATTTTTTTAGCTGAAAAACGCAAAAACTACATGATAACACTGAACAAGAACAACTTGCAAATTTGCTAACTTTTTCATTGAATCAAGAACAGGAAAAATGTTTGGAAGTTATTGGGCTTGGAGTTCATATTCCTACACTTGGCACTTGCAGGAAGAACGAGCTAACTCCCGTTGTTGCTGCAAACGCAAACGATTCAATTTTGACCATGCCTTACCGCCTTACCTAATGTGTTGATAAATTTCTTAACTTTCAAAGATACCTTTCAACGTTATTATAGATATGCGTAGATGTTTTTAAAAACTTCTATAACCAGTAATAAACTGGTCGCGTTAGAAAAAACTGTATTGTAGAAAATAATGTCCTCCTTTGAATTTTTCGAAATTTTTACCCGATTCCACTATTTTTTTTTTTTTTGCTACTTTGGTTCTGTTAGATTTGATTAAGAAAGCTTCACCAATCTACGCCTTATGTAGAAATAAGAGAATAAACTATGGGGCAACAATTGTTCTTTTCTACAAATTAATGCAAAGGCCCTTCTTGAACCTTTTCCCGGTGGCGTGTTGAAGAATACCCCGCTTCCTCGAACTTAAAGTGAGTGCGGCGCTTGATAAAAATATCTTAAAAGGTCGGACGTATTATCCCGAAAGTCCCGAAACCTTTTCTTAGCAAAAACATACGGCTTCAATCGTTGAAAGTCTGAAGGGAAAGATTCCGCATACCATCCACTTAAGCTTGTCAGTCAGGAGATTGAAATGTCCTAAAAGCTGCGATGATTATTCTCAACTTTCCATGGAGTGACTTATGAGGTGTGGGCTTGGGGGAGATACCTTTCCGTTCCGTTGTTCTTTCTTTCCTTACCATCCCCCCTGATGATCGTTTCATCGATTGTCTCGCAGGTAGAGGGTGGGGGAGGGAGGTGGAATTCGATTTGCTGTCTCCATTTTTGATTCGTCCGGATGATTCGAATCGAACTGCTTTCGGATGGGTGGATTTTTTTTTCAGTGCTTGAGTTTTGTGACGAAGGATTGGGTTTTCTTTTGGTCACTTGCATTATCAGTTGGTTTCAAATTTCCTGAAGAGATATTTTACTATGTGTATTGTTCACGGCTCCCAATTTATAAAGTAAGGGAGTTAGAAACGTAGAAAAACTATGAAAAATGGGCAAATTTGAAAATAAATTAGCACGTTTGCCAAATCTTGACGTGTATGTTTTTTTCCCAATATTTTTTTTCGTTATCAGCACACCAAAATATATAAGAAACCGCTAAAATATTCAAACATATTTTTCGTTGCAGACCTGTGTTATTGAACACCCTGTATATTGGATATTTGTTTAACTTAGTTTTCATCATTTGTTTTTGTTGCATTAGATATATATGATATTGTTAAAGTAGATTACAAGATCGCTTAAGAAGAAGATCGTAGTACCGTATTAACCTAAACACTTGAGCCAAACCAAAATCTCGACTCCCTGTGCTGTCCACGTGTGCCGTGGCCGTGGGTTGGGTATCGATCCAGTGGATGCGGACGGGACACGTGCCGCCTGCTGTTCGCCAAGAAATCCATCCGGTATAATTTCTATTTGAATTATTCGGTTATGTAGTTTGTCTGCTGCTGAGAAGTAGTTATAGTCACGTTAAGTCTGTCATTTATGTCTGTTTGAGAAGTTGTCCTTCTTGGTTATGTGAATGTTTATAATGAATTGTCTTCGTGCTCCCTTCCAAAATGTCAGAGAATTTAATAACTTTTTGCTACTAATAAACCTTCCTTGTGTTTCTCGTAATAACATGAGTGCCCCCTTTCCTTGATGTGACTCTTCTTGCCAGTATTTTATTTTTTAATATGGTGGTTTGAAAATATATCTTCTGTATCAATAGAAAGAAAAATAAGTGTACCTTGAGCTGTGGTCTTTCGAAACTATATGCGTCTTTTTTGACACCTCGAATACGTTTTTAATAAATTTATAGTTGACTGATGTAGATTGTGTCGAGGTGACTCTAAAAAATGGACAAAATTTAGTTTATCCCTCGTTTAGTTTCATTGATCAGAAACTTTCTCTTAAATTGGGTTTCTATACAAAAGAAGAGAATTGAAAATCCCTCATTAAAACAAAATTGAAATTGACTTAACTATCTGAAGGTTTGAAAACTTAAATCCTTTCTCAAACCTTATAAAATGTTTTGACGTATAATTTTTATTTATAAGCAATTTCTTTTCCTTGCTGGCAGTCCACTTGGTGTTCAGACCATTCATTTGTTCTCTCCTCTGGGCCTGGGAAAACATATTCAAAATTGCATGAACACTCCACTTCTCTAGATGAGAAATAACCTGAAAATAGCAGCACTCGCCTCTATCTTAAAAATTTAATACCGTCCCAAAATAATTTAATATTCTTGGACCTGGGCTTCCGCTATCTAATGGGCTGACAAAAAGGACTCCGTTCTTTTGATAAGTAGTATCTGCCGCAAAACTGCCGTCTCAAGGCGGTGTGGTCTCTCTTCTTATCTGGGGTTGTGTTTACCTCATGATTGTATGAATCATAATATGTGTTTGACTTTCTATCTGATGATAAGGAATTCTATTTATTTCAGAAAGCGAGGAAATAGATTTTTATTTTGTGGTAGCTATCCAAGATTTTATGTGAATGCTTGTTTGAAAATTTGATTGTGACTTTTTGAAAGCTTTAAATTAGATCAGTGGTTCCCCAACCTGTGGTACATCACACGCAGAATTGAAGAGATGCTGGCCTCTGAAATTGTTTTTTACTTCATAAAAATTTTAAATAAATTTCATTTTTTAATGTTGGTTGGAAGCAGAGGTGACATTTAAATTTAAATAAATGTATAACATTCTTAATCTTGTGTTCGGCGCGGTATGTCCTTAAAGTGACTCAAGACAACCAACCAACCCAATATTTATCTCCATGAAATAAAGGGTTTCATGGAGAAATTAATATATCTGTGCGATACAGGCCCTGCATAAGTATAAAAAAAGTCAATCAAAGAGATGCTGAAGAGCAAAGGGATGCTTACGAGCAAATTGATGCTGGAGATCAGAAAGAGGGGCTCGAGAGTAAAGATATGTTGTGTATATGTTACGGGCAATGTCATATCTGGCATTATTAATAATGCCCGAAGTGGGAGGCGGGTACTGTGATAAATTCAATGAAATTTATCACTTTGCCCGCCTCCACTCCGGTCATTATTAATAATGCCCGATTAATCACTTTGCCCGTAACATATACGGGATGCTGTAAAATAAATTTATATTTGGCTAACAAAGCAATTTTCCCATCAAAAATTTAAATGTTTCTGAGACCTTCATAGATCTTCCCATTTTAAGAGGAAATACCAAACTTCCAATAATTAAACCTGGATCCACCTCTAAAAAAACTAACCGAACTTGATATTTTTATGCTATTATTATTATTAATTGTGGTCCCTGAGTCAAACACTTTGTACTACGTGATCCCTCATCCAACTCTGCGATGCTAATCTCTTTAATTAAGCTATCACTTCCTCATGTCATGTTGCAGTCATACAAACGGCCAACACATTTCCCTCGGTAGCGTATAGTATTTCTTTACTTTGCTGTCACGCGATTTGCTCACACTACTGCGTGTATCTTCCGGTTTCTTTATTTACCCAATTCTTCCGCTCGTTTAAAAATCGATTGTTTTTTTACAAGGTCATTAGCATCTTGGTGTTGATCCTTCATCCCCTGGTTCTATGTTTGTAGAGAATAGAGATGACGTGACGAACGATCATTTTAGAGATTTTTTCCGCCGTCTCCCCCTCTTGATGATAGAGATACAACATCAGAACTCTGTGGTGATTGCAGGAAAAGTCGATTAAATGTTTGCTTCAGGGAGTTGTGTAGTATTTATTTCAAGTTTAATATAGAATCTAAATAACTATGAATTCGCGTAACTTAAAATTGAAACGTACTCTTTGAAAGGTATACAAAAGTTCCATTTACCCATCCATAAAAGCGAATTAATATCCTTCTAGAAAAATTGGAACTTTTTATTTGACATATTTGGGGACATAGTTATTGTATTTAAATACAACTCCATTTATCCGATCTTCAGCTATTCGGATCTCTTAAGGAACAGTTATTAGTAGATTTTACTTCTTATCATCAAGAAACGTTTTAATTAACTACAGTTTGGTTAATTAATTATGGTAGTACAAAATTTTCTACTGTGTTGTTGTTGAAAATATAGACGGTGCCGGTGTTGTAATTTAGTCACTTAAAAATTATTTTTAACCTTAAACTTTTCCTGTATTCTGTTTTATTATATTTTTCTACTTTTTAAGAAATTGCTTTTTTTCTATCATGATTCAACTATCCGAACATTTGATTACCCTTTCGAAGTCAAAGTCAATCCCAATTGATTAGGGTAGTTTGGAATTCTACTGTAGTTTTTAAAAATAGGGAATAATGCACTTATAGATTGTGAGCTGGATGCATGTTTTCAACATAATAAGGTGCACGGAATATTTCACCTGGAATAGATTAGATTAGATTAGATTCTGGAATTCAGTATCAGCCTTAGTGGAAGCTTTTAACGTGGGTGGAGGGTCAAATGTGCAAATTTTTGACTGTCATTGGTCCGTGAAAAGGCTTTATTACAGTTAGTAAAGCAGAAAGCGTGTCTGGACTTTTAGAGATTTTCCATTATTTTTTGTTTTGGATTACGGTAGGCTGAATTCAATTTTTGGGGTACCCTGTCCACATAGCGTTAGTAAACTCCTTAAGTTTCTCAATGATAATTAATGCTTTTCTCTAAATAATCGAGTATGAGTTAGTGTGCATACCCTTTTAGAAGGGTCCTCCTTCTCAAAATAATTGAGCCCTATATTTCATAGCTTGTTTGTCTCCAGCGAGCGAATTACACAAATGAATCCCATTTATCTTCCGTATTGGAATTGGAGCCTCTTCAAGGTCTTCCTCGCTCTCCGCATCAGTTGCGCTGCGTTAGCCATCGCTATAACTCCCCGTTTCTAGTAGTTGTACTAGTATTGGCTTTTTTGCACTCACATACTCCATGCTTCTTTACCGCGATCGATAGTTTAGTATTGAGCGGGTTATGAGAGGGATTTTTGCACGGTTTGGGGAAAACCATCCCAGTGTTGTTGAGTTTTAAACTGCATCATTTGAACTTGATGTGTATTTAATCAGGAAGTGGCTGGTGTAGCTTCTTAGGTCTGACAGGTTCCTAATTAAGTTCTATATTTTATTGAGCGTAGTGCAGGATCCTATTTCATTATACTCCACAATCATGGGTTTATCTAAACTAATTTGGTTATATAACTCCAAAAAGAAAAAGTAACATTTTCGTTAAAATTTTGGTTGCCATTTTTGTTGGGTCCTCTATAGCGATCAAAGTTCAGTACTTACAAGGAGAGGATCCCAACGTGTCATCACCGATTTGGTTCATTTTTGGTGTGGAAGTAGTGCATGACTAGGACATCAATTTGTGAAAATATTAAGAAGCAACTTTCAGAAATTTTGGAGAAAATCGCGATTAAAAATCTTAACTTGTACTTATATATCTGATAAGATTCTAGTCTTGCAAGCAGATCGTGGTGTAGCGGTAAGAGCTGTGATTCCCAACCCAAAGGTCCCGGGATCGAGTCTCGCTGCATACCATAAGTTTTATTTTTGTTTTCCCCGCAATTAGGAGCACAGATATGAAATAAAGTAGTACATATTTATATTTATAATTATCAATTTAGAAACATTTTTTTTTGTTTTTGAAGTCTTTTCATTCCTTGTTTCCCAAAAAAAAACAGTTATTAAATCCAATTTTTATGATCCTATTGTATATATTATATGTTTACCAACAAAAATGTTTATTTTAACTATCAAATCAGACACATAACAAATCCTTTTAGTATAACAAAATTGCGTACTTTCTTTCGGATAGTTAGGGATAAATTAAAGTAAAACTTCATATATAAACATATAATTTTTTTTTTTGAAAATATCTTTTCATTCCTTGTTTCCCAAAAATATAATTATTAAATCCAATTTTTTATGATCCTATTGTAAATATTATATATTTACCAAACATTTTTTTACGCACAAGAAAAAATATTTTAAAATTTATAAATAAATATTATTATAAGTTTATTTCATATCTGTGCTCTTAATTGTGTGAATTAAAATAAAAAATATGGTATGCAGCAAGAATCGATCCCGGGACCTTTGGGTTGGGAATCACAGCTCTTACCGCTACACCACGATCCGCTTGTAAGACGAAAATCTTATCAGATATATAAGTGCGTGTTAAGATTTTTAATCGCGATTTTCTCCAAAATTTCTGAAAGTTGCTTCTTAATATTTTCACAAATTGATGTCCTAGTCATGCACTACTTCCACACCAAAAATGAACCAAATCGGTGATGACACGTTGGGATCCTCTCCTTGTTAGTTAAATTGGACTTTATACCCTGTGCAATATATTACAATAACCCAATCAGTACTTCGTATCTAATTTGTACCTTAAACACATAAGAAACTTTTCAAATTTATGATCATTCAAGATTTACTAAATTCATAGGTGAGAAAGTATATATAATGTGTTATGATTATGTATAGAGCATACAGCTCCTTAAATGGTGCTTTGATCCTATTCGACAGTGCAATAAATCAGAGAAGGGATTCTCTGTTTCTTGTGTGCTGACGAAGGGGATAAAAAGCATCAGTGAAACAGCTAACATGTTTACGTTTTGTATTGTAATTTGTTCTTTATAACGTTGTCTCTCTTCCGTTAATTTTGTTTATCCACAAAGATCCTATCTACCTTTAGGTGTACAATACATTTGCGCTGGTGTAAATGTGGGCCAGTTCTGAATTTTCGACTGCTGGATAAAAACCATCTTTCGAAGATTCATCTTTTAAAATTCTTATTTCCAATTTTCCATTTTCTAATATCATTACAAGCATGAAAAATGGAAAGTTGTTTGTAATACTCCCACACAATTTCAGTGACAGTCCTTTCACACGTTCAAAATTCCATCCTTATTCTTCCCATTCTATCCTAGAAGAGCTTCCATTCTCTTCATCCCCACTCCTCTATCTTCTTTGATTACGAACCTCTTGTCATCCAAGTGATCCCCTCCGACTCTCCACATGGGAGCAAAAACCTCTAAAAAAAGAGAAGAGTTTTTTTTCTTTCCGTTTTTTAGTTGGAAGTGCCGTCCGAGATTTTGGAACACTGGAAAGTGTGTCCTGTCAGCAGCAGAGAAGAAGAGAGAGGTGGGGGGTTGTTTTTTAGAGGAGGCATCGAGGCAAACATTGGCGTAGACGTACTGGGAGAACCTTGGGTTCTTTCTTTTTTTCTGTGGACTTGACATGGATTGTTTGGAAGCGACAGTGAGTTTGGCTGTGAGCTGCCTTCACTCTGTCTGGAGTTTCATTTGATCTCTTGAAGGCGCCTCTATGCGCTTGACTGTGAGATAATAATGCCCTACCTAGTAGAAAATAACATATTTATGTTCGACCATTTCGTGTACGGATAAGTTGAACTTGTTGCTTTCTATGTTCTATGTAACTGCATTCTTATCTGTAACCTAAACACTTTAAAAATTTACTTTGTGAAAAACCTTTTGAAATTAAGAATTTTTTTAAAAATTCTAAAAGTGTACTCAGAATCCTCAAAAGAATCTGAACATTTGTGTACCAAAAATTATTGTTTGGTCCAGTAATTAAAAAGTTGATCTCTGGAAACCGTCGACTAAAAAACTTGTTTTAACGTAGGGAGATGACGATTGCCTCTTTGTAGGTACATTGTAATGCACTCGAGTACCATTCCATTTATTTATCATCCATTTTATTTTCATTCATTCCACTGCATAAAGTCCTATAATTTCTTATATTCTTTGATCTATAAAAAGTATTTTGAAATGATTTGGGAAAAATCCTCTTCAAGCATTTTATGCAGTAAAAATTGCATTAAAATGTAGGTCTTAGTTTTTCTTTAATTGTCTGTAGAAAAGAAAACGTTTTTTAACTCCTTGAGTTTAACGACCCCCTTTTAAAAACCCTGGTGTAGCATAATGTGTGACAAGGGGGGATGTGCTTGTATACATTGTGACATACTTTAAAAACTTACTTCATGCTAAGAGAAATATTTGCTTTTCCACTGTTCAAACAGAAATCAAGGAATAAAAGGGAAATTATGGTGTAGAATTTATGATTCTAAAAATTTGTTTAATGTTATGTTAAAGATTCAGAAGCGTACGTGACATTACAATGGGGGATGGGGGTGTCACTGAAATGTGACATTTGTAAGGATAAATCCCTGAACATTGTAGCTCCCAATTTGTGAACGAAATTGTTTATTTATCTACTGTTTCATATAAAAGGAGGGTCATTCCATGTCAAATCAACACACTTTTTGGCATGACCACCTCGGATTTTCTTGAAATTTGGTACACATGTTCTACTTATAGCAACTCTGAAAAGTACCAACTTTCATCAAAAAATATTAATTGGTTCTGGAATTACAGGCGCGTAAAATGGTCAAAAATGGGCCAAAAATGGATCAACATAAGTTCTTTAAAATGCTCCAGAGGATCTTCTAATTGGGTTACACAGATGAAATTGGTGTCATTTTAAAGTACTTTAAATGTTCTTTTTAATGGTGTAAAATGTACTATGGTGGTTTGAAAAATTATATATTTTACAAAACAAAATAGAATTAAAAGTTTGATTTCTTTCAAATGTACCACTTTTAAAATTTTGAAAAAAATTCCAGGAATAGGTAATATTATTGTAAATAATCTGGTAAAGTTATAGAATGGGACAAAAAGGGGATCAGTGTCAAAAACAACCAAAACCAAAATTCGATTTTTCTCATATCCCCTTAAAAAATTTTAAAACTAATTTTTTTCCATTAATTGGAAGTGAGTTGAGTTGTATTTAACTGCTGTTGACAATAAACGCCCCTGCACAAACTTGGTGTAGCCCGGGCTTCATATTTACTTTATGTACACTGTTACAATACAGTTGCCTGAATTAACATACAGGTTGAAAATATGAAGCCCGGGCTACACCAAGTTTGTGCAGGGGCGTTTATTGTCAACAGCAGTTAAATACAACTCAACTCACTTCCAATTAATGGAAAAAAATTAGTTTTAAAATTTTTTAAGGGGATATGAGAAAAATCGAATTTTGGTTTTGGTTGTTTTTGACACTGATCCCCTTTTTGTCCCATTCTATAACTTTACCAGATTATTTACAATAATATTACCTATTCCTGGAATTTTTTTCAAAATTTTAAAAGTGGTACATTTGAAAGAAATCAAACTTTTAATTCTATTTTGTTTTGTAAAATATATAATTTTTCTAACCACCATAGTACATTTTACACCATTAAAAAGAACATTTAAAGTACTTTAAAATGACACCAATTTCATCTGTGTAACCCAATTAGAAGATCCTCTGGAGCATTTTAAAGAACTTATGTTGATCCATTTTTGGCCCATTTTTGACCATTTTACGCACCTGTAATTCCAGAACCAATTAATATTTTTTGATGAAAGTTGGTACTTTTCAGAGTTGCTATAAGTAGGACATGTGTATCAAATTTCAAGAAAATCCGAGTTGGTCATGCCAAAAAGTGTGTTGATTTGACATGGAATGACCCAGGACTCAAATGTCATTGAACTAGTTTTGTCTTCCTACTGGACTCTATCGGGCCTTCACCCTAAAAAAAGTTGAAAGGCCCCTCTTGAAACCCTAAAAATCTCTTTTCTCCACTCACCATAAAGAACCTTTGGCTATTGATTTTACTCCATCCAAAACCTTCAACTATATATTCTTCCGTCCTACTTAAAGGTCACTTCCCCTTCTGCTGTAGTTTTTAGAAATTCAGAGTTTAAAACGATTCCGACTATATATTCTTAATTAATAGAAATAAAGACCCTGAACTTGTTAACCTTAACTACGTGTCTGCCACTTATGGTGTCCACTCGTTTCACCAGCCTTGAGAGACTTGTTTTCGTGATTGGACTGGGTTTGCCGTATAGTAAATTAATTATAGTTTTGATTGGCAGGGAAAAAATTTTGATCCTGAGGCATGGCTTGGCAATCCCTTTTTGTCCTCGCCGCCCCAAATTTCCCATAGGATTCAATGGCAATCTCGAGCGGTCTAGGATAGAAAGGATTGAACGAATTGAGTTTTCTTTGATGAGAAGTGTTTTTATCCTTTCAAGGTGTAATGAAACAGTGGTTGTGAATTCTGTTTTGGTCTTTTCAAACTTGTTGACTGTTGTAGTACACTAACCATGGCACTAACATGACTTGAGTTCATAAAGGATTGTTTGAATCGGGGGAAAGCGCCATTTCATTAACTATTTGAATTGTCCAAGATTACTGAATGAATTACGAGGTTATTTGTCTTGCATTATAACTAATTGCATTGGATGTCTTAAAGAAAAAATGAGTGGAAGAAGGAGGTATGTGACGTTTTCTAGAAACATGAGTCATTGTAGTAGATGGGCAGAGTACATTTAAATTTATATTTTAGTACAAACACTATAAGAGATATCAGTGTTATGGAAAGTATTAAACCCCAAAAGATACGAACTAAAACACTCAAAAGCATATCCAAAAAAGCTTTTTGTTGCGCATCTCCTTCTTCTCATCCCTTCAAATGTTCTTTGGGAAGAAAGATTTAATCATTTAATTTAGGTTCCAATTGTTTAATTATGTTCAATTTGTTTATGTAGCTACCAAGTAAGTCAACCATTTGACAGTCGTATTTTTTAACTTCAGTTGAATTAATTTAAAGCTTTCTCCAATCTTATACTTGGTACTGATTTGATAAATACGTTTCAGTTAACGTATTTACCGCTTTCAAATGGTTATCTGCCTGAATCCTCCAATTAACTAAGGTGGTTGCCCATTTCTAATGGTTTAAGAGAACACCCACCCAAATCAGACAAAGTTCAAAATCCCCTCACCTGTAACTGGCTCCCCTCTCATTATGAGCGCTCCCCCGCGATTTATCTTGCCAAGCGCAGCCGATTCTAATTGACCTCATCCCTCCCCAAACGATCTTTTAATTGACATATCCGCTGATGATCTGAATCCCCCTACCTGAGCACTGTCTGGTCCCGAGTTGCTGACATGCAGCTTTTAATGATATGGATGTAACTGGCTGTTTTTATATGCACTTTTGTGGGCCCGAACGTTTGTTTGATGGACCGACTGTTTCAAGCTTGGTTATAAGTGTATTATTCTCATAATGTTTTCTAGTATCTTTCGATACTATAAAAATAATAGAGTGCTTCATGCGTGTCTGGTCTGGCTCTTTTAGCTGTGTCCAGTCATACCAATGAGTACACACCAATGAGTCAACAGCAACATGTTAGCTAGAGTGTAATCAGTTGTAAGATTAGTGCTGAAACTATTACATTGAAAAGAAGGATAGGGAATCCAGAAATCATATAGAAGTCCAAATATCTTAGTTACCTCTATATGGGCTTAATTTGCATTATCTTTTTTATTCAAAAGATTTACAAAAAACCTTCGCGATCAGATATTGCCAAATTATATCAGATATTGCCAGAAAATATCCAACATTTGGAATTAATTCTTTAAAAGCAGTTAAGAATACTAACTAAATAGATGTGTCAGTGAGGCCTGGCGCATAAATTTTTAAATTATCTTCTCTTATACTTGACTTTATTAATGCATACTATAGGGATAAAATATTTATTTCCATTCAAACTAATATATTCACTTCCGAAAACTAATATAATTTCCCTCTTCCAAGAATTTCTCCCATTTCCCAAAATCATCACCATTACTTCTCTACCTTGAAATATTCCACCCGACAAAAAAAAAACACGCAGGACTTAAATGACCCCAAATCCCCAGCCTTCCTGGAATCCCCATCCCCCCCATAAAAAAAAACTTTCTCCACTCCCACCATCCCTCCTCTCCATCCTCATCCCTCCCGCGCTAGGCACGCCGGGTAAAGGAGGGATCCCCGGCGCATGCGCAACAGTTGCCACCCGCAGTCCTCCCGTACTCCGACCAACAACTATTCACTATCCGCCATCTCCCGATTTGTAAATATAACAAGCTCCCGATGAGGAGATCGCCGACGCTCCTCGTCCTCGGCGTTTTTAAAACGTTTCGTGCGTAACGGATTACATTAGTGCACCCGAGGATATTTCGCTTTCGTTTTTTATTTTTTTTTGGCCAGATGTGAGCGAGTTGAATTCCAGTTATGGTGGACGTGTGGGAGAAGAACGGGAACATTGTGGTCCGCTCCGCCGCATCCCGAGAACAGAAGGGATGTAAGTTATCGTTTGATGGTTTTTAATTAATCGCTTGTTTCCTATGTGGATTGGAATTGAGTGATGTCAGTGTGTGTTGTCGAGTTGTTGTCACTGTCGGGAATTGGGGGATATGCAACTACGCCTCTGTATTACGCATTTGTTTATGTGTGTGTCAATTATAATAGTTTTTAAGGTTCTTATATATCCATTATTATATCGTCATATCCCATTTGAAGTATATTTTTTGTTGGACATGCAGAACCTAAAAAGTATAACTGAGCTTTATATCTTTGGTAAAATATTGAGATAGTTTCTTTAGCGCTTTAGGTTTTCCTTTTAAGTATGGATGTTCTATCAATAAATTTTCCTCTAACAAATTTATTTTAGCACCGAGTATTGAAAACTTTTTAATTGAGAACTCGTCTATAATTTAACGGCACATGACACATTTTTATGCATTTTTTGAGGGTATGCTCAAAGAAGAAAAGCTATTAATTAATGAAAGTGTCATGGAATGTTACTATTTTACTGGTGATATTAGTGTCGAAATTATGTGCCTGTATTGGCAAAACTGTGTAAAAATATATAAATTTTGGACAAGATAGAGGTTTGTTGTCTAATTATTGAATTTCAATGAATTGTAATAAAAAGTTACCTGCTGATGCATGACCTTATACTTTGATACCCAAAAGTATATTTTCTCCATAGATGGGAACTATTCTGAAATGTTTTCATCGTTCTGGATATAGTTATTTACAAAGTTGGATTAAACAAAGAAAAAATGCATGGCGACTCTAATAATATGTCTGTGCCTAAACATTATTTCCTCATTGTCCTCTGTTTTAAAACACAGCAAAATATCCTCTTCCCCAGGTTCTATTCCAACCATTTCTACCTAAAATTGTCTCCGTTTTCCCTCCATTATATTAAATCTCACCATTATCCTAATTTCCTTGCCCTCGTATTAGTAGAGGGCCGGCAATGCGTTGTCAATTACGCATGCCGAGCGTGGTGTTCACTAAGTTAGGTAATCAGGAAGTGAGTCATTTAGTCGACATAGCCGTTTTCTAACAAAATTATTTCAGCCTAGGATCCCCAAGTCCGGAGATTTCCACTATGCATTATTATTTTGCCTAAAATTAGCCTAGAACATTACATTTGTATTACTCGGAAATTATGTTTTATCATCAGAACATTTATATTATAAAACTGATTAAATTTAGAAAGTAATTTTCTATGGTATTTAAGATTTTCTGTAAATTAGAATTAAGATTTTTTAACAAAGAATCAAGACTTTTACTGTATGTTTCTACATTTCCTACACTTTTTCGTTACAAATAACCGTTGAAAGATAAGAAGAAATTATGTTCATGATTAAAAACAGTTGGAATTTTTTCTGTAGCCTGGCAATTATTTTTTCATTCACTTCAGACCGCTGGATAATTCGACCTCTTCAGACAGAAAATTCTGGGACCCTTGATTTTTTGTCACATTAAGTAAAGTCAAGTCTGAAAACATTTTTCCAAGAAAAGTGATAATGTTGACATTCTTATATTAGTTGCACCTTTGAATTTTATCCACTCAAGTCTTATCTTAAGAATTTCAGCACTAATCAGTAATTGCGATAAGTTCAGTGAGTTAAATAGACGAAAACGGGATTTATAGTGATAACACTACTGGAGTTACTTCTTTCTGATCTTTTTGTGCGATTTCTATATTCTTTGACTACGTACAGTGCACTGACTTGTTGAATGTAGTCTACATTTCACTATTTTGGAGATCAAATTGTAGAGTGATTGATTTCTTTTTTTATCTCTGCTTTGATTTCATAAATTTAAACGAGAGCTTTTTGTAAGCTTTCTAATTAATCTGCATATTATGAAGTATTATGCCACATGAGTTTCGGACCAATTAATTCTTCGTAAGATCGTAAGATTCATTTTTGTTAGACTTTTAAAAATTCCAGTGCTATAGTTGAATTTTCAAACATGCTGGGCCAAATTCTAGTTCAAATCACCCTTGAAAGATCAAAATAATTATTAAGAAGATTAAGATCGTGTAATGGAATGTTGTTGCCATACCAACATACGAAACACTGATGATGATTTTTTTTTTACTTTACCCCTCAAAAGAGGAATATTCAACAGCTCTTTGTGCATTGTTTTTCTGGTATACATAATGTTAATGATTATTTCAAAATTGGATACATTTGTTCCATATAAACACACTAATCTTCAATGATTGAATGATAAAAACGAAACTTTCTCTCATTTTATCGTTTGACCGCTGACCAATTCGCATTCGTTTTTATATTGTGTGTGGGAATCGTAACACCAAAATAATAAGAAATGAAAATATCATTTGCGGTTATCGTATTGTTGTATGGAAACTTTGCCACTGGAACCTGGCTTTGTTAATGTGCTCGTATATTTGATTCTCGAATTGAAAGGCATGAGTTTTTATGGCATGCATCCGAAACGTATGGCCACAAAGAAGCATGTCATTGGCTTATGAAATATGACAAGCTGTCACACAGTTCACACTTAACTGCCCAAGGTCAAGCTTTATGAGTGTTATTGAACGGACGATCTTTATTTCTTACAGACAGGCATGGCTACTGTTGTAGACACGCCAAAGAGAAGATCGTGTTCAGGATCAGAGTTGGATAGAAATTCGGAAGTGAAATGTTTTAAATATTTTTTGATGCTGTGTATTCGGCAACTGACGGACCGCGGTCCGCATTCGGACTGCGTTAGGCTATTTCCTGGACCACCAAAACATTTTGAAAACCATTAATATGTATTCTTACACAATAAAAATTAGTTCTCTCCGTTTTTTAATGGGCAAATTTCAAAACATTTTCTGGTGGAAACCCCCAAATCCCCCATGTTTTAATACAAAGGTCTTAATAATAACATACACGTACTATAAAAGGATTTAAAAGTAAGTCAATACATTAAGTTAAGTTAATACAGCTATTTTTACACACATCTTTTTGTGAATGAAACTTCAAGTTAATTTTTTACCTCAAAACTTTATTTTAATTCTATTCTGTGGCATTCAGTCCTTGCGGAGGACTACAAGAATCCCGTCTCCGCCGCCCTAACGTCCTTCCACATTCCATTTGAGGAAACGAAGAAAAACGCCCCGGTTTTTTCCCCACCTCAGACCACTCCGACACAAGTAAGCCAATCCACGCCTTCGCTGCAGCGTAAAATAATACGATCCTTCCATTCATTATGCATTGAACAATGAACGCATATACATGAGTTGCCGCCATAGGTCTTTTATACTTTTTCGGGGGGCAGAATCTGGTTTGAAACATTTTGTCATGCTTAATTCCCATTGTATTCTTGGTTCGAGGTGTTAGATTCCGCCACTTCTTATCTCGAAAGGATACTTCCTTGGGATTAATTCTCTCTTTTCTTCATTAATGGCAAAGTGTAATGAGATTTTGTTATTTTATCCTGATTGTCATCATAACTAGCTTTTTCCAACCATGGACCATCGTAAAACAGAATTATGTTTAAATTATTTCATTTTCTGTTGAATTTTGAAGTTTTTCAATACAAATTCTGCGGTTAGGTAACATTGTCAATGATATTGATACAGTGTTAGTGTAACTGATGGTTGATTTAATATTTTAAACCGAGAAATTTTAGTGATAAGCAAATTATGGGGATTATTGATAGTCATTGGAGATCTGAATAGCAGATAAATTTGTGTGTTAAATTATGTTTTAAATTGGTGTGTTTTTGGAAATTCTCATTAAAGGCAAATGCTTATTTAATTTTATTTTTGAAACACATTTAACTTGAATGTAAAGGGGCTTGGTATTATTAAAGAATTACCTTATTTCATTTTATGTGTGCTACCTACAAACATGGTACCCTCACCTACTTGATATTAATGTGATTTTAATTCATTAACGAATTATTAAACGCTCTGAATTAATGTTTCTCAAACATTAAACTAGTTAAATGTTCTCTTCGTTTCAGTGCTCCAGAATAAATCATAAATCATGTGACGTGTTAAACAATCAAACTATCATCACATTGATGCATTAATTAACACCAAAAAGGTTGAGTGATAAATATTTTTAAAACTTTTCAAAAATAAGTTTTATAAATAAAACGTTCAAGGTTTGCTTTGACTTTACAGACCGAAATAATTCATAATATGAATCGGTCAGTTTAAACAAGGGAATAAGTCCAAAAAAATGGGAAATTGTGGCTTTTTCTTCTTGAAAAATGAGAAATTGATGTCCAGTCATATTGTATTTTTTAATTTAATTTCAAATTTAAGTTAATTTGTCTTTCTTTACTTGTTCTTTGTGCTTTAAACTAAGCGAGGCCGTGGGGAGCCTAGTGGTTAAAGCATCGGCTTCGGGATCGGAGGGTCCCGGGTTCGATTCCCGACACCGCTGAAGACCCACCGAGTATATGCGGAGTACGTGCTCGTTAAATCTGTGGGTCCGAAAGTCCTGTGGTCCGTCATGGCGCAGTTTACCACGGGTCCAGGTGTCTGGAGACTATTTCACTCCCCTTCAGAGACATGGCAAAATTGTGGAGGTGGCGATAGATGGTGGCGACATCTATCATCCGAGGCTTAAGTCGGACTCCTGCCATTTCATGGGCCTCACTTCCTCAGGAGCCGCACCCCCTTTGCCTTAAATCCTATCCGCTTTGCGAATGGAGCTTGGATATTCCAAGTGGCATAAGACAACAACAACAACAAATTAAGCGAAAGCAAAATTTGGTTTAATTTAAAAATGTTTGATTAAAATTCCATTTATATTAGTATATTTAAACTGCCTTAATTGTTCAGTTTTTTTTTATTTTGGGGGGTAATAGTTTTGAACTCTATTTGCCTTAGTCTTTCTATTTCTCACTTTTGTGCTGTGAATTAAGCATAAATATAATTTAATTGTCAATTTAAGTGGTTTTTTAAGATATTTTATCTGGCCGAAATTTCACAAGGTTGAAAAAGGGAATAAGTCCATCATATGTTTTTTTCGATGGTATGGTCTGCATTCTTAATAAGATTTCCAGTAGACATTTGGAGATTATACATTAAAAGTTTCATTACTTATACAGTCATTTTTCAATTTTCTCAAAACCTCTATTCTTTATTTATAAAATTCATCTGTCGTAGAAAAAAAACACTTCAAACACTATATAGATAGATCCCTGTGTTTCTTAGTATTTTCTCTTGATAACTTATTCAACCTAACGTGCCTAACAAGATCATTCCAAGAACCGTTTTGATTGTTTCATTTCGAGCCTCCTAAGATAAGTCATGCATTAGCTCACACACAACTAGATTTAAGGCTATTGTTCGAGGACCATAACTCATGAAATAATCTTCACACTCTCTTCTCCGAATGTTTTCCCGGTAACACTAAACGTTATTCTCCTTTTTATAAAAGGACAACATGCCTTTATGACACCTCTGCCTTAATTATCAACTTAATGACGACGTGCAACCTCTACATTGTCTTCTTCCTTGGGTGCTCCAGTTGTGTGTTAATTGAGTCTCTCCTTAAGTAGATGGGATGGAGAAGAGGAAAAAAGATTTTTCCCGAGACGGATTTTTTCGTTTGTCGGTATTTTCTTTCCCGTGTCATCAGGAGTTGGAAATCGATTTTGAGGGAGTTTGAATGGGTTTGTGTGTTTAGACAAATTTTATTGGTTGGGGGAAAAGATTTTACTGAATGGAAATCTTTGCTGCTTCCAACTGAAGTAGTGGGAGTAGCACTTTATCGTTATTTACCAAAAGTTGTTGCTTATTAATTGTTATTAGTATGGTGACAGACCTGTATCTTTGATTCATAGTGGCAAAACGTCAGATCTTATTATTCGGATAATAACCAACCGAATAAACCGAGTTCGATGGTTACAGTCAGTAAATAGGTTGCAGAAACATTCAATGCGACAGTATGTTTGTTTGCCTGTATGTTTGAAATAATATTTTGGGTTATGTTAGTTGAAGACATATCCGAACGTTAGGGTTCGCGGACTATGGAGAGTATTTTAGAATAACTGGTGTTTAAAATGTCGTTGTTGTGATTATTTTATTTTTGTTCATTTTGTGAATTTTTATAGTTATTCTTTTCATAGTTATTCAATTTTCATAGTTATAGTTTCATTTCATGAAGTTACGTAGTATTAGTTTTTGGGAATTTCTTCAATTGACAAATTTGTATTACTAACTTCTCTTTATTTTCATCATTAAATATTTATTTATTTATATTTAGCACATAAAATATATTTATGTGCTAAGTATAAATATCTTATCCCTTTTCATCGTTTTTTCCTGCTTAATTACTTTAATTTACCTGCTATTAAATTGCATTCATATTAGCCAATTTGCGCTGTCTCAAAACTGTTTAAACAATCAATTTAATAATTCCTGCGAAAATTTGTATCCATAGAAATCTATGGTATTCAGTGTGTAAGTATTATGAAAGAACTTTAAAGAGGTAAAAATATTATGTTGCCTGTCAGTTTGAACAGTTTTTTTCACCTTTACTTTAAAGGCCCCCTTATTTTCATTCCAAATACCACAGCTGTCTGTAGCAGTGCTTCAAAAATTTTTCTTCTGAAAATAGCCTCTTCTGATTCTATTTTTAGAATCTAGCATGAGGGAAAGGGTGACCCTTCAGTGCTCTTTCCGCATTGGGGACCTTCTGGTCCTTCTCTAATCGCAAAATTGGTCGGGCGTATCCCTGACACATCATACTCATCCAATTATTGCATTAATTTGTTATTAGGAACATTGTAGTAATGTTACAACTGTGTCTAGGATTTCTATCATTATATTAGCTGCATATATTGCAAACCAACAAAGAAAAAACATGGTTGGTTTCAGTTATAAGCGTTGGGGCTATTTTGTCAAACTTTGTTGTTCTTCAGTTTATACAGCATAGGTTCATGATAAATTTCTATGCATTTTTTCTTACGTTTTTCTTAAGAGTTTATACCTCTGTCTTTGTAGCCTATGATATTTGGGGTTATTTTTATGTGTGGTTCTCTCTGAAATCTGGTCCTGATATTTCTTTTCTATTTTTATTCACTTTTAAAACTGTGGTGATGACCTTTAGTCTTAGAAAAATAAAATGAAATCTACAATATTATATTTAAACTCTGTTATTTTGATAATGTCAGTAACGTGAATAGTAATCGATATAAATTTTATACCAACTCCAAAATGATATTATAGACATAAACTAACTAAAACCAATATCAACTATGACCAAATATTTAAACATGGGTAAAAAATGGGCATTTTAAAAATATGTTATCGTAAAGAAATACAAGTTATCATTTTCAGTAACTGAATTTAACGTAATGTGACAGATTTCAAGAATCGATTATCACATTTTAACGCATACTCAAGTACATTATCCAGTAATACTTCCGTAATGGAAATTTTCTCTGGGCAATACTCCACTTTTTAAAAAAAATGCCATCAAAAATTCAGTTTTTAGGTTCCCAAATTCTTTCGCTAATCGTCTGTATAGTTGAATATTCTGCATCCCAGTTGTTTGAAATTCAAATTTCTCCAGGTAGAATTTATTCACATTGTTTACTCTTCACCATCCCACCTGAATTTTGGGGGAACTCCATAAAAAGGCCATTTACTCTTCACTGGCTCACTGCCAAACCAGGATCAATACATCTCAGCTTCTCCCAAGCGTTGCGTTTTCTTAGCCCACCGTGTTAAACCAAGACCCTCTATATAATGGCCTCACAACTCGGACGGGTGACGTCACACTTTCCGCCACCTTTGACGTCACATGCAAAACGACGCCATGTTTTATATTTTTTGACTTCAACACTGAACAAGGAATATTCGTGTTTTTGTTATTAACATTAATGTATCGATGTAAAAACATACGCCGTGATATTAATTTTTAATGGCTATCGCTATTCAAACCAGAGTTTAATAAGTAGAAATCTGAAATAAGCATAAAATATCAAAAATGTCTTTTAATTTAACAAAATTGATGGAACAACAAACAAAAACGTGATGCCATCTGAGAAAAATGTAAAAATACAAATCAAAAGAATTAACTAGAACTTAGTGCTACTAGTGCATTTCCCGCAACAATAAATATAATGCTTGATTCTCATCAGTTTAATCTCTCTATATATAATGAAGGTGTCCCTGGGTTCCTGCCTGGGTTCCTGGGTTCCTGCCTGGGTTCCTGGGTTTGTCCGGAACAGATTTGGCTCAATTTCTCCAAAACTACCCGTCCGAATCGAACCAAACTTGGTACACATACGTATGGGGACGGGGGAAAGACAATGACATCATTTCCAAATTTCTAAAACCACCCCTTCATCCCCTATAAGGCCTTTTTGTAAAATTCACCTTACTTCTCTGCTAAAGAAGATCTGTTTAACTCGCATTGTTGCAAATAATACAACAAAAACAATTTTAAACATAAAACAAAGTATTTAAAGATAAAACTTGGCTAAAATTGTTTTAAATGTTTTAAAAAGGTTATTAATAATTTAAAAAATTAAAAACGGCCCTTATAAAAAACTTTATAACAGTATTTTCTTATTAAAAACTTCATTTTCCATGAAACTTTAAGTTGAAATAGAAAGTTTTAAGAATTAGACTGGTTAAAGTAAAGATTACATCATGCAGTTTTTTTAGAAAGTTGATGATAGAAACACTAGATCAATTTGTTATTTAACCTTATAATTTGTTTCTATGGTGTAGTTTAACGGGATTTTTTTTTTCAATTTAAACAGGGGGTATTTACAAATTTTGGGATTTCAAAAGTCTGTAATAATTTTAATGGATTTTTTTTCACTTAGAATGGATAATTGGGTAACTGTCGTAATTAAATGTGCAACACCGGAACTGGATGGTTAGGTTAGATTTACACAGTTGGAACCGGGAGGGAAAAGGCACAGGGAGCACGGTGATGGAAATGCACCGGGAACACCGAGATGAAAAGGCACCGGGGACACCAAGATGAAAAAGGCACCGGGATATGAAAAAATACTGGGAACACCGGGATATGAAAAAATACTGGGAACACCGGGATATGAAAAACTACCAGGATGATTGGTAATTATGGTTACAGAAAATTAGGCATGTAACTTGAGAAAATTTTAATAAATTGATACACTCCACCCGTGCAAGGCCGGGCATATCAGCTAGTCTTATAATAAATTAAAGAATTTAGTATAATTAAATAAATTGTTTACTGTTGGAAGAATTCGAAAATTCAATGATTTGTTTTAATTTTTAATAGATTTTACTTTTTACTTTACTAGTGATTTTAATTTCCTAGATAAACTTAATAGAGTGTTTTCAGGTGACGTCACAACCGGTTATTTTCTTTTAACTGTGTATCTACTGTAGGGCTTTTAACTGTTGCTAAGACCGTTGTTTATCTGTTGCTAAGGCGGTTTTTAGGTATGGGGTCACGTGATTGCAAATGCTCCAATAGAAGAATTCCACTGCTAGTCATTTTTGTAACTGTTAACCTCTGTAGGGCAAAAAACTGTAACAACCTTCTGTTGCTATGGCCGTTGTTAAGTCCGAGTCATGTGATTGAAAATGCTCTATACTGTAAGAAAAACCTACATGGCATGCATTCATTATTTTCAAACTGAACTAAAAGCCATGTTAGTCCTAAGGCTAAAAAACTGAATGAAAATACAAAAAAACTGAACAAAAGGGACAAAATTTTGATTCTAAACGAAAGTTTTTGAGTTTCCAGAACAGTATTATCAGCCTTGAAGGCATACATAACGCGAGGAGTTAAGAAAGTAAGTTTTTATGCTCCATAGACTTAACATGGGAAATTTAGCAATTTTCCGCCACCTTTGACGTCACAGTGACGTAGTTGTCAGGCTTTGTATATAGAGGGTTTTGGTTAAACGTGGACCTTTATTACGCACTTCCCTATTCTCTCCTAGAGTACATAAATATTGCACTCTTTTGATAAATAAGTACCGTTTTTCTCGGAGGAATGATCCGTTGGATCATTTGGATTCGTGGATGTTGGTAAATCCGTACTTTAGGATTGGACTGATGATTTTTGAAGACGTTTCCCGATTTAGAAACTGAATAAAAACATGTTTTCCGGGTTTGATCGGTTTTGGTAGGAAGCAAGAGTACCCTAAACGTTGCTCTTTGACTTCCATTCAACATTATTTTACCGATAATTGTAATTTCTTGTAATGTAACTTCCTTATTTGGTCGACAGTTGTCACATAAAAGTCTTTACATATTTTTTATACAATTTGTTTTTGTTTGAAAGTTCTTTTGATGGTGTGCATAATTTAAACACCTTAGAAAGGTGCACAACGTTTTAATGTTACTACTTTAGTAACTCTTACATTAATTTTTTATAAAATTAAACATGCGGGAATACTTTCCAAGCTTTGTTAATGCTTTAAAAAATAGTATTTCTACAAAATATATTTCTTTTTTGTGTAGAAACTTGTGACTTGGATAAAAGGTTGCAAGTAGTGTCAGTGAAATTTTGCGTAGGAATGAATTCACTGCGCTTTCCTTAAGTCCAAAACGTTCTTGAGAAACAATTTGATGGTGAATCTTGGAGAAACTAATTTTTATGTACAATTGTGATGTAACGATCGAATGAAAGTTATAAATTTGATATTTTATTGGACACGCTTCTCCTTGTTTTTAAGATAGTAATGGGTTATGAATACAGCCTTAAAGTTTGATCCTTATTTTGTAAACACACTAATTTCTTTGCATCACTTTGAGAAACTCGATAGGGTTCGACTCGGCGTAATTCGAGATGCATATCTAGGAAATTAATCTAGATTCATTTTCTGAGATGAAGTGATGCTCTTTCTATAAACCCTTCGTCAACTGTACTCTAGTGACCCTATAAGAAAGTTCAGATTCTTATCTTAGAAAGGACGTGATGGATATCTACGTATTTGTCTGATTCTCTAATATCTCTCGGGATCTTTATGGCGTCAATCCAAGCTGTCGTTCTTTACATTTTCAACCCTTTGTTAGCCTTTTTCAAATTGCGTTTTCTGACTAATGATTTGTTTACATTTTAAGAGCTATGTATTATCAAAGCATTTTCTAGTTTTGTTGGAAATAAATTACAAAATCCCCAAATGTGCATGATAATTAAGCTATTGCGAACCACGGGATGAATTTTTATAAAGCTATGTCCTTTACCGATTTTTCTCGGTGAAAATTTCCAAAAGAACATCACACCCTTTGACGAGTAATTATCGACCTCAGAGTATCCGTGCTCTGCCAAGCATAAAGACCTACGTCTTCTGTTCTGTTAAGTGGGATTCACTTTTATGGGCTATCTTTATGAAACCGATAGAGGTCAACTGCAAGGATGCAAAACACTCTTGTTACCCTTTTCAGAAGTCTACATGACTTCTTCCAACCTCAACTTTTTTATTCGTAAACATTGTTAGATTAATGTGGATTCATCATGAAGGGTATTTACTTATTGTTTTCTCTGTGTCATATGTTAGTACACTAAAAAGATCCTTCACTGGTGCACTGTTCGCCACATCATAAAGGTATCGGTTTTGTGAGTGCTGTTCTTTTAAACTCTCATAGTGAGAGTGTATCCCATATTGCCTGAAGATTCTTTGTACCAAAAACCTAGACTCGAAGTTTAGTTAATTCCGAGGATTTATCAAAGTTTTTAATTTTCGATAGTAGGTAATGCAGCAGTAACAGAGGGCAACTTCCAAGGATAAGGACTGATGGTAAGGTAAATATTGTTAAAAAGAATGTCGGTTCCTATCTTTAAAAAACTTCATTTTAATATCTCCTAACTGTATCTGAACACGGTTGCTGCGGATAGCATTCCCATTTTAACCAAGAATTTTCTGTTGAATTACACAGGCATCAAACCCTCGAAAGGAGCAAAAAATACTACCCTCTTCATCAAGAGAGGTGCTAATGCCCTCCAGACAGCCGGAATTTTTCCCATTGTCGGAAATAGGCAAGTTCACAGCCGTCTACAACTCGAAACAAAAAAAAAATTCCCCTCATCATCGGCTGAGATTCGTTCCCAACTACTAATCTGTCACAGTACCGCGCGTCCCCACACTTCAGTGAGGGGAACGTGGCGCCAGACTCTCCTACTAAAACTAGACGTGAACTTAACCTTGTGTACATTCTGTTTGTCGGGATTGAAGATTAGTCGCTGGCCAATTTAGGATCACAATGAACTCTTGTTTTTCGTCTACGGTGGTGGTCTAATTGGATTTTGTGGTTAATTGAGGTGTTGGGAATGCAGGGAGTCTGATGGTGTCAATGGGATCTGTCTTTTGGTGGTTGGTTTGTTTTCTCTAAATTTGGCCCCATTCCGAGTTTCACCTAAGATGTGTTTTTTACTGAAATTAGATTGATTATCAGAGTTAGTACGGATAGAATATCTTCGATATGATGTTGTTTCAACCCCTTCCCCAAATCCAACAGGGCTAAATTAAGTCCATGACATTGTACATTCAATAAATCCAATGCTAACATTACATTTCCAAATAGACCTTTACACAGAGCACCAGGCAATGAAAAACGTATTCTGGGGTAGTCTGCTCAGAAAACAAGGGCACTTGGTGCGTAACATTATTCCCGTTTTACTAGAGTCCACTGTTTAAAAAAACCCAACTTATTAGGTATATCCGAGCCATAGTTTTTTTAAGATCCATTCATCCATCTATCTAGTTGTTTTCGTTCGACATGGAATGTTTTTCTCTTAATAGGTGTTTTACTTTGCATACTTTTGGATGTGATTCCTTAACTTCCTTAGTTGTTTTTTCCGTAGGATTTTCGAGTACACGTGGGCAATATAACGATGTGTTACTTGTTTTACCACCTCTTAAAACACCCCAGCACTTTCTATAGAGCTACCACTTCTATAGACTCTCCACTCACCATATCTAGAGAGAACTCCCGCGTCTTTTTCACAGTATTTTGCCCGAGAGCCTCTTGCGTGAATCTTTTCACCGTCTTGGGAAACGAGAAAGGCTGATTGAACAATCTGGTAGTAGTTTTGATTAGATAAAAACGGGCCTATAAAGCTCAAACCACGAGTGTTTGAAGAGCGAATTCTCCGGGAAGTGAAAGGAAATTCTTCGGGTGGTTTATCTCCGGCTTGTGTGCGATATAAGCATGAGAGTTGTTGATTTAGGTTATGTCATCACCACCTGAAGCACCAGAAAAGTTAAGGTTTGCCGCAGTCCGGTGTTGTTTCAGCATTGCTTGTAATTGTTGAGTGTACGCTATTTCCACTAAGCTTTTTGAACTCGGTAATGTGTTGCTTCAGTGGGCCCAAGACCCGAGGGATAGGAGTTACTTCTGACCTTTCATTTTACCTCAACTTGTGATATAAATAATAATTCTTATCCAGGGACGTATTAATAAAGAGACGGTTTCTCTAAAATATTCATGGTGGTATTCAATATCCTCATCTCATGGGGGTGATTTGATTGGTTAAAACCGGTTTATCCCCCTAAAATCTCTGTCATCTTTTGTGGATGGACTTTTATTCAGTAGGAGCCCCTATTGGAAAAATATTACAGGTATGAAAAAAATTATATCGGTTTATGAAACACCGGTACTGGTATCAAAATTCCCTGTATGTTACCTATATAGATTACCTGTATGTTACCTATATAGATTACCAGTATGTTACCTATATAGATTACCTGTATGATACCAGTACTGGTGTTTCATAAACCGATATGATATGGATTACTGGTATGTTACCTATATAGATTACCAGTATGTTACCTATATAGATTACCAGTATGTTACCTATATAGATTACCTGTATGATACCAGTACTGGTGTTTCATAAACCGATATGATATTGATTACTGGTATGTTACCTGTATATGGGATTACTGGTATGATATCGGTTCTGAATATTACCAGTATACCAGTTCTGGTATGAAATATTACCAGTATGATACCAGTTCTGGTATGAAATATTACCAGTATGATACTCTAGATCCAGTATAAAACTGCTTCTACAAACCAAAAGAGTACAAGAATACAGGATACAAAAAAGTACAAGAAAACAGTCATATGAATTATGTACATTTATGGGACACAGGTTTATAAAAGAGAACAATACTAAATCAACAGAAACATCATACTAAATTGTAATTAAAAGTTTTCAAAAATTAAACTACGCACAATATAGCACGACACGAAATGATGATGATGGCAGTTTTAGTCTTCCAGAGACTTCAAAGGGCGAAGAGTGCAGTGTTCCAACCACTGGCATTCTCAAGCTGAAGATTGTTGCCCCAGACAACAAGGGTATGGTGTCCCTGACACCAAAAGGAACTAGAGGGTGGTATCCCAGATACACCTGAGGGGCTAGAGGAGATAAGGTTGTCCCAGACAGAGCCAATAACGAACATATGCATCCTCGAGAATGGTTCCTTTCTTTCTCTCGCTGCAACAAACAATACGGAATACCTTTGTACCCCCAGGCAATGATGCTGACGTTGCAGTACTCTCATTCACATACCAAGATAGAACCGCATTTAATCTGAAATAAAACACAAATGTGTAAATTAACAAGTCACAAGATATTTGCCAAATACATTTAAAGTATATTATATAAAGTGCAAAATTTACAAGGGTTGCAGCTAGAATAAAAAATATTTTAAAAAATGTCATTCATTTTATTGTCTAGAATATATACAATACAGCTGGAATATAGCAACAAACCTAAACTATACAATAAATTATTCCAGAGCTTTCAATGTTTAGTATAAAATATTATATGCCTAAGATTTGAAAAAATTATCAAGGCAAATAAGGAAAAAGAATTGCAACACAAATATATATATATTAAATCTGCTATACCACGTTAGAAAAATTGTTGCTCTACAAATCAGCAACAATGTTGAGCTATGTTAGGGTTGGAAATAGTTGGGATTCTTTATGTCTTATTCCAGTTGTTTTTAAATTATTCCCAATTAATTAAGAAGAGGTTTAATAAAAACTGTTAAAAAGTTAATAAATCATTGCTTGTGAGCTTGGAACAATAATGAATAACAAAACAATCAGATTAAAGAGATGTCGAAATCAGATTAAAGAGTTGCAAACTCTTTAAAAAAACAATCAGATTAAAGAGATGGCAACAGAGAGTTGGCTGAATATTGCCAATGTTCATAGAATTGGCCACTTCTCATACCCTTCATTACAAGTAAAGTTTAAATAAAATGTCACTATAGCAACTTGTTTTTTAACCCACTCATGTGATTATATCAAATGCCATCAAAGTATACCAATAATCTCAGGAATTTAGTTTTGCCTTTTATCCCATAGAAAAAGAACCCTTTAATTATAAAATTAAGCATAATGAATGTATTATTACATTGAAACCAAAATGACAATTATAAGAAAACTATATTACTAGTGGAAAACCCAAACTCACAGGATGCAAACACATTAGATTTTTTAAATTTTTTTATGGAAAGGTTTTCTGTATAAAGAGGTTTTTCCTACCTGCTACGTAGTTCCATCTGTTTGTCCGCAGACACAGCATCCATCTCTGCACGGTGGTCGTCGGTGGTTAATCTCAGGAATTTAGTTTTGTCTTTTCTCCCATAGAAAAAAGGACCCTTCAATTATAAAATTAAGCATAATGAATATTTTATTACATTGAAACCAAAATGACAATTATAAAAAAGAAAACTATACTATTAGTGCGAAACCCAAACTCGCAGGATTCACCCACATTAGATTCTTTTAATTTACGGGTAATTTACACTTAGGATGGTAATAAATAGATCTTTTGGAATAAAACAATCTTTTGGAGACAAAATATTTCAACAAATTAAAGACAGGGGAAGAAAAAGAAAATAAATTAAGCTAAATATTGCAAATGAAATGCTACAAGACATAAACAGAACAGAAATCAGTACAAAACATTTAAAAAGGTTAAAAATTGGTACTACTTCAAAATTATTTCACACAGTGCTTCTGAAAATGAAAATGCACGGTTAAAGCCCATTAAATGTGCTGCTGAAACTTAAGGTTTAAGGCAGGTATGGGCAACCTTTTCGAATCCGCGGGCCGGACTCAAAGATTATAATGTCGTGGAGGGCCAAAGAGTAGATAATAGGTAATATTCTTTAAGTAAAAAAATGAGGCCTTTTATTATATATATTTATGAAGCTTAATTCTAAAGTTAAAAATTAATCTGGACTTGTACAATATCTAGATTACATAAAATAATTATAATGAAGTTACATTAATCTGGACCAGGCGCGGATCCAGCACGGCTCCAATGGGGGGGAGCACTTCTTCAGACCATCATCTTTATCTTTTGAAAAAACGTCACAATTTTGGGAATTTTCTAAAAAGTATCACTCAAGGTCCCCTTTTGGTACCGCGGGGGGGTCTGGGGGTCCTCCCCCATAAAAAATTTTTGGAAATTTGACCTGTAAAAGTAGGTTTTTAACTCATTTTGAGTACTTTTTGGGCCTTTTTTTCGTACTTATGAATGATTTTTGGGTCCAAGGGGGGACACTTTCCAGAGTGCCACCCCCTGTATCCGCCACTGATCTGGACTAGAATAATATTACATACAATCTACAATAGATTAATATTTTGATTAGAAACAAAAATTTTGTTAAAGTTACAAAAATCTGGACAAGAATAATATGTGATTTTTGAGTACAATTTTTAAAATGTTCCGCGGGCCGGACCAAATGACGTGGCGGGCCGGATCCGGCCCGCGGGCCGGAGGTTGCCCACCGTTGGTTTAAGGGATAGCACGTAAGAACTAAGAGAACTATATATTGTAATGTGTGTGTGTGAACAGTTGTAATGGGGAATCATCAGCGTTCGAAATTGGGGTGTTTTGCTGGTCCGGGACAACTAAAAACAACTCGGACCAGTGGAATCAGAAAATCACTGGTCCGCCGGACCAGCGATTTCTCGTGCACGTTTAAAATCCTTTAGACGATTTGTTCAGTGATAGCAGCATTTTAAGTGCGTTTGATGATTGCATTTGGAGACGACTCTCTTCACACCGATGTGGTGTATGAGGCCGCAAGCTCAGCCCTCCACTCCCGCCGGTTAAGTGCCGCAGCCCTGGCAGCCCCCCAGCTGGGCCAACCCAGGGAGTTTCTTTCTGTTATGGCCATCCTGCTGCCTGGGTCTTCCTCTTTTTTTCGCCTTCCTTCAGGGTCAAAGCGACTCTCGTAGGGTCTGTTGAAGACATAGGTCATAGAACTCTGCCATAGGTCAGGCTTGCCCGCACCTATGCCGGTCCTAAGCCCGGATAAAATGAGGAAGGTTGTGCGATGGGCTAAACACCCATCCACGTAAAAAACCCTAGTTTACTGAAACCGCAAGCAATGTTATTGCATTTGGAGAAGCAAGTACATATTTTTGACAGAACCCGAAATGTGGTGATACAGGATAGGGGAGCCCCCGGCGAAAAAGAAAAAATATTATTAATATGTATTGATTTTTATTTAACATTACTTTTAGGTACTCACATTCAGTGCAATAGTTACTTTATATATTTAAACCGGCCCTTTTTAATTTGTCGGATTTGTCCTTTTTAATTCGGTGTGAATTTTGTTGCGGACCAGTACGATTGGCAAAGCACTGGTCCGCAGGACCACCGTTTCCCCCCCCCCCAATTTCTAACGCTGGGAATCATTAATATGTGCATGCATTTTGATTCATATGAAATATCACACATAATCACCAATTAGCAAAAACAATATTAAATAGACATGAACACTTAATAAAAACATTAGAAACTCATCAAGCATTTGCCTGTTGTCAAAAACAAAATACATTAAAGAATAAGTTCCCAGGACTGGGTATGAATGCATTGTATTATAGTGCTTCCAAAAACCCAAACAAATCCCCAAACTTTTTATATCGTGGACGATTATAGATATTTCATTTTTGTCATTGATCCCAACTCTATAACTACATATTCTTTAAACAAGAATTTAAGCGTAAAATCTCAATCTTGTAAATTAAATTGGTAATTTTGAAAGTCAAGTAGACCGTTTAAAAGCATTGCATTTAAAAATTCTTTTCTTCATCCTATATTTTCAAAATCAGAATCACACTAAGGCATCTTGTATGAAGTTGTGAAAAGGGTTTTATATAGCATTTAACTGCCTGGAAATTTTATAGAAACCTATTCTTATCAACCGCCCCTAATTAGTGCTGTAGGGGCCATTCATTAATTATGTAAGGATGATTTTGGCAATTTCCCCCTACCCCCATTGAGGGTACGTAAGATTTTTCAAACCCTTCCCCCCATTCTTACATAAGATTCCATTTTGTTTTTCAAAATAATAAAATGTTAGAAAAGGATCAGTTACACTAAAACTCTCAGTTTGGCGTAAATCAAAGATTTATATTTTTCCAGATATGTAATAACATTCTTGCTGTCAACTACATATTTTTAAGTTTTTCTGGGGTTATTCAATAGTAATTTGATTAGAATAATTGGAATTTGTTTACATTAACTTGGAAAATCTTATGTAAGAATGAGTTTTCAAATCAAAAGTAGGTTTAACTACATTATCTCTCTCATGTAATATTGCTAATCTGTTTGGGACACTAAAAATTAGAAGTATTGCCAAAAATAGTTAACTAACCAATTATTAGTAATACAGTTAGATATATTAATGAGAATCGTAAAAATTAGTTGACTTTTAAATATTTGTTGTCCACATCAACTTGGCGGTATTTTATGAAAAGTTAACAAAATTGAACTCGAAAGCAAATTATTCTGTAGTACCTACTTATTATATAATATACCATCATCCCGTCAGTTTCCGCAGCTTATAGTTCGGCTTGACTTTTAGCAATCTGGTGGGCATCCAGCAATAATTGAGCATCACATAATTTCTTCTCATCCTAAAAAATATGAAACAGATTCACAAAGTGGATTCAAGTGTGGAAAAGGTGATTTAAATTCAGGCTTTTTTTTAAAAAAAAAAAGGTCCTGTAAACCAAGCAAATAAATATTTTATTGAATTAATGTCTTAATTTAATTATTATATTAAAAGAGGTTAGTAATGAAGCCTAACCATTTTTTCACAGCAAAACATTAGAAAAAACACACCTTATATCCACTCTCCCCCATGGTGGGGAAATGAGGCAGAGTGAGTGGAAAACATAGTCCTAGAGTCAAAATATTAGTTTTGAATTCAAATGTATAAATATTATATGTATTTGAAGGAAGAATAAGCAAGAAATATATGCATCGCATAAATCTTCGTTACTTAAGTTCAGCCGGCCCCAATGATAACAAATCGGACTTTGTTTGAGGTGTTCTAGAAATTACTCACGAAGACATATAAAGAATTAAAAGCAGCACTGTTTTTATTTTGCAGAAAAGAAAATGATTATACTAATTCTAAATGAATAATATTGAACTTACTTGAAAATAGAAGAACAATAGATTACCACGAGGATCTTAAAATACTTAAAATTAGTCAACAAATAACTTGTGTTGTGTTGCCATTTCCATTTCCAGAAATCAAATCTAATAAATCCAAATCTTTGCTGTGCCTGAGGCTCACCATATAGAATAAAATAATACAAGACGCAATCTAAAAACATAAAAAAAGTTTTCAAAAGGAATCTTGATGAAATTTTATAGGCATTAAATTAGCGGAAAGCCAAGAACGACAAGTATACACACTACAGCCAGGGCCGGATTATCCAATAGGCAAAGTAGGCAACTGCCTAGGGGCCCATCGTCAGCTAGGGGCCTCATCCCCAGAGGGTGGGTGCCCATATGTTTGAATTCAGGAAGGGGTTCAAGAAAAATGTTTGCAAGTACTAGTAACTATTTATATTTTTTTCAAGCAGTAACTAGACTATTTTTTATGAGGGCTAGACTATTTCAAAGGGGCCCTCAAGAGTACTTAATGCAAAAATTCTTGCATAAAATACTGGAATTTCAAGCAAAAATTGGGTGTCTAAGACTCCTCCCCAGAAAAAGTTCTGAAATTTTATTCTTAAGAGAAATGTTTTAACTCATTTGGGTGACTTCTAAAATGGATCGCGAGGGGGGCCTGCACATAGGCCCCCTTTGCCCTTTTGTATGGGCACCCATTCCACAGAGAATTTTTCTTGAAATGTTTCTTTGAGTTAAAATAAAAAAAAAATTATGCAAGTCTGGACCTAAGCAAGGGGCCCGTGAAAAAATCGTCTAAAATGGTTCCACAAACGGACCTCTCAGATTCCTTATAAATTAGCTTAAAAATGCTAGAAATGCAAAAAACAAAAACTAATGTTTTGAAAAAAAAATTATTCTTTAGTATACTTAGGATTCCTAACTTTTTAATGTTCTTTCTTCCGGTTCCCCACTTTTCCATAGTTTAAAGCACTGGTGGTTCATACAGAACCCCGGTGCTTCACGGTAAAAAATTTTCATTAAAATAAGAAATTTCATAATTTAATTGTAGTCCGCACATCGCGAGCAGTGGTGATGTATTTTTCTTCAATCCCCTTGAACTGCTGCGAGTAAATCCGGTATCGGACGTTGTTCATGGCCGTGGACTGCATACTATCCCTATACATATTGTTAGAAGAGTAAATTTTTAATTTTTTTGTACTTTAAATAAATGCTATAATAAAAAATACGTTCATTTTGATTTGTTTTATTTTTTTAATATTGTTTGGTTTAGCTAACGTTTTATAACAAAAAATTATTGAATATGAGCCTTCTTATTATGAAGCTTATGAGCTTTGTTATTGAATAACAAGCCTTCTCACCACTAGCGGATCCAGGGGGGGGGCTAGGGGGCTTGAGCCCCCCCCCCTCCCCAAAAAAAATGAGAAGTTTTACACTAAAAATATGGAATTTTATGCACCACAATGAGTTAAAACCCTGTTATTTTAAGGTCAAATTTTCAAAATTTTTCTGGGGGAGGACCCCCAGACCCCCTTGGTACTTGTGTAGACCCCCTTGTACTTTTATTACAACTGTATTTTATAATAAGTTTGTCAAAACGCAAAAATTCTACCATAAAATCTATGTCCGAAATTCGGATGAGGCATACCAAAACGAGTTGAAAAAGAGTGTTTTTTTATTTAAATTTTCTAGGGGAGGACCCCTAGAGCCCCTTAGTACTTGAAACTCTATTATTACAACTGTTTTATATTAAGTTTGTCAAAACACAAAAATTCTACCATAAAATCGATATCCGAAATCGGATGAGGCGTAGCAAAACAAAATGAAAAGTGGGTTTTTTTTACTTAAATTTAAAAAAAAATTCTGGGGGAGGACCCCCAAACCCCCCTTTTAGTGGTTGGAACAGGATAATTCACTACCTTTTTCATATTTTTAGATAATCAAGAAGATACAAATGGATTATGAAAATTAGCCTTAGCCCCCCCCCAAAAAAAAAACAAATCCTGCATCCGCCGCTGCTTCTCACTGTAGTAAAAGCATAATTATAAATAATATTGCGATGTGGTTTTAAAACATATTTTAGAAAGGAAAGAGTAAGAGAAAAGGGGCCCCCGAGAGTGCATTGCCTAGGGGCCCCGACATGGTTAATCCGGCCCTGACTACAGCCATTTCGTTTGTTAGTAAGTGGTGTCTCTATTTTAGGTTATAATTGGCCTCCCCATGCCCTGTCCCCCTTTAATTTTTACTTACTTCATCAACTGATTAAATCATTCACATTATGACACTATTTTAATTACATTTCAATATTAATGTAAACATTTTTTTAATCTATAGTGCGGGGGGCAATTTATCATTACAGGTATTACCAGGTGAAAATAATGAGTTTTTTGGCATTAAAGACCTGGTAAACGTTTTTTAAAAAAAACATTTTAATTGAATAAACTTAAAAGGAACTCAAAATATATTATAAATCAAATTTTTGTGCAATTTGATGTTCAATTAGACAGATTTTCAGAGTCGAGAAAAAAACAGTTTTTCGAGTAAAAAACACAAGTTCGAAAAGGCCCAAAAATTGGTATTTAATAATAAGTTTGAATTTTTTTCAATTTTTATTTTTGTAGTTAAGTAATGTCGTAAGCTTTTCCCAGAAATTCGGGTTGCCATGGTGATTCTGACGTCATCTAGGGATTTTTAAACACAAAAGAGGTTTACTTGTCTTTATATGGATCCATTGCATTTTTTGGAGTATAGAAAAAGGGGGGAAGACGAAAAATTTGAATGAACCCCCAAGTGTTTTATATCACCGTATTCCCTTTGATTAGTAGATTAAGAATATGTAAAGTATGAGGGGGGTGGGTCCTATATTTCGGGAGTTTTTCCCCGGTTTTACTGAAAACCTGAATCTGGGCGTTACGCCCGGAGTTTTAGAGCTATAGGTCTAAAATTTTAGTATTTTTACTTACTCAAAATTCCCTTTAGAACCATGTAACACAATAAGGGGTAGTACTCATATTTCGAGATTTCGTGTCCATGTGCTCGTTCTAATGTTCACTTCCTAACGCCCCAGGTTCTTTTTTTTTTAACTATTTCTTAGTGATGCATACTGTTCGAATCCCCACTTTAAATGCTTTCATAAAATATAAATCACTAAACTGTAATGAAAATAGATCCGCAGCTATTCAGCGTTAAAGTTAGCATGTGTTAGGCTTAACGTACCACGAGGGGTTTGTTCCCGCCAGACACTACGGTTTTCACCACTTAGCTCTAAAAGTACCGGCCAGTAAACCAACCGGTAAAAGCCAGATAATATTGTCCTAAACAAATTTCTGTAAGTTTTTAGCTACTTATGTATTAATATTTCCAAAAATTTTCATACAGGTATCGAATTACCCAGTATGTTTTGGAATTGATATCAAAATTTCTTTATTTTTCCGAGAAAATTTCCAATTATTTTTAAGTTCTATAACTTAAAAAAAATAAAGGTTGGGATACAAAAAAATCCTGGTAAATAAAATACTGGTATTTAAATTTTCAGTATGTTTTAAAATTGGGTATCGAAATTTCCAGTATGATTTTATAGCAGTTTCTAAATTACCAGTATTGATTCAAACTGGTATCAAAATTCCCAGTATTCGTTAAAACTAGTATCAAAATTTCCAGTATCGTTTCATATCGGTTTTGAAATTCCCAGTATTCGTTAAAACTGGTATCAAAATTTCCGGTATCGTTTCATATCGGTTTCGAAATTACCAGTATCGTTTCATATCGGTTTCGAAATTACCAGTATCGTTTCATACCGGTTTCGAAATTTCCAGTATCGGTTTCATACCAGTTTTGAAATTACCAGTATCATTTCATACTAGTTTTACAGTTTCCGATATCAATTATATCGGTACCGGTATGATTTATACCGGTACCGATATAATTTTGATACCGGTATTATGATTTTTTTCCAATAGGGAGAAGGTTGCTAAAGAACAGTTTTAGTTCCGTCTTTACATTTAATGTAATTTAGCAATAGTATAATATAGGGTCATTCCATGTCAAATCAACACACTTTTTGGCATGACCACCTCGGATTTTCTTGAAATTTGGTACACATGTTCTACTTATAGCAACTCTGAAAAGTACCAACTTTCATCAAAAAATATTAATTGGTTCTGGAATTACAGATGCGTAAAATGGTCAAAAATGGACCAACATAAGTTCTTTAAAATGCTCTAGAAGATCTTCTAATTTGGTTACACAAATGAAATTGGTGCCATTTTAAAGTACTTTAAATGTTCTCTTTAATGGTGTAAAATGTATTATGGTGGTCTGAAAAATTATATATTTTACAAAACAAAATAGAATTAAAAGTTCGATTTCTTTCAAATGTACCACTTTTAAAATTTTGAAAAAAATTCCAGGAATAGGTAATATTATTGTAAATAATCTGGTAAAGTTATAGAATGGGACAGAAAGGGGATCAGTGTCAAAAACAACCAAAACCAAAATTCGATTTTTCTCATATCCCCTTAAAAAATTTTAAAACTAATTTTTTTCCATTAATTGGAAGTGAGTTGAGTTGTGTTTAACTGCTGTTGACAATAAACGCCCCTGCACAAACTTGGTGTAGCCCGGGCTTCATATTTACTTTATGTACATTGTTACAATACAGTTGTCTGAATTAACATACAGGTTGAAAATATGAAGCCCGGGCTACACCAAGTTTGTGCAGGGGCGTTTATTGTCAACAGCAGTTAAATACAACTCAACTCACTTCCAATTAATGGAAAAAAATTAGTTTTAAAATTTTTTAAGGGGATATGAGAAAAATCGAATTTTGGTTTTGGTTGTTTTTGACACTGATCCCCTTTTTGTCCCATTCTATAACTTTACCAGATTATTTACAATAATATTACCTATTCCTGGAATTTTTTTTAAAATTTTAAAAGTGGTACATTTGAAAGAAATCGAACTTTTAATTCTATTTTGTTTTGTAAAACATATAAATTTTCAAACCACCGTAGTACATTTTACACCATTAAAAAGAACATTTAAAGTACTTTAAAATGGCACCAATTTCATCTGTGTAACCCAATTAGAAGATCCTCTAGAGCATTTTAAAGAACTTATGTTGGTCCATTTTTGGCCCATTTTTGACCATTTTACGCACCTGTAATTCCAGAACCAATTAATATTTTTTGATGAAAGTTGGTACTTTTCAGAGTTGCTATAAGTAGAACATGTGTACCAAATTTCAAGAAAATCCGAGATGGTCATGCCAAAAAGTGTGTTGATTTGACATGGAATGACCCTATACTATTATAACTATAACTTAACTATATAATATACTATAGTTAATCCTAATTGTAATATTCGAGTTCCCTTGACCTAGATCAGCTTAATAAGAAAAGGTTACTAAAAGCGCGATGCTTTTAAGGGCCTTTTTTATGTATAATAAAACATCTTGTTTCAATTACCAAATTAATATTCCAATCGGGTATAAAATAAGACATCAAGTCTCTAGTTTTAAACTAGACGAACAAGTTTTTAGCCATTCAAATTTATGTCAGAAAAGTCATAAGTAATCTGATGCATCGTCCCTACATCTCCTTTATCTCCTCTTCCTCTCACTCTCTTAAAGAACCTTGTTACTTCCCCTTGCTATATACAGGGTGTTTCAAAATTGCGTTGCACGGCTTTTATTCGGAACCAGCGCCTCCTAGGGTCATGGAAGTAAGGTCTACCCCTAGGTTAGTGACCCTGGAGAATCTAATGAGATGACTTACAGCGCTCCTAGCGGCGAAATTAAAAAGTTAAAAAAATTAATTTAAAAACTAAAAGAGATAGAGTAAAAAGTTCAGTACAAAAGTTGTTGCCAAGATCATAACGAACTCAAGTAAAAAAAATTCATCAAAATAGCTTAATTATTCGAGGAGATATTCACTGTTGAAAATGGCACTTTTTTGAGTGGCGAAAAAGGGCCCGGCCACAAATTTAGAAACGCTTTCTCCGTCATTATCGTGCGGGAGTTTTAAGCTTGACAGTGACTGATTTGATGGATCAATCGAAAATAATGCTTCAAATTTTTTTAAAAAGGAAAGTCCAAGCTTGGACATTTAAGAACTACCACGATCAGAAATCGTTACTTTTGCGAGATAAATGTTTACTAAAACGGGTATTAACGATCAATCGCTAATCGAAGATTAATTAGAAATAAATATTTCGAAAACAGTTGACTTTTTAATGTTTTGCATATTGGTAGGACACAAAGTAGGAGAAAAGGAAGAAATTCACAGTGCAAAATTATAATTTATTGAGCTTGCTCAAAAAGATTACCATGGGCAACAATACACTTTTGTGTCCTTTCAACCATGTTAGAAAGCACATTTTGGACCATATGGGGTGTGACAGTTGCGCAACTGTCGATGATGCGGTTTTTTAAGTCCTGGAGACTCGTAGATGGCGTTTCGTAAACTTGATTTTTCAAGTGACCCCAAAGGAAAAAGTCGAGTGGATTAAGATCAGGAGATCTTGGAGGCCATTCAATACTCCCACCATACCCAATTATCTTATTGCCAAATGTGTCTTTGAGGAACTTTTGAACCAGATGTGGCTTGTGCGGTGGAGCGCCGTCATGTTGGAACCAAAGTGATGGTAACAGTGAGAGAGGAATGTCTTCCAAGAAATCAGGCAAGATATCCTGCAAATTCTGAAGGTACTTGTTTCCATCCAGCGAACCAACGAAGAAAATTGGTCCAACTAGACGGTCCCTCCAAACACCGCACCACACATTTACTGACCACTGTACTTGATGTCTAACACTAACTCCCCATGCAGGATTTTGAAGAGCCCAAACATGAGTGTTATGCCTGTTAAAGATTCCATTGCGATGAAATTTTGCCTCATCGGACCAAATGATATTTTTAAAAAAGTTTGGGTCACTTTCCAATTCATTAAGTGCCCAATTGCACCAATCGAAACGTCGTTCCTCATCTCCTTGTAGCAATCCTTGCTGTGGTGTAACATGGTAAGGATGCGCTCCATTCTTGTTCAAAACCCTCCAAATTCGACTTACTGGTAAGCCAGTCAGATCGCTCATTTCTCTAATACTGGTGTGAGGATGGGATAAAGCGTATGCCAGTAAGTCTTCATCTGGTATGCGATTAGTAGAACGTTGTCTCATCGAATAGTGTCTCCTAAGAACGCTTCCTGTATCTTTAAGGCGCTGCACAACTTTCCTGATAGTCGCTGATGTAGGATGAGGATCATTTGGAAAGCGATCAGCAAATACACGTGCAGCTCGAACCGAATTCCGTAGAGTTTCTCCATAGATGAGAACCATTTCTAAATACTGAGATTTACTAAAAGTCGTCATGTTTGAAAAATAAATGACGTGAAATTGCTTTATAATTGAGAAAGAAATCAACTTCAGATTTAAGAACTATAATTTCCTTTCTCTCATCTGAAATAATCAGCACGCTTGTCAAATTCAAGTGACGTTTTCCCCTCAGGCCAATCTAAGCGCTCGCTGACTGAATAACCATATTCGAAATTATACTACCTTGCGGCAAACAAATCAGATCCCTCAACGACAATCCCTATCAATATGCAAAACATTAAAAAGTCAACAGATTTCGAAATATTTAATTCTAATTAACCTTCGATTAGCCATTGATCGTTAATACTTTTTTTATTAAAAATAATTTTCGATTGATCCATCAAATCAGTCACTGTAAAGCTTAAAACTCCCGCACGATAATGACGAGAAAGCGTTTCTAAATTTGTGGCCGGGCCCTTTTTCGCCACTCAAAAAAGTGCCATTTTCAACAGTGAATATCTCCTCGAATAATTAAGCTATTTTGATGAATTTTTTTTACTTGAGTTCGTTATGATCTTGGCAACAACTTTTGTACTGAACTTTTTACTCTATCTCTTTTAGTTTTTAAATTAATTTTTTTAACTTTTTAATTTCGCCGCTAGGAGCGCTGTAAGTCATCTCATTAGATTCTCCAGGGTCACTAACCTAGGGGTAGACCTTACTTCCATGACCCTAGGAGGCGCTGGTTCCGAATAAAAGCCGTGCAACGCAATTTTGAAACACCCTGTATATGGTTGTTAATCCAAGCATCATTTACCAAATCCTCAACCGACACTTCTTTTGGCTCTATCGCAAAAGATGCGGAGGTCTTTTAAATACGGATCCAAAATTAATTTTGCCTTGCGAGCACTGTGTTTCCATATCATTTGACTGCTGCAGAACATCCATGTAATGATTTCTTTCATATTGTTAAATAATCTCTTGAACTCCATAAAAGTAACTGTGAAGTGTCACCTTTTTATTCTAAACATTGTAATTGTTTAATTCTGGTTCATGTCTTTATCCATGGGACCAGGTGAATTATATTGACTTGGGTAGACATAGAAGGTTTCTTACACATTTCCCATATCTTGTGGCAAGGTACTATAACCGATTACCAAAATTAGTTCTAGCAGACCACTTTACATGCTTGAATATTTTCGCTTTACTAAGTAGTTCCAGATATTTAAATCTCATAGCAAAATCGTTTTCCTATTCACCCAACTTATTATTTGAGGGTTCCATTGCCAACAGCTTAACAGTGATTGTTCTTCACCGATGTGAATAGAGAAAGTATTTCCCCACTTAAATATAAATTTAAGACCCTTAATTGACGGGTAAAAATACGAACTACTCCTTTCTTCAAAATTGCTTCTCGTTTTAAGGGTTTTTGTGTGTTAAAGACCATTACAATTTATTTTTTCATGCTTGAACCCTTTTTTATCATTTCCCTTTTAGTACCCACCGCAAAATCTTTTTTTCGAGCTTTTTCCGGGAATGCTCACTCTTCCGTTTTACACTCACCTGTTTGAATGCACCTTCTTCTTGGATATTTATTTGAACTATGCTAAAACCCTACACCTCGACATCCATTCATGAAGAATGGCCTGTGACTTACGATGAACGCCCGAGTGCTATTGTGACAGCGGCAGCGAAACGGCACGGTGGACGTTTGTGGCCTGCTTTTTCCGGACAATGAAATTCGAGTAAAAGCATTCGAAAGTGAATTTGGAAGTGTTCCCGACTGTCTTTTTTTTTCTGTGAATTTTTCCGTTTTTTATTATTGGGGTGGAGTGGGTTTGGTTCTGGGGGAAAGGATTTTACTGTGGGAAAGAAGCCTTTGGTACCCACCTATGACCTCTTGTTAGTATAAATCATCCCACATTTTTATTTAAATATATATATTTCTGGTTTTCAAGTAAATTTATTGTCTTTAAAAAGCTTTCCTAGTCCATGTGGCATCATGCAACTAATAGGCACGTCGTGCACGCTACCTTGTGTAACGGTCTATGTGTCATAAAAAATCCCATTTACTTTCCTATGCGACCTACATCTTGAGATGTTTCATCAGCATTTCTTTTCCGTGAATCCTATCACATAGAATTCTTCATTCAGCAGGGATGCAGACTATATCCAAACTGTCCAAACGCCCGTACTAGGTTCTGGGGAAATTGTCAGCTGTGGGGAAATTTTTGCCCAAATTTATAAAGAAAACACTTCGACAAATCCAATTGTTATTTGTGGCAACCAATTTTTTTGTTTAGTGGCAATCATGTCCTCTGAATTCTACGGAAATTAGGTAAAAACTACGGAGTTACTGATGTAGAGTGCAAAACTACGGATCTGCGCCCAAAAAAAAAATAATCTTGGTGAATACGTGGAAGTTCCTTGCGTTTTGATTGATATGCAGGAAAAACAACATATCCGTGACAGGATCGGTGATTTTCTCTAAAAACACGTTCTTGTTTATGTTTACAGCAAAAATTTTGGGACCAAAACAAATTGTGTTCTTGGGAAAATATTGGTCTCTAAAACATTTTCTACACCCCTGTCATTCAGTACCAAAATGGTGGTGATTAGTGCCTTTCTTCTGTAAGTAATGGATGCTAATTTCTAATTGTTTAGTAGATATATTTTAGAATCAATCAAGACCACTCATGAAAAGTGATTATTTTACCAAGATGGTGTAATTAAACTTGTATAAAAATTTGAAAAAATATTTTATTTACAAATCTTTACTTCTTGAGGGGGATAAATAACTTTTTTACTGCTGGTCCAAAACTCAGAACTGCTCAATGAAACTTTTTACACCTCTGAAGCCTTGGCTCCAGAATATTAAAGCTATCACTTTCACACACAATGACCCAATCTGCTGATCTCCCGACTTTTCGAGCCCTTGTCCCACTTTCGCTTGTCCCAGCTCTCGCCAGGAGTGTGAAAAATCGCCTGTCCGCGTTCCTGAATTCTCTTGCCCGAAATTCATCCGTTTTCTGATATTTAATTTAACGGAGTAAACGTCATTAACTTGTTTTATTTCTGGTAAGGTGTTCCCTTCCTTCCTATGTTGAGCTCAATTGACCATTGATTGATTTTGAAGGGGAAGATAGCATTTGATGGATTATGATTGTTATTTCTCGTGCACGCGCTTAAAGATTGATGGCGGTTTCACTTTAATGTTAAATTTTATTCAGACCTGATACTTGAGTTTATTTTTTCCAGTAGCACACAGCAAGAGTTATTATTAGTTATTTTCCTTTTTTTTAAGTTTTCATCATAGGAAATATTTTACTGGCCATCTAAGATCTGCAAACGGCTGAAGGGGGGTAGAAATAAAATTCCTTTTCCACATTATTATGCTTTAATCTTTTTCCTTTAGTCATAGTTTTTTTTTTTGTCTTCAAAATATATGATTATAAAAATTTCCTACGATACCCTATCTTTCATTGCTTCGCAACTTTTGCCCGCCCAGGTTGAGAGCAATGGTTCCCTATACTTGTAAAAGTGTTTTTTACTATTTTTAACTATTATGAACTTTTTATGGTTTAAAATAACTATGACACCCCTAGTTAGTTATAACTTTTGCTAATATTTTAACTCTTTCCACCCAAAAGAATTTGGCAGATACTTTTTTTTAAAATGCACTTTGACTATTTAGGTTCAACTCCGTTAACTGCTGTCCCGTTAGATATCACCTAAGTGTTTGAGATTAAAAAAATATTCAAATGAAGCCAGATTTTTATGTGTTTAATTAATATAATTGTAAATTTTAATCTATTAAATGAATTTTTTGGCGATATTTATAATATTTGGCGTTTAAAATAGCTCGGCGATATTTAGCAGGACAAATAACTGAATTGAACCACTAATTACAGCACAGGTAGCTATTTTTTACAATTTCGTGGTGACTGATATCCCACTCAAATAAATTCAACCACCCATTAGGACCACTCTGTATACAGTATAACCTCGAAATCGAAAGGCCCGAAAGTAAACCGTAATATCGAGTTTTCGAGATAACGAGGTTACTCTAAATATAAAATTAATTAGTACTTTACTTCAAGGGGAAAATATTTTTTCGAGATAGTGAGGTTATACTGTACACTAATAACTGTTGATCACCAATTGATTGGATATTTTCTTACTGATTCATTAGTGATCTTTTGCCTTGCATTTTTCTCTGACCACCTCTGGATATTCGGACTGATTCTGTTTCTCTGTACGCCACTGTTCTAAATCGTCATGAAGGGACATACATAACGACGCTTTTTTAAAAACTTTCCCGCCCACCACTGTTGAGCCTCCACGTTATGGATCGATAAAGGGGCGCACGAAGAGAAAGAGCTTGATGGATTATGAACGATACTTTCCGTGCTGCTGGGTGTGGGATGGATAATCTTTTTATTACGTTGTTGCTGATACAGTGACCGTAACTCCGGCTTGATTTGCGACTGTGTCGTGGAATGTCGTTAACTTAGGACTTTATAGGGGTTTTGTTTGGTGAAATTATTTGTTGTAGTGTTGTGGTCAAATTAGGGATTGGCTGGAAGACAATACGTGTTTTTATAAAGCGTCTGGCAGAAATGTTCCTTTAAATAACCATCATATCGTCTGCTTTTACTGGGGGAAAGGCATTGAGTCACCTTTGTTGTACGAGGTTACGCGAAATTTGGCGATATCCGATCACTTTCTTTTGCTCCATACAATATCACCAACACACTGATCGCTTTTCAGCTTGGCGTCGTTCTACTTTTTTTAAAAGATACTTCTAAAGTGACTTAGTGCCTTTCTCCTGCAAGCCCACGATATTATCTGTAAGTTATAGGCGTATGTAGTAGAGAACGCCTGGGGGACTATAAAAATATCTTACTCTTTCACCATAAGCAATGGGATATTAGGAAATAGTTGAGTGGTAAGAGGAAAGTCCCCTTCCCTATAAATTGGCCGATGATATCCGAACAAGAATATGAAAGGTAAAGAAGCATAGTGTATGTGATTAGAAAAGTTACTGTTTGTGCTCCGGTTCTTGGATTTTGTTGCTTGACCTTAGATTGGCCCTAGAAAAGCCACACAAGTTTTTGGGCGCTCGCTTTCCTAGCAAGAACTAAAGGGGAAGACAGAAAAAAACCCTACCGAGCATCGAGCAACCCCCAAACTTGTGTGAGTTCTTCCAGGTTCAAGCGACAAAATCCCTGAGCCGCAGTGAACATCTATTAATAAAGAATTACCCTGCAGATTCAGAAAGATGGTAAAAAAAAAAAAAATTCCTGCTTTTAGAAAATGTGATTATGCCTATTACCTAGATGGCAATGATTTGCATTCTAGACCTCCTAATGTTAGTGGAAACAATATTTTCTAGGAGCATTTGATGATATCCTGATCCTACATAATACAAGTATTGATTTCGTCAATCTATGGCGTTAAAGGGCTGATTCTGAGAGAAATTATTATTTTTTCATTTGCATGCAGGGGGGATCCTCTTACTCAGGATCACATTCAGGATCTGGACAAAAGGAAGTTCGTTATGCCCTTTGAAACCCTTTTAAACGAGGCTCATCATTGCAAAACGCCACTTACTGCCAAAAGGATGCCCCTTTAAGTGTCCTGCCAATTAACTCGGACAAAAAACCGTTGTGCTTGACGCGGCGTGGGCACAGAGCCCCGTGACGTCACATTTGGCAAGAAAGGCCGCTAGAATAACTTCCGTTGTTCGTTTAGTCTGCACCCGATCTCATTTCTAAAATTAGTTCCTGCTCGACTGAAAGCAATCCCTTTCGCAGAGGAGGCCAGATTGTGCCAGGACTTCGCCAGCCCTGGTCCGTGTATATTTGTGCTAGTAGGATATTCCGTTGCAAAAATGGTCAAGATCTGTGTGCCCAAGGTCAGGAAGTACGCTGCTTGTAAAGGGGCGAAGAGGTTCAAGTACAAAGGTGGGTCCAAGACGGTGTGTTGTGCGATTTGGATAGCGTCTTTGTCTTCATTGTGAATATGGATTGTCTCGGGTTTCTCATGGATGTGAATTCAAAATGTGTCAGAATCTGGATGTGGATTCGTACCCTTGGATATTTCTTCCATTACCATGTCTAACGAGTGTGTGATGAAAAACTGGAATTTAAGATGTCTTCAGTTGGAGTATTCATATCGGAGAATATGGATATTAAGACGTGAATTGTGTGTGCGATCAATCTTTTTTTTTTTTTTTATTGATGGAGGATTTACTTAGGATTCTGATTATTCATACCAAAGACACTTTGATCCAAATGGGAATCTAGACCGGAATCATCTCCAGTATCTTATGGATGTGAACAATGTTTTCTTCGATGAGTATCTGGACCAGTATTATCTTAACATCGTAGTGTTGATCCAAATTCATGGAATTTTCGTTCCTAACCCTTTTTTTAGGGGTTGAAGCGATTGTGGGATGAGAATTCATTTTCTTAGGGGTGTTGGTTGGATTATTCAAGATCCTATGAATATAAAGGCTTTAATACCTTCCGCCTTTAATGTTTGATTCGAGATTTTGAACCAGAATTATCTGAGGCTTTTAATTTAATCACCATTCACCATGAAGTCCTGTCTTCAGTGTAAATCTGATTCGTGAATGTCTTGGGTTTCTCATGAAGGCAATATTAAAATGACTCCTAAACTATGAATTTCTCAACATTTCGGTGTGGATCTGTTTTGTGCAATATATTATTCATTTTTAACCCTTCCTTTGAATGGCTGCTGATTGTATGGTGGAAACTACAATTTTTTAAGGATGGTTGAAGGATGTGTGTGAAATTTAACTGGTTCAACTAAGGATATGTGACGTAAGAAAAAGAGTTTCCTATGAAAGTTTTCTTTTAGATTCTGAACCAGGATTTATCTCTCTCATGGACATATGTGTCGTAAATTTAAATTTTTCGAAGGCCTATTGTTCTCTGAGTTTCAAATCTAAACCGAAATCATCCCAGGTTTTTCGAGGATATTAATTTAATTTTTATTAAATGAGAATATCAGGATTATCTCGGCATCATAATATAAGAACTTACTGATTTTTCTATGTTTATTATACCTTTCCGTTCTCCCTAACCCGCCAAAGGATGTGTGACGATAATTTAAGTTTTTCTACATATTGTCTTGCAAATTACATCCCTGAGTATGACGTGAAATAGAGGTTTAATTAGTTCTTTCTGTTTTGAGGTAGAATTTAGGATTTCTCATGTATGTGAGTTCAAGACACCGTAGACATTTTATCAAATGAAAATATGGACCAGGATAATCTTAATATCCTAGTGTTATTCTTTATTCGAGGATTTTCTTCCTTTATTCAACCTTTTCCTAATTTATTTGCTGTTAAATAACCGTAATCAAGTACTATTATTGAATTTACAATAGTTTTCAAAATCGTTACTGGTTTTTCTATTAATTTCTTTTGCGTGTGATAAAATAATGTACACTTTTTCCTTGAGGCTATTGTTGTATATAAGGTAACGAAAATTACTCTCAGATGTTCTGTATTCGAGTTAGTTTTGCATGAAATTGCATTCACAACACAAGGAATTTTAGTTTATTTTAATCCACCATATGAAATATATTTTCAAAATTAAATTATCTTTAACAAAAGTATTTGTGCTGAAAAAACGATGATAACAGTTCGGAGATATAGGAGAAAATTTTCTTCAAAGAAATAATTTTACCTTTGTATCAATGTTCACGGTTGCTGTCAGCCATTAAATGTTTTCATATGTGGAATTTCACACTACTCTTTTAACTTGAATATATTTACTACATTTACATTGAAAAAAAATCTCAACTTGTCTGAATTCGTGTCTTTTCTGTTCCAGATGCCCTCCGCGCTATGGTAGACAGTGACCAGACGAGTCAGAACATATCATGTTTTGATTCCGATTGGAATTCCAACCAGTTCCTCACTCCTGATGCGAAGCAGACGGACCAAAAGTCATTAGATGGATCCTTTTTTGAACAGTATTCCAATATCAAAGATAATGCCAATAAAGATTACTACAGGTAATAAAATTCAACTGAGTTTTAAGAGATCATTAAAAGTCATTGCTTGCTAGTAAAGTGAGAAATTTAGAACAATTTTAGTTGGTTTATTGTTAAACAACCTCATCTATTTACTGGATTTGCTTGAGGATCAAAACATGTTTTGCGAATGCATTGGTAATATCGATTTGTCAATGAATAGATTGGCCATGGCCATACAAGAGGCCCAAGAATCCTTCAATCCAAGGGTTCTCAAATTTATTTCCAATTCGCGGTAACTTAAAGGCAATAAAAATTATCCCATGACAGCCCAATCAAACTTTTAGTTAATTTTGAAATGTTGTTAAGGAATATCAGTGTGAATATTCAAGGTTCAAGAGCAGATTGCTATGGCTTGCAAACGCAGCGATATTCACGCGATTGACCTTTTTAAAGGAGAATCCGACTCTGCCATTGGTTCTTGGTGCTATTACGTAGCGTTTACTTCGAAAACCAAAGGGCTGGACATAAACGTATCAATCACGTGAACCGAACTGCGTTTACCAAGCCATGGCCATCCGCCTTAACATTACCATTTGATTATCTATGGGGCCTACAGCTTCAATCTAGATATTGCTCGAATCAGTCTGACCGCGACGTCTTCGTTTGCAGGAAGTCGTCGTCGTCGCCCGGGGGCGGCTCGCCGACCTCGGCGTACGCGGCGCTGCACCAGAAGGACCTGAGCTACGACGACCTGTCCAAGAACATCGACGCCAACCTGGCCGAGATAGACATGGAGACGTTCCGCTCCGAGGACATCAACTCCATCCTCGCCTTGCCGGCCATCTTCAGCGGGGGCGACTTCCAGACGACGGCGGGCGAGCAGTGCGCCTCAGTGTCCGGCTCGCTGCTCGGAGGCGCCATGCTCGAGCTGGACGCCTCGGCCAGGAGGTGGGTGATTGATGCACACTTTGGTATATAGGAAGTACGGAATCTGTGTAAATTGTACCTTTTTAGAGAGCTGTGTATATTTGCTGCTACCTGACTTGCGGTAAACCAGCAGTCAAAGTCGGCGATTGCTTCTTTGGTTGCTGGTGAACCTGCTGGTAGCAGAGGATAATAGGGTAGTAAGTTCTGGGTTGGTGTGTAAGCTCATTTGGAGCTGATGCTGTTGCCTTATTATTATAGCCATAGTTCTTTTCCTCTAACCTTAATCCAGTGTTTCCCAACGTGGATTGCACTGAGAATAATTTCCCCCATCGAAACCAAAACAAAACCTTCATAAAACCATTTGATTGGCTTACAGACACTATAAAAATTGTGTGTAATCTTACATGGGGGTATGAGAAATTTAGAAAGGCTTTGGTGGGGCATGGGCCAAAAAAGGTTGGGAAACACTGCCTTAAGGGATTGCTTCTTTGGTTGCTGGTTAGCCGGCTAGTCACGCAGCAGAGAATAATAGGATAGTAAGTTCTGTTGTAGAGGTAGGAGGGTGAACTTGGTTAATAAGCTCATTTGGAATTGATGCTGTTGCTTTATTATTCATTGCCAAAGTTCTTTTCCTCTAACCTTAAGGGGATTGCTTCTTTGGTTGCTGGTTAGCCGGCTAGTCACGCAGCAGAGAATAATAGGATAGTAAGTTCTGTTGTAGAGGTAGGAGGGTGAACTTGGTTAATAAGCTCATTTGGAATTGATGCTGTTGCTTTATTATTCATTGCCAAAGTTCTTTTCCTCTAACCTTAAGGGGATTGCTTCTTTGGTTGCTGGTTAGCCGGCTAGTCACGCAGCAGAGAATAATAGGGTAGTAAGTTCTGTTGTAGGAACGTGGTGAGTAAACTCACTTGGAGCTGATGCTGTTGATTTATTATCATAGCCATAGTTCTTTTCCTCTAACCTTAAGGGCATTGCTACTGTAGAAGTTCTTTGCTGCATCAGAGTTGTTGGAAATTCTTTCCTCTACGTTTATAAAAATAATAAAACTGAAATGAAACAGTTGTTCCATTAACTCTTTTGGTAAGCACTAATTCTTGTCTCTTGCAGTAACCGGCACTCGGAGGATGAGATCTCCATTATCAAAGACGAGCCCCTCTTCTCTCCTCTACGCGAGCCGCCCGTGCAGGCCACCATCTCGGTGGACAGCTTGGACAACAGCTCGAGCTACGAGCAGGATCTGGTGCTCACCTGCAAAGCCAACAAGAACAACTACACGATCGTGTTCGAGGGCAGCAGCACGCAGTTCTCCGACGACTCGGACTACCAGGACGTGTGCAACAGCAGCAGCAACAGCGCCGCCAGTGGCGGAGGGATGGCGCAGTCGGACGTGGCATTCACCACCTGGAGCAAGCTGTGGAAGAGCCACAGAGTGGTGTCCAACCGGCGGAAGAGCAGCGAGGCCAAGATATCCTCCAGCAAGAGCCAGTCCCTGCCCAACCTGAGCCATAGCAGCGTGCTCATCACCGACAAGCAGCTCAGCCAGTGGGCGAAGTGGTGCGGCAACCACCAGTTCCCCTTGTACGAGCTGGTCAAGATGGGGCACGGCACCAATAAGGAGGGGCAGCAGCTGCATTCCATCTCCCTGCTGAAGCTCTTCATGAAGCACAAGGTGGGCAGCTCGTCGATCGGGTCGTCGGCCGACTCGGCCTCTTCCACCTCGCTCATCATGCAGCCGCTCAACTACCGCAACGCCGCGCTGCAGAACTCGTCGTCGTCGATGAGCGTCAACGACAACGAGACGGCGACGAGGAACCTCGACAACGAGGCCAACAACAACAACCTCCTCAACTCGCTGTACAACAACACGGAGACGACGACCACGACGGCGGTTACGGCGGTGGTGGACAACAACAACGTGGCGGAGACGGAGTGCGACAACTCGCAGTACTTCGAGGACAGCCTGATGGACGCTCCGTCGCCCCCCTTGAAGCACTTCCACGCCACCCCCATCAAGGAGGAAGAAGAGACGGACATCTCCAGCGGGGACGAAGTGATGAGGGACTCCAAGAACCCCTTCGGCAGCGACGAGAGCTCGTCGGGAGAGATCACGGTCATCAACAACGAGGCGGCGGCCCCTCCCAAGTCTACCCTGGAGCAGAGGATCAACACCATTTTCCCCCTCAAGAAGCCGGCAACCACCGAGAGCCACGCCACGCAGACCAGGCAGTTCAACATCAACGAGTGCACGGGCGGGGCGGAGGCCTTCAAGCCGTTCAGCAGCTGCAAGACCAGCAGCAACCAGACCGATTGCGACACTCCGGTCACTTACACCCCTTCCCGAGACTCGAGCCCGGCGTCGAGCGGCTACGTCAGCAGCCGGCACAGCTCCGTGGAACGTCTTCGGCACTCGTCGTCCTCCAACGCCTTCACCCACAACGCTACCCCTCAGAAGAACAACAGCAGCAGCAGCAACGTGGTCTTGACCACCACGTGCACGTGCGGCACGCAGATCCCGGTGCACGTCAAGGACTCGTCGATGCAGACCTCCGGGCTGGCCTCCTCGTCCGGCTTCACGCTGAAAGAGTCGACATCGGCCTTGCCCGAACCCAACAACGTGTCCCAGCAGACGTCCTCCACTAGGCTGTCCTCGCACTCCAACTCCAGTTCTCAAACCGGCAAGCCTCGCTCGCCGAAAGGGAACAAGTCCATCTACGTCTGCTACCCCAACTATTCCCTTCCGGACCTGAGCTTCCTCAAGTCCGTCATCGAGGAGAACTCGGAATCCGTGTTCCTCACCCCCACCGAGTACAGACTCCCGCAGGACATGACCCCGAAGCGGCCCGCGCGCCCCAAGTCCTACACGGCGTACGAAAGCATGCTGCAGAAGCACCTCACCAAGATCAAGGACTTCGAGTCGCTGAACGTCCTCCTCCCCGACGATCTCAAACTGCTCATATCCAAGACCAAGGGAGGCGCCGTGCCCAAGGCGCAACAGCAACAACAACCTCAATCCATGTCCTCTTCGTTCTGCAACGACGGCGGCAAGCAGCAACATGTTCCGAGGAGCATCCTGAGAAAGTCGAGCTCTGCCGAGCAGCAGTGCGAGGACAGGACGAGCAGCCGGTGCTCCAGCGCCTCGGACGAGTGCAAGCTGCTGGAAGGGGGGTTCTGCAGCAGCAAGAAGGTGGTGGCGCCCCCGTACAGCGAGAGCATCCTGCCGTCGTTCGAGGCGCCCCGCTGCGAGGAAGAGCCCTGCGGAGGCAAGAAGGCGGTCAAGTTCTGCGAGAGGAGCCCCACCAAGAGCTCCAAGCAGTTGGACGCGGCCTGCAAGTCGGGGCGGTGCTGTAGCTGTGATAACCAGAACAAAACTCCAGGTAAGTCGGGTTTTTCTTATTAGCGATAGCAGCTTTGAGGGCTCGGATTTCTACCACATCACGTGATCAAGTTGACTTGGTTCAGCTCCCTTGACTTTGGTCTTTGACTTGGTTTTGTCCTGAAAACGCATTTGTCGTTCAACAGCTTTTCACTGGAGTTAGCTCCTTGTTGCTGCAAGCACTTCAATTACTCGTTTAGTAAAAAGAAGGGAACTCAGCATTATATGCTTGCAGGCTTCGCTTTTGCTTTGCTTGCTTTCGCTTCGAGCAGAAGTAGTGGAAACTTGATTTAACCTATAGCCAGGGATGTGATTCTTCCGCGGATTCGCGGAGTTCCGCTTTTTGTGACTTTTGTATTTTGTTCCGCTTTTTTTAAAAAATTTCCTCAAATTAACTCTTCTCCGCGGAAGAAATTTCCATTGAGAAAAAAAAATTCCCCTTCACCATACTTGCCAGCTATTACGGAATGTCCGCAATGATTACGGATGAGGCTTAATTTTTACGCAATTCCGAAAATTTTTAAAGAAAAAATAATTTTTACGGTTTTTTCCGGACATTTGCCTGTAAAGTTGGCATTTTGACGGCGTGGACGCGGGCAAAAAAAAAACAACTTAACAGACGGTTCGCGATCGCGTTTTTCTCTTTGCGTCAATATCCTAGGCTTCAAATGCTTGTTTTTGGAGAAAGTGTTCACTTTTTACAGTTCAAATGTGTCCAATATTTAGCTGGCAAATTAAAAAAAATATTAGAGGAATTTCTTGTTGTTTGCAAGAAGGCAAATAGAAATTTATGGTTTGAACTTGAGAGTTCAAACAAAGAATTACAAGGTGTGCAGATAATAGGGTGTATGAAAAGTTTAAGGTAAATAATATTATTTAAGCATTATTTAAATTTTTTATAATAAATATAAATTATAAGTGGACCTTAATACCCAATCAATAATGAGGCACCATTACCTCTTATATTCATTTTTACGCAATTCCGAAAATTTTTAAAGAAAAAATAATTTTTACGGTTTTTTCCGGACATTTGCCTGTAAAGTTGGCATTTTGACGGCGTGGACGCGGGCAAAAAAAAAACAACTTAACAGACGGTTCGCGATCGCGTTTTTCTCTTTGCGTCAATATCCTAGGCTTCAAATGCTTGTTTTTGGAGAAAGTGTTCACTTTTTACAGTTCAAATGTGTCCAATATTTAGCTGGCAAATTAAAAAAAATATTAGAGGAATTTCTTGTTGTTTGCAAGAAGGCAAATAGAAATTTATGGTTTGAACTTGAGAGTTCAAACAAAGAATTACAAGGTGTGCAGATAATAGGGTGTATGAAAAGTTTAAGGTAAATAATATTATTTAAGCATTATTTAAATTTTTTATAATAAATATAAATTATAAGTGGACCTTAATACCCAATCAATAATGAGGCACCATTACCTCTTATATTCATTTTAAAATATACATATAATTTAAATTTTTGACCCCTTGGTAACTATTCAGTCAAGAAAACATTTCAATGTAGAGAAAATAATTTTAATATAGGCGAAACAACTATTAAATGATTTGGTATAATTGTTTCCTCATGGATATTGTCCTCGCTGCATGGAAATTTTGTTTAGATAGTTTAATTTTTTTGTCTTTATAGTAAAATCATTTACTTTGCTTTCACAAATGAATAAAAATATAGTCATTTTAATTATGCTGTAGTTTAATTGTCTATTCTGTAAGTTGCCTTTTGTATGAATTTGTGCTTTGCACGTTCATTTTATTGAAATATTGGGTTTCCTCTTTTTTGCCTTTTTGCCAATCACATCCCTGTATAGCCTAAACTAGGTTTAAGGCCATAGAAGGTGATGCCATGTTGTAAGGTTTTGTCTTTTTTCATATAGACACTTTTGGCTGATGTGCTCCTTGTCCTTGCACTTTCTAGAGAAGACTACTAGAGTACCTATTTATCTGATCTTTTGCGTACGGCAATGCGGCAAAACCAATGGAGGAATTGCAGACTTAAGGATCATTTATGCTTTTCACTTTCAATGTTCATTTTAAGTGATTCTCACCGAGGAATCACACATTTAAAAGGAAATCGGGAGAGTTAAGTGTGAAACGACAATTTACACTTGTCATTTTGGATTATTCTTCCAAATGGAAGATCGAAAGTGAAAAGTTTAGTAGGCCTTTAGTCACATCATTTTGATCCCGATGCCCCTACTGTGTTATTCGTTATTACTGGTCTCGCCGGATTGCCGTAACGAAACAGAAGTCCGAGCCCTTAACGGCTGTATTCACCACTGATCCGACCTAAGGTTAACTTGAAATCAAGCCTTTTGTAAACCTTAGGTTAGGTTAGGTTAACCTTATCCTCTCTTGTAACCATTTCCATTTCACTTTTTTCATATCTTTGAACCTCACCTCGCACTAACCTTCCTCTCTCCTTCACTCCTTCTCCCTTTCCCCAGATGAAGACTTACACGGTTCTCACTGTTCTTGTGATATTTGCACTCTAGAGTCGGAGAAGCCTCCTCAGGAATTCCTAGTCTCCCCCACCCAGAACGCTCTCATATACCCAGACATTTCCGACTCGTACACGCTCCAGAACTTCTCGGGCGGCGGCAAGTTTTTCCAAGAGGCCCTCAGGAGGAAGACTGGTGAGTTTTTTTAAATCTCTTTTTTATGTGTTTGAACGGGTAATTAGCGGAGTTAATGATGAGTTGTTCTGAGGTTGCGGTCTCAGAGACAGTTGCGGTGATGGATTCAGTAGCGTTTGCGGTTTTGTGAAAATTGCGATCGTTGTTGAAGAAGTTTTCGGTTGCAGCCGATTTTTTCTTTTTTATTAGGCTGTAGTGCGAAAGTTATTTCTGTGTCACACAAATTCTGTAAACTTACTTAAAGTATATTTTGAAATCAGGACCCAATTCATGGATGCTCTTGCTCACACTACACTTTTGGAGGGAATATTCGTCAGCCCTAATCGATTTTGATAATTTCAGCTTTACGTTTGATTGATTTATTGTCCCTAGATATCTCCAACTAAGTCATCTATACTCCCTCAGCCCTTCCCCTGTTAAATTATAAACACTTATGATTGGGGAGGAGAGTTTTATCAGGGGTTCACACCTAAAAGTACTTATTTTTAAGTTCAATCATTTTCATTCTTTAAATTAGATGCTTTAGAACTACCTTTTTTACCTCAAGTTTCAATATCCAATGGAAATGTTTTACATTGTCTTCCTTTTGTACAGAGATATACTATAAAGTTAAGGCCTATTTTAACTATTTTTCCATCATTCTGATTTTTAGTTTGTCTTGTTTATCCATGAGTAAACCATCAATATTTACCATTAAAATAAAATATTTTTAAACATCTAGGGGTGCATTGGCCCTATCCTCCATCACCCCAAACAGAAAAATAGTGAAACAAGAAAAAATTTAACCATTTTTGCCTCTCTTTGAAAGAGGGACCGAAATCCATCCATAGAACCCAAAAATGAGTTTGTAATTTTGATTTTGTTCACATATTTGTATAATTATTATGTTACTTCTTTTTGCAGGTTTAGTTGAAAATCTTAGAAAAGCTGTTCAAATAATATTTGAGCATCATAAAAACTCCAACAAAAAAGGGGTATGTCATAGAATATTAGTAATATTTAAACATTTTCTTTTAATTTTTGCAATTCTTCCATTCCTCCATTTGTTTTGTTAAGAATAGATATTTAATGTAGCTGTTAATTAATTAAATAGCTTAACTTGTATTCAAGATTAAGAGTAAACATCTTATAACTATAATTAATTAATTGCATGAGAAATCTTAATTTGTTTCTCTATTGCTTATTGAAGTTCTAATTTTCTTTTCAATTTTTATTTAACAGATATTACTTATTCTCATTTTAATGGTACTACTACTTTTCTTTTTGTTACAAATCATTTATTTTTGTGTTTTCTTTATTAATCAGATGGAATTGTCATACTCACTGGGACAAAAGATTCTTACTTGTCTATGTCCTGCTGTTCATACTATTCTGTCAGATGGTCTTTTACCATCGGTTCAAGGCTTTTTCGGACCTCTTCCGAATTCACCTTGGAAAGTTGCAGGAGCTTCAATCAAACAAGGTAATAAATTCATTACAAAATTCCTTATTTCATTGATTAGAAGTTTTCTGTTATGCAACTCTAATAGAGGTAATGCTTAAAGATAATGCACTATACAAAATTTTTAATTACATAATTATTTTTTTATTATAAAGCATTGTTTCCCCCAACTTTTTATTATAAGTATTTTTTGAGAACTTAATTGCCTCCGTCAATTAAAAACCAAACGTAATAGAGAAACATGAACCAATTTAAATACGTTAAATTAAGGTGTTCTTATATTCATACCTAAATAATGAGATTTCTTGCTACTTTATTGCCCAAGCATTTTAAATAGACACTTAACTCTTCCTACAAATATTTTGTTACATAAATATGTTTTTTGATATTATTTTTTAATATTTCATTTATTTCTATTAGTAGTTACAGTACTGCAATATCATTTGTTTTGATATTTTCAACTTTCATGGTTCATCAAAAACTATCATTCTTTTAGGGGAAACAAGAAAAGATGTTGAAGAACTACTTAACCATGTCACAGCTGAAAAACTACTTACAGATAGCACATACAGATTTAATGCATTTATCTTAGGTCTACTTAAGTAAGTTAACAATTGAATAATTTTGTGCTTGATTTTGTTACACTTAGGTTTGATCTGGCATGAATTTAAGGTTATCTACAAGTAATGATATTTAGTTTGTAATACATCCTAGAAAGAACATTGTTGCTTCACACTTATATGTTACATTTTGGAAGAACTAACTGTGTATAAATTATTTATAATTTGACAAGAAAGAAGTAAAATTGTACTTGAATATAGTATAACAATTTTAAATATGGCATTAAATTAGAAGTTTAATAATATTTTAAAAATTGATCTGTCTGTTCATTAGATGCCATACAAGTATAATAAATTGCATTGTAAATATACAAAAAAGAAACCTATGTTGGTTAAGAATAAATTTTGGTTAAGTGCTTTGCATAATCAAGGTTCTACTATAAAGTAATATAGTGGTATGTTCATGGTCACATGCAGTGAAACACAGATTTAACAATTCCCCCAATAACCATTTATCAGTTCCTTATAATGTAGTTTCTGATGCCTCTTGGAAGTTCTTTATAATTTCTTACACATATAATAAAATGCTAAAAAAAAGTTTATTTAGTAATTCCCTGCTTATGACATTATCTGGTACTTTAGGATTAGCTGGGGGCAAGCATTCAGTTTTATGCTAAATTTCCAAAAATAATCAAAATAAAAGGCCATTAAAATATCTCAATTAGCGGTGTTTCTTTTAAATTTTGTTATATTTTTATGTACATAAACAATAAAGCATTGCCAATACACACCAACTGGAGAGATTCGCACCATGCAATCCACAAGTACCATTATTTTTCATTGTGTTTCATTTCATTCATTTCAATTGTGGAAATACAGCATAGATTGCTTCTTTAACTTTCATCATTGCTTGTTCTACACCACTTCAAATAGAACCCATTCCATTTAAAATAGTGAGATTATCCACTGTCAAAAAATTAATTGCTGTTGTTAAATACAAACCTAACATTACTTGTTAGAGTACAATAGACCCTTGGTCGCAGTTCTATGGCTCTCGTAGCCACCCCACCACAATTCATTCATTCACAATTCAACATTACTTGTTAGACATCGAATCAAAGTTTCACTGCAACAACTCACCTCCTTTCTCTCTCTCTCCTCCAGCCTGGGCTGCTTCGAATGGTGGCTAGGGCACCTGTGCGCCTGCCAGAGCCTCATCTGCCACCACTACCACCCGACAGCCCTCCTGAGCCTGCTAGCCCTGCCGGCCGCCGTGCATCTCCGGCACGAGCTGAAGGAGCTGGTCAGCCCCCTCTCCACCCTCCCCTTCCACCACCTGGACATTCTATTGGAGACCAAGGCCACCTCTGAGCACTGGAAGAAGTACGACGAGGGAAACTTTCGGCCGGAGCTCAACTTCCTGCAGTGCACCCCTTGTGGTGGGAGGGGGAAGATCAACGATTTGTGCGGGGTCAAGAGCAAGCAGGTGCTGCTGGCTTCGCCTTGCAGTAATGTGATGAATATACATGAGGAGGAGAACCAGGTGAGTTTTTTGGTTTCATTTTTTTTCCTTAATTTTCATGGCATCAACTTTTTATGGGAATTTTACCTTTGTTGACCCCAACACTACTTTAACTATTCATGTTTTAAGAATGTGATGTTAAAGAGTCCTTTTTTTCTTCTATTCATTAATTCAGTATGTTTAAGCCTTTGATAAACAGTAAAGGGTTAATAAAAGGGTTCTTTAAGCCTTAATTTGCATAGAACTGCTATAAACTTTATAAACCTGCCAAATATATCTGCTTTTGATTTATTTTTATCTTTCGTACTTTAAACCCACAAAGGTTAGAGTGAGAAGTTTAATTACCCAAAACTACTTTAATTACCCATTCTTTAAGAAAATGATGCTAAATGTTTAAACAGTTCCCCTCATGTCAAAAGTTCTGTATGTTCTAAATTTAAAGATCTCCATTATTTTTTCCTCTTCTCCTATGTTTTAAAAATATAATCATTATGTAATATAATCATTTATTCAGTATCATTAAGAGTATTTGATAAAGAAAGGTTGATAATAAAGTTCATTACATTTCCTATGAAATTCAATAAAACCTACTATTCCTACCTTTAATAACAACTTTTAAAAGTATGTTTAATGTTTATCTCAACATTGACATTTCTTAAAGTGATGGACATAAAGAATTTCTAATGCTTGTAACATTTTTCATAAACACTAATATAAGAGAAAATGTGTTAAGTTTTAATGAAATTAATATTATACATCTTGTTTTCTACTTAATTACATATTTCTGTTATTGAATGGTTTTAACTTGTACTTTTAAAAGTACTATGAACTATTTAAGGTATTACTTATGGCCTTAATTTAAAAACCTTCTAAAAAGTAATACATTTATTTTTTTAAACCCAAAGAAATACATAATTATATCATACTTGAACTTGTCATTGAGTGCATCCTTGTTATACTAAGCTATAAACTATATGTTTCTATTAGATTTCAAGTAGTTTTTTTAATAAGTTTACTTACTTAAATTTGTAATAAATATCTCAAATTTTCTTCTCTCATCCTTAGACTGTACACAGTTTCAAAACTGCTGGTTTTGTACACATCTAAAATCATTACTCTGTGTCCCTAGGTATGGCCAGGCATCACCATTAACCCCTTCCCCAACGCCGAATTCTGCGGCAAGAAGGAGCGGAACAACCAGACCACCAAGCAGAGCCCCCTACGGGACACCCTGCTGCCGAGAGGGGACGATCCCGGTGCTGCCCGCCGGTGCGCAGCTGCCGACACCCCACTCTTCTCCCTGTGCTCCAGCACAGACAGCGGCTGCAGCAGCCAAATCCAGGAACACATAGCCAACATCGTGAACCTCAACACCGAAGAGGACAAGCCGGAAGCCAAGGAGTTCAAGATGCTGCGGCAGAAGTGGGAGAAGATGACCACCGCCAAGGTGCCGCCAAAGTCAGCGCCTCCGTTCGCCGCCAAGCCCACTATTTCCAGTACCTTCAAGACAAAGAAGAAGCAGGAGGCCGTCTCGGCTCCGAAGACCCCCACCAAGACCCCTCCATCGAGGAGGGCCCAGGGGGGGAGGTTTGAGGCAGCAAAACCTCTGTCGTCTCCGGAAGCAACCCCTAGCGACGAGAAGAGGAGGTCGCAGATTCCGATGTTGAAGTTCGGCAAGCCTAAGTCGATGATCCCGACTGTGCAGAAGGCAGGCTTGAGCAGAGCGCGGTCAGCTAACAGAGATGCAAGGTATCCTTCTGACTAGGCAGGTATGCCATGTCTCAAAAATTATTAAAATTTTAAGTTGCGATGAAGTGACCAGTTTTTATGGTTAACCATGTAGTAACATCAATTCTTCTATCTTGACAGTAACTCTAAATAATCTTTGTACTGATTTAGTTACTGCATTCCATTTTGTGTCACCAAAGCTGTATTTCAAAAACTAAACCTGCATATTGATTAGCCAAAATAGCTGTTTAATATGAAAAATACCTTCAATCAATATAATATCCTCAAGTTTTATTTATTATTACTACAATAACGATTTATTAAAAGTAAAATACCTTTAACTAATCTTTTATGTGTTCAAGTTTTATACTTTACAAAGATATACAATGTATTATCAGTTTAGATCTGAAACAACAAATCATACAATAAATCTCATCACAGTTCTGTGACTAAGCTACTTATTTTAATAAAGGGAGTATAAATTGTGTGCGTGCTAATTATCATGCATTACAGAATAAACAAATTCTTGATAAAAAAAATGAAAGGAATATGTACTATTCAATCAGTCATAATATCATTAGTATCATTCTATCATAATACCATCAGTTAAATTAATATGTTAGATAAGTTTTAACTTGTAAATTACTGCAAAACTTATTTTTCTGTAAGCTTTTCAATGAGTCTAAAAGTTAGTGGTTTGTATCATTTTTTGATGATTAACTTCACTATACCTCATTTGTAGATCCACTTTTTGAATTGTTTGAAAAGAAATACTTGTTGTATGAAAATTTTCTTACTATTTCTCTCTTTTATTTCAGGTGAGAACATGGATGCAAGAAAGTTTATTTGCTCTCAGAGCCCTCTATTTTAACCATTCAAATGTGGATGCTTGTGAGAGAGAGACTTGTGCATCTAGTTTAACATCAAGCTATTGGATTATTGCCTTATTCCCGATTCACACCAAACTTTATCGTTCCTGCTTTCTCCATGGAAATGAAACGTATGTGCACTGAGTTGTCGAGTTACTTCATGTGTGGAGATGACTTTTGAACAAAAAAAAATTAATTATAGAAGTGTATTTCGAGAGAGGATTGTGTAAATGTTTATACAGAGTGTTTATTTCTGTACATTGAATTTGTTTTCGTTTGTTTACTTAAGGTTTTGTATAGTTTTTGTTGCTTATTTGGAACTTTGCTTTTATCTTTTGTTGTCTTCTTTTGCTTTCTTAGCAAGCAAAAACTTATCATTCCCATGTAAGATATATTATGTCGACCGAGGCAGGTATTTCAGTGTGTGTATAGTTGATTAAATGTGCTGTGATCACCCTATTGCACCTAGTGAGAAACCTCCACTAGGCTATTCATTGTTGTCATTGCGATAATGATGTATTAGTCAGTAGGTTTTAAATTATGTGCTATCATCTCTCCCTACTATTCGATCCATAGTAGCTTCTGTATGACTATGCGCATGTATAGCAAAGGCAACCCTCCTCCCCCGAGGTAGCTAACTATATCCCACCCTTTGTCAAATCTATCGCTTCACATTGTAGCTGGATTTAAATACTTAGCAGCTTGTTTACCGCTCTGTGGATTGCTCTCATTTTTGGCCATGTTGTACATAGAAGAGTGCCGTATCAAAAACATGTTGCTTGTGTGCCTGTTTGAGTGAGTCGCATAAACCAAAGTAGGATTCACATGTGCATGGTTTGCTTAATGAAGCTAGTCAGTTCTGTCACTTCACTTTCATGCATGAGATCCTTTAAGTGCCAGTTTAAGTGTGCGAATGTGCAATTTTTTCATAAGCTCAGCATCAGAAATTGACTTATGTATTATATTCTAGTCTGAATAGCTTAATTTACTTTGACCTTTTTTTAATTCTTTAAACCTATTTATGTCCTAAGAAACTGAACTTTTATAATTTGTTGATTTTATCAGGCTCTTTAGAGCTAAATGGCAGCTTTAACAAAAACCATTCATGCTTTACTATTATTTTCCCCTTCATTTTTTCCCTGTTTCATTTAATTCTGTAAGTTTTTCCCTTACCCCTAAATGCATTTAAATAATCAATATGGCATTTAATTTCTCTGATACTAATTTCATTTTTATTGTACAGTTCTTATATGCAAACTACATGTAATGGTTAATGGTAAAGAGACCAAAATGCATTTATCAATGACAGTTGAAATGAAACTATTACTAACATTATTAACAGAATTGCATATGTGCAATAGCCTATGGAATTTAGTGTGAAGAGTTTGCATCAATATATTCTAAGTTGCTTGTTTTGTGTCTACTATGCGAATCAAAGAATTGGTTGAGTGATGCTTGTAAGAATGATTGATAAAAGTGTTAGTGAGAATTTGTGATTGAAGTTATACCTCTCATACATAATCAGTGTGTTGAATATATGCATGTATATTACCAAAACAGGTGACACATGTGAGTGAATTTAGCATCTAATAATTGCCTTATAATGCCTCTTGATGACTTGGCATTCCAGTGTTTTATCCATAAGAGTTGGTAGTGGTAGAGATTTTTACTTGGAGAAATCTCTCAAGAAGTATGTTTGGATATTAATTAGTGGACATGATGTTTTTTCTCTAATGTATATAGGTTCCATTGAAAGCAATGCATTGAGTTATATGGTTGAAAACACTTCCAGAAAGTATTCAATATAACATGGTTTAGCATGTATTGGATTTGCATATAAAGCCTGATTTGAACTAGCTTATAATGCAGAGTTTATTGTTTTAAATATCTTCACTTAAATTATACCTATTATAATGTTTAACCTGTTTATAACAATAATGTGCATCCTCAAAGTTCATAATTCCTAACAACTTAGTAAAAATTCATACCTTGGTTAAGTAAGAACATAAATTTAAGTGAAATGTTTTATTGTTATACCCAAAATATATTAATTTTAAAGTATTATTTGTCTACTTGAAATTAATCATGTATGGATTGATAATGTTTGTATGTAAGCCACACATTAGTTGAGATACTTTTACCTGCCTTAATACTTATTACATTTAAAAATAAGAGAATGTATTAAGTGGGAAAAATATTCTATTGTCATTAACAAACCTGACCCCAATTGTAATTCTGAACTTGAGTATGAGGTGGCTTAAATCAGATTAATCAACTGAAATGCTTATGAAGAGTAAAATATTATAACTGTTTTTCTTCACACTTAAATAAATATGAATATAAAGGTAAAGGTGGAAGGTTTTGTGGAATCACAAAAGAGGGCCTTGGAGTTCTTTTTAGTAGTGAATAACCATTCTTTGCATGTGTGAATCCTGCTTGATTCAAATCTGCTGGAATTCGGGTCCATGAGTAGAAAATATTAATATACTACACTTCTTCAATAAAACTGAGCACCTTATGTGATGTGTGTAAATTGAGATTCTTATTTCTCCTGTACTTGGCTTTTTAGTGGCGCATTTAAAACCTGTCATATGAGAAGAGAGTATGAACTCATATTTAATTTGCTGTTGTATTTCTACAGTATAGAAATTGAATGTTGGCATCAGAAAGTTTATGGAAATTAGCTACTTAATGAATCCTCCATCATTAACAGTGTACTAATCGATCGTTTAATGAAATGTAGTGTAAAAATTTAAACATGTTTTCAGATTATTGAATTGTAATCTGAGCTGAAATTTGTTTGTTTCCATAATTTTAATTATGCTATCAAATGTTAATTGCTTGGTTGGAGTGTGTATTTAGTTTGACACTAAACTCTGATTTTTATGTAATTGAAGAACTTATGGTTCTTTTAATTGAGTTTTAGTGATGTAGGCTTTTATAGGTTTTGGTGTAAAACTTTAAAATTCACTATTTTAAAAAAAACTTTTATCTAGTGTTATCAATATCTGAGGCAAAATTGGCTCCAGGAAATAATTATCTTGTTTTGTATATTGACAATTACATTTTTAAGTAGCTTTTAAATCTTGAGTTAGTGGGAAAAAATGATATTTTTTAAATTATTGGCATTAAATGCTTTAATAGATTTTCAGTATCAAAGTATTTATACAATTTAATTGCTTGTCCCATATAACTGCTGTTATTCTGCAATATTTAAATGTTACATTGTAGTTAAATGTATTCAATGTTGATAGTAGTTTTGTTTTATTTTATAAAAGCATTAAGCTTTGTTAATATGTATAATTTATTTTTAAATCTTTGTTTTTGTAAAAAAAATTGTAATGATAAATCAAAAATGTATATATGGTTTGATGCTTGCTATACACCAGTTGCATCAATGATTTGTAAAGTCATCATTTATGTACATTTATTATTTTTTTCGCCTTTTTTATATATTGCTCAGAATTTATCCAAAGTGTTTTATCTGTGTGTTATAAGAAATGAGAGCAATCCTCTTTCAGTGTGGAAAAACATTCGCTTTTGTGATCAATAAACTATATAAGATCTTGTAATATGTTTCATATATAAATTATGATCTTTGTTATCATGTGTTTTCGTCTTCAAAGTATGTTTCACCCCAAATGCCTCAATAAAGCACTCGGAATCTCAGTGTGGTATTGAATAGTTACTGACCTCTATCTTTTAAAACCATTCATTCACAAGTTAGGGAAGAGGAAGGTCTGAACATCCATGATTTCCCACTTTCAAAAAATTTAGGTTCTTTTCCTTAATTGTTCCATTTGTAAACCAACTACACTAAAAAGTATATTGTCTATTATTTGTAGTGTTCGGCAACTAGTGGTCAAAAAGTAGTTAACTACCAACTACTAACTAGTCTGGGAAAATCTAGTTGCAACTAGTAGTTAACTATTTTTTCCTGGGACTAGTTGCAACTAGTAGTTAACTATTTCCCAAAGTAGTTAACTACTGGTTAACTAGTCTATTTAATTTCATAACCTATTTTTTGCCCAAATTCTAATACATCTTTCTTATCTATATCACAAAAAACTTTATGCTTCGCTCAAAACGGCGCTTTATTTCTGGTTATGGTATTTGAGTACTCTACCATGACATTGTAGTTATAAATAGCAGTATAATTTTTGTATATTTTGATAAAAATTTTAAATATTTTTGAAATTCTAACCAAATTTTTTTTTAAAGTAGTTGAAAATTTGAAAGTAGTTTTAATTAGTAGTTAATTAAAAAAGTAGTTCAACTACTAGTTAAACTAGTTTAAACCAAAGTAGTTAAACTACTAGTTGATCGGTAGTTAACTACTAGTTGCAACTAGTTCTAGTTAACTAGTGCCGAACACTAATTATTTGTAGATAATATACTTCATCCTAATCTATAAAATCAAAATACACCGACTGAGTGACTACATACTTATCGCTGAATATCCAAAACTACAACTCTTTGAAGCCTGAAACTTGTGAGATACTTTCCTCTAAGGTACAAGGTGCACATTTCTAAAGTATTTTAAAAATGGGACCCCTCCTTCCCTAATTTTCAAACCTTTTATATTGCCCCACTTTAACCCATTTGAAAGCAATCAAGGTAAGTTTGTTTCTCTCACATCAGGCATCTAGCCCATGTTGATAAAAAATATTATCTCCTTTTAAAAATCTAAGTAGAACTTATATCATTTAAATACTTGAGTTCATTTAATAAAATTTGGTATTTAAAATGCACTTTTGGATTATTATTAGATATACAAGAAATATTATACAATTTTTAACTTTAACTTATTAAAAAAGCAAGGTGCATGAGATTATAATGTAAGATAAAATTCTGCCATAATGCTAATCTTCAAATTTATAATTTCGATAAAAATTAATGTCAGTTTTGATGAATCTTTCTTTATTGTAGACAGTTGAGGTAAGCAATTATTTATTTAAGAAAGCATACACGACAGGTCAGCGACCCAATTACAGTGCAGCAGAACAGGAAAAAGTAAATAAATAAAAATAAACTTGATAAAACTGTACACTATCTACATATCACTGATAATAAAAAAAGGATACCCTACAAAATGTTATACATTTTGTAGATGTTGGAAGATGTTATAAAGATTTAATATATTCTATACCAATTCACAGAAATAAATTTTTAGAGCGATATTACCTATTTGTTTCAATTAGTAAAGTATGAGAGTGATTCTCTAGAAATGTGAAATATGTATATAATTATCATAAACTTGGACTTAATTTGAAGTAGCATGTAATTATAAGATTTATTCTATTAAATGAGGCCCCTAGTTTCAAAAACGGACTCTTACCAAAAACAAAATTTTACAGGAGGGAGAAAAAACTGTCATCTTGTCAAAAAACTGTCATCAAAAAACTGTTTTCTTGTTTTAGTCATGATGACAGTTTTTTCTCCCTCCTGTAAAATTTTGTTTTTGGTAAGAGTCCGTTTTTGAAACTAGGGGCCTCAAATATGCTACATAAAAAATTATATAAATATATGTTAAGTCTTCATGTTAAATGTTCTACTAGTAGTAACAATATTTGCTATGAAGGAAGGAAATAAATGTGCTGTGTGGAATAACTACTAATCAGAGTCTGACTTGCAAGTTTGGGAGTCCCGGCAAGTCTTAAAATTAAATTTAAATTTATTTAAAGTAAAATAGCAAAATCAGACTCTTCCCATAACTTTCTTATTCATAAAACATTTCAATGAAAAAAACCCTACAAAATCCTTAAAATAGTCTCTTTTGAAAATAAATGAATAATTAGTATAATAATCTTAGAAATAATAAGGATCAATTTATTTAATTATTTACTTTCAGTCTAATTTTTAAATAATATAATGTGTATGCCAATGCCTACTTTAAAAAAAGCTAAATTTTGATTAAATTATTGAATTAAGTTATTTGAAAATTAAAAAACTGAGTCCGACTCTATTGGATGGGCTGTCAACTACCATCTATTCACGGGCGCTATCCCACTACTGCACCGTGCGGGAGCTTTTGCCTGCTCCGTTTCCGGCCTGGGCCGGTGCACTCCTCCTTAGACGACCTGATGAGTCCGGGCTCCCCCGAACCAACCATATCGACACCGTGCTTAGCATGGACGCCCGATCAACATAGAGAAGTTGAGGACAGAACTCCCAACCTCAAGCCGTCCAACAGCCTCGACCTCCAAAGCAGCTGGATTACAAGACCACGCCACTGGTCCCAGTCGTTCCGGAAGGTTTTTTTAGTTTTATAAACCCATGTTATCGATTCGTTTGCGTTATGATGAAATTTAATTAAAACATTGAACCCGGCCCCAAAATCAGAGGTATTTCAAACCACACACAAGTTGGAACAAAAATTAAATTAAATAAATTTAGAGCAAATAATCAGGAGCGGAACATAATTTCATGCTGCCATCTAGTAATTCTAAGCGCAAATAAACGTACATGCTCGAGAACAATTCGTTTTCCCACGCCGACCTCCGAAGTATTTTGGCCGTCCCCCCTCCGACGAAATAGGGTTTCTGGTCAAAATCTAATTAAAAAACGGGGGGAGGGGAAAAATTATCCAAATATTTCGTTCATTTACAGCACCAAGAACGCACAGCAAAATTTTCTATAACGTCAAAATTTATTCCGCTAAAAAATTTCTTTATAATTATAATATTTTTGCACCGTGAAAAAAAAACAGATATCCAGTTTTTATGCCCCATACCATCTTTTGAACTGATAAAATACAAAACATACATCATCCAAAGGGTGTCGGCGCTTAGGAATTTTTATGTTAATATTTTGCGGGATGTCATTTTAAATATTTTGGAAATTCCCTATTTTTAAGGTTCAATTCCAAAAATTTTCTGAGTGTACCGCCGCCAAACCCCCAGACCCCCAACAGGCATTATAATTTACCAAAATTGTACACAGATTTTTCTAAGGTCTTAGAAGTTGCTCACCTTTGGGGTCACTCAATATATTGACCAATTTCCTAAAATGAGTTAAAATCTCTTCTTTAAGTTTAAAACTTCCAAAATTTTTCAGGAACCCCCCCCCAAAAAAAAATTTTTAAGTTTTCAAGATTCAAATCTTGCATAGAAATGTTCAAAAACTGCATTAGCCTATGCATTTACCCCCCCCCCCGCCCCCCTCAATATAAGAACTGGTGGCTGGTGGGCCCGCTTCTCAACTTCGTCCCCGGGGTCCAGCTTGACTCTCCAGCGGCCCTGAAGGGAAGCAAAGCTTCCCCCCAAAAAAACTGGGTCTGTCCCCCCTTTTTTTGGGGGGGGGAAGATACTTTATTCAGCGTTTATTTCCACTTTCCAACTTGCATTGCATTACGATTTCCAGCGAGCAAGACAAAGAATATCTCTAAAATTATGGGTGGTTCGGTTTCGTTCATGGGATCACCCGATCCGTTTTTTGTTCTGAAAGGGAGAGGTTCCCTTTTTATTTCTATTTCTCATAGGGGCATGGGGCCCGGGTCTGAAATTAGTCTAGTTTAATCATATTTTTTATTTTAGATACTTTGAAAATTAAATTTATACCTAAAAAGCTGAAAAATAAATAAATTCTTTGCTTTTAAGGGTAAAATTTCCGAGATTTTTTTTGGGAAGGGTCTTTGGACTCCGTTTTGTGTTAATAACTGTGAAAGGGGATACCTTAAAAATAAATAATCTGTACTAATTTTTTAGATAATCTTTCTCCTAAATAAATTTTTACACTGTTTTGTCATTTTATTCCATATGAAAATATAGTAATATTCTTAATGGTATGTTGGGTATGTATTTTTTAAGAGTTTTAGATAAGAGTATTAGAGTAAGTTTTAAGGGATAAAAAGTATAATTTTTATTTCATTTGAATTTGAATTTTCAGAACGAACATAAGTCTTCAATTCCCTATGTAGCTTTAAAACTGTTTGTTTGTCAAAACTAGGCAATTTTTAGGTATTTTTTTCCGTGGTTGGGTCTATATTAGGGAAATGGCCACGAGCAATTAAACTCAATAGCGCAATTTCGAACGATCCAACCTGTTTGCTATAGCAGTTGCTAAAGCTGCCCCTTTCACTACTGAAGAATCTTCGGAAGCCCACAGCAATTGGAATTTTTTCCCTGGCGCCAACTTCGTCATGAAATTCCTCAAATAGGTCTCGCAATCCCGGTAATACCTCAAAAAGGAATTTTTCGCAACTATCACAAAATCTTCCTTATGCTGGCACCTCATCATAACGCTGGAGATGGATATAGCGAGTAATAACGCCATTCGTATGACTATGACCTTGATAACGTATATGGCCACCTTGGCATCTTCTTCAGATCCCCCAACTGTCCCTCCCGGTAGAAGAACCGAAGAATGTTCGAGGTCATTATCACTATCCACAATGGTGCAGATGTCCATCAGCGAGATTCCTTTTTGCTGCAGGCTTCCCATTTCAGCGCTTCGGCAATAGAGTAGTTCGTGATTGAGGTCCAACAGAATGTGCTTGATCAGTTCCATTACGTATTTGTCGGACAGAAAAGTCTCCAGGCAGGCGTGCTTGTTGACTGTGCCGAGAAGGTTCAGTGGTGTCGAAAGTGTCAGCCAGTCCTGGGCTGTGCAGAGGAAATCCAAGCAGCCGTCGAGCCCAAACGTTTTGAGTTCCAAGTCGATCAACACATCCCCTTCGTATGACGGCGGGCTTGCCCATTTTCCGACTTTGAAGATGCCTTCCATGTAGGCGAGGCCACATTCACCTATAAACATGTCGATGTCACCAGCTGTATAGATGGCGTTTACGAACTCGCTGACGTGGTTTGTGACTACGCAGACGATCTGGATTCGGATGTCCCTGTATCGTTCCTTCAGGAGGACGATTTCGAAACAACGAGTGACGTCGTAGCAGTTCAGCGGAAACCCCCTCGCACTGTTTGTGAAGTAGGATACTATGCCTTCGTCGATTGCCTGCTGGACCATAGGAAGATCGGTACAGAATCCAACGATTTGCGTTTGAGTGAGCAAGTTGTTTTCACCAAAGAATCTCAACATGCAGTCGCAGATGTACTCGAAAATCATGGTGTACGGGGAGCGTCGTAGGTGTTCCGTTACCGTAAAATACTTTATTTTAGTTTTGACCGCAAAACCTGGTCTTATTTCTGCTAAAGTTAAAATTAGGTGTTGACTGCTTATATGAATGACTACGAAAGAACCTTCTTCCGTTCCTTCAAAGAATTCAGTGAAGAAAGAAACTTTCATTCCAAGAATAGTCGGATTACGCACACTTAAGTCCACAGCACTCCGCAAACCTTCTTGCATTTGTTTTTCATACAAATGTTTGATTTTTTGAATGGTTTCATCATTCAAAACGTACCTAGACATATAATCCTTCACAGCATTAGCTTTACGTTCATCTATAAGAAGCAAGTCTAGATCGGAATTGGAAAGATTCCAAATACTCTTTGAGCCCATTATTGTTTTTAAGTAAATATTCTCCTTAAAAACTAACAACTCCAAACATTATGAAGAAAACAAAAAGTTTATCATCCATTTCAGTAAAGACGGTTTTGATTCACTTTCCAAATATTAAGATTATAGAGCATTTTCAATCACATGACTCGGCCTAACAACGGCCTTAGCAACGTTGTTTTAGCCCGCCAGTGACATCATGTGCGAATGCTGCTATTGGATGCTTCTAGTTCCCGCCCCTAACAACGGCCTTAGCAACGTTGTTTTTGTCCTCCAAGTGACGTCATGTGCGAATGCTCTATATATAAATGCGAAGGGTTTTGGAGAAAGTTAGTCCAATTTCTAGTAGGTACCTCATATTTCTTGTATTTTGCATTTTTAAATTTTTACATCAGTTTTCAAAAAAACAAAAGTGAAGAAAAACAAGAATCACAAACTTTCTTGAATTAGAAGAGAACTGTGATAGTGCATTTTCAAAAAATTCGTCTATTGTATATCATCCACAGAGGCTCTAAATAACCAGTTTTTAATTTTTCAGATTTTTTAAAACACTAATTAATTTGCAATCCTCATTTAAAAGTTCCAATCGAGAAAAACTGGGCATGACTAGGATTGACGTCACAGTAGCGAAGTACAATGTACAAAGGAGTAGGCGGGTGAACGAACTGCCCCAGGCCCCAACCAGTCGGCTGCTCAAATTTCCCCCTCTCCCGACGTATATGCTACCCTGCCGTACTACTAAAAGTGGTGCTGCTACCTGGAGGTAGAACTGAGAAACCTGTCTCCCCTCTTGAGGTGGTGCTGCCCCCTATAGGTGAGAGAAGACTGCTGTGGGAACACTGTGCACAGTTTTATTTTCTTATGTGAAAAGCGCCATCTTTCGGACATCTGGCTGAGCTGTCATTATCGTTGAGTGTTATTGCTTAATTTAAGATCCGTTAGTGGCAACAGGATGCTTTCTTTATTTACATTTTTTTTCTGTGAGCGCGAGCGCGGCGAGGAGCGCTGACTGTGAAGAAAATCGAAAAACGCACGCCTTTGTGTCAGAGCAGTGAATCTGAACTTTCCCGAACTATTAGAAACTATCCATACGCTATGGGTGGATACAAAGGTGGGAGAATATCCCGAATAAAAGTGGAAGATTTTATGTGAGTATTCTTCAAATCTCAGTTCAGTGTTAGCGAGAAAATGAAAGTTTAAGTGACGTTTTGCATTTCCCGTTTCTAATAAAATATGCTGCTAAGGATCAATGGAAGTTGAGTTTTGTTAAATCCAAAGAAACCGGGCGACATTTTTGGCGAAATTTGGTGTTGCCAATGCTGTTTATTGGCGAGTAAGCGTTGAATTGCTTATTGCTACCTGAATTCATTATTTTGTTGCCAGGCCCGGTTTGTTTGGATAACCCAGTTGGGTAATGTTTTGTTTTTAAAATATTGTATATTTCCGCGTACAAGCTGAATGTACTACACTTTTTATTCAAAAAATTGCCCAAAACTTTTCAAACCTGTGTAGTAAGTATAAGCTGAGTTAAAATTTACCACCTTCACCCTTCATTTCCATGAATCACTTTTAGAGAACTCTGATTCATGTAAGTCACATTCTCATTCTCAATTATGTCAATCTCTCTCGTCCATAGGAGCACGTGAACACCCACAGAAAAAGTAGAACAAAAATCGAATATATCAGGGGTTCATCTAGAAAGAAAATGGGTCCGTTTAAGGAAAAATGGTATTTAAAATGTGTTTCTATCATTTCATAATGGAATTTGCCAAAATTTGAGACCATTTTAGAAGTTATGAACGCTGTGCTTGTACTACAAGCCCTTCGTTTTCACAAAACTCGATTTGATTTTTCACAAAATTCCATTTAACTTTTCACAAAATTCCTAAAACAGGACCCTGGAAGAAAAACCTAGATGAACCCCTGTATATGGATAAATAAATATCAATGGAAATATATTCTCAATTTCCTTTTTATATTCAGAATTATGTTTCTTCCCCCCTTCTCTGCTCAATAAGAATAATTTACTACCGGAAACGCGAAAGAAATCGAAAAAAGAATGAACTCTTAATTTTCCTTCACCAAATGCATGTGTGAGCATGCACGTGTCGCATGTGTGAGCGTAAAAAATGTGAGATTCTGAAGAAACCCTGACTGTTTGCCGTTAGAATATTGAGTGTACTGTACGTCCTCGCATTTTAGATTCCCGTCCGCACAGATTTAGTGTGACGAAGCCTTCACTTTTGAGGCACAGCTTTCTTTTTTGACGTCTGATTGAATTGATTTTTTCGGCTAACTGAAAAGTACGAGTAAGAGCACTTTTTAAGTATAATTTAAATCTTTTCATTAAAATATTTTAATACTTTTGTTATTAATTAGGTAATGGCATTAAGTAAAGTTTCTATTTTTGAGAAAAAGCATCTTTATTTTTTCCAATTGCCGCTGGCAAAAAAAGTTGAAATAAAGAACTTAAGACCAACACCTCATCTGACCTTTGTCCAAATTACAAAAGGAAAAGATAGGGACTTTAAAAGAGAATTTTAAGAATGACATTTATTACAAATATATAAATAAATGTGTGGGTGTGATTTAACCAAGAAAGAGATGTTTCTACTTAAAGAAGATAGATTTATATTTATTGATCCACCATCCCTTCTCTTTCTAGATATTTTGTAAATTTTAATTTTTATATACCTAATGGGTGTGAACACCCTATTAATTAACTCACGAGCCGCACTTATATGTAACTTTTCACATTCAAAGTGGTGTTAAAACAAATTTCTTTCATTTAGTTTTTGAGTTTTCTTTTATATTGTTTCTATTTTATGTATTGGCGTAAGCACAACCAATATGTTATTTAAATATGATAGATAGCAAGGGGGCTTCTACAAAACTTATTTCCGTTAATAATATGTGTTCAAAATCTTTATATCTGCATATAAGCCAATACCCCCACTTTTAAATCCAAATTTTTTCCAAAAATTCTTGGGGTATATGTGGAAATATACTGTAGTTAATTTTAAAATTATAAAAAATTAAATCTGTAAAAACTATTGCTACCCTATCTTACTATTACTTTTATCATTGACCCATTTCTTTCTTTAAGGACCTATGATCATCTGGAGGTTTTTCCGAAGAAAGGCCTAAATATTGTCATTGGTCTAAATGGCAGTGGAAAATCATCTCTCATGTCTGCCATTTGCTTAGGTCTTGGAGGAAAACCCCAATTTACTGGAAAATCTAATCAAATAGATGACTTCATTAAACATGGAAAGAAAAAGGCAACCATTGAAATTGAGCTGTGAGTAAATATTTATTTCATTGTTATTTTTGATAAGTTAATGATTTAGGTATCCATGTTATTGATTTCATGATTGGAGGTTATCAAAATTTGTTGCAAATATCTCCATTACTGTAAAATCAGGTTGATAACCAGTTGCTTAGAATGTTATCTATATTTTCTTCAATCTTCCCATTGGGATTTGTAGAGAACATAACTCGGGTCAGCTTCAATAAGAGTCCTCCATTTGTCAACTGCTTCGCGGACGCTAAGGTGGTGCTATATCACAGTTGATCGACTGGTCGCCCTTTCTAGCTGCCATGTTTTACCACAGCTCAAATGATAACAATTAAGTGTGTAATGATGGCTCCATTTAAAGTTACAATTAATAACAAAAATGCAAAAACCACATTAACAAGATTTTTGCAACACACATAAAGTATGTTAGTTAAAGATACTAAAACAATAAATAAACATTTGGTAAAATCCTGTAGAATCTTCTGGAATGAAGGACTCTTATCGAAGCTCTGCCCATAACTTTCTATCCAACCATTGACTTCTACTGGGATCTTCTCACTTATCCTTTATTTTTTTTAATGATTTCTATGCTGTTATACTACAGGTACTGAAATAATAACTTGAAATTTAAAAAAATTAAAAATAACATAGTTGAAATTTAAAAATTCTTCCTTTTAATAACTGCTCTATTAAATATTGCTAATTTATCAAGGTTTATTTGCCTGATTTCATTTATTTGTATTCCATGTTGTGATTTGGCCATTACATATGTGTATTCCTATTTAGTAAGAAACTCTAAATGTGTAGTTCAAATTTTCAAATAAATGTTACATAATGTTTGTTATGTTGTTACTACTTAAGTTTATATTTTATAGCGATGATCCTGACGGAAATGTTGTTATAAAAAGAATCATAGAAGGAGACAAATCCAGGTGGATTCTTAAAGGCTCAACTGTACAACAAAGTGATGTAAGAAGTTTTTTTCATCACTTATTTTCAGCGGGGATTATTATTGCATTTAATGTATGTGTCTTGGTTTAAGTCTTTCCGTGTTTAAGTCGAAAGTAGGATTTATCTTTAAAGAAATTACTAAAACTTTAAAACTTGTGTATACATTGAATAAAAGCTAAATTCAAAGAAATTCGCCTTTCCAACATTTTTGGTGAAATTTGGTGTTGTCAATGCCATTTATTGGCGAGTAAGCAATTCAACTTTGTAGAACTAGGTCGCCAGAATTCACTATTTTCAGCACCAGTCCCGGTTTCTTTGGATGACCTGAGTAAAATTTTTGGTTCTTGCGTATTATCTGGACTGTAAGTTTCAGCGGCACAGTTAGTGGGCTTTGGCTGTACGATTTTGTTTTCAGCAGTGTGGTTGAAGGGAAGGGACCAAATTTTCCTACATTACCCCAATGAATAATTAATATTCAGCCTTAAAAAGTTGATTCTGCCAAACAGTTTGATCTGCAGGCTGAACGAATTGCTTTCCCCTCATCAGATAGCAAGACCCTGTCAGTTTATAGCTGCTTTATGGACCTTATCAGGTCTAGGAGATGTGCTCTTTTGAAATGGGATACTTCTATTGAAGTGCTACAGCTCATCTATACTAATAAAATAGAAACCCGCTGTTTGTCTGTTTGTTTATTTGTTTATTTATTTGTCCGCGCTGTGCTTACAGCGTATATGATTGGTCCAAACTCTCTTTCTCCTACTCTCGGAGTGGTTAGGATTCGTCCTGTCAAATATCCTAATGCTAAGAATCATCGTGATCTAGGTGCAGCCATTTTCTCTTTGAAACCTGGCAACAACACTTATTCTCATTCTTCGGTCTGTTTACATAATTTGGTGAAAAGTATCGGTTTATATCCAGAAACTGATTTGCCTTTCGTTCTTTTGCCATTCTGTGGTGGGGATTGCATAAAGCTTTTTCAGTTATTGCTTTTCATTTTCGAACGCCGATTGTTAAGCAACATGGCTTTGGCTGTTTACATTCGATTTACTTCGCTGAGAGGCCGCGAAGGGTGAACGGTGTTTTTTTCCTCTTCATTTAGTGAGTGCTTCTTACTATTCTGATTTATTACTTTTGTTCCGTTTTTCGTACATACATTTCCCTTTTATTCTATTTAACGCTGTATTTTTTGTTATGTTTGGCTCTTGATGGTGTTCGTCGTTAATTCATTAAGTGCTTTTTGTGCTATCCTGAAACTGATTTTCATTTCATTCTTTGAATCTTACTTAGTACTATAGGCTTACTTTTCTGTGTGCATTTTTAACACTAAGAAAATCCATGGAGCAGTTTACTTCAGTTTGATTACAGTTGTGCATTTCTTCCACACTCAAATTCACCATAGTTGCTTTGGTTTTTAAAGTAGTTAAGTCTTATATTTGTTTGGGAATTGTTTGTGTTTAGTCACATAATTTAAGTTATTTAAATATTACATTAGTGGCATTTTATACACTTTTTCTTAATCATTATAGCTACTAAAACAGATTGGCGATATTCATCGGGACACATAACAATTGAACGGTTTTGAGGCAGATCAGGCTTCCTTTTCTTTGAGGTTGTTCGTACATTTGTTACACATAATTTAAATTGCCACGCCTTCGATAAGTCCTCCAGCCGCCATATTTATCCACAAGCAATATGCTTATGTGTTGTCATCATTTGAGCTTATGGCTAAACATGGCAGCTGAAGGACTCTTATCAAAGCTGTGCCTTTAAATTACTCTGGCTTTTTATACATTTACTGATTTTTGTTTAATTCTTCGAATAGATTCATATAACTGTTTTAATCCATTTTTATGGACGGTAATGCAGCGGGCCTCTTTGTGGTGCAGTCTAGGTAATCTACTAAATCTGTTGCACCTTAAGTTTAAATATTTTTTAACAAATATGGCTTCCCAACTATTACAAAGTGTATGAGATTCTGTCAAAGGAACTTAGTACGGGCGCAGCCCTTCAATAATATCCGAGCAACGCTGGGATAGCGCGTGCGCCATAGGTATAAATATAAAGTTTTACTGGGCCCGGGCAACGCCGGGTCTAGCGCTGAAAGCGCTAGTTTGCTATATTTTTGTAAACCATGTGGGAGAACCATAACTGAGAAGTTTAAACCAGTGCTTTCAGAATTGACCATGTTGTATGCTTTTATTGTTTTTAATGTTTGAAAAGGTTTAGTTAGAACTTAATGAACCTATCCTTCCTCCTCGGCTCTACAGTCCATGTAGGACCTTGGCCTCCCTCACAAGGCAGCTCAACCCTCTCCGATCCCTGGCTCTTGTCTTCCAATTTCTCACCCTTAATTTATACCTTATTCGTTTTCCAGTCGTCACCAAGTTATCAGTCCGGTTTTGCTGTATTGTTAAAGGCTTCGCAACAATTAGTTTTTACAGGGTGGGGTCGTTAGCCCCACGCCAAACCCCCAACCTGGAGGACCAGGCCTCCATATTTGTAAACCCCCTGGAGACAGGGGTGCCCGGCTATACCCCCAGACACTGGGTAACTAAGGTACCTCGGAGACGCCACCCCCGTACTCACTCACTCAAGAGCGAATGAGCCCCTAAGGTCTTAATGAACCTATAACATTAAGAATCTAATTTGAATTTGGATCTTATTGTTTGTATTCTATGCTACCAATTGTTTGCTGTGTAGGCATTCTGTTTGTTAGTCCAGGTGTGAGTTGAATGTAGTAAATATTCATCAAAGACGCAAATTTGTCATTGATGAATACTCTGGACATCTCTTGACTCATAGAATAAGACTCTAAATAAGAAAAGGTTTTTTTATTTTGATTTACTTTGACACACACATAGCTAAAACTATCTCCTAACAAATTTTCTGTTCTACCAAGTCAGACTCTCTGTCTTTTGACTTTCTGGTCTTCTAGTAAAAGGCAACCAAATACATTTTGAATTAAGCTATTTGTCTTGCATTATGTAACTTGTTCTAATTTTATGTTTAATGTTTTGTAGGTTATGACTGCCATCTCAAAGTATAACATAGATGTGGGAAACCTTTGCCAGTTTCTGCCCCAGGAAAAAGTGGCAGAATTTTCAAAAATGGATTCTAGGAAAAGACTAGAAACCATGATTCAAGCGGTGAGTTTCTGATATTTCAGTTTTGGGTTTCTTATTTAGTTACAATTTTTTTTTACTGAGTTTATGCTTTAGATTGGAGTACCGACTCTGCACTCAGACTTCAATGACTTGAAGGCAAATCGCAAAGAGCTCATTGAACTCGAGGAGAGTTTGAAAAACCATGTAAATAACAGAACAACAGAAACACAAGCAAACGACCGACTCAGAGTGGAGGTGGACAAGCATGAAGAGAAAGTTAAACTCAAAGAAAACTTGGAGATATACAAACTCCAAAAAAAATGTAAAGTGAGTGTTATATCTGTTCATTGTATAAAATTTTTAAAACTGAAACTTATAAAGATAGAAAAAGCTGTGTTATTCTTATTACAAAAAGACCATTTATTCACTTACATTTCAGAATTCCTCGCTTATATTCAGATTAGTCCATTTGAATCCTACTATGCTGAAGGATTCTGGATTTGTAGTATATTTCAAGATTTTGTTGGTTTTGGGGTCAATTTTCTGTGTTTTTCACCCTTGATCACAATTACCCCTGATTTTTGCTTTATAAATATTTTTTTAATGAAGATGCCATAAAATGGGTTTTTTATTAGATAGCCTCTAAATATCAGTTGTTTTTCTGATGGGAAATCCAAATGCTGCCTGCCAGATAGGAAATAGTAGTAGCTAGCTATAGGCAGTACTTTCAATGAAATGTTTTTAAGTATAGAGGTTTTAAAATAAAGCAAATTTTTCACCAAAAATTAGTGGGATCTAATTCCTCCTCACTGGGTAAGCATTTCAGTATTACTCTTCCGCCAATTTAGGATTATGTAAAATACACTGGGATGAATTATGCTTTTAATATAAGTGTCAGTTATAGTATTTTGTCTAAATTACTTTTTTCTTGCTTAGGAATATGAAGAAGTGCAGGTTCATGTTGCAGCACTGAAGAACAGAATGAAAACATTAAAAATACAGCTCAAGAAAGCACAAAGTGAATTAGACAAATACAGGAATGAAAATAATCATTTAATTAAAGCTTATGATGAAAAAGTTGCCAACATAAAAAATGCAGTAAGTTTCAGCTTGTATTTTTGTTTGCATCTGGTAGTGTTCTCTCATAGAATATGGTTCTGGTTGCAAATGTAGATCCGAGTCCCTTCTTTATAAAAGTGTGAATGGTCTCATTTTCTTCGGAAACATAATTCTAATGTTGGCATTCCCAAATGGTCATTATTAATGTTTTAAAAACTTTTTCCAAAAGTGTCTAAAAAAAATTATAAATCAATATCATAATTGATTATGGGGTTCCGTTCAAAATCCCGACAGTCAGAATCCCGACAGAACAGGTTCCCGACGACGAAATCCCGACTGGGTCAGAATCCCGACAGATCAAAATCCCGACAGGGTCAAAATCCCGACAGGTCAGAATCCCGACAGATCAAAATCCCGACAGGGTCACAATCCCGACAAGTCAAAATCCCGACAGGGTCAGAATCCCGACAGGTCAAAATCCCGACAGGGTCAGAATCCCGACAGATCAGAATCCCGACAGGTCGAAATCCCGACAGGTCAAAATCCCGACAGTGTAATATCACTCTTAAGCCGTGAGAGCATGAACTATTGAATTTTTTTGAAATTTAAAATTTTTTAAAATTGATTAAAAATGGTTTAATACTACACTCCTGCGCGTGCAAGACTTTTTCTGGGCTGTTTTTCAGTGCTGATTACAGATATTTCATCAAAACTGACTTTTGAAAGATTTTAAAATTTAAAATTTTTTAAATTTGATTAAAAATTGTTTAATACTACGCTCCTGCGCGTGCAAGACTTTTTTCTGGGCTGTTTTTCAGTGCTGATTACAGATATTTCATCAAAACTGACGTTTGAAAGATTTTAAATTTTTTAAAATTGATTAAAAAATTGTTTAATACTACGCTCCTGCGCGTGCAAGACTTTTTTCTGGGCTGTTTTTCAGTGCTGATTACAGATATTTCATCAAAACTGACGTTTGAAAGATTTTAAAATTTTAAATTTTTTTAAAATTGATTAAAAAATGGTTTAATACTACACTCCTGCGCGTACAAGACTTTTTTCTGGGCTGCTTTTCAGTGCTGATTACAGATATTTCATCAAAACTGACGTTTGAAAGATTTTAAAATTTTAAACCAACTTTTAATCAATTTTAAAAAAATTTAAAATTTTAAAATCTTTCATATGTCAGTTTTGATGAAATATCTGTAATCAGCACTGAAAAACAGCCCAGAAAAAGTGTTGCACGCGCAGGAGTGTAGTATCAAACCATTTTTTTAATAAATTTTGAAAAATTTAAAATTTTAAAATCATTCAAACTACACTATCGAAGAAACATCTGTAATCAGCACTAAAAAACAGCCCAGAAAAAAGTGTTGCACGCGCAGGAGTGTAGTATTAAACCAACTTTTAATCAATTTTAAAAAAATTTAAAATTTTAAAATCTTTCAAACTACACTATCGAAGAAACATCTGTAATCAGCACTGAAAAACAGCCCAGAAAAAGTGTTGCACGCGCAGGAGTGTAGTATTAAACCATTTTTTAATCAATTTTAAAAAATTTAAAATTTTAAAATCATTCAAACTACACTATCGAAGAAACATCTGTAATCAGCACTAAAAAGCAGCCCAGAAAAAAGTGTTGCACGCGCAGGAGTGTAGTATTAAACCATTTTTAATCAATTTTAAAAAATTTAAAATTTTAAAATCATTCAAACTACACTATCGAAGAAACATCTGTAATCAGCACTGAAAAACAGCCCAGAAAAAGTGTTGCACGCACAGGAGTGTAGTATTAAACCATTTTTTAATCAATTTTAAAAAATTTAAATTTTCAAAAAAATTCAATAATTCGTGCTCTCATGGCTTAAGAATGACATTACACTGTCGGGATTTTGACCCTGTCAGGATTTTGACATGTCGGGATTTTGACCCTGTAGGGATTTCGACCTGTCGGGATTCTGACCCTGTCGGGATTTTGACTTGTCGGGATTTCGACCTGTCGGGATTCTGACCCTGTCGGGATTTTGAACTGTCGGGATTGTGATCCTGTCGGGATTCTGAACTGTCGGGATTTCTACCGTCGGGAACCTGATCCGTCGGGATTCTGAGTGTCGGGATTTTGACCCACACCCTTGATTAGGATTTTTTTTTGATTCTGGTAATTTATATTTTGTCTAATATTTAAAAAATTAATGATTAAAATACTTAATTTTCTTGATTTTTTCAATTTTAACTACTATTATTTTTGTTGTAAATCCAATTTCTTAGAACTGAGGAAAAATATTGCAAATTAAGTTGATGATAATATTTATTATTTGAAGTTTTTAATAAATCTTTATTGTTTGTTTTAAAACTTAGGACTTGCACTTTGGTCTCTAGCTTATGTAAGATCCTACTCACCACATGAAGTTTAGTTAATACAACAGTGACGGATGCATTTTAATAGCCATATATGCAAATTACATTTGAAGTACTCTTCCATGTAGAAATATACAATCTTTTCATTTTGATCATCCTCAAAGTAATTTCAGTTGTCCTAGCCTTCTAATTTGGGTGATATGTCATCTATCCATTGTGGCTATGAAAACGATTGCTTTAGATATAACTACTGATTTGCAATTTTTGGCGATTTCAATATTTGGAGCCTAAACAACTTGGCAGTTTTTTACTGAGTAAATATCAGAAAGTATGTAGGGATTACTGCAAAGCAACTTTATAAACTAGTTAAGGATAGTTCTAATATAATTTCCTTTCAGGCAAGATCATCTGCAGTGTATACAGAGAAGTTATCTGATCTTCAAAATAGGCTCTCAGACCTGCATGCCCAAGTGAGTTTCATTGTTTCAGAATAGTTCTTTTATAATTCGATATATTTTAATAGTAGTAGAAAGACTCAAAAGCTTTAAATATGGTCCTTAAAACATTAGTTCACAACCTTTTAAGTATAGTCTGCATTTGAAAATCATCAATAAACAAGGTACATTTATCAATTTTGTAAAATATTTTAAATTATTAAGAAATATTTATTTTTAGTAACATTTTAAGAAAAGGATTGTAAATTGAATCTGGATGTTTTCCATTGAAAAAAAGTTGAGGAATTCAATTTTTAAATAGGGTTATTCATGTCAAAGCAGTGGCGGATTTACACATTTTCAAGGTATAGGTTGTAAAATTTTTGCCGCCCTTCCGTCTACCTATCCCTTCCCTATAGCGGCGCCCTTCCGTTCTACCTTCCTTGTCATGTCCTAGATTATTTTTACAATACAACAATTTCGTTGAAATAGCACGTAAAATTGTTTTTGGGTATATTTCTGTGATAACACTACCCTGCGGTGAAAAAAATACAAGGGGTCTGACAGCTGTTCTTGGGGTAGTTTTTGGTGCTGATTTCGAAAATACCGACGAAAAGTTTCAATCACATCAGGATTTTTTGTAAAATCAATATCAATATTTTTGCTAAAATCCTATAAAAGAGACATTATAGCGAAAAATTGTGGGTTTACTATCTAGCAACTGTGGTTTTATCCACTTAAATATGTGTAAAATAGTCAAATCCTTGTTAGGAAAGTTGGTTTGATTATTTATTGACCATATTTTTATTTTTTATATATTTAAATGTATGAAAATACAGTTTCCAGATCCCATGACCCACCTCTGGTCGAGAAAAACACAAAAAAAATTCAAGAGTTAAAATTTTTAATTAAAAGTATTGTTTCGTCAAAATAAAATCACCGAAATATTATTATTGAATAAGCTTAATTTTTTTTTCAAGCTATTATGTATACAAACATAATACGAAGGTTGGTTTTTTTTCAACTTCCGTTTTGCTCCTTAAAAAAAAAGTAGTAGGAATTTCGAAATAATTTTGGTACTGGTAGTTAGGTACATCCTTCAGGATCAATTTGAATCTTTACTGCATAAAAATCGGACATTTTTTCTGTAAGTTATCGAATTTACAAGCGCGCTCCTCGAACTTATTTCCCGCCAACCCAATTTTGTTTAATAAGTTCGAGAAGCGCTCTTGTAAATTCGATAACTAACAGAAAAAATGTCCGATTTTTATGCAGTAAAGATGCAAATTGATCCTGAAGGATGTACCTAACTACCAGTACCAAAATTATTTAGAAATTCTTAGTACTTTTTTTTCAGGAGCAAAACGGAAGTTGAAATAAAAAACAACCATCGTATTTGCATTTCTTGATCAATCGTCTATTTCATGTAAGATATCTTTATAAAAACAAACTAAAATAATATTTCGCCGATTTTATTTTGAAGAAACAATACTTTTAATTAAAAATTTTAACTCTTGAATTTTTTTTGTGATTTTCTCGACCAGAGGTGGGTCATGGGATCTGGCAACTGTGTTTTCATACATTTAAGTATATAAAAAATAAAAATATGGTCAATAAATAATCAAACCAACTTTCCTAACAAGGATTTGACTATTTTACACATATTTAAGTGGATAAAACCACAGTTGCTAGATAGTAAACCCACAATTTTTCGCTATAATGTCTCTTTTATAGGATTTTAGCAAAAATATTGATATTGATTTTACAAAAAATCCTGATGTGATTGGGGAAAATGGAGGTCATTTTCGTAATCAGCACACCAAATAATATAAAAATTACTAAACACTTATCTTGTATTTTTCAAAAAGTTAAATTTTGCAGGGTTGTGTAATCAAAGCTCAATCATGTACGATTAATAAGGCGGGGTAATGTATGCTACTTACACAATGATATACATTCGGTAAACGTAAATAAACAATTTTTATTGCACAGTTAAAAATAATAAATTCCAGTAAGTTATATTATAGTAGTTTCTTACAATAACTTTTTGTGCGATTTTTTGTTTGCAAATTCATTGATGATATCGTCATAATTAATATTTGTCATTAATTGCGACTCTATGCACAAAAGAGCTAAAGAGTTTAACTTTTCTTGGCTTAAGGTTGATCTGAGATAATTTTAAACTCTTTTTAAACAAGAGAAGCTTCTCTCTCCCAAACAATTCGTCGCTGGTGTGCATAATGCCATACAAAGGGCTATGTCCAAGTTTGGATAAATATTATGCAAATTCTGTTTTCGAAGAAACGAAGATATACTCTTTAATGATCTAGTTGAATCTGGTTTAATCAAAATGTTTTGTGAAGACAAATGACTATGAAAATGAATGCATTCTTCAACAAACTCAGTCTCTAAATCATTACAATACATTTTTTCTAAGGACAGGGCTTTTTTCCTTAGGGTTGATATAGTGACAACTCACTCATTTCGGTCAGAAATGAAAATTTTTCATTGAACGTATCGTATGCCTTCTTCCTTTTTTCCAATTCGGATGCGAGTCTATCAATGATGACGAGAAATGTATTTACCCTGAAAGTATCACTCGCGGTCATACTCATTTCTTCATCGGGTGTTTCATCAGAAATTTTTTTTTCTTTTGGGTTGTCTTTTTCCCAGGTCTTTTGTGTACTGCTTCGACACACTTTATTCCATTGCCATTTCTTCGAAATACTCGAAGTTTTCTCGTTGATCTACGAAAAACTTGCGAAGAGATTCATAAAGATCGGCTACAGTAATCAAATCTACGGAAGAAGCCTGGATTTGAACATTTACTTTGTTTATTCTTTCCAAAAAAATACTCCACACAACAACCATTAATGCTGTTTCCAGATTTTTTAATTTTGAAAGAATTCCCATTGCTTTGTTTCGTGTGACGGGTTTTTTGGTGCAATCATTCCTGATTGTTTCCAAAGCTTTAAAGACTTCGTGCCAAGAATCTCTCAAACTTCTGCATGCATCCTCTCTAGCTGATCAACGTGTGAGGTTTACTCTCTTGACTGTTTTGCCCTCTCCGACTTCATTCATTAATATCTTCCAGCGTTTTGTCAAACTCGAAAAAAACCGTAAATTTCTTGGAGCAACTGAAGAATCGACAAGCTTCTGTGCAAGATTCAGCAGTCGCAGTTGCCACTAAATTTAAAGAGTGGGCAGAGCAAGGAATGAAAAAAAGCAAACGGTGCTTGACTTTGAATTTTAGCTTGTAAGCCATTGTAAATGCCAGACATATTTGCGGCATTGTCATACGACTGTCCTCAATATTCAAACCCAAGGTTTTTAGTTCCGAAGTAATGGCAGCAAACATTTCTTCAGCTTTATGTCCCACTGAGGGTAAAAACTTTATAAATCTTTCACATGGTTCCCCTGTTTCTAAAACATATCGTATCACGAGGGTAAGCTGGTCCACATGTGCTATATCCGGTGTCGAATTGATGATTAAGGAAAAATATTTGGCTCTTATCTCGTCTCCAATTTGGTTCAAGACTTTATGACTCATTAAGTGTATAAACTCATCACAAACAGTCTTCGATAAGTAACTAGTACTTCCGGATCCTTGATTCCCGAACCGTTCAATATGACTGGCTAAAAAAGGATCGAACTCAGCTAACAGTAGCTGAACATGCAGCCAGAAAATGAAAGGGACCCCATGTGGTGAAAGAATGTTGGTTTTCAGATAAGCGTTTACCCCATCACAGATTAGGGACAATTCCCTGCATTGCTTCAAGCTACACAGGAAGTCCATAACAAAAATGTAATAATAATGATCAAAATTTTTTTTTCGAATATTCTACGGGCAGCTTCTTATACTGCAAAAAAAATCTGCCGCCTCTCAAAAATCTGCCGCCCCTCAAAAATCTGCCGCCCTAGGCTCCAGCCTACTCAGCCTGCTGGTAAATCCGCCACTGTGTCAAAGCAACACATTCATTAACCTCACTATCCTGGATTTACTTAAAATGTGGTAGATATATTCTACATACTTGGATAATATAGAAGAACACGCGCGCGCCGAGCACAGCTAGTTTTAGAATTTTGCAGAAAATCTTTTCAGATAATTTAAACTCTTGGTAAATAAATTAATTTTTTCTTACTGTTGTTGCTTATGAAACATTATTACAGTATTTAAGTAAACAATGGGACTGTCAATATGTTTTTAAGTCAAAATTCAAAAGACTGGGGGTATTTAATTAGTTTGCAGAAAATATTTGAAGGAATTTTTGTGTGCAGAGGGTTTTTTGTTTTATCCAACTATGATATTCTATGAAGTAGACTGGAAAACAACCAAATTTTATATGTAGGTACATATATAATATTTCAAGATTTTGGATTCAAAGCTGAGTAAAGTGATCATAAATTATATAAACTCTGTATCATGATTTCTTATAATTCTTAGAGTGGCTCTCCTAAATGTATTTAGAAAGATAAAATTGGTGTCATTTGAAAGTATTGTTTTGCTCTTTTCAAAGAATTTTTTTTACAGAACAAAAATATATTAAATTTTTGAAATGTACTTTTAAAATTTCTAGAATAATAAATAAGATTCAACAAACTTGTGAGACCATTATAAAAGGGGTTCAGTGTCAATTAAAATTCAAACCAAAACATAATTTTTCATATCTTTCTGTATTTAATTAAAAAACACTATTAATAAAAAAATTTCCTTAATAATTAGATGTGTATTGTTACACTATTAATCTACACTATTAATTAATTAATTATACTATTTACATTTGTCATTGTTTTGCTTCGTTTAAAAATCAACCATTCTTGCATAAACCTGTTGTAGCCTTGGTTATATGTAAACAACAAAAATTCTGTCTATAGAAATTATGTAATTTTTCAAAAAGAAAGATTGCTTTTAAAACTTGTGGATAAACTTAAGCTTGATTTGAATTGAAACCACCATATGGTACAGTTCTGTTATCTGTCCTGTTAAAAATTGCCAAGTTGTTTTGGTCACCAAATAACATAAATATCACCAAAATTTGGTGATATTTATGTTTAATCATTTATGTTTAATTTGATAAATATATTTAAAAAATTAAATATATAATTTGATCAATGGCAGCTTAAAATTTTATGATATTTAAATATTTAGCATCTAAAACAGCTTGGTAATATTTAATGGGACAGTTAACGAAATGGAGTGCACCATTTTAGGAAAAAAAGAAACTTAAAAGTAAATTTTTTTAGGTGGATAATGCAAAGATAGAGTATCAGAATAGAATTAATGAAGTAGCAACACAAAAGGAAAAGTAAGATAGATTCTTGACTCTATTTACATTTTTTGAATTAAAATTTTTTCAAGAGTATTTTTATGTGCTTTCTATCTTTACAGCTAAAAGAATTTACATCAATATCTTCTAATGCATTAATTTTAAAATCATGGCAAAATTTTCAGGTAATCCAAAGAATTTGGGCATATTGTGGATTTTTGCAATTCAGTTCTATAGAAGTTGAATTGTATATCTTCCTATAAAATGGGATTGGCTAAACAAAATATCCTCAAAAAGTTGCCAAGGCCCGAATTGTAAGGCTGGGCGGGCATGAGTGACTAAAGTCACGGCGACCAGGATTACTAGTATCAAAAATATCACTAGAAAACAATGGATCTCTATGAAGAAATTCTTGGCAATCAGCCAACTGTCACGTCGCCTAGTGCGCGCACTCTACTTGTTGTTGAACTTGTTTCAATGGCCTAGGCAACAATTTTGTCTTTGTCACCGTGACAAAAGTCGCCCGTGCGCGCTCGCCCTAAGGGTTTACCAAATTTTCATATTGTACTGAATGCTTACAAATTCAACTATATTTATAGTGTAATCAAAACATTTGTGCAAAAATTTTAGTGACTATAACCAGACTTTCATTTCTTACTAGCACCTAGTGATGTACTTGGCATTGCCTTGGGAATGTTATTTAACCTTTTTCAGTCCTAGACTCCCCAAATTTACCATAGGATTCAATGGGAATCTCAGACTGTCTAGGATGTCCCTGGCATGATCAGAAAATGTGAAAATGTATTTCAGCCTGTTTATACTGTACACCCAATAGATAACTTTTTACTGTTATAGATTAGTATACTTTTTGAGCACCAATTAACATTAGTTAAGAATAAGTTTAGTTAGAGCTGGCAAAAAATCTGCCTCAGAAAATTATTTAAAATAATAAATTGTGTTATTAAGTTCTAAGTTAAAATATTAGCTCAGTTTGCCTCAATTTCTTCTAGATTAAAGGATTTAGAAAAACAGATTTTAGCCTGGAAAAATGTCCTGGAAAATAAAGAAAATTTCCAAAATGAATATAAGGTTTGTTTACTCTCCATTAAATTATTTTCCTCACATTGTAGCAATTAAATAGTTATTAATTTGGATTTTGTTACTTAATTTGATAAAATTTTACCTTTTGTTTTCATTGAAAATGTTAATGCACAAGAGTTATTTTTTAAAATAACTAATAGGGTTAAAACTAAAATTATTTGAATCAACTTTAATTTTTCAAATTTTCAGTAATTTTTTGCTTATTTAATTTGCATGATTTATATTAAAAGGTGAAAGTTCAAGCAAATACTGATAAATATAACAAAGTCAATGAAGAAATTAGGATAACCAACACAAACCTTGAAAAGACTATGCTTGAAGTTAATCAACAAAATTATAAAAGTAAAGGTAAGAGTACCTTTTAATTATTTAATTCTAACTAGTGTACTATGTTACCATAAATGTTTATAATCTCAACTATTCTATAACATATATCATCATCCTCATTAAGTCTTGAAGTGCCCAGTGGCACAAAAGGCCCTCAATATAACATATACAGTAACTGACCCTTTATCCGGAAACCCGAAATCCGGAAGGACCCAAAATCCGGCTCGCATTCAAAATGTTTTAAAAGAATTTTTAGTGAGCAAATGCTGCAACGATGTGCAATGGTTGCGTCGCGCCTTTTGTGACATCGTCTCCGTGAATGAGTTGGCTCCTTTGTCCCTGCCTTGCCACCATGACTGTTTTACCTGTGGGGTATAAAAGACCCCCAAGGCGTGCAGCTTTCGGGTCCTTCCGAACTTTTATGAAGGCCGGAGAAACGCGCCTTCGCGGAGTCCGCTGACCGCGGAGTTCGGAGTTGTCCGCTACTCTGCGAAGGGGCGTTTCTCCGGCCGGCATAAAAGTTTGGAAGGGCCCTTCTCTTCTGTTCTAATCTTCTCTTGGCCTCTTGCTGCTTCGCTATCGGTTCTGCGACGACCCACGTGCTTCGCCAGAATTTTTTTGCTGGATCCTCTTCTATTAAAACGGACGATCAGAACAACGCAGACGATGTTAACGCAATTTTAATTCCCGTTCATATGATCGGAAATTTAGATTTACGAGAATGGAAAATGATAGTAGGGAGGGGGAAGCGGGTATTTTGGCTTTACTAAAGCAACTGCGTCTTTCTTGGCGTTTTTTCCGAACCGGACCCGAAGTCCGGAAAATTCCGAAATCCGCGACGATGTCGGCCCCGAGCTTGCCGGATAAAGGGTCCGTTACTGTATAGGATGCCATAAAATAAAGACCCTACTTTAAAATTCTCAAGCAAAATGAGCATTCCGAAAAAATTCTTCTGTTCTATTCTCTTAGTAATTGGATCCTTGCTCCATAAAACCCAAATCAACCAACCAACCAACTTAGTAATTGGATTTTTACGAATTCTGACTGAAATTGCCAGTTTCTGTATCGAAAAACGCGTATCATTGGGGTCGTTGTAACAATTTAAAAATAACATTTCTCCTACGACAAAATAATTGGTACTTCAACTGCCGGTCATTGTAATGCAGAGGTCGTTATATTGGAGGGTCGTTATGAAGAGGTTCTGTATTTATGTGTGGTTTATGTTTCTATTTAAGTATGTTATGTATAGTTATTTAGTTCAAGATTATGGATCAAATTCTCAGTGTACTGTATTAGAGTTCGAATTTAGGGTACTTCCTTAAAAAAAAGGTTATTTTTCAAATGTGTGAATTTGTTTTCAGCCATACAATATCATATGGAAAAAATCCAAAATCGACAAAGTCAGCAACTGCAAGTTCTTAAACAGAGGTGTAATGACACTTATGAAGCTGCGTGTTGGCTCATGCGGAACCAAAATAACTTCAAATCAGAGATTTGTATGCCTGCTTTGATTTCTGTAAGTTTATGTTTTATTCCAAATGTTTCTCATGTAAGGAATACTTAGCATTATTTTGTTGCCACTTTAAAAGTAGACCTCAAAAGGGTAAAGATTACATTTAACCTTGATAAAGGATTAGGCCATGTATTAAAAAATTTCCCAAAACAAAATCATAATTTGCAAGATAGCTTATGAAATCATACACCAAGTTAATCGGAACTAAACTCCATTTCAAGCTATTTTCAATGAAAATGCAATTAAATTATTTCTGTGTAGTGAAAGTTCTTTACAGTAAGTAAACTTAATGAAGTTACAAAACCTGCAAAAAATAATTTTCAGGCTTAATAAAATGGAATGACATTATTATGTATAATTTAATTTATTATCTTTGCTCATTGCATCATTGTAACATCTCTCATATAAAAGCCCACGTCACTCACTGACTCACTGACTCACTGACTCACTGACTCACTGATTCTGGAACGCTCGCACACTATGATGCCATCTCGCAATAATAATCATAATCATCAGAAAAATATAAAAGCCCACGTCACTCACTGACTCGATGCCATCTCGCAATAATCAGAAAAATAAATAAATAAAAGTAATTAAAATTTTAAAATAATATAATAGCTTTTAAATAAATATCTTTCAAGAAAGTTGGTTTACTTAATAAAGGTTAAAAAGTTACTTTTAGGGAAGTTGGTTTCTAATTCAACAATAATAAATTATTAAAGTTAAACTTCTTATTTAATGTATAATTAATAGGAACTTGAAGTAGTAACGAGCGAAGCTCGCATAAAAGGCTAGCCTAGCTGTAAGACCCGGCTTTGCCGGGTCGTAACAGCTAGTGTTGACATAATGATGAAAGCTGAAAGTGATTTTCATGATTGAAAAATTAAAAGTGTTTATTATCTTAATGTTTTTTATGAGTTTGCACTCACTCCCTTAACTATTTTCATTTTTGTTTTACCTTAAGGTGCAAATTAATAAAGAAGAAGATAGCAAGTTTATTGAAAACACAATCAGTATGAGAGACTTGAAAACATTTATTTGTACCGATAAAGATGATGTCAAACGGTTGCTTGGTATTTTTCATGAAGAAAAAAAGTTGAAAGTCAATATTGCCTTGGCACCTAATGATGGTGACTTCCAGCCACAACCAATTACTCCTGATTTGAAGTATGTTTTCATTTATTAGTTTTTCAAAGCAAATGTTTTAGATGTTTTGTTTATTTTTAATTGCATAGGTCAGTGGTTCCCAAACTATTTCAATTCACGGTGCCCCTACTGACTAAATATGTTTCCTACTGTGCCCCTCTTATAAAAAGCAAACTTTGGAAAAACACTTGAAAGTTTTTTTAAAATTTTTTTTGACTACATCAAAAAACGATCTTTCCATTGCTAACTTGGTGGTACCTTTGAATTAAAAGCAAATGAAATGTACAGATTTTCAAATATCTTCTACTTTTCTCAAACTTCACCCCTCATAACCATATTTGAATAAATTATACATAATGAAAGTAAAATCAGCTAAACTCTATTAATACAGTTACTCCAGAAAGTATTCTTACTCTCAACAAATTTGCACTTGTGTACCTATTATCTATGGATAAATTATACATGCCAAATCCAAACAAAATTTAAATCTTAACATAGTATAGTATTCATTATTGTAATCTACCAAAAACATATCAGAACAGTTAAAAAAAATATTTTAAAAAATGAAGCAATTTGAAAGCCTAGACAAATATTCGTGCAGCCATACACTTAACATAGGATCATTGCATTTCTGAAAAGCACATCTTCTTCTCTTACTTTATTTGGCTCGCCTGTACACCGGACATCTAAAAACCATCAGGTTTTCAAATGGTACCAGGACCTTCCCTATTTGCACCAAGTGCAATGTTTGAGAGGCCACCGCACAACACCTAATTGAATGTGTAAATTTGGTGCGAGAGGATCTTACAAGAAGACCCTGTTTTGTCCTCGATATTTTTAAGGCGAACAACCTCATGGATCTGATCTGATTCAGATCAGAGAGATAAGTAAGGAGAAGAAGAAGACTTATCTCTCTGATCTGGATCCAATCAGATCCATGAGGTTGTTCGCCTTAAAAATAGTGAGTACAAAAGAGGGTCTTCTTTTTCTCTTAACCTTTTTTAAGAGAAAAGAGGGGAAAAGCATATTTCATTTCTAATTCTAATATAACATGACATGTATGAAATTTTTTCTTGTTGTAGAAGATGTCATCAAAGAAGTGTAGATTTCCCACATTAAAAGTACTTGTGTGATCCCACAAAAGGCCCCTTAGTACACAATTAAAAATAAAATTATTGGGTTCAAGTTCGACTAATTTATTGATGGCTTTTTTTTTCTACTTAAATCGGGAAAAAAATGCCTGGCTTTCACAAAGGAATGCCAAATACATGTTTCTATTGGAGGGGTTCATAATCTCAAATGAAGGCAAGTTTAACCTTTTTGGCTTTGATGGTAGGTAGAGATGAAAATGGCCGAAAAAAACCCCGGAAGCTTTGGGGAAAAACCTTTTTTTTCGGGTTTTTTCCTGAAATATTTCTTTCCAGAAAAAATTTAAAATTTTTTTTAAAAATATTGTTTTCAGAATCACTGATTGATATAAGCTAAAATGTGTTTTAGTTGATGTTCTTGTGTACAGTACTTTACAGTGTCGACTTGTGAGTTGATTAACAAGGGGTTCACACCCATTATATCAAAATTAAAATTTACACAAGATTTAGAAAGAGAAGGGATGTTGGTCTAATACTTTAATCAAACTTCTTTTAGTAGAAATTTATCTCTTTTAGTAGAGTTTTTTTAAATACCTAAATTCTTCACTGCATGCAAAAAAATATGCATTTAATTGAAATAAACCATAAAAAAAATACAAACATGTTTTTATTTGTAGACATAGGGTTTCCAACTTTCAGTGATTGTGACCCAATTTATAAAAACCAAACCTTTTGAGACTTTATATACTGCAGTGAACTATTTTCTGAAACCAAAAACATTTTGCAGGCAATTTTCTGTCAGCATGCAAATGCTAAAAAATGTCTATCGAGTATTAGCAATATATATTATAATACACTTAATATTTTTTGCCTGTGCACGGCTTACTAGATACTATACAGGCTAGGTGAGATGCGAAAATCATTAAAAATCCAGATGGCAATAGCTGACAAACTAGCAAAGCAAATCCACAGAGTTGTGAAGGTGGTGCTTAATGGCTCAAAAATTCAACTCAGCCTCTAATGGCCAACAATCAGCAGTTTACGTCATGAAAACATGCCTTTATTTTTTCTTATTTGTCAGTGTGTTATCCTATTGGTTGGTCGGTATAGGTAGGACTTGTGGCGATCCAAGCGGGAAAAGTTGTCGAATGGTTTTTATTGTTCAAAACTCGGTTAGCCTGTGTAGTATCAAGTAAGCCATGGCCTGTGTCACTAGTGAGGTTTATCTGTTCTTACCTTTTCTGTAACCTTTTCTGCAAAATGTTGTTTCTGAATGTTATTTTGCCTAACAATTTTTTAAACAGGGCTCTTGGAATCAGAGGCTTTGTTTCTGACCTCTTCACTGCACCAGACCCAGTGAAACGTTACTTATGCGATCTTTATAAATTGCATTTAACTCCAGTTGCATGTCAAGAAGCTGAACAATATACTGAAGCTATTTTGACAAAGTTTAACAAGTTTTTCACTCCAAATGAAAAGGTAATTACTTTTATTGAATTCATTCAATTAATTAGCATTACGTACTTGTTTGTATGTGTTAATGATATGTTCATTTTTTTATATGTTCGAAGAGAAATACTCTTTTTGGGCTAATATAAAGTGTAACACATTATAAATATTCCATTAAGTTTTAACACCCGTATTGACTATCTCGAGTAAGTTCATAGCTAACTCTAGAGATGGTTGTCTCTAGAGTAAAGGTAACTCATAGTATTAAATGTTGAACTATTAAAAAATTATTGATTCTAACTTATTAATAATTTAATCAAAATGTTTTCTTTAAAAATATTCAGCAATAACTATTGTTATAGTCTGTGTAAATAGAATCGGCGGTTGACCTTGAGTTTTTTCTCAATGTATTTCTTCTGGCGTTGCCATGGTAAAAAATGATGTCTAACCGCCTATTTTATTTACACAGACTATAACCAACTTTCTATTAAAAAAGTACACAAATAAATTTTTTAAACATGATATTTACCTAGTAACTTGTCAATACATCTAGTGTTTTATAATATTTTTTGTTTCAACCCAGGTTAAACAATACCAATTAAACCAGTCAAAATGATGAGGAACAAAAACTACATGACACTCAATGTTTACAAACAATTTCAGTTATCAGAATTAAATTTACAAAAAATGTGTGAAATTCTAGCATTAAATAGTTTTGTGTAAGTTTCTACAACACTTTTGCACATTAAACTTAATCCTTTCTGCTAACATATTCCAGACGGTCATTTTGTTTTTGTTTACTCTAGTCAAGTTAAGTGTTTTTTTTTAAAGGTATTTTAATTATTATTAAAAGGTATTTTGGACTGGTCGATAACGTTAACTCGAGAATGCAAGGTTTTACTCCTAATTCCAGAGTAACTTGTGTTGGTCGATACGGCCGTAAGAGAGGTCCTTGCCTACCACTTTTTGCTACTTGAATATGCCAAAACATGATACGAACATGATGCTTTTTCAAATTGTAATAATTCTGTTCTAGATTTCAGGCATAAGATCTAGATATGGAGATCGAAATCTGACCATTAAGAAGGACTTCATTAAGTAGGTTTATAAGTTCAAAAACATTGTTAAGTTTTTGAAATTTGCTTATCAATTATATTAATTTTAGAGTTATTAAGTTTAATAACATTTGGTTCAGTAGTTTTCTCCTTCATGACCAATTTAATTATAACTAATAATGACTAATTTAATTATAACTACCTTGTATTTGAGCAAACATTATTTGGATGTTTTAGACTTATTATAGATTTTACTACAATGATAATTTGTGAACAGTCATTTTGGATACTCTAGTAAATGTGGTAGAATAAATTTATTCCATCTGACCCTGAGATATTGTGCTTCAAAAACCCTAAATATAATTAGAGCTGCAAACTGTAGCGCTTTTTATTATCCTTCAAAAATATCAGCATATCAAAAAGATAGATGTATTTTTATGTTTAGTTAACATAATTAACATATTTTTAGGAAAAGGAACCTTATTCAATGTGCTTCAAGGAATTCTTATGAAATTCAGCAGCTCCAGAGAGAATTATCGGTAAGGTTTTGTAATTTTATCAATTTACAAAACTACACTATTTTCTTAGCATATTCCACAAAGTATTTGTTAAAGTAACAGCACAAATTTTACACTGCTGAATAAATTCTAATTTTAGGAATATTATTTTCAAATCTGTACATTTGTGTTTTACTAACCAACACAGTACAATTCCCTGAGGGATCACCCCTATATAACGTAACATTGCTTTAGTTTTAAGGTTTTTTCAGGATTCTCAACAAAGTACTGAGGAATTGAAATCACAAGCCCAAACATATGAAAGTGAATTGGCTGTGTTGGAAAAGAAACAAGAAGATATTCGAAAAGAGAGGGTAAGACTATTTTCTCATAGTTTATATATACAGAGTGTAAAGGAAAGTCCCTTTACCCTGAAATAAATTGCTAACGGAGCAAGGTAAAGCTATGCAGTTAAGGTAACTGTGCTGATGCTACTGATGGAGCCCCAGCACACCATCAGCATGCAGACTCTGTGAGTGAGTGGCGGAGAGTTTAGCTTCAACGAGTTGGCAACGAAGAGGAATAAAACTAGCGAGAACGGGGAATCCCCTTGAGAGCATGCGGTCGCTGGTGCAGCTTTTTTAGAATACATAGCGGCCAATTCTCCCGATTTTTTCGGGAGACTCCCGAATTTTACTGTTATCTTCCGATATCCCGAAAAAGTATTAAATCTCCCGAATTTCTTTATAAATCAAGTTTGAGGATTTTACCGGCAATTTTCGCTTTTCTGATTGGGAGTGTATACAGGGATGTGATTCTTCCGCAGATTTGCGGAGTTCCGCTTTTTGTGACTTTTGTATTTTGTTCCGCTTTTTTTAAAAAATTCCCTCGAATTAACTCTTCTCCGCGGACAATGGAAGAAATTTCCATGGAGAAAAAAAATTCCCCTTCCCATACTTGCCAACTGTTACTGAATGTCCGTAATGGTTACGGAAATTCGGTTTGTACTACGGAATTACGGATGAGGCTTAATTTTTACGTAATTCCGAAAATTTTCAAAGAAAAAATAATTTTTACACTTTTTTCCGGACATTTGCCTGTAAAGTTGGCATTTTGACGGCTTGGAAGCGGGCAAAAAAAACCAACTTAACAGACGGTTCGCAATCACATTTTTCTTACTTTGCGTCAATATCCTAGGCTTCAAATGCTTGTTTTTGGGGAAAGTGTTCTCTTTTTACAGTTCAAATGTGTCCAATATTTAGCTGGCAAATTAAAAAAAATATTAGAGGAATTTCTTGTTGTTTGCAAGAAGGCAAATAGAAATTTATGGTTTGAACTTGAGAGTTCAAAGAAAGAATTACAAGGTGTGCAGATAATAGGGTGAATGAAAAGTTTCGGAAGGTATCCTCAGTGAAAGAAAAGTTTTTATCCACTGACTTGTTATAGTTTTTTCTCCACTGAGGATGCCCTCCGAAGCAGAAGGCGAAAAATCTGGATGTAATATCCAAATCTTGGAAAAAAGATTCAATAAATGGCTATTCAGGCTGTGAAAGTTTCCATGATTTTATTATTTCATTCTGTTTTTATAGGCTGGCCTGGCCAATGATTTAAAGTCATTTAGAGATAGTAAAGTTGCACTGGAGCAGAAGACTGAATTATACAAGAGAAAAAAGTCAGAAATAATCAATGAAGAAGATGAAGAAAGAAAGATGACCTCGAAGATCATTGCCATCAATAGTAAACGAATGAAAGTTTTAGAAGAATTGAACAAACTTGGTCTTGTAAGTAGATTTCCCCCTCTTAACCAACCAAAAATGTTTATCTATAAAAGAATTACTAATGCTTATTTTAGCTTGCCTTGTATCTGGTTATGTCTTGAGGCCATAAGTATAATACATCAACTTTTCCAGTCCTTTAAGTCCTTCTGGATGGTGTATAACTCCATTCTTAAAAAAAGTTACCTGGCAAATTGATAACATATGTAACCAGGGTTGCCAACTACTCCGGAACTTCCGGAGTTTCCCCGGATAAATACTGAAAACCCGCGAATCCGCAATAAGAGTTTAATACTCCGGAAAATCGGAATGGGACGTTTCGGCGCGAAACCAAAAAAAAAAATATATATTTTTTTTTAGTTTTTTTTTTCTGGCGCTGAAACGGCCCGCGCCGAATAGTAGTAGAGCCAGGGGTCACAGTCAGCCTATATTTCCTAAAAATCCTATATTTTTGAAAAATTCCCGATTGAAAAAATCTCAAATTTTCATACATGCTTCCGGATGTTTGCCTGTAAAGTTGGCATTTTGATGGCGTGGTCACGGGCAGAAAAAACAACTTGACGGACGGTTCGCGATCGGCGACGGTGCGCGCGCGAGACTTTGCGTCAATAACCTTGGCTTTTAATGCTTGTTTTTGGGGAAAATGTTCACTTATTGTAGTTCAAATGTGTCCAATAATTAGCTGGCAAATTAAAATAAAATATTAGTTATTTCTTGTTGTTTGCAAGAAGGCAAATAGAAATTTATAGTTTGAACTTGAGAGTTTTAATATCAAATAAAGAATTACAAGGTTTGAGGATATAGGGTATATGAAAATTTTAAAGTAAAATTTAAATATTATTTAAGCATTATTTAAATTTATCAGAAAGAGAGTCTTACAAAATCTTCCATATGGGTAATATTTTGGGTGTGAAATTAAACTTCTTGGGCTAAAGTTTTTACTCCTGTCAGTGTTAGTTTTTCATTTTCTGCTTCATTTATACATATTGAGTCAGAATAACTATTGATGATTACTTACAGTTTTATTGAAAGTATAAGGTTGTTTTTTATTTTTTAAATTTAAATCTTTTAGGTTCATTTATTAAAAAATTGTATGAAAATATTTTCTTGATATACTATAGAGCTTAATTAAATTTTTATTCCTTTTTAAGTTATATTCTTGTAAAATACTGTTTTCGCGCTACTCCTGAAGTAACATAAAAACTCCTGAAATTTTTTTTCTGGACCCCTGAAGCTATCTGGAAAAGGTTGGCAACCCTGCATATGTAACAATTAGATATATACTGTTTAATGTATTATTAAGTTGTATTTCTTTCTTTCTTTTGGTTTTTGTGTGTTATAGTATGTAGTATTGTGGGTTTTGAGAATGAGGTTAGTTTTATCTTTGCGTCCAAGTGTAAGTGGGGAGATTAGAAGGATTCTGATTCCCCCACATCTTTATAGTAGGTAATATAATTTTATTCAGTTAATTGTAATAAAAGCTCAATTGTGTGTAATGATTTTAAACAAGCAAACTTGGATTATCTTTAAATTTTAAATATTTGGAATGATTGCTGTTGGAAAGTTCTATGTTCTCTTTACTCCAAGAGTATGCATTCTTCTACCCTCAATTTAACTTTTCTTATTGCTACTATATCACATCACACAAAATTGATTTAGTTTATTATTTCTAGGACTTTGTGAACTTGAAATGCAAATGTGCCCAAGATATCATATATGTAAAAGTTGTTAAAAAGGAGTTAAAGTTCTTGGAAGACTCACTCAAGTCAAAAGAGGAGGACCTCAATAAATGCCAGGTTTGTTTACCAGGAATTAAATATGTAAAAATTAGTTAACTACTATTAAATGGTTACCACAAGTGAAGGGAATCTTTTTATGAAAGCCAGGGAATTTTAAATTGAATTGGGAGACACAATGGTTCTTATGTATTATCCTGTTGACCATTAGTTTCAGGGGCACGGTTAATGGGCTTTGGCTATGCATTTTCGTTTTCAGCGGTATGGGATGAGATAATATGGAAGTACTGACAAAATTTTCTACTATACTTGTAACAAACGAGATATCTTGTATTTTGACTGGGAATCAACCTGAAATTTAACTATAAAGTGAACTTGAATTTAAAATTTTAAAGTCTGACTAAGATCATACATATAAAGTTTCCAAAAAAATTTTAATTTATAAATAAGAACCTTCTGTACTGATGTAGCAAGCTTTATTCAAGCCTAAACTATGCTAATCTACACTTGTTTGGGTTTTGAAGTTATTGCTAATTGCTTGAATTTTTTTTCAGCGAGAACATGATGACACAGCTAATCAGAAACTAGAGTTATTCAGAAAAGGACAGGAAATGTCCAACTACCTCAAAACTCACCCGAACTTTTCACAACTGTCGGTATGTATTCTTAGATTTTTTGTTAATCCAGCATAAGTTTCTGTTTACCTTTTGTTTTTGACTATTACCATAATTTTGGGAAGATAAGACGCACCCGTGATAAATAATAAAATTTGCCGCACCTCTGTATAGGCCGCAGACAAAAAGTGGTTAAGGAAGAAAACATGGACAATAAATATAGTTTTATTAATTTTTCATATTGATATAATAGTCATAATTCATAGCATAGCATATCAATGTGTTGAAAAATGTCTTGTAACGAAAAGGAAAGGTGAATTTCTCAGGCAAATTCAAACTTGTTGCATAGCTACAGGCTACAGTCTGAGGAAGAACAAATTTCATCAGATAAGCCTTATAAATTAATTTTTTACTTTTAAAAATGTATACGCTATAAGGCTCATTTTCCCAATGTTATGGTATGTTAATTTGGTATGAAGTGCATTGTTTTGCTCAGTACATCATGCACAAGAAGGGAGCAGACCAAAAGCTTTTGGGAGCCCCAGATCCCCTTTAAATATAGAACATTGGATTTTCTATATTTATTTGCCAATTTCTATGCCAAGCTAGTTCTCATTTTTTCTTGTGTTATTTGAATCATGTGTTTTGTACAGGGTATGGTTAATTTTTGATTAACGTAGCCATTGGTTGGTATATCTGCATTTACTTCTAATTTATGTGCTATGTATGTGTATAAATGTATCAATTTAAAAACTGTATACATTCGAAAGACATATTCCTTGTAATTGCATTTACTTAGTAATGCAAATTACTGATTTAAAAATGAAAGAAAAGGGGGGAAAAAAGCCTCTATTTGTCTGTGATTGGGATTTAAATGTTTATCTATTTACATGTTTTGTCCTGTCTTCTTTTTTAAAACTAATTTTCCCAAAATATTTTCCTTTACTTTAATTCAGCTGTTTCATACTCATTTCAACAGCAGGCCTTTTATTAGAGCTGTGAAAATTCACGTGGACAGCATTAATTACACTGTGTACATATTTTTATAAAATTAATATGATGTTAGAATACAGAAATATCAGTAGAGTTATTAAAACATTAAATGTGGATAATTTAGTGTGTTTGATTATATAGTTTGAAAAGGATACAATCTCACAAAAGATTGCATCAATAAAAGTCAAGGTCTCCATTTATGTTCAAATACTTTCCATTGAGGTAGTCCTTTGTTTGGTTTCATAGACTCTTCCATAATGTTGTATAATAAATCACAAATTTAATTTTGTTCTAAAGATCTGAAAACCTTTTCTATCAAAACAGCTGTTTTGAAAGGCATCTTATGGATATGTTCTCATTTTCATTATTTCATTCATGTTACTAGTAATCAGGCTTTGTATTGAAAATGCCAGATTCAGTACAATGCATGCAATGATGCATTGGTTTTTCTGTTGAATTATCCTAATGTTTCTGTGTGTTGTATTCAATGCTAAGTCGTGAACAAGCTTTTGTTGTAAAAATAGTGCAGATTGAATCTAAGGAGTATATGGTTTCATTAGAATTCTGTTCATGCTAAAAATTTGTCTATTTTAATTGTCTCCTTCACAGGTTTTGGATGCTAGGTAAACCCCCAATATTCCCATATTCAATCTTTGCCAGTGTTTTTTGAAAGGAAATCATTTGAATATTAGTTATTATTAGCATTACTATAGTTAACATAGCATAGTTTCTAAAAGATTTATCTGAACAGCTTTTGTAATTTTGTTTACAAACTGTTGAAATAATCAGGTATAGATGAGGAGGATTTATCTAGATGTCTCTTCCTTTGCTATATCCCTATTTATTTCTACAATATAATCCAAATATATGTGAAACAATCTACAGTGAAATTAACTTTTACTATTCCAGATTTAATTTTTAATACAGATAATTGAGGCCGTTGGGGCAAGGACCAGGTATCTCCACATTCTAACCAAGTTTATTCGAAGTGATTCACCAATTTAGCAATACACTTCCAATCATTGTTTCCTTAAAATGCAGGACTTTGCCTGTTGCCAGATATGAGTTCTTAAACTGCAAGTCTGGCAAAAAAACCTGTGTCTCATTCCAACTTTTAATATAGACTTAACTGAGGGAAAACTACAGTGTTGTATTAGATCTTTATGATTGAGGGTAATCAATGAGTAGCTACATTTTGGAAAAAATATCTAAGATGTCTACATCAACCGCTTGAAAATTTTTAAACGCAAAAGCAAACTTAATTTTTTTATGCACAGAGGGCTCACAGTACAAATACAAGGGTTGCTGTTTAAACTCGCGTATTTATCTTATCCTAAGCAAAGTGTATACAGCCACCCTAAGGCACACCAAAGGTCATCTAAAGTAAATCTGAATCGAGAATGGAGATATACCTGGTTCTCTTTCACCAACGAACTCATATTCTATCTCAGAAAAGATGAATAAGTCATTGATAATTATTTTGAAGGTTAAGTTGAAAGTCAAATGGGGAAATCAATCAGGTTTATGAAATAAAAAAAGGTTAAATAATACTTTAAGTAATAATATTTTTTTCTATACTCCTGTTGAACTTGGTTATTCAATTACATTTTATGGTAACCTATATGTTTGAGAGCAAGTTTTAACACGAGTTTAAAGTTGTAACATCAGTGAACCCCTTTCCCTCTTCAGTATGGCTCTCATTTGTGCTGAGCATTTGCTTTCTATATCTCGCTCACCTGTGAGAGCGTGCTGCAAGTATTCACTAGTAATGTTCCTTAAAGACTAAAAAAATCAATTTATGAAGTAAAATATTGTTCATATACTTTATTTTATAGAAATTCCTTGAATAAAGAATAGGCATTAAGTATTTTCTAGAAACTAGAGTAGACTACTGTAGGAAAAAACTGTGACTCAAAACAATTTAAAAAAATAAGGATTGAATCTATATTTTGAGTTCTAAGTAACCCGGGAAGAAACTAATATTTTGAAGTATGCAATAATTTTTTATTTCTCTTATTTAACTGATTGATGGTACCCTGACTGACCAACATGACCCTCAAAGTGCTTTTATCTTACTTCCATAGTTTCAATTTTACACTTTGTGTAATTAAGTTCTGCTAGATAAGTGGCGTGTGACGTCTCAGCCAGGATTTCCCAAACTTAATTAGAACTTGAAGAAAGTTCAATTTTTAGCTATTGATCCGCTTGCAAACAATTGCTGTCTTAGAAGAAACATGATTTTATTCCTTATTCAAATCATTTTAGGCTTTATTTTATCAACTTATATTTAATTTTTACTAATCCTCAGTTATTATTTACGTGTTACCATTTCTACTTCAAGGGTTTTAATTCTGTCATACAAATAAAAGTAACAGTTAATGAAACTTCGTAAGGTTTAAATTTATAGATTAAAGTATGTATGTGTTTGTAAATGGCATACCTTTAAAATGGTAAATACAGAAGTCTTCAAAACAGGAATTATAAAATTTGCATAATTGAATTGGAGCAAACTTTTCGAACTAGTTTTGTCAAATTGGAAAAACTATTGAATACTTTATTTGAAGGGTCTTTTTTAAACTAACATGGTACATTTTTTCAAAGATTAATGAGGGTTATTTCAGGGCCAATTCAACTTTGTACAATTAAAGGGTAAAATTATTTGAATAGAGTTAGTTGGGCATCAAAATCATATGACTGCAAAAAGGCTTTCTTTATAAATCTAGTTTATTAAAAAGTTTCTTAAATATCAAGGATATCTTTGTTCATTAAAAAGTATGTCAAAGCTTGCCATTTCACTGTTGGAAGTGTAAGAATAAACAATTGGTAACTATCAACCTATGTCAAAGAAGTCTTGGTGGATTTCTTTTTTCAGTATCTTGAACAAAAACATTTTTAGAAATGTTCAGAGATCGTAATTTATTCACATTTTTGAGTCAAGTATGTCCCAATAGGGGCCTTGCGCCATAAAACCCTAAACAACCAACCAACCACATTTTTGAGTCTCCAGATTATGTATGATTTTGCGTTATGCATCAATCTTTTTTAAACCTGATCATGGATTGCCAGATATAAATGGTTGTGCCATAAAAGCACTTGTATTGCTTTAATCACAAGTTTTGTTATTACTCCCTCAATGTATTAAAGTGTGGCCGCAGTGGTGTAGTGGTCAGCGTGCCTGGCTACGAGCACTACTGACCCAGGTTTGATGCCTTGCGACTTCTGCTTGGGTGGCTGGTCATGGGCCAACTCAGCCCTTCATCCTTTCGGGGTTGATAAAATAAGCATCAACTGGGGTATCAACTGGTGGTCCAGCGTCGGGCTAGCCACTCGGCCTGGACACAAGCTAAGTAACTAGCACCCCGGGCCCGAAGGCTAATGAAACGGAGATGGGCACCGCCTGATGGGCCACTAGGCCCGGGCAGAATTTGATTTTTGATATTGAAGTCTTTTTCCCAATTTGAAAAACATGTTTGAAGTTTGCTCCTCTCTTAATTATTGTTTTGACAATGAATTTACAAATTTAGCTTTATAGCCTTTATAGGGTCTTAACATCTCCCCTGCCTTCTAAAACTTTACGCTTAACTTTTGGGAAACCCTGGTTTAAGGTGTTCTTACTTCAAATTCTTTCTTCGGCCACTTAGTTTTTCATTAATGTTCCATGTGCCATTCTCTAGCCTATCTGGAATGTTCTTGAAACTGGAAATGAAAAAAAAAAAGTAAGCTCTTTTTCTGAAGATAGAGTAAGTTGTTCATCTGATTACGAAATACTAACATATAAACTCTCAATAATTTTCTGGACTCTATTATTAATTTTTTCAAATTTCTTTAACTATCTTTTTACTAATTGCCCCAATTTTCATTAGAGTTCTTAAGGTTATTTTTTACGATTAAGTGTCGAAAGAGTTAAATTTGAGGTACCTAGTATTTTTTGAATGAATAGCCAACAACTAACTGCTAGAAAACTTGTAATTGTTGACTTAAATTTAATTTAAAACTAATTTGTAATTTTTTAAAAATACTTCCTACTGTCCCATAACCATTTCTGCCAAACGGAAGACCAACTGTACAAGATAAAACCGGCATATGTACTAGTAAGAGTGTATCAAGAAATGGCAAAACAGCCAAGAGTGTATTGGCTAGTTGTGCTCTTTCATGCTACTGTATCCAAAATTGTATGTGAGAAGCACATGCGCAGTAAAGTAACACTTAATACAGTAATATTATGAACTGAAACTCTCACCGACCAATAGGAATGAAGGTAATAATTGGGCTCTTAAGAGTTTCAAGAACATGGAATGTGCATATCTGGTCACAAAGGAATAAAGTGATAATAGCATCATTTCTTATTAATTGAAATACAAATTATAATTAGATTAAAGTATACAATAAGAATAAAATTAGCACTATGATGAAACAATCCAGACAATCCATCCTTAGATTTCTCTTATAATTTGAAAAATAATTCAATTTAAAATTATCAGTTTAAAATTTAATTATTAATTTAGAACTTAAGCATACATCTGTGTTTTAATCCAAGTTAGTTTTTCACTAATATTCAATACTAAATTTTATAATTTGATCATTACTGAAAGTTTGTACAAAACTTATGCTTCATGTGATATTTAAATTGCCCTAATCACTATAAATTGTTGAATTAAAAATAAATATTTTATAATTATAGAATAACAAAACTTAAAAAATTAAAACCAACCCCTTAGAAAATCCTTTTAAGTCGAAAAAAACTCATTGAAAAGACCTCTATGGTTAAGTTGTTTTTCACGCATTGATATTAGAGCACAAAAAGAAACAGACTCGTACTTGTCAAAGAATCTCTGCAAACTCTTCACATGAAGCCAATTATGGCAAAAATACTGAAGGAAAAGGACAAAGAAGGCTGAAAGTATTTCTGTTAAAAGGTTTTGAAACAGGTGACATTCACATTGGTGAATAGTAATGTTCTAATACTGTGAATCTTCTTTGGAGCAGCACCCTTTGTTCTGAAAAGAAATATTGGTTGTTGAGTAGTGGTATCTAAAATCTATCTCTATCTTTTACCAAAATTTAACACAGTATTATTCTGAAAATATCTTTAAAAAGTTTATGCATTAATTAATTTAATACTGCTCAAAGAAACATATTTTGGGATAAAAAGATTAGAAGCTAATTTAACTCTTGTAGAGTGAGGAATTCTTTTGATGGTTGCAATTGAGGAAACAGCTTGCTGCAACAACCAGCTAAGCTTTACATTAACTTGTTTTTGCAGGAAGTGCCTCAATTATTTCTGTTCTTATTTTTCTCAAAAGTAAACTTTTTTCTGATGAGTGGTTGTAAAACCAGTCTCTTACCAAGAGTAATTTAGGTCAAGAGCTGATTTTAAATCAGTATTTATATCAGGGGTTCTCAAATTAGTTGATATGGTCTTTGCAAAGGGAAATGAAACATAACAACCCTGGCAGAGAGAATAAAAAAAAGCTAAATAAAGTTTGGGAAACCCTGATTTATATGATTGTGTCTATGTATGTTTGTCTTTATCATTATTTTGGTGTACAGAAAGAATAACCTTTTCAGTTTGTGTGTGTTACTACTGCTGATGCATTATTTCATGTATTTTGTGCCACCTTTTAACCTAGTACTTTTTTTTCTCTAATAATGATTTAATTTGCTTTGCTAATACTATTACTTTCTTGTATATTTCTTGTTTTTGATATCTTAGTTTCTGACAAAATCATTCTTTAAGTCACACTATTGAAAAACTTAACATTGCCAAATTTTAATCATTCCCTTATTGCCATTAGTTAAAAAAAACCCCTCAAAGATTTGATTTAAATTGGTAGCTTCTGGATTATAGCACTAATCCTAAGCAAAATTTGCCTGAGGCTGCCATTTTTATATATGAAGTCACATAGTAAATTGTGCCATATGAAGGCAATGTTGGTTACTTATCATTTCTTTAATTTTTCAGACACTTAGAACTCATATGCCCACTAAAGAACAAATTGAAGAAAATATAATCAAAATTGAAGCCCAAATAGATCTGAATTATGAAGACAATGAGGCTGTAAGTATCAATTTCTGAAACATTTTGTGATTACTTAAAAAAAAAGTTAGCATTATTGATGAATTTGCTTGATGATTCCTTTGTTTCTAAACTCAAAGGCATAAACCATGAGTTTTGTTGGTTTAAGAGTATTTATGAGAAGGGTTTTGCTACTCTGTAGAGAAATCAATTCATGATCCTTTGTTGTTAATGATAGCAATAGCTGCATGTGATTTTATTGGTTCTATTTTTTACCATTTCATTTGGTTGAAAAGAGCACTAGTATTAGTATTAGCTTCCTAAAGCAAAAACCAATTAAAACCAATTTATCTGGCAATTTTTCACCTCTGCTATCATTAGAATGACAGTTTTAAAATGTTGCTAAATTTGGTTAGGGGCCATTCATTAATTACGTAAGGGTCCCGAGGGGGAGGGGGGGGTTAAAAAATCTCTACATACCCTTACTTGGGGGGTGGGGGGATCAAACCTATTCTTACGTAAGATTTTCCAAGTTAATGTAAACAAATACCAATAAAATTACTATTGAATAACCCGAGAAAAACTTAAAAATGCTGACGATCTCAGTATATTATCGAAGCTTTAATTAAAAAAAATGAAGGTATTCAGATGTATCTTTTTATTGGAGTAGCATTAAGTTAAGATAAAAAAATAAAACTGTTGAATCCTAAAAATTTTGAAAAACGAAATGGAATCTTACGTAAGAATAGGGGGGGGGGAGGGGTTTGAAAAATCTTACGTACCCTTACATGGGGTATGGGGGGTCAAAAATTGCCAAAATCATCCTTACGTAATTAATGAATGGCCCCTTAAACCTCATGAAGTTGTTGAGCTATTTCTGAAAGTGTCTAATTTGAACTTCTTCACTTCTAATTTGAACTGATTATAAACATCTTAATATAAGTATAATTTTGCTTAAACTTTTGAAGTCTTCCTCAAAGTATCATTCATAATATCTTTGATCAAAAAGATGCTTGAGTGCAAGAAAAATTCAACTTAATGGAGTGAAATATTGTTTTATTCTTAACTCTTTTGCTATTAGGTTCTACAAGAGTACCGATCTAGAGAAAAAAGAATTGAGAATTTGTGCAACAACATAGAGAATTATCAACAGAAAATCAGGCGCCTGAAAGCAGACATAGAAGAGAAAAAAGAAGATTGGCTGTCATGTGTACTGACTCACATTGATACAATCAACAAGAAGTTCAGTCACTACTACAAGTTACTGAAGTGTGCTGGGGAAATCAGTTTTGATTTTGGAACTGATCAGGTAAATTTTTTTCGAATGAATCATTTAACTGCTGATTGATCTTATCATCTGCTGATTGATCTTATAAGTTATGTTATATTTATTAGATAGTGTAAATCTGGCATTTTCTGGCCAATCCATCCAAGTCTTTTTGCAAAGCATTAATTTGTTTTCTGTGTATTTTTTTCAAGCATCAATTTTGAACTTAATCACTATTTCCATTTTTAAATTTATTGCTGCATGAAGTCAAAACTAACCAGTATACCTTTTTTCAGTTCAATAATTTTCAGTTAATGGCTCATGACTTTTTTCCTAATCCGTCCATTAAACTTTAATTTTTAGGACAATTTCAATTTGTATGGACTCCAGATACGACTCAAGTATCGTGACAACGAACCTTTCACCATCCTATCTCCCGATCATCACAGTGGCGGAGAACGGAATGTGGCCTCCATTCTCTTCATCCTGTCTTTGAAAGAGCTTAGTACCGTCCCTTTTCGATGTGTGGATGAGATCAACCAGGTAATTCTGCTTTTGTCATACGTTCTACTCTGTATTTTCTGTACTCTTCGTAAAAAACATATTTTGATCTTATAAGGTGTAGCATGCACACACACAATTTTGTCAAAATTTATTTATTGTGAAGAATTGTTTACATTTTGTTTCTTAAAGTGTTAAGTTAGTTTTTATGCAATCTAGATTTTTTGACTTATTTTGCAAAAATTACTATTACATATTTTTGTCCTAAAATCAAAAGTTTTTAGAAATTCCATTTATTTCCATTATTGAATTGTTCCCTTGTGTCAAGATGTCTCTAAAGTGCCGTTTACATGAGCCAATTACCCGGGTAAAAGGTGGCTCTAACTCCTCTTTTCTACCCGGCATTCCCTACGAAGGGAAAAAGATAGGAAAAAGCCGGGTAGGATTCAATCCTAGTCAATTGCCGGGTTGTACCCTCCTTTCCCATGATGCCTTTCGTGTCCCATCCCACACTCCCTTGCGTGTTGTGTAGTCCGCCATTTAATTGTTTGTGTGTGCTCTGTTGATTGTTTTGATATAATTTATAATGGACATCAATAACGTATAGAAAGTAGCAAATGCAGTTTGAAATGTGAAGATAAAACGTTAAGTTTAATAAACATCCATTTATTTTTTAAGACAAGCACAACTTACAAACATGATGAAAAACGGAAATCAAAACAATAAACATTGATGGAATTGAAACAATGTTGCCAACACAATTTTGTGTAATTGTATAAGTGTTACTAGTAAATAAACAAAATATTCAGCAAATAATACAAGATTACTTTCATACATCTTCGCCGGTCTACGGTAAGCAAATCTGCGATCATCCGTTGATTTTTTGCATAATATTGCCAACGCTCTTTTAAAATTCATTCTGATGCTCTCTTTCAAAAACAAAAATGAGATATTTGTTAACAAACTTGGAAACCATGGAAACATGCAGATCACTTTTCTTACCACGTGACCGAGAAAAAGCCGGGTTAGATCACGTCTCATGTAAACGCCTTCAAATTTCGTAACCCGGGTAGAGTTGGAAATTCCCTTCAACCCACTTTTTACCCGGGTAGCTACCCGGGTAATATTTTTCCCATGTAAACGGCACTTAAGTTAGAGTGTAGAATTTTGACTATTGGTGAGCAAAAAATTAGATTTGCAAGAAATTTTTTCCCTTCTTAAGAGTGTTTGAGCTAATAATTTTTTACTTTAGTTATTATAATTAAGAAAAGAAAGTAGTATTGTTTCAAATTAAAACAAAATCTAAGAATTGCAGGTAAATTTTAAGTAATTAAGATTTAATAGAAAATTTAGTTATGTACAGGAACTAATTATAAGGAAAAGATAAATTATGCAACCATAAAAAGCCGAAAATTTTTCACTACCCTAAAACAAAAAAATCTTGCCCATTTCTATCCTCTTTTTAAATTATCTCATCATATGCTTCTACTGCGAGTTCTTTGTAGCTGTACTCTTCTTATCCATTTTAGTATCAAGTCTTGTTCTAAAGTGGTATTGTTAGAGCAGTAGTTTCTGAATCAAAGAAGCTAACGGACCACTTAGCCTAAAATATAATTTACAGACGACCCTTTACCCCAGGGGTCCCCAACCTTTTTGTACCCAAGAGCACATACCAAAATATCGGTCGAATGGAGGGCACCATTTATTTTTTCGTGATAAATTTATAGTTGGTAGACGTAATTAATAATACACTAATGCACACAAAATTTAATTTTAAGAATTAATTTGACACATTAATATAATTAATATTAATATTCTTTTTTTAAATAAAGGAATACTAATAATGGAAAACTGAAATATTTCATCGTTGGGCACAAGCAGTGGGCGCACCTAGACCGATCGACGGGCGCCATGGTGCCCGCGGGCATAGGGTTGGGGACCCCTGCTTTACCCTGTATCACTTGGAACCGAGGTTCCCAAGCTTGTCCAAAAGTGGCGGGGCGCCCTTGGATAGCTTTCTCAAAGCTGTCCCGACGTCATCTGACACCATTCAGCCCCGATACCCTTGGATAAATAAAACTTTCTCCCTTTACCCCAGTTACACACTTTCTATCTGAAGACATGCAATATAATTTTTTGTTGAAAAATGGTCATCCGTTTAATCGGTATGTCTAAATGTGTTTACTTTATATTATTGCAATAGTTTTGGTTTTTGACAGATAGTATCTTCTGTTTTCTAATGTTTGGATTTCCTTGTTATTCCTAGGGAATGGATTGTACCAATGAGAGAAAGATGTACGAGTTTATTGCTGAAGATGCATCCCAGACTAATTCTTGTTCCCAATATTTCCTTCTTACTCCTAAGGTAAGACTAGTTAGAATTATTTATAATAATAGCTATCCATGTCAATCTCTTTAGCTTCTTTTTTAAAGAATGACTGCGTTTAATTAGACTGGTACGAAGCCAGGCTGACCACCTAACAGGGACTGATACCTTGCACCTCTCTCTCAGAGCCTTCAGTCATGAAAATTTTGTCCTTAATCATCACATAGGCCTTGGCCTACTAGGGCTGTAATGCCAATAAGTTTAGTTTAGTACATTAAATAGTACTTCAAACTTGTCGTGAAAGTTTTAAAAAATATTTCCTCTTTTTGATACTACATGTTTTAGGGCCTGCATATATTTAATTCCTTGTCAAAGCATTTTCATCTATAACTTGTTCTGTATTTATTTTTGACGTCAAACATAATATTTTTGCAAATTTACTATTTTTGACACATTCAATTTAATTTTTCTATTTCTTTGAAAGTTGGAGCCATCATTTTGTTTTTATCCCTTTCAGTCCTAGCCGCCCCGAATTCACTGTAGGATTTCATGGTAATCTTGGACCCTCTAACACTGAAAGGGTTAAACTTCAATCAATACTTTATTAAGACATTTTTCATGAATGATTCTTAGAAACACTACATGTGTATAATATCTAATATGCATACTAGGGTGGTCCTTATTTTTAAAGTTTGGAAATCTTTATGCGACGCCCCCCCAAATTGTTCCATCATACAAATAAATGATTTTTACAAAATTTTAGCTCAATCAAAAAATTTTAACCCGTGCCGCAAAAGCCTTAAAGTTTTAAAAAAATACTGATTTTTTTACAAAACATCAAAAACACCAAAGATTAAAACCTCCCATATTCTTCTGTATTTTTTTATGAAAATCTAATATAGTTATAGTTATAATGTTCCAGATTCCATTCTTCTATCACCCCTCTTTTGGTAGTAAAAATTTTTTAAAGTAAAAATAACTCTTGTAAAGTTGTTTTTCCTGCATTTTAAAATAGCTAATAACTCTGGAACTATACAACTTAAAAACCTGAAATTAGTGCCATTTTGTTTGTAATTTTATTATCTTTGATTTGATATGCAACATAACTGTCTTTCTTAAAAAATGTTTTTTCAAAATTAAAAAAAAAATGGGGGGAAAATTAAATAAAAAAAAATTCTGAAAAATTTTTTCATTAAGTAAATTTAAAGTTTTCCAACTTCCAAAATAAACATTTCTGCCAAATTTCAAGTTGTAGAAAAAAATTAAAAATTTCGAAATTTTGGCAAGTCCCTAAACATTCCATGTAATTTAACAAAAAAGCGATTTACTCATGGGGAAATCAAAAACTCCCTTGAGGGTGTTCATACAATTTGTACTATGCAAAAAAATTCACTTAAACTCCAGAAAATACAACTATTAGCCGATTCGGTACAAAATCTTACACAGCTAGTTTCCAACTTAATTCAATGTACCAACAGGCCCGTGCTGGGTACGTTCAGAGGGCGGTGGACAAAGGGTGAAAGGGCGCCGCCAAAATAATAATTAGTAAACGTAAAATCTTACTTTTCTGTTAAGATTTGCAACGTTTCACAAATTCCTTTTCTCAATAGAAAAAATTAAAGAAATACTGCTATATGAGATAGTTTGATTGTTTTTTATTTTTAATATTTTATTGTTGTGAAATTTGAATTTTTTTGGCACATTTTGAGCCCCTTCGAATGATTACACCAAAAGAGGACAATTCCTTGTAAGTCAGAGAATATTCAAGAAAAAACAGTTTATAATGGATTTAGAAAATTCGAGGAGGGTTTGGGGGTCCTCCCCCAGAAAATTTTTTGAATTTTTACTCCTAAAGTACTGTTTTGACTCATTTTGAAACACTTTGGGTTACACCCGGAGGAAAAAAACTTTCAAGGAAAAAACAGGATAAAACTGTCTCTAAATTTCTGGGGGGTTGAACCCCTAAAACCTCCTTGGATATGGTCCTGCGTTCGATACTTCTCTAAAAAACACCGCCCCGCCCTCGCAAATTCGAAGTATTAAACAAAAAGAAAGAGCGGCATGAAAAATCTCCGCAGTAAAATTAAAGCGGAGCTTTTAAAATTTCGCGGTAGCTTGCATAAATAAGGGCGCCCTGAAAATACCGCCTAGTTTTCCACTATAAGTATGGAGTATTACTTTTTCGCTTAGGGTTCCCCTAGTGCAAAAAAACACTACCTTGACTTAACACCCTCAAAGGTATTGCTGTTTTGATTAAGGGCGCCCATTAGACAGTTTGAAAAAGAGCGCCGTAATAAAAATGCCCTGCCCTAGCAATTTCAACGTGTTTAACTAAGGGCTTCAATGCCTTGAAAAATTAACCACCTTGCTTATAATTAATCTTTAACTAAAGGCACCCTAAAAATTCATAACGAAATTTGATGTTAAGGTAAAATGGGGAAGGGCGTTAAAAAACTCCTCGATGCCGTCATGCTTAAGACCTGATGAAGTGAAACTGAATTGTAAAATTACTCTAAGTTTCTAAGTTATAGCTTATAGCTTCATAAAAGGAGCTCAGAGAAAACATAAAGAAGCACGAGTAGTATTAACAAATGTAAAAAATTGTGTCTTCAAAAGGGCGCCTGAGCAAAGGGCGCAGGGGGACATGTCCTCCTGTCCCCCCTGGCCAGCACGGGCCTGTGTGCCAATTTTACCGAAATTTTCCTTAGAATTAAGTTTTTACGTAATTTTTTCACTTCCAACATGACAAATCATAGGAAATTAAAAGTTTTGAAGATAAAAGACTAAAATAAAATCATAATTCTAAATAATAATAGGTTAGTCAATATTCAAACTTTTAAGTAACAAATGAATTCTTTAGTAAGATTTTGTACCAAATCGGCTAATAGTTGTATTTTCTGAAATTTAAGTGATTTTTTTTTGCATTGTACAAATCGTATGAACACCCTCAAGGGAGTTTTTGAATTCTCCATGAGTGAATCACTTTTTTTGTTAAATTACATGGAATGTTAAGGGACTTGCCAAAATTTCGAAAATTTTTATTATTTTCTACATGATCAAATTTTATTTTCAACTTGAAATTTGGCAGAAATGTTTATTTTGGGAGTTGGAAACTTTAAATTTACTTAATGAAAAAATTTTTCAGAATTTTTTTTTATTTAATTTCCCCCCCCTTTTTTTTAATTTTGAAAAAACATTTTTTAAGAAAGACAGTTATGTTGCATATCAAATCAAAGGTAATAAAATTCCAAACAAAATGGCACTAATTTCAGGTTTTTAAGTTGTATAGTTCCAGAGTTATTAGCTATTTTAAAATGCAGGAAAAACAACTTTACAAGAGTTATTTTTACTTTAAAAAATTTTTACTACCGAAAGAGGGGTGATAGAAGAATGGAATCTGGAACATTATAACTATAACTATATTAGATTTTCATAAAAAAATACAGAAGAATATGGGAGGTTTTAATCTTTGGTGTTTTTGATGTTTTGTAAAAAAATCAGTATTTTTTTACAACTTCAAGGCTTTTGCGGCACATGTTATTATTATCCGAATGAGCTTAAATTTTGCATACATTATTATTTTCTATAGTGACACAAAACTAGGGGGTGTCAACAACGGAATCCCCTCCAAAAAATTTACCATACAAATAAGGACCACCCTAATGCATACTATATTATATACAGTATTATCTAATAATTTCATGTTATAACAAAATAATAACCTCAATTAACCCAACAAATCACATTCTGGGTTTAAAAAAACACTAATCATATTTTGTAAACTTGAATTTGGATGTTGTAAGAATTACTTGATTTTTTTTTTATAGCTACTCAAAGATCTGAAGTACCAAAAGGATGTAGCTGTACATATAATATTCAACTCAAGGTTTTTGGAAGCCAAAATGAACATTCCAAAACATTTAAAAATTGCCAAAAAGATATAATGTACATACATTTTTTATTTTGTAAATACATCATGTACATCTGTTTTTGTAAAAAATGAGTTGAGCTCATGTTTTTGTTTTTGTTATGAACATTTAAATAGACACATGCTAACTTATAACTATTACCTATTCTAGAATTACCATAAACTTTTACTTTTTACTAAGTATTGTTTAATACTACTTATACTTAAAATATTCGGGGAGTTGAAGATAAGGATATGAAATAAGGATAAAAAAATGTCATTTTACTTTTGGAAAAGTGACTAAGATGTGTCTTATCTTAAATTATATTTTTTCTATAAAAGTTGAACCCAGAATATTTGTACAAATGCTGCTTAGTATGTTTTATCATAATTTGATTTCTTCTATTCATTATGAAAAGTGATGGATGTTATATATTTCCATTACTATTAAGAATTTTATATTCATACTTTGCATAATGTACACTAAATATAGAAGTATTGCTTGTGTATGCATTTTTTTAAATTTCCTGTACAAACTATATTAAAACAATGTCAATCATAATTATTTTTCAAAAGTTTGAAACAAGATTAAAATACCCAAGTGTCTTAAGGTTCTAGTAAAGTGAAATTTTTCTTGGTTACGATTTAGAGGCAAACAATCTTGTCAGAAGTGATATTTTGTGGTAGTATTTATAACTGTAACCCAGAAAAATATCAATAAATGTTAAATTTTATTACTAAAGAATGGATTCCTTTAATAAAAGCGTGTTGGTGTCTATGGTGTTGAAACACGAGAAAGCACAAGAGTTAAGTATTAGGGTGGTGTGGTCCAAACAACCCGTGGCCCTAGAAGAGATTGTCGTGACAGTCGGCCACAAAATTAAAAGCTTATTCAAACTACAAAGAAAGTAATCCTGATCTCAGTTTTTTTTAGAGTCTTAATTTTCAAAAATTTTCAGAGGAGAACCCTTAAATCCCCTTAGAAATGTTTTTGGCTTATAATTCTTCAGTAGAGACTTCAGTTGGGGCAATAGTATGTGCGTTTTTTAAATTATATATATATGTTATGGGCAATGTGATAAATTGAATGGAATTTATCAATGAAGTTTATCACTTTGCCCGCCTCTACTTCGGGCATTATTAATAATGCCCGATTAATCACTTTGCCCATAACATATATACTGCCTCTTATGTCTTATTATTTTCAGCAACTTAATAGTTTCGCTTAAAAAGTATACAATATATCGAAATGAAAGGAGCTATCAAATCAGTAGATGAAGATGCTATGAGTTATAATGTTGAGTGTTATTTGAAAATTTTTAGTACAATGTTATTGTTTTGTCTTTATATATATTTAGAACTCAGTTCTTTTAATTTTTTCAAACCTGTTAAGATCAGAAAAACTCCTAGCCTCTTCTTAAAATATGAACTAAACACTTTTACCTGCAAATTTTCATTTTGCTCTTTCATTTTCAAAATGTGAATTGCCCAATTTCTTTAAAAAAAAAAAGGTTTTTCTTTTTACTTTGAAGTAGTTTTTCTTTGAACATATCTTTAATTTGATTAAACAAGAAATAATTTGTTTTAAATTTAATTTAATAAGTATGCACATCAAGGAAAATGGTAATTTAATTGTGGTACAAAACGTATCCATCTTTTGAATAAATAAATTGGGGAGACTTGGGGTCAAATAAAAATGACTGAATTTAAAAATCTGAAAATAAATTCAAAAGTAGCTGTATTAGTACCATCTTTTGCCTGAATTCTCAGAGCAGTGGGCCCGTTGTAACCCTTGGTGTTTAAAAATTGCTTACTTTAGGAGGTACCTACAAAGTAAATTTTCTTTTTCTTTTATTCCTGTAAAAATTCAAGAGAGTTTTTAAAGTAGAAATTTTGCCTTGCATTCTATTGTGGCATCAATAAAGTTAAGTTCAAAAAATTTTTGTTTACCAATTTCAATTATAAATATCTATTTTTTTACTCTTGAAGTTTGAGATAGTAGATGGGGCACATTTGAACACAAAAAGTTGGGCCACATTTGAACAGTTTAAAAATCACTTCTAGTTCTTTTTCTTGATTTTGAATGCTTTTTTTAGACTTAAATATTTTGGTGTTTTAAATTCAATTATTTCTAGTATAAGTATTAAACTTAAAATTTAAAGCTTTTAGGATTTTCAGTTTTAACTTGTATGATAGAAGTTAGATAAGTTTTTATAAAGAATGTTTTCTGTATGAAAATCTATTTTTATTTAATACTCCTTAATATTAGTTGGGTTTTCTGCATTTATTTTTCTAAGCCCTTAAAAAAACCAGATAAAGGATATTTTGTTTAATAAATAGTATTAGTAGAATTTTAAACTAAGAACTACATTAGTGATAATTTACTTATAAATTGTCACATCTACTCAGAAAAATAAATGGATTATTCTCTAATTAGGTAATTTAAAGCTTTGCAGTAAAGCTATCTGTTAATAAATGAATAGCTCTATAGTTTTTTTTTCAATGGGTGGGTGCTGGATTATATTCCTTGACCACTGAGTTCAAAGTTTTAGAGCAACATCGATTTAGTACGAAAAAACACCTTGTGCAGAGAAATGCCTCGAATAGAACTCCTAAAATACAAGCTCAATTAGGTAGAATTATAAAACGCTCCTCTTTACGTGAAAATGAGAAATTTTCCTTTTTTATGATCTAAGAATACTTTTAGTCATTTATCTAAGTCATCAAAATGAATTTTTTATTTATTTTCGTGTTATAAAGAGCGTTTTAGGAGGTAAAAACTCTGGAAATTCCACCTAATTGAGCGTGCGTTTTTGGGCTGATTCGAGCTTTGCTGATTCGAGGCATTCTCTGCACTAGGTGTCTTTTCGTACTAAATACATGTTCCTCTAAAACTTTGTAATTGACTAATTTAGCAAATCGCTAATATTTTTTAAAATCAAAATTTCAACTTCTAACACTGCAGCTAGGGGACGTTGAAAGTTGACGCATCGGATAGGACATAGTCTTGGTCATATTCAGGGTTCCCACTGGTCAGGGAATACCTGGAAAAGTCGGGGAATTTTAATTTCACCTAAAAAGTCAAGGGATAGTCAGGGAAAATTGCTCATTTTAGCCAAAAACCTGGAAAATCATACAGAATATCTGGAAAATAAACAATTTTTAATGTTTGGGTGTCAATTTTGGCTTTTACTATACATAGACATCACTTTTATGACTATCTGTAGGGGTTTAAAATTGAAGGGGTGGCCACTTATCTTGGGACACCATGTATAGCCTCTGAAATGTTTGAAAATATACTTGTGCCTTCACACCAAGCAAATAACCTTTGTCCCTCCCTCACCAGAAAAGTTCAAGTTGGGGTTGTAGAGGCCTCTGTTTGCTCCCTAGGAGCCGCTTGTGCCTTCTCTTTCCACAAAATTTATTTCTATTGTCTTTTTGATTCTATGAAAGTTTATTTTAGTTTCTTTTTATTTCCTCCTCTTCCTCGCCCTTTCCTCGCCAGAAAAGTTTCCTATTAAAGACCCTCCCCCCAAAAATATATCACGGATGATACGAGAGGAGGCTGATTTCTTTACGACCCGCCATTATAGACTTGTGCTTTCGATTGCGGCCCCTGAACACTTGTAAGTTGGAAACCCCTGATATATTATATTAGCTGCTCCCCACACCTCCGTAAAAGCGAAGCTGGTATTTACCTCTCTTTCTCTACCCCTTCCTTGGGTATGTACTGTTTGGTGGACTTACAAGTCCTTTTGCACCTCCATAAAAGCGAGGTAGAGTTTTTTTTGTGCCAGACCCCCTCTTTTTTACATCATCGGAATCGATTGTGTGGTTAGGATTTCTCTCCTTCCTACTGGGATTACGTCTAATGAGGATCAGGGAACAAGAAGAACATGTACGATTTTTTTTCTAGTAATATAACATTTCAAAAGGTGAGTTTCTAGATCAATATTTCAATTAATCGTTTCAAGAGGTTCAGGATAGGTCCTAGCGCCCAATGGCCAGCTGGCCACCAACGACTATCCCTACCTAAGGATGTCCCTCATGGACTCGCCAACCAGTTTAGAGCAAAAGGACGCTCTGGCGGCCAAGGGGGAAGTGCAAAGTAGGGGTATGTGCTCCCAAGTTTCCTCCTCCCTGCCGCACATCTCACAAAGAGGGCTAGCCGCCAAACAGAATCTCATCTAACGGTACCTGTGTTCTCAGTCACCACTTATAAAATAAGAAAAAATGTATCAAGATGAGTGAAATTGCTGGGCCTTAAAGTTCTCCTTAATCTCCTGTCTCTTCTTCTTCTTAAAGTTCCGGTCAAGTTCTCTAATTCAGCGGTTCCCAAACTATGTTCTCTGATAGCTCAATTCGTAGAGTGCTCCTTGCCGACAGGGTATCTTATGGTGTCGGAAGGTGTCTTAGGTTCTATTCCACTTGTGGGAATACACTTTTTCTCAAATATTATACTAATTATAAATTGAAGAAAAATATTCCGTAACCTTAAGTAAACAAATAAATTCAGTGCGGTTATGCCCTGATGGCTCAGCTGGTAGAGTGCTCCTTGCCAAAAGAGTATCTGACAGTGCAGTGTCAGAAGGTGTCTTAGGTTCTATTCCACATGTGGGAATATACTTTTTCTCAAATATTTTACTAATTATAAATTGAAGAAAAATATTCCGTAACCTTAAGTAAACAAATAAATTCAGTGCGGTTATGCCCTGATGGCTCAGTTGGTAGAGTGCTCCTTGCCAAAAGAGTATCTGACAGTGCAGTGCCAGAAGGTGTCTTAGGTTCTATTCCACTTGTAGGAATACACTTTTTCTCAAATATTATACTAATTATAAATTGAAGAAAAATATTCCGTAACCTTAAGTAAACAAATAAATTCAGTGCGGTTGTGCCCTGATGGCTCAGTTGGTAGAGTGCTCCTTGCCAAAAGAGTATCTGACAGTGTCAGAAGGTGTCTTAGGTTCTATTCCACTTGTGGGAATACACTTTTTCTCAAATATTATACTAATTCTAAATTGAAAAAAAAAAAATCATTAACCATGAGTAAGCAAATAAGTTCAGTGCATTTGTGCCCTGATGGCTCAGTTGGTAGAGTCATGGCATCTGTACTGATGGTACTCAGTTCAAACCCTACTAACCTAACCTTGTTCTTTACTCTAATATTAATGCTCTAATAATTAAACTTAACTTGTAATTTACAAATAAATACATTTATTTATTTATTTCCTGAGTATCTGATGTACACTGCCTAGGGGAGGAATCCGGTGACCAGTTGGGGTCGCCTCGACGGACCTTATCTGCTCCCCCTGGACGAATTGGTGGCCTTGGGGGTTTGGGATGGACGCCCCCAAGTCGCCAAGGGCTCTAGGGGCATAGTAGAGAAGGGTCGTCGGGGAGCTGGTTTTGCTATTTTAAGTTTTGAAAAAAAAAATGTTAACTGTGACCGTAACGGTCAAAGTTATGAGGTTGCGTTTTTTTGCTAAGCCTAACCCTTTTTTCAAACCTGGAAAATTGTGTAAAACAGTAATGCTGAACATCTAACTGTGACCGTAACTGTTACCATGTATATTGGTAAAAAAAAATACACTACACCACGGTTAACCTTGGTACCTGCACCCTTCTATAGGTTTCGAACCCACGCCAGGCGCACGCAAGCCACACATGCATCCACTGAGCCACTGACTCACACAACAATAGAAGCAAATAATAATTATGTATTTTAATTTTTAAAATTTAAATAGAAAAACAGCGGAATCGAACCTAGGACAGGAGCACTCAAGCCTCACATGCAACCACTGAGCCACTGATTCACACAGCAGTGGGAACTAATAATAAATGTGTATTTTAATTTTTAAAATTTAAATAGAAAATAAGCGGAATCGAACCTAGGACAGGAGCACTCAAGCCTCACATGCAACCACTGAGCCACTGATTCACACAGCAGTGGGAACTAATAATAAATGTGTATTTTAATTTTTAAAATTTAAATAGAAAATAAGCGGAATCGAACCTAGGACAGGAGCACTCAAGCCTCACATGCAACCACTGAGCCACTGATTCACACAGCAGTGGGAACTAATAATAAATGTGTATTTTAATTTTTAAAATTTAAATAGAAAATAAGCGGAATCGAACCTAGGACAGGAGCACTCAAGCCTCACATGCAACCACTGAGCCACTGATTCACACAGCAGTGGGAACTAATAATAAATGTGTATTTTAATTTTTAAAATTTAAATAGAAAATAAGCGGAATCGAACCTAGGACAGGAGCACTCAAGCCTCACATGCAACCACTGAGCCACTGATTCACACAGCAGTGGGAACTAATAATAAATGTGTATTTTAATTTTTAAAATTTAAATAGAAAATAAGCGGAATCGAACCTAGGACAGGAGCACTCAAGCCTCACATGCAACCACTGAGCCACTGATTCACACAGCAGTGGGAACTAATAATAAATGTGTATTTTAATTTTTAAAATTTAAATAGAAAATAAGCGGAATCGAACCTAGGACAGGAGCACTCAAGCCTCACATGCAACCACTGAGCCACTGATTCACACAGCAGTGGGAACTAATAATAAATGTGTATTTTAATTTTTAAAATTTAAATAGAAAATAAGCGGAATCGAACCTAGGACAGGAGCACTCAAGCCTCACATGCAACCACTGAGCCACTGATTCACACAGCAGTGGGAACTAATAATAAATGTGTATTTTAATTTTTAAAATTTAAATAGAAAAACAGCGGAATCGAACCTAGGACAGGAGCACTCAAGCCTCACATGCAACCACTGAGCCACTGATTCACACAGCAGTGGGAACTAATAATAAATGTGTATTTTAACTTTAAAAATTTAAATAGAAAATAAGCGGATTCGAACCTAGGACAGATCTGAGGGTCTTAAGGATGGAATACTGGTGCACAAACACTCCAAGCCATCCGTTCCTGCAGCCGGTCAAGTTTTCTAATTGAAGTTGATGCTTTACGATTAAAAGAAATAAAATTCCGAGGTTTGAAACTGCAACCTTCAGCACGAGATGTCAGTGCATTAACCAACCATGCCATACAACCCTGCAACAACTGGTTCACGTCTTTAAGTTAAAGTCAATATACAAATTCAGAAATGGGAAAAATACTAACGTAAATTCCACACACGTCAGTAGATGACGGGGTTCGATCCACGGTCCTTTCGACTCGAAGCATCACGCTCCACCACTGGTGCACTAACACACCAAGCCAACCGTTCTTGCAACCTGTCGAGTTCTATAATTAATTTAAAGTTGATGCTTTACGATTAAAAAAAAAGGAATAAAATTCCGAGGATCGAACCCGCAACCTTCAGGACGAGATGTTAGTGCATTAACCAACCAAGCCATACAACCCTGCAACAACTGGTTTACGTCTTTAATTTAAGGTTAATATACCTACATATTCAAGAATAAGAAAAAATACCAAAATAAATACCATTTAGTAGATGACGGGGTTCGATCCACGTTTGGCATTTGTTCCGGGGTTCCGTTCCGGATTTTGGAGCATTCCGGAGTTTAGGATTCCGGAAAAATGGTTTCGCTACTCTAATAGTTTTCCGTGATTTTGAGTTGATTCCGCGTTTTTTAAAGCATTCCCATTGTTCCACTAATAGTAGGGGGAAAATAGCTAAAAAAAGGGCCATTTAGGGAACAAATTTGAACAAAAGGTTTCTCAACGGTTTTCAGCTCTACTAGATGTACTTAATGAGAAAACGAAAGTTTACCAAAATCGGATCGTGGGAAGTGGGTATTTTTCAAGATGGCCGCCAAAACCATAGAAAATCAAGAAATCCTATGAATTTTGTGCTTAAAATGTAAATAAAAGTTCTTCAATGTCTTATTTGAGTAGAATAAGTATGGTACTAGGTAAACTGAATTATATAAAAATAGTTCGCTAAATCTGGCAACCGGAAATGTCTTTTTTTCAAGATGGCGGACTGAACTTTCAAATAAAAATATGTGATTATTCTAAATATTTTTGCAGTTTTTATGAAATATATTATTAAATTTATTCTTATTTTAATAATTTTTCATTCTAATTAATGTATTAATGCTCTGGAAACAATTTACAATTGAATGACCGAAAGTTACAAGTTGTCTAGATAACCATTGATTAAATATGCGATGGTTAAATATATGTTCTTAGTTACATATTTCTTTTTTATCAATCCCACAGAAGTTTACAGCTCGGACAGCTTTTTTCTGGAAATCAAAAACTGAATATTGGTAGTTAGGGGTAAGGAACTTTTAGAAGAAATAATTGGTCTAACTACACCAAAAACCTAAATATTTCATTCTGTTTGCCATACCATACCATAGCCTTCATCTCTGTCCTCCAAATAACATGACTCATGACGTAATAAGGGAACGATTTAACAAAACAAATTCTTTTCATAATGCTTTACGGGTTGTAATTAGTACTTTACGTATTTATGGTGTGGGCAAAAAATATGTGTTTGAAAAACACAATAAAACGATCAAATCCTTCCAATCGGTGAATTGGCACATATTATTTGCCAATTCACTTCTCAACACTCCTGAGGAAACTGAGAGTCTTGGCAATCAGGCTATGGTATCAATTTTCGGAGGAAGCGAATTAAAATCTTTAACAGACATGCGTTACGAATCACTAAAGAAACGTATTTTGTCAGCAAACTCGTTTGTGCACCCCATACACCTTCCACCGACCGAGTCTGCCAATAAATTTCAGTCTTAGAACATACTATCAAATCATAGTTTAGATGGATATGGTTGATGATATGAATTCTTAGACATGAGGTTGGAAGACGGGTGAAAATGAACTTTACAAGTCATGAGTGATTTCAGTGTTGCTCCTGAAAGTTTACAACAAATTATTCACTGCAACTGTAAAACTGGTTGTATAAGTAATAAAAAAAGTGACCTCCCATGCAGCTCTGTTTGTGGAACTTTTTAAATTACACATTGTGAAAACCATGTGTCATGTTATTTGGAGGACCACGATGAAGACTACATTGTAACTTTTGGTTAATTCATTAATTTTTTTTAGAATTTCCATGCTTTATTTATCTTATATTTGAAAATATAGGAATATATGGCTCATATTAAATTTATTTCTTTATGGTAAAATGTAAACAGAATGAAATATTTATTCATAGTTTTTGGTGTAGTTAAACAATTATTTCATTTAAAAGTTCCTTACACCTAATTACCAATATTCAGTTTTTGATTTCCAGAGAAAAGCTGTCTGAGCTGTAAACTTCTATGGGATTGATAAAAAAAGAAATATGTAACTAAGAACATATATTTAACCATCACACATTTAATCAGTGGTTATATAGACAACTTGTAACTTTCGGTCATTCAATTGTTAATTGTTTCCAGAGCATTATTCGTTAATTAGAATTAAAAATTATTAAAATAAGAATAAATTTAATACATTTCATAAAAATCTGCAAAAATATATTTCATAAATATTTAGAATAATCACATCTTTTTATTTGAAAGTTCTGTCCGCCATCTTGAAAAAAAAGACATTTCCGGTTGCCAGATTTAGCAAACTATTTTTATATCATTCAGTTTACCTAGTACCATACTTATTCTACTCAAATAAGACATTGAAGAACTTTTATTTACATTTTAAACACAAAATTCATAGGATTTCTTGATTTTCTATGGTTTTGGCGGCCATCTTGAAAAATACCCACTTCCCACGATCCGATTTTGGTAAACTTTCGTTTTCCCATTAAGTACATCTAGTAGAGCCGAAAACCGTTGAGAAACCTTTTGTTCAAATTTGTTCCCCAAGAAACCTTATTTTCCCCCTACTATAAGTAGTTGGTATGAAGTAAAATCAAGGCAAATGTTTTTTAAACCATAATGCTTGTTTAAACACTGAAAGTATTTTTTCTACATAAAATAATCAATGTTGAATTGATTTATTTATAATTTCCAACGAGTTTATTTGATTATAGTGTTTTTTCGTATGAAGCAAAGAATCTTACCGTAAGTTTAGCGAATGTAATTCTGATTAAGCTAAAACTTGTGCGCTTAACATTGGTTTCTGAGAATATATTCAAAGATAAATTAATGTAATGCATATTTTTAAATACTTGGGTCTAGCTTTCTTATTGATTTTGATGCCGTTTTTGTGAAAATTTCTTTTAAAAGAAATATTTTAACATTACGGAGGTAAATTTTTTGCAATAGATGTTATGTTTGAGACCAAAATTTCCCATCTTAAACTTATCGACAAATCTTGAAATTATTACATCTTAATGCAAACATTGTCGGCATACAGTAAAATTTTTATTAGCCATGAACTATGCATTCTCCCCAGTTTTTAAAGTTGCAGAGTAAAATATTACAAAAATCGCCACTTGCGGGGTTTGTTTCAAGCCGCCATTTTGAAATGAAATAATATCACCAGAACTACCAAACCCGTTTAATATATTCATAAATATCTACACCGAAATCAAAATCCCTTTTGATTGAAATCTCCGCCTATTACCACAGTTTTTCAAAAATTAATTTCAAACACGAAACTTTGCGGAAACCAACGGAACTTTCCGAATGACCTTATACAATTAATCATTAAAAACAAAACAATCATGAGAAGTTTTGATACAAAATTTCGCTAACATTACATGTTTATTGCTTTCATAATATGTTAATGACTAAACACTTTTCTTTATACACTGCTGGCAAAAAAAAAATGCAACACCAAGAAGAAAAAGATAATATCAAAGCCAAATTAATTTCTATGATTGCACCTAGTGTAAATGTGAATTGATGAAAAATTCAACCTTCCTGGATGTTAGGGGGTGGAGAAAATCAGTGAAGAGTGTTGTCTCCATAGATGTCCATTACCGCCGTCCCACGCCATGGTATTGAGTGAAAGGGGCTCTAAATGGGCTTTGAGGGATTGGAGGACCATTTTGCCTCCCCAGGTAGTCAAAGTTCATGTGGTGCACCAGAGGACGTTGCATACCGGGCTAGGTGATTTCTCCTGACTACTTAGGAAGGCAACATGGTCCTCCAATCCCTCAAAGGCCATTTAGAGCCCCTTCCACTCAATACCATGGCATGGGACAGCGGTAATGGACATCTATGGAGACAGCACTACTCACTGATTTTCTCGGCCCCCTAACATCCAGGAAGGTTGAATTTTTCATCAATTCACATTTACACTAGGTGAAATCATAGAAATAAATTTGGCTTTGATATTATCTTTTTCTTCTTGGTGTTGCATTTTTTTGGCCATCCAGTGTAATAAAAAAAAAGTAGCTGTTATAAGTAGTGTTTGTGGAACCACAAAAAGTAAAAGCAATCCGCCTACCAGTGACGTGAAGCGATACTTCGCGACCTACCGTTTCATATCATTCATTTCCATATCGTTTTCGTTTCTTCTACGTTCTGAAAGTTGAATCTGGCCTTAAATCCAGACCCGACGTGGCGAATTCCCACTCCCATGCAAACCACCATCCCCATCCCTTCTTCCACATCCGACTCAACTGGCGGCCGAATCCCCACCATCCCCACGTACCCCTACCCCCACCAGAGGGCGCTGCCTTCGGGATCGATCCCCATCCCTTCCTCCTCCTCCTCCCCCCTCAGTCCTCCGCCAGATCCAGCGCGACCGGGAGTGCCCGTCCTCCCCGACACTCTCTCCAGCAGCTGCGGGACCCACGTGGGGCAGGCGCCCTCCTCCCTCCCCGATGCCAGCGGGGGCCCCCGCCGAGGGTAGCCCGCCCCGCATTGAGCGACGGCACAAGAGAGACGGTGGGTGGTTGCTCTTATTTGTATTATTAATCCTTCGTTCAATGTTGCCTGGAAGCTGAAACAGAAAGTCTTACCATATAGAATAGCGAATTTGAAAACAGATACCCTCTATTTTTTTTTATAAATGCCTTGACCTATTCAGATGTAAAATCTTATCTCTCTACGATAATATTAACCCGTGCCGAATCTCGATTGAAGATGGTCAAGCAAGATAAATTACCGGCACGCACCCGTTAATACTCACCACTTTTTTCTATTTTTTTCCTGAGTCAGGTAAGAAATACGGCAAAAATATAAACCTAAAAAAATAGGGGGAAGAAGTAGTGAGTATTAGAGGGTGCTTGCCGGTAATTTTGCATGTTTGACCATCTTCAATTGAGATTCGGCACGGGTTAATATTATCGTAGAGGGATAAAATTTTATATCTGAATAGGTCAAGGCATTTATAAAAAAAGTAGAGGGTATCCGTTTTCAAGTTCGCAAAAATAAAAAAATTCTGTCATATAAAAGACACACTGACCATCTTCAATTGAGATTCGGCACGGGTTAATATTATCGTAGAGGGATAAAATTTTATATCTGAATAGGTCAAGGCATTTATAAAAAAAGTAGAGGGTAACCGCTTTCAATTCGCAAAAACAAATTTCCATATAACCATATAAGGGACACTCTAATGTAGAAGTGTTTAGTCGGCTTTTATACTGTAGTTAGAAATGATGGACATTTGAGTGGTGAGTGTGGTCATTGGTGAAAGATACGTTGTATATGTGTGTTGGGGTTGTATGGTAACCTTATGGTGACTTATTTATATCCATGTGTACTTATCAATAGTGTTTCATTTCTAATTGTAACTGTTCACGGAAGCTTTACCACACACAGACGTATAGTTTTGTCAGGTTTTATACCAGATATAAAAAAGTTGAACATTTGATGGATGAGTGTGGTCATCGCTGAAGATACGTGTTGAGGTTGGGTGGGAAAAAACCTTGAGGTCATTTATTTATATCCATGTGTACTTAGTTCCATAACGATCCTTTCTTATTGTATTGCATACGGAAGCTTCATCAGGAAGTGTTACCACACAAAGACGTATAGTTTTGTCAAGTTTTATACCAGAGATAATAATGGGCACTGTAAAGTTTTTTCAGTAAGAATTTGTCTTATAATAAATGCGACAATGAGAAATAACATGGGAAAAAAAGCTATTGTTGCATTCTTCATTTTGCCACCGTTTGGCGGAATTGACCCAATGAGCTAAGCCGTTATCCAATGCAGCGTAATTCTAGTTTTCTTCCAATGCAAATAACTTCTCTGTAGAACGCGCTTTTCCTATAGAGTAGTTAGTATGCAGAGAAAACAACTTCTAAAGAAATCCTCTGTCCTGTAGAACAATCTTTTCATTTAGAGCAGTTAGTATGCAGGGAAAAAAACTTCTGTTGCAATATACTTTTCTCTGCGTATTAAGGTCATATGGAAAAAAAACCGAAACTTGCCGTATCGCAGGGTAACCACTCCAATGGTCACGTGGGTCATCATGGGCAATCGCAAATAGATGACATCACTTCTACTGGATGATCCAGCTAATATGAAGGCTCCATATTAACTGGACCATCCAGTAGCAGTGATGTCATTGATTTGCGATTGGTCCTGATCACTTTTACGAGATATAAACTACCTATAGACAATATTCAGAATCATCTTGGAAAGTGAGGTCAAAAATGCACTCTTTAGACGTTATAGGGAGGGTAAAAGTTGCTAGGAGCAATCAAAGGTGGGTTATTTTGGACTAAAAGCTAGGGGTTGAAATAAAATTTCAGTGCCAATTATCATGTTTTAACTTATATTTAGGAACTACTGTTAAGGTTTTTGATTAAGAATTCTTCTTATAAATGCGACAATAGGAAATGAAATGGTAAAAAAGAGTGGCGGAATTGACCCAATGAGCTAGCCGTTATCCAATGCAGCGTAATGTTAGTTTTCTTCCAATGCACAAAACTTCACTGTAGAACTCGCTTTTCCTTTAGAGCAGTTAGTATGCAGTGAAAAAAACTTCTGCAGACGGTAAACCAAGTTTTCCTTTGTAAGAGCTGGTATGCAGGAAAGAAAAGATTTGTGTTATTATTGTTAGGAGGTTAGCATCAGATGTCCAAATATCTACGACGGAACACAATATCTCTAGGAAGGGCAGGGGAACTATTTTATAGCAAAAAAAGACAGTATTAAAACAGATGAGTAAATTAATATAAGCTACATTATTAGTAAGTAATTTTTCAAATTTTGAACTTCAGAAATTATAATCACACGCAGGGGTTCTCTAAAAGTTTGCCGTTAGCCTTCAAAGCTGCCTATAAAATTCTAGCCTATAAAAGAGACTCTTAAAAGATCAGAGAGAAGCTTTTAAAGCCGAAACTTCTACAAACTTGCATATAATTTTTTTTCGTCCATCAAAGTAAAAAACAAATAGTATCTCTGGAAACATGGAAAGTGTTTATAAACTACTATTACATACTCAGAACTAGTATTTCATTGGAAAGACATGTAAGTCGATGGTTTATAGCTTAGTGAATACGTTAGGATCATGCAGACTGTGAACCCCGGTTCAATTCTAACTGTGGAACACTTATTTATAGAAATTGCAAAACCACTTCACATAGAACCTGAATCCTTACTGGGGAAATATTTATAAATTTTAATGACAGTTTGCAACCCCTGCCACGTATTAGAATTCTTCTATTTTGTGATTTGTATATATTTTAATTGCTTATTGCAAAATCTTGTCCTTCAAGCGGGAAGTGTACCAATATCTTCGATTGAATAATCTGGGTTGTCATGACAACAGGGGACTTATTTATTTTCAGTTATTTACTCTGCATATGAATTAAGGAATAATGAATGCATAGGGATTTAAAAAAAAAAAATAATAATTAAAATTGGATTTCTCCAAATGCAATTAAACTATGAATGATAACTGAAACATTGCTGTATTGAAATTCTGAAAATAAAGATCAGTGGATGCTAATATTTTGAAATACTTGCAAAATATTTGAGGCCATATAATTCATCGTTTTTTTTTTGGAGTTTGGATATCTTTTATTGAATAAAAAACGAGAGCTTAATTAAACCTTACAAGCTGAGATATTTCTGAGATAATTTAAAGTATAGAATGAAAGCAAATATACTAGAAATATAATGTTTATTGGTGTTTTAAGGTTATATTTCTATTTTGAATTTGTCTTTAAGCTTATTAATTCCTAAACTCTTAAAAAAGCTAAATTGGAACATTGGAAAAGCTGAATTGGATTGGAATGAGGGAATTGCATAGGTGAGGGATTTGCTTAATTTTACACTTTTTTGATACGTTATAGTTTAAAACTCAAATATCATATTTTAAAGTTCAAAAATATGTTTTAAATAACTTAAAGTTCGATTTTATTTTTGCCAAAACTCTAGTTAAGTCATGTGATCAAAAAACGGGATATGACGTCACAGCGCCGTCGAAACTAGTGAATTGTTGAAAATAAAAGAAATCAGACTTATCATAAAACCAAAACACGCATAAAACTCGTCTGTTTCTCTAGTGAACGGTCAGAAAAAGAAAAAATTAAAACTTTGGATCCTAATAATTCCAAAACCAATTAATATTTTTTGAAAAACAAAACGCCAATCTTTTTATAAAAAATATTTGTATGTGTCTTTAAAATATCATAGTTTTTTTAGTTAAAACTTAGTGAAGAATAGCAAAATGAAGCAAGCTAAGCATACAATAACATAGCGGGTCCAAGTGGGTCCAAGCGCTGTGACGTCACACAGCAGCCATAACGAAATTACTGTTTTTCCCGCCAATACTGGAAACGAGATTTTAAAAATTAATATCTTGGGGAATAGTTTTCCCGATTTCAATAATTTTTACGTCATTTTTCATGGATTTTCATCCTCTATCATAATAAAATTAAAAAAAAACCGTGCAATTCCCTCATTGGAAAAGCTGAATTCAATTTATAAAGTTTCCATAGGATGTGACCGACCTCAGTGTCTCGAAGTTTGATAAAATATTACGATTGTAAGACACTTTGGTTTTGTGAACTGATTGATGATAAACATTTAACAATGACTCTACTTTGTATCTCCCTAAAGCCTAAAGAATTTTCCACCTGGAGCTATAGAGCTCTTTGAGCTTATTGCTTTCTGCTATTTATTGCATCAAACTTTATAGTTTACAAATATTTTACTCGCGTTGTTACAAACGATATTGAAAGCATCAATGATCTCTATATTATGGTTTTAATACTTCTTTAATCATCTCTAATTAAGTCTTGATCCATCCGCACCGCTGATTATATTCCGCAGTGTTATTAAATACGGATCTAGATTGCAGTTTCATGCAAATTGTTTCATTTCCATAACTAGAACATGTGTGTGCAGGTTGCTTTAATACTTATGACCTGTTTAACTACTCAGTATTTCCATCATAGGGATATAACGTGGAGGCCTTTCTACCTTATTGAGATTAAATCCAGCTGTATTGAACTACCGCAATTACATGGATGCCGTGATTGCAATGAAGCGTTAGTAGGTCTCAAAGGACACCAGTAAAAACATAACTGAAACCCCCCCCCCCAGAATCTTTAGTTTTCTTAACAGATTTTAAGAGTTTAACTCTAAATACATCCACATATGCTTTATTTTAATTTTTTAATAAATTATTACAGTCAAACTTCGTCAGGAGTAATCCTTTTAAAAAGGTTGTTATGTTATTATTGTTTCATTGGCTGTATAAATAAAAAGTTTGATACCTTTAAATAAAACAAAATAAATTCAGTAATAAAAAGCTAGTAAAGTGCTGATTTGATTTTATATTCGTAAGGTGCTCCAACATTAATTAGAAAAAGTTTAAAGTTTAAAGTGAGCTAAAGGTTCATGTTAAGAACTACTCAATACACATAAATAAGATAAAAATATTTTTAGACTAAGGAAAAACGTCAAAGGTCAAATAGATAATTAAATTTTTGACAGAGTGGAATATTGAATCCTATGGTCTATTATTTTAAATTTAAAAATTAAAAAATACATGCATCTAGTTTTTTAACTATTAAAGCTAACAAATTAAATTAGATTGATCCAGTAAAAAATTAATTTTAATGTAATGAAAGATCTTATCGTTAAAAAATAAATTATTTAAAGAACTTTTGAAATTTTTATTTTCTTTAAGAAGGATTTTTATATGCTAGTTAAAATATTCACTTCAATAGCCCTCATAATTCAACATACTCCAATTTACTCTAAGTCAAAAATAAGATCTTCCTCAATCCATAAAGATCCTCTTCTCCTAACTCATTTCTTTTCCTCGACTTTACCGGGCTATTAAACCCATTTAGAGAGCAGTTAAAAAGTCTTCAGCCATCGCTTTCAATTGGATTTAAACTTCCCTCAATTACAAGAACGATGAGGATTTAAATTATCGATATCTTTTCTTGACAGCTGAGAAATGGCAAATCCATACTTGCCAAGAACACCGCACAAATATAGACACACCATATAAAGCATATTTGGTGAAAAGTAAGAGGTGAATCGATGAAAAAAATCGATAAATCTCACACTTCCCGATAGTTTAATAACTTTGACGTTCGATTAATCGATGGCATGCATCAGGTTTCGCTCCGTTTGACAGTTTAAGGCGTAGGGTAAACTTAGAGCACTTTGAATAAGTTTCCCTTTTCTTTTGAATAGAGTGCTCATCTTTTGCTAAATAAATAAATGTAACCTTATCTATGAATATACCGCAAATTAAATATAGTTCCTTTTTTACTTGTGGTATGATTGTAAAAGAAATGAAAAAAAAAAAGTGAATTTATAAAGCAAAATACAGGGTGATTACATAATTAAAGTTTCGATTTTAAAAGGTTGTAAAACAGAGAACCACTAATCAGAATGACTTAGGGTTTTTCCTGATTTTAGTTTGATCTCAAAGGGTTATGATTAGTAGCGCCCCCTTTTGTTTGATTTTGGAACTATTTTTTATTACTCTAAAAAAAAATTCCCCTTGCTTCAGGAATGCTTAATGCTTAGGTGAAATATCTAGTCATTCTGACTGGTGGTTCTCTCTTTTTTTTACAGCTTTTTAAAATCGAAAATTTAGTTTCATATTTAGTGTAAACAACTCCCCCATTTTGAGATCTTTACAAAAACCCTTTTAATTATAGAAGTGTTTTTAATAAAACTAACATTGATTGTAAAAATAGTGAAGTTAAAAAATATAAAAAATTATTCGAATCGATACATTTTTCTCATATTCCAAACAAGCATGTATTAATGATGCCAAAAGTGTTTGTAACATAAATATTTTAGTAAGCAGCTATCATCAAGCTATGGAGAAAACCTGATGGATCTCCAAAATAAAATATCAGCCTAATATCCATCATACCAATGATACTAATTATACATAGATTTTTTTATGTGTTAAAAAATTATAAAGCTTAAGAAAACATACTTTTAAGTCGTTCTATAATTTGGAACTGGAGGTATAATGAATATCTATCACAGAAGCTTAAAGAAAAACATGCTAACACATTAGGAAGTTTATTACTTGGACATTAAATATAACGAGTAATCAAGTGTAAAAATTATGACTTCTGTCGTAAAAAGAATTTTTCGTGTTTTGTTAATACAGCATCCTGATATAGTTTTCCTTCGTTTCGAAAATGCATATTTTGAATAATTCATTTCAAGCATTCCTGTATTTTTAATGACCCCAGATAGCAAAATGTAAGGTTTTAAAAACTTTTCTTAGTTAAAAACGTTGTTTAATACAAAAAAAATATAATCTCAATACCGCGCCCCAAAAATTAATTTAACTGCATATAATCTTTTATTCTTAGCTGAAATTAAAAACATTAGATTCAACGAAGCTGAAAGTTAACTCTCACTGCTTTGGATTAATTTCTCCCTTTCTTTGAAAACTCATTTTCTTCTGATCAAATGTTAAAAAATTCAACACTACAAAATGCATTTTAATTTAAACATCTGCGACTTTTTTTGAAAGAACTAAATTCCTAATTAAATTATATCGTTTGAAAAGAATTAATAGAAAGTACTTACACTTATTTCTAAACTTACTGTGAATAATTCATAACTGTTATAAACATTTTTTGCTTTAATTAATATTGGTTCGAAAAATTCAAAGACGTTGCTTTGTTGCAAAGAATTTGAGAAGTAATTCTACATAACAAAGAACTCAGTAATTCCTTTAAGTTTTGATCGTAAAATAACATATTCCTCAAATTTATATTTCAATTAATGGATAAATACACAGAGAAGGTTTTCACGAACACTGACTTGGAAATATTTTTAAAAAGTGGATGGTATTAAAAAGAAGCGACAACTAATTAATGTTATGTATTCATTCTTTGAACTTCTTTAACGGAATATTTTGCATTGAATTGTTTCATTGTCTAAATCTACACTACATTCACCCGATATCATATTTTTTTCATGCATTTTAAACTATTCATATAGTCATACCGCCAGACGAAAAACTTTGAGGAAAAAACAAACTTAAAAAAGAAGTACAAAGCCAAATAATAGCCACGCAGATTTTACACAAAACATTTGTTCGTCGCTTATGAATTACCGTCATCCGTTAAGGTTGAGTGGAAAAATCCAATTCCCATAACAATCGCAGCAATATTGTAAGACATCTAAAGTTTTTCTCCTGCCGGTGTGACTGTACACAAGCTTGTATGGATGATATCGAAGTGGAGTTTCTAGATACTGGTTTGGGGGATTAAATAGAAATGAAAGTTTTACTGACTTCTCAAACCATTGCTTAACTAACATCTAAGTGGGACAGACGTGAAATAGGTCCAAATTTCAATGTTGTTGACATCCGGGTGTTGAAAACCAGGTGTAACAGTTTTTCCATAGAGGAGTGAGCAATGGTAACCCTAAAGAGTGGCTAAGATAATTTCCAGAAAGACCGCCTTCACGCGATGGCGGTCTTACGCATGAAATAATTTCTAGTACCGAACTTTTATGCTGTGCAATGCGTGCATTCTTGGCGTCGCGTTTTGAAGCCAAGCTTTAGCGTTACCTGTAGTAGTTTTAAAATTGCTAAGCAAGCGATAACGCGCCAACTCATCGCCAAAAGCCCTGCTAATGACGGATACTCTTTTTTTGGAGTCGATTCAATGGGAATGCTCACTCCACTTCTATTTCTCCTCTATGAGTTTTTCCTGCTCTTCAGTGTGTAAAATAAGAGGCATAACGCTAGAGTGTAGGAAGGAAACCCTATTTTATCCAGGACAAATTCCTAGTGCGCTCCGGTCCAATTAAATCTCTGCTCCTTGTACCAGTCCATCCAGCCTCACTCGACAAGGCTCATTCCTGGTTCGCTCGATTGAGCACCCTCTATTAGTCCGTCCGTTGCCATTCCCCGTCACCTAATCTCTGGAGATCATCCCACTTAACCGCACTCCCTTCCGAAGCTGCCCGATCAATGCTGCGAAAAACGAGCAGCTGTTAGGGACAGAAACGGGAGGGGTAATCGCTGGCAGGAAATTGGCCGGCTACGCTGGACCGAAGGATCTGATTGGTTGAAAGGGCGGTGGAGTATGGGCTTCCGGTAGACATTGGGGTTTAGCTATGGAGAGAGTAGTAGTTGATGGAGTTAGTTATGTTAATGGGTGATTCCAAGGAGCCTTTTTGATTTTTATTGAGGCTTTAGAAAGTATTCATAAAGTATTCATATGTGTTTTAAAAAAGTTTATTCAGATTTTACTTTTTTACGAGTTCCAGTTTACAGTTCCAATTTCAGTTTATGTCTTAATTTATGCTATAACCTATGCTATAAATTTAAAACGTGCTTAAAATGTTTTATAAATGGTGTATATTAAGTTTCTTGATTAACCCCTACTATAATTCAAGGGCCAGAGGTTTTCTGTAACAATCTGCAACACTAGTTTCTAAGGTCAAAATTTATCTGTTACTCTTAAATAAGAATCAAAGTTTGCCATCGAAATAAATTCCTATTATTTTTAGCAAATTTTGAGCATTGAAATATGTGACATATAACAAAAAATATCGGTAAATTAATCTGCTACCTTAAAGAAAAATCTGCTGCACCATTTCTGGAATCGGGATCAAATGTTAGACTTTTAAAAAACTCCAAACAAAAAAATCTATTTAGGATGTATGAACATAAATCCAAAAAAATCATTAATTGAAGGATAATGAAGATGCAGAAACGAGAAGTCAATGGTTGGAACACTTCTAAATGTGGTCATACTTTACCCAAAGTCATACAATGTGCTATATAGAAACACTTCCCATCTAAATTTATGCGTTATTAACACCATACCATTCAATTAACTACAGTGTAAGTTAAAAAAAATTGCAGTTTTAGCTAAGTATTTCACAACTTCGAACATGGTACTTAAGTAACAAAAGTGAACAATGGTTACAATTATTTTAGACAAAGAGTAACATTTTATATCAATGGGAATACGTATCCTACTAATAGTTACTATCCAATACTAAAGACTTAATTGCACTAAAATAATTTACTATTATACGTTACGACACATATTAAAACTTCCATTCTAAATATAAAGGATATCTTTATTACACGTCTCATCTTTTAAATCTATGCCTGGAAAAACTAATGAAATGCAAATTTAACTATCACAGACAAATATATAGAGACATACATTCGCAGAGCTGCAAGGAAAACCATTCTAATAAAGAATAAGCAAACGACATTTTCCAAAAGTATTTTTCAGTCAATAATTTTGCCTTGTTCTGGAAGAATTCCAGAAGTTTGCACTTCATTCTTTTTACTTTCTTCTAAAAAACAGCGAAACCACACGCTAATTTCTCCGCTTCTTTTCTTGAGAGCATTACTTTCATAACCGCTGGATGACTTCACTTCACTTAGAAAACGAAATTCTTTCCAAACGATTTGCTTCTTTTTGGAACGCAAATGAATGTTTTCTGAAGAAGTTCGAATAATTGGATTGGTATGTTTGAAAAATGAAAGTACTAGTAAAGAATTGTAGACACTAATATAACGTCTATTAGTTAGACTTGTTGTCTATCTTTGTATGAAAATCATTTTGTGACGGTTGTTCTAAGTGGAGAGTTTTCAAGTTTTTATCAGAAAATAGGTATATATACCATGAAAGCATGCGAATGAGAGATCAATCTAAAATGTCAAAGAAAGTTCCGAAGGTTTATCTTGTAAAGGAAAATCAAATTTTATACTTCAAGGAAAGGAAAATTGTTTTTCATTAAGTATTTCCCTTAAAGGAGAGTGGGGGGTTGTTAGTAAAAAATGATTTGAAAGTATGCTGACTTGACTGTGAATAAGTATAAGTTTACTTTTAAAAGAGTTACCAAAGCATCTTCCTAAAATTTAAAAGAAGTTAATGAAATAGTGTAGATTAATAAAGGTTATTAATATACAATATTATTAGCAATTTTGTTATTCACATTAATAATTAAAAAAATTTTCCTATTCTCAAAAATAAGAGTTGCAGAACCTCTTATTCAAAAATGAGAAAAATACAAAAATAATACTTGTGAGCAGTGTTATTCCTAGGATTTTTTTGGAGAAGTAAAAATACTCCTTGACTTTTTTAGGAGGAGTGAAATTCAGTTATGAGCAGTGAAATGCGGAAATAGCATAAACTACATATACAGACACAAAATTTCTATTAAAAAAACAGCTTACTTTTTAATGGACAAAATGAAATTGAAAAAAAAAGGAGGATGCTATTTTGGGTTTCAATCAAACAAACTCCAATCAAACTCCCTAAGCATCACAACAATAAATGAAACAAAAATACTATGGCTTTATGAAAAGACAATTAAAAAGTATGATAATGCCGTGGCTGAAGGTTTCAGCTAAACCTTTCTGAAAAATTCAAAGAGTGAAAATACTCCTGTCTAATTTTTTAAAGAGTAATTCTGATTTTCAAGGAGTGAAGTACTCTCACAGAGGAGTTAAAAATATCTCTGCTTGTTAGTATTTTGAGAGACTATAAAGTAAGACTTTTATATTTTTAAAACCTCATTTAAATTAATTTTATGTTAGTAATCGTGGGTCTTTCAAAATATTTATCATGAAGATTAACCTCTCTCATTATATTTTATTACCTTAATAAAATTATTTTTAAATTCAATTTCATCGTATAAATATGTTATTATTACCGTATAACCTTAAATAATTTACAACCTCAAAACTCTTTATGTACAACATCTTTGTTTACGTAGGTTTTTTGGGTTGGTAAATGAATGAGAATTGTCTTAAAATTCCTTTTATCAACCAATTTTATTTGGTACATAGGATAATCTGTAGCATTTAAAGTTTTAGTACGACTCTAAAATTAAGTATTAAATAAAATTAAGTATTAAATAAAACTAAGTATTAAAATAACGAGGACAGATATTTTTTGAAGACAAATCAGAGTTGAGCAATCACTTATTTACTGCAAGGTATTCATTACCTGTTGGGTTAAGATAATTAAGTGACTATCAAGTGATTTCCCTTGTCCACTTACAATCATTTTCGAGTAAAAGTTACAAGTAAAATCTATAATTACTCTGATTTAACCAATTACCCCTTACGTTATTGATCATTTGAATGTTACTTCATAACGATCAAATAGCTTCTTTTAATACTGTTATCAGTTAGCTATTCAACCAAAATTTCTCCCTATACCGAAAAGAGTAACCCCAATAACCCGTAACATTCCCCATTGGGGTGGCCACAAAATAATGAGTATTTCATGAAGGGAAGTCAAGGACCTCGGTTGGGACAAATCCGGCGAGGCGACACGACAATTGCATTTGTAGGAGCTCTGCTAAACCTGAGGGACCTTTTAATCCGTTAAGAACCCTCCCTCCCCAGGTGGGCACGCATCCAAAAGACAAACACCGATTTTCCGATTCTGATGAAGATGTCCGCTTAAGTATCTCTCTCTTGGAACTCCTTTCGTTCGTCGGTATGGAGGTTGAGGACTAGATTGAGGGAGGATGGCGGTCGTTGTTTTGTATTGAATGTTGTTTCCATGTTGTCCTATTCGAAGTTTCTGATTGTGTTTCTGATTGCAGTTTTTAAATTTATTACAAAAAGTTTGTTTAGTACTTTGTGGAAGTTTTTAAGATTATTCTGTACCTCTCAGCTTTTAAGATGAAAGTATCCGATTAAGTTTTTTTGGTATTCATGAATGTTAATTAGTAATGTTTTTTTTTCTTCAAACAAGAAGGAAATATAAAAAACATTTTGTATAAAGGTTAAAGATTGTGTTCTAATCATTATGACACTGCCAGTTTCAAGAGTGATTCTTTTAGTTATTTGTCTTATTATTGACTAAACTTAAATACGATACTACTTTGAAAAGGAAAACTGCTTTTCTTCTAAGAGGAATTCTGTATTTTCATTTCTAACGTAATCGAATGATAATTATATTGTAAAACTTGGAAAGTACACTTACACCACCTTCAGATTCTAAAAATGTAGTTTTTACAAAAATTTACTAACATTTTTTTTTAACTGGATCTCCAAGAATCCATGTTAACAAACTAGATGTACTGAGTGTCAATTAATGTTGATAAACATTTTAAAACAATTAGATTTTGTAATTTTTTATCAAAATTATGTAGTATAACTACTTTGTATTTTTTTTTTTTATAAAAGCCTTTAAGAAGCCCGGTGGCGTAGAGGAAGCGCTTTGCGCTCCCACACCACAGGCTCGGGGTTCGAATCCCGGTCCACGAGCAAGGCAGACTCATCCCTTCATTACTTCATCCATTCATTACATTACTTCATCCCTTCATTACTTCATCCCTTCATTACTTCATAACTTCATTACTTCGTTACTTGGGGAAATCAAGAGGGGGTTAGCATCAAGCTAGCCACTCCTCAGCTGACTGTGACTTTCAAGTCACACATTCTGTAACAGTTCAGCTCATGGCCTCACCCAGTGAGGCTAGTTATACTGGAGTTTGAAGGTCCAACGACCTAGGTACTCCCTCAAAAATCCCCCTTGATTTTTTAAAGCCTTTACGGTTGAGATATTTAAATATGTATTTTAAATGCTTCCAGGTGGGAAACACATGAAATAGTTCTTTTTAATAACAGCAGACTTACTTTGCTTTGCACGTCTTTTATATATTTATTTTTTTAATAATTCTATATCCATTTGAACCAATAAGGTAACCGCTTTAATAGAAATAATTGGGTTACATTAAGGATTCAAATTAATGGCACTGCTCCGACTCCAAAAAACCCAGGCTACCACAGATTCCCCTCAAAAACCTACTTATAAAAACCCCACTGAAATAACCATTCGAATCTCCCAACTTTTATAGGCTGGGTGGATAAAATACAATTCTCACCAAGTAGAATCATCCTCAGAAACCTTTTTCAACCTTTATCAATACAAACCCGTTTAAAATACGTTAAGAAATACGTGGCCCCGGAAACGCTTCTACTAGGCATGTTGCAATCGGAATCTAAGCGGCGGCAGGTAGAAATTGCCTCCAGTCCGGCGGAGTATTTATGGGATAGCCATATATTCGCATTTGGGCTTCTCTGGCGGACTTTATAAATCAAGAGAGTCAACATTTATATGCTCCTGGCGTTCCCGTGGGTTTTCCACGCTATGTTTAAGGCTGCGTTATTGCTACGGTGGAATGGATTTAACGCTAGATATGCGGTGGATTTAGTGGAAGAACGCGGATTTAAATTATTAAGTGGTTGATACTATCTGCTAGCTATGTAACTCGTAGTTTGTGTAATAAATTCAAATGTGGGGGAGTTGTTAATGAATGGATTTGATAATTTATACGACAGGTCTGCCAGCGTAAATTACAAACACATTGATAAAGGGCAGTAAGTATACTATGTATTTTTTAAATATGAATTTATAGAAATGAATAACGAAAAAAGCAGACTGTGAAAGGTCGTATGAATACAAATAAAATAAACGGGGTTAAGTGCAGGAAACATAATTATTTTGAAAAATATAAAATTTTTAAAAATTATATTTTGTGCAAATAAACCACATTGATTTTACTTGTATTCATAGAAATGGATAGTTTTCTGATTGTACAAAAGAATGTGTGAAAACTAAAACACGAAAAAACTAAATGACTCTTTAAGTTTAGTATAGTACATTTTCAATAGAATTATTAAACTACCATCCCCTGTCTGCATCTCTAATATTGGTTCTAAGTAATAGTTAATTAGGTTTTTCTTGGAAAAAATAAGTAACCTGATTTAATATACCAACCATAAATTAACTATCGATTCCATGCCGCCTTAAATTGTGAAAATATGTTACAAATACCCAGAGGGAAGGACCAAGAAATATCAGTAAAACATGCATTCATACTATAAAACAACGTATATTTATCCAATACAATTATTTGGAAAGCCCCTGGGGACATTCTGTCTCAGAGAGTGAGAGATGTTATGGAAACAAATGTCTTTGCGTTTATTTTGCATTCGAGAATTGAAATAAGCAGTTTTTCCTCATTATCAGAAAAATATGAATAAATATTGCTTTTCTTTCAAAATCCGAGAACATGAGATATGCTTCGTGTGGTATAAATGGATCACATAAATCTTGTCTTTTGTTTCGTTCGATAACAGTAGCTAATTTTTCAAGAAAAATCGATACCAGACAGAATAACAAAAGAATAAAAGTATTTTATAAAGCTTTTCCTGCAGTGTTCCACATTATTTCATGAAAAATTAAGAGAAATAATATTAGTTTAGCTAGTGTGAATTTCAATATTTTTTTTGCATTCTCATTTGGAAGCATGAAATAAAATATTTATCTCCTTTCGTTTTAACGATTTACCATGACACTGGTAATGAAAAGAAAATTCCAGTACCGCATTTATCATAAATTATTAATTAATTTTAGAGAATAAGAGATCTCTTAAATCAGAGGTTCTTAAAATGTGGGTCGCGAGTCAATTTTTGGTGGGTCGCGAAAAACAACTTACAGTAAAAGATAAGTTAAGAAAAACTTGTGTTACTTTAATGTGCTGGTGATGCAAAATATTCATTCAAATAACATAAAGATTCAAGAAATTAGTTCAAATCAGTTTCTAAACGTGGCCGCGCACACCCTACTGGGGACCAATTAAAAATTTTGGGAATTTCCTTAAGAAATTTCGTAAATGCAAATTACCATAAGATTACTAAAAAAACGAGTTGAAAAGCTGTTTTTAATAGTCAAATTTCAAAAAGTGTGTAGTTTGTGTGGAACTTTATCATTAAAATGAAAAGGGATTCTTATGATATATTTTCCTTTAATTGTATTATAAAACATAAAAAAGAGGAACCTTTATTTATACACAAAATGCACATTTAAATTACTAGGAACCCACAGAGGGAACAATATGACATAATTATGAAACAAATTAAAGTATATGAGTTACAAGAATTTGATAATCACCTATTTAATTACTCACTTTTGCCTTCTTGAAATATTTTGGAAAATATTTTAATAAAGTAGGCAAATTAATAAGTTATCAAGGTAAACAAAATAAATGATAAAGTAACCAAACCGGATTTTTTGAAGCATATAATTAATTCATTAGAAATTAAAACATTTTGTCAATTTATATTTCATTTCGAATGTTTTGAAACATCATTAACCCAAAACCTGTGTTTAGTGTTAGCTCAGAAAATTTTGCCTAACCTCGTTTCATCTGGATTAAAGCATTGAATATAAATCTGGGATTTCTCTGACCCGTAGATAAATATCATAACAATCAAGACTGAGAAATGCTACTGACAGTTAGATAAATAAACAGTCCGTTTCCCAGGAATATTAAATTTAAATCTGTTTGAGACAGAAATGTCATTACTGAAGGTTTACGTTTCAATTTCAAACTCCTAGAACGAAAGGTTATATTTTAAGTATTAGAAAATGTTCAGTATTACATAATGATAAGCGAAATGTTTTCCCAAACATATTTCGTAAAACTTCGACATTTTGTACTATTTTGTTATAAAAAGCTAAAAGAACGAAAGAGTTCCTTATTCTGTTAGAAAGAGATCCTAATGAATTTTTTTTTAAATCTTTTTCTTGCAATAATATTTATTTTTCGAATTATGAAGAAAATAAAGAGTTTACAGAAAAAGTTATAGCTCTCTCAATTAACCCTTCGTACTACGTACTTTTAAATTAAGTTTACCTCTAGGTACCCCATTCTTTCTTATTCCCTTTTCCACGGTCACAGTTAAATTAAGGAAAAGTAAAATTATGCTTCTCAGAAGCATAAAGCTTTATGAATATTACAGAATATAAGGAAAATGAGAACGCACCCTAATTCTGTCCAATCGCCACAATTCATTAAAGAAATCGGAACGTTTTAGCAGTTTAAAAATGTTTCCGATGAAAACAGCTTGATCTCGCGAACTCTGAATCTAATTAAAAGGCTCGCCAATTCCAATTTGCATACTCAAATACCCTGTCCTAATTTTTTAGCAGAAAGTTCTAAAAGCGCGAAAGTCAGCTTTTCAGATAATGGCTGCCATTCCAGGCGCATAAAACGAGAGGATTAACGAATTTCCTTAATTAAATCGGGAAAGGACGGAAGAAGGTTCTACCTTATAGACAATCGGCGCAACTGGAACCGTAACGCTCGAGTTTGTCTTTTCAATAAACGGATCAGCAGTTCCAGTGTTGTAACGTCAGAAAGTTTTAATTTATTTGGGTTTTCGTAAATTGCAATGTCGGTTTGATGTTTGTAATTATTTTTTTTTACCTTACATAAGTTTTCTTGGTGTCATAACTAGCTGTGTGCTAGAAATATTGCGATATTCAATGTAGGTGTAAATGATTTTCTTAACTATGAATGTGGATATTGTTGAAGTCTTAAGTACAGCAAAGCTTTTAAATCAAAATAACAAATGATTATAGAAGTATCAAATAAATACTCGATCTAGCTTGGCTATACTTGTAACCTTACGAAACTTTTACTAAGTTATATTCAATAGTTACTGTTGGAGGAATTTTGACATGGTAAAAATTTAATGAGTTTTTGATATTTATAACCGGTTTTTATTGAAAGATTTTAATAACATGACTTATTAGTGGGTTTAAAATAAGCAATTTTACAGGAAAAAATAAAAAATTTATTTTTGAGTCGTGCATATTTAATTGGGTATTATATTCTTCTCCATATGCTACAATATTGTATGTTGCAAAGAATTATTTTTCAGAAAATTTCGGAAGAGTTTCAATTATTTTGCACAATTGTTCTTGCGTATAAGTGAGGATATGTATTCATTGGCTGATGGTGAAGCATTACATTACATTGGGAACTAAACTAAAAGAGCTCTTGAAACTATAACTTATTAAATATGTTTACGTATTATTTAATTTCAATTTTCTAGACAGAAGGTTTAGCACAAATTAATTACAGAAACGTAAATAACTGTAACCTAATTTAACTTGTGACAATGAGTAACATTCTTCCATTGTCTTAGAATAATAATTGATGCTTTAATGAATAATTGAAGATAAGTACCAATCAAACTCAATTAAACAATGATGATTTTGTCGTTTAAATAATTATTTCTGTGCCATGAATATAACTTTCTGTCTCAGTTCTTAAGATATGTGGTAATTAATTCCAGAAAAGTTAAATTGAGTTGAAGCAGCGTTTATTTAAGTGACATCTGCATGTTTTCAAGAATTTCCCTTCGTAATTAAATTCTTTTGTCTTTTCGTAGTTAATAATTTACAGCTCAGTTAATTTTGAAATTAAGAGGATTTTAATTAAATACTGCTCAGGCGATTGTTTTTATTCAATTAAATTTTCCTTCGTGCTGATGAAATACATTGAAACGAAGAGAAAAATCTCTCTATATATAATGAAGGTGTCCCTGGGTTCCTGCCTGGGTTCCTGGGTTCCTGCCTGGGTTTGTCCGGAACAGATTTGGCTCAATTTCTCCAAAACTACCCGTCCGAATCGAACCAAACTTGGTACACATACGTATGGGGACGGGGGAAAGACAATGACATCATTTCCAAATTCCTAAAACCACCCCTTCACCCCCTTTTAGGCCTTTTTGTAAAATTCGCCTTATTTCTCCACTTAAGAAGATCTGTTTAACTCGCATTGTTGCAAATAATACAACAAAAACAATTTTAAACATAAACAAAGTATTTAAAGATACAACTGGACTGAAATTGTTTTAAGAACGTTATTAATAATTAAAGAAATTGAAAACTGTCCTTATAAAAAACTTTATGACAGTATTTTCTTATTAAAAACTTCATTTTCCTTGAAATTTTATGTTGAAACTGAAAGTTTAGATTGTTGAAATGTTGAAATTAATCTTTAAACTTGAATTATTTTAGTGTAGCTTTTAAAAAAGTTGGTAATAAAAACTAGATCAAGTTTTATTCTCCATCATTATTTTTTCCATGTTAGCTTAACGATACTTTTTTTTTCAATTTAAACAGGGGAATGTTAAATATTTTTTATTTATGCAGTTGTTTTTTTTTATTTATTTACTGGGAAATTCGTCAAAATAGACAAATATGGGAGTAGTATCTATATTTTTGGAAGTTGTTGAATGAATTCCTTTCCAAGAATTTTTTCGTGATGCACTGCACCGGGAACACCTAGATGAAATGGTACCAGGAACACCGGGTTGAAAAAGGTACCGGGAATACGGAGATAAAAAAGATACCGGGAACACTGGGATAAAAATTGTACCAGGAACATCGGGATGGAAAACGTACCGGGAACACCGGGAGGAAAAGTACTGGGAAACTGGGAGGAAAAAGGCGTCAGGGACACCGGGATGATTGGTAATTGCTGATAAAGAAAATTAGATATGCAACTTGAGAGAGCATAAAAAATAATTTTATACACTTCACCCGTGCAAGGCCGGGCAAATCAGCTAGTAATCAATATAAAGATGATTAAAATTTCATCATTATATTCATTCATAAAAATTTTCATTAACTTTACTATTAAGTAGTTAAAGACAAAACAAAAACTGACTTGAGTGGGTGAGAACCAAAGAAGAACAAGTGAAGATGAGGAATAAATTAACAATGAGTGGTGTGTAAAAATGTCTAAATACTGGAAATAAATACAATTTAATAAAATGTCTGAGCTGTTATAATTGGTACACTTATTTATGAAACATCTTTGGAAGACAATAAGAAGTGAAACTTTTTATTAAGAACTCACATTATTTGGTAAAAATTATCTGCAAGTTTGTCAACTCACCCTATATAAACAGTAGTTTTCTTACATTACCACTTATATTCCTTGGGTTATAACTATTCATTTATTTTACTTAATTAAATAGTCAGAAAAAAGAATTTAACTAGCAAATGGAATAGGGACATGTTATTAGATATGAATTCTCTCGTATCTCCTTTATTAAAAAAATTAATAATAATCACTGCCACAGTTTTAGCAAAATTCTCATTTTCTAAGCTTTAACTCTAGAATACAAAAAAAAAACCATTTAATGAAGTTTTTCATACCCATTAGCCATTAGTAGGGAAATATTTTCAATTTTGTAGACATTTGTTTTAATGCTATTTTATTTTAAAGTTGATGTTTTTTTCGTCTTGTCTACCATGAACTATTGGCAGTAAAATCATGATTATTTTCAGAATCGTACTCTTATGTTGAAGATGTGCACTATGTCTCCTTTCATGAGTTAGTTTAAGAGCTATTAAATTTTAAGACAAAACTAATACAATTTATAATGTATTGAATGATGTATGGCCTTTATAATTTGAAGGGTAAAAAAACATTCACACTTAAAAGAATCTGTAGTTCGTAATTATTTATAGTCATTCATATTCAATTCATCATCTAAGATGAATCGAAACAATATCCTCTGAAGGGTTTTTAGAGCTTTCTAAAAAATCAACTGTTTTTTTTCCGAGAACTTCTGATTTACGTTCTTGTATTTGATATTTACAAATACTCCCTCTTAAATCCACTTTCGATCTTAAAAAAATGGCAGGAACTTTCCAGTCATTCTTTATAGAACAAAACGAAGACAGATGCTCGGAATAAGTCGTTTCTTCGAGTCTAAAATATTCCAAATCCCCGTCTGCTTCGGCTAAACAAAAACATTTACCCCATTTCTCGACCTATTTTTTACTGATGTCCAGAATGATTGATACGGTGATTAAAAGATAATACATATTACGCACTATTCCAGGTTTATCGCAAAACAAACAAATTTTCCACCTAAGCTACCACAAAAGGAAGGGGACTTGAAAGATGGAATTTTTTTAAGGTTTTGTCAGGTGGCAGCAGAAAACTCTTGAATACTTTTAAATCATGACAAAACCAGGAACAACCATTCGTTTTCGTGGACAAATGAGAAAGAATTTATCTTTTGGTTTTTATATTTTCTGTCCCGATCGTGCTTACAGGAACGTGGAATGATTTTCTGTAGAGATGATTAATTTTCGTTTGACGATTTTAAGACGTCAATTCTTTTCGTTACATTGTGCGATTAATTATTCGATGAATAATACCTCAACTGGATTAATGAAAGGGGAAAAAATGGTATTGAGATCAAAAGATTTTTCTAAAAATCTTCAAAAGATGTTTTATGGGGAGTGGATAAACTGACAGTTCCATTTTCTCGTCTTGTCAAGTGACTACTTAGATTAATTCGTGCATAAAAGTAGTTTTTCAAGGAAGTAATTAGTTTTCCTTTGATATAAATCTCACCTAATAATCTTCGAAGAAAGTATTCAACTTCATTAATAATTATGAAGATTTCTTTAACTATCTGGTTCAGTTTATGTTAAGGCAAAGAACACTTTACTTAGAAGGCAGTATTCATAGGCAAAATTGGTTGGTTTAGGATTAAATGGCCCGTATGAGGATATATAGCGCCAAACAATACATAAGAAGATTTAAATTTCAGGCTAATCAGCCATTGTCGAATGCAGTCAATGCGAAGTACTGCATAAGTGTGATAAAATATAAACTACAAGCGACTTAAAAATAGTTATGGATAAAAGGGATAAGATTTTAAAATATATTCATGTAAAATTAGTTACACATGATGGATAAAATTCATGATAATTTGAACACCAGTTTAAAATTCGAGCGATTACTTAAAATATTTGAAAGGCTAAAATTTGTTAGTTTAAAAACATAGTCTGTGGACATTAAAACGATGACATTCACAGATGACTGTAGAGAGGGTGACGGTTTGGGTGAAGCGGGTGTGGCCAATTCGAAGCCGACTTATGAAAAGGTCCTCCAGTCGACTAAAATAAGCTCAAATGAATTTGTTAAAAGTTCTTTAAAACTGTTAAACGATTTACTATTAAAAAACGCCGAAAGAAACTTTTGTGCGTTGGTCGAAATTAATTGTAAAACATGGCCTACATTTAAAATTTTGATAAACTAAAAGCCGGATGCAGCTTCTCAAAAACGATTGAAAAAATGAGATTAACCAAATAAACTAGATTTTGAAACTTTATTTCTAATAACTTTTAAATAAAAACCGATTGTGGGATAAATAGAAAAATATTAACCGAAGGTGACCCTTCTGTTTACAAGAAAACGAACTTCTTCTAAGATCTTGTTTTTTGTTAGTAGTACCTCGAATATTTGGTTGACGATATTTCAGTTGGTTGGATCGTTTTCTCGATCGTCTTTGGAAGCTACATCTGGCCTTAAGAATTGTCTATTAGTGATATAATACAGAAAAGAATAGAAACATGTGATTGTTTACCTACACGTTCCATAGCACCAATCAAAATTGGATAATTTAATTAACATAAATTTATCATCCATTCTGTTTAAAAAAAATCTTAAACTCATGCAAATAAATATTTTGTTACTAAAACTCTATAAAAATGTAACTAAAAACTAACAATACCTGTAAATTGTAAAAAAAAAAGTAAATCTTTACTTTAATGTTTGGTTTTATCAAAAGTACTCTTAATTAGAACGCTACTAGAATTTCCTTCTTTTCTGCTTGCAGTCAAGCAACTATCTATTAAATGGATCTCCAGATTTGTTTTAGTTTCCGGAAATTTCACTAAAATGCCGTTATTACGGGTTCAAATGAATTGAAACGAAGAGAAAAAGGAGATTTGAAATCTCGCTCGATTGATTCTCGAAGGAGATTTCTCGAACACTTAAAAGGAAAGTACTTTGAAATTATGGTCAATGGAGAAAGATTTAAGTTGTGAAGATGCTTGAGAGATTTTTTCTGAAGCATTGAGTTTAGTTTTAGTATAGTAGACTGAGTTTATAAAGAATTTTTGAACAAATTTGATGAGGAAAAAATTAAAAAATGTTTTCCTCTTTCTTTGGAAAAAAAACTTATTTTCAAACGAATAAGACTGAATGGGTTTAAATTACTATGAACCATTACTTCAAGCAACTTAAAATGAAGAGATATGAGATCAAAGATCTTGTAGAATGTTTTTAATGATTTTGAAGAATTTATGGCTGTGTTGTGTTTTTTACACATTTATATTATTATTTATCAAGGTTTACATTAAGATAAGAATGAATTTCTTTGTAGATGGGGTGTTCCAGAAAAAGTTTTCTCAAATGTTTCATCGTATAACTTCGGTTCAATGAAAGCTATGTTAAGAGTAGTTTTGATTAGTTTGTCGAATCACAGAAAATTCTGAATAACATGAATTTGCATAAATAAATTCAAAGTTCATACATCTATCGTAGCAATAGCAATTTTAAATAAACATTTTTCTTTCTAAATCCCAGATTTGATAAATTTTTGCTTTGGTTATTTCTTAAAGGAAAATAAAAGTAACCGCCTTAAAAAAAAGAACCATACCTTCTTTAAAATTAATTTCCTATAAATAAAAACACATTTGATTTACGCTCTTCCTAGTAGAGTGTAATTTTCACAAAAACCTCGTTTTTCAAAAATTCATGCTCTCTTCTTCTAAACCGAACACACTATTAAGTGCTTCGAAAAACGTTCTTTTACCAAGAAACGGTGTCGGAGAACCATCTTACTCATCCCCTAGGAAATCAACTCGTTGCAGAACAGAAGGAAAAAAAGATTATGTGAAATGCAGAACACGTTTTTGCCTCAGCTGCAACTTCCTTCATTTATTTTCCAGAGTGCCTCAATGAAAAATGTTCCGAGGAAATTAACTTGGGCGCCATTATTATTTTGGGTCTGGTGCTCGTTTCTCGTTCTACAGTTTGAAAATTCAAAGGAAAAAAAAATTAGGAATGAGATTTTTATATAGAGAATCGTTTCTTTTTTCAAGTTGGTTGCGTTAAATTTAGATTGTTTTAAAGTGAGCGATAGCTTCCATTTGGAATTCGCTTCACGAACGCTTGTTCTTTGGAACGAAAAATTAAGAAGTTGCTCTTGAAGATAAATGGGGTTCGTGAAATTTTACTTTATCAATTTCGGGGCTTGACGTAAGTTTTCCCTTTTACATAAGATGCGGCTAAAGTAAGAAACATAAAATGAAACTTATACAAAAAAAAGGGTTTGAAAAATTGAAAGTTCGGAAAGGAGTATTTAAAGCAGTACGCTACAAGTAAACTAAACTTTGATTTATGAAAAATTTAATTAATTTTTTAAAAAATAGTTGAAGGGAATATCATAGTTAATACATTTATTCATCGAATTTACTCGAAATGATTGTTTGGAGTTAAATGAATTTATTTGTACCTTTGGTATAAAACATTTTTGTATTAAATAGGCATTTTAAACTTTTGTGTTCATACACTGAATTTTATGCTTTTTAATAAAGTTTGAGTAAAATTAAAAATTCTTAACACCTGTATGAAATTGAAAAAAAAAATTAGAGATTTCATTTTTATTAAAACAATAAATATCCCAATTAATTAAAAATTATAAATAAAATAATGAATAAAATTTAAATTAAGAACTATTGCTTTCCACTCTCACTTATATAAAGTGTTTAAATGCCTTTTTAAATAAAAAATTTCTTAAAAAATACTTTAGTCATTTTAAGAAATAAGGTACAATTTTTAAAGAATGAATGAATTAAGGGAAAGAAGACCAGTTTCAGGTAGCACAATTGAAAATATGTGTAGGTAGCAAAAACTCAAAAGTATGGTATTTATTATGAACATTTAATAGATTTTAGAAAACTCCTGGTTACGTTTTATAATTGTGTTTTCCCCCACCCCTCTGCAGATTTCTAAATATCTTACACAAACGTTTTTGTAAGCCGTTCCTCATCTCTACCGTGATTTGTTTCAAGTAAACCGAAAAGCATTAGCAAATGATTTCGTTCGACCAATGAGAAGAGAGATGGGCATTTTGGCTATACGAGGACTAAATATTCTTGCCTCTTAGACTTCATTAAGAAAACATCCTCTACTTATAGCTATAAAAACTCATTTCCCCATCAAAAAGAATGTTTCATAAGTTTTTGCATAAATGTCCTGATAAAAAAAAAGACTCGACTAACTATTTCTCTCTGTTCTCTCAGAAATACAAATGAGATGTGCAAAAACACAAGCAGCTCACTCTAGAGATGCTCTGGGGTCGTTACCATAGTAACGATTAAGTGCATCGCTCAAAAACTTTTGACATGCGAGACAATTGTTAAAAGCCCGGCATTTGATATCGACTTTTCGAGACCCATCGAAAACAAACTTCTAGAGTATCGATGTCTTTCTTAGGTGTCATTAGGATGGGATCTTATATTGGGGATTACTCTGTTTTATAATGGGGCCATTAGGGAGAGAATGACAGGCATTTGTTTGAATGTCGATGGTGAATTTCAATGAAATTTATGTTTTGTCGAAGGGGAGAAAGATATTGGATTTTCATTTATTAACTAATTTTTGTATTTGATTGGGTTGTTGTTTCTATCTGAATCTATTCTTTATGAGGACAAATACAATTTTTCTGCTTAATACACTTATTAATGTTAAGCAGTCACAACTATTTATACTTCAGATTTCAACTAATATTCTACCATTGCATTTTGTTACGCTTAAAATATATCTGAAAAGAATATTTCTTTGCGAAAATTTTACTTTGAACATAGACTAAATTTAGGGTCAATCGTATGTATGGAGATGAAAATTTTAGAACTTAAGATGACGATTATAAAGAAGGGAAATTTTATATTTTGCTCTATTTTTAAAAATAATTTAAGATTTTTTTCCGAATGAGTTTGTAGTTTTCATCATCCAAATACCATAAATATAGTATCTTTAACATGGGCTTATTCTCCATTTTTGTAACATACATTTATGTATTTAAACTTGCTAATAATAATTCGCCAATTTATAAACTATCACTATGCTTTTTTCTAGAAGCCAAGTAAAGCAAATAGTACGGTGGAATAAATTTGTTTCTCAAGGTGATATCCGTCTTTCTTGATGGATTACCCAAGTGGCAACACAACTTAAATTCCCCTACAAGCTCCCCTAAGTGAAAAGAGGTGTAGTTTTTTTTATGGTAGGCAACTTGTACTCTTTCTTCTTAAGCTTTAATATTGAAAATTTAAAAAGTGACTGGATTGTCTGAATTATATTTAAAAAGATTTTGAATATATTTAAAAAACTTTCATGTTTTGGCTTTAAAAAGAATGAATTTTGGCTCTAGATTTTCTTTTAGAGCCCTAAAAATAGTGAACTTAAGAACCTACAACATTAGAGCTGCACTAAATTGTACAAAAGCATATTCTTCATGTATACTTATATATTTGCATTTCTTTTACGATTAATTTCTCTTTAAAAATTAAAGTAGAGAGAGACGCTTTAAGCTGTTTGTTATTATAACTAGCAGTAAAAAAAGAATATATGATTGATATCAATTTAGTCTTAAAATTACTGATATTAATATAAATTCCTTAATTAAAAAAGTGATTACCTTAATAATAACAGTTAGATTACGCAAAGAGTATTTAATCTAAGTGATGAAGGTAGTTAAGCATTTAACTAACGATGCTTGGAAATATAATTAAACATTTTAATCTTAAATAATAAATATACAGTATTCACGTTATTAGTTGATTAATTAATATCTTAGTTCAATATCCAGAACAGGTAATTTATATTCACTTTGTTTTTCTTGTCTTGTAATAGCCGGTTTAAAAATACAAACAAAATATTTTCTCTGAAACTTATAAAAACATGCATTTTAATGTAATTACTTTTTAGAAACATCCCTCTACTGTTTGAGTTCTGACAATTTTATTTATTTACATCTCATTCTTAAAGCTTTTTGAATAATTTCAGAAATTAAAAACTTTGTCAAGCTTTTTATGTTTATGGTTGATTTTAGAGATACTTTTGCTGTTGAATTGATTGGAACTGCATAAATATAGAGAACAAACTTGGAGTGGGTTAGAACCACGATTTTACTGATAGTAATCCTTCTCATTTGACCAGTTACACCAACATATCATATAAATCTGGTATGAACTGGTTATTCAATCCTATCTGACGGAACAGTAGCTTGGAATGTAACTGATTGGTAGATTAACATCGCCTATTAGTTTCAAAGCGGGCAGCATTTGACATGTGCATACATTAACTCCAATGGCCTCATCGGTTCAGATATGTTCACAACAGATCGAACCCAGATCAAGAAGATTGAAATCAGAATAGTAAAACTGATTCAATACCTTTAAAATTACCTTAAATACCTCAGTACCTGGATAATCGATGCTCTACTGTAAACGTTATAAGCGCGCGCCGTAATTAAAAATTTAAACTTAACGGCGTTTGGGGTGAAGTTTTAGGTGGTTCCAAAAAGCATATTTTTATCAGATCATTTAAATGAAATGATTGAAATAGGTTTACACTTAGTAATTTCGGACATTTTTATAATTTTTGACAGATTCTTCTTATTGACAGACAATAGTTGTATACTATTGTAGTTATTTGCTATAAAGATTTTACTTTTATTCCTCCATAAATCAGGTGAACAAATGAACATTATTGATTAAAAGATTTAAAATATCCTTCTTAATATGTTTTAGATCCTATGAGACAAAAAAAAAATCAACAATTTAAGATTTATGTGTGTCTTGAGATATGTGTATTTTGTAACAGATAACATCATACAGTGACACTAACATTTCATTGAATGATCTTAACTATTAAAATCCGAGAGTAAACAAACGTATGTTTGTCCGCTTGTCCGTATGTCCCTCTATCTCCTCCAAAACCACTGAACGCAGAAGGGCGCCCGAGGTACCAAAAGACGGCAAATGACCCAGGGACGCCGAGTCACCCATTTTCATTCCGAAATTCGAAATACTTTTCGAGATATTTGCGTTTTTCTGCTCTTTTACGCTTATTTCTCCATTTCTCTACTAGAGTAGATCTGCTTGACTCACTATTGTAAAAATGAAATGAAAACCACAAAATTAAATATTTTCAACAGGAAAAACTCGATAATTGTCGATTTAAAAACTCCATCAGTTATGCAAATACCAAAATAAATTCAAATAATTTATTTTCAAGCGTTATTTTCCTTTATTTTAAGATTTATTCCTTTAAAATAAAAATATTTATGGAATAACTTCCATAAATTGACTGGAGATATGGAAATTGGAAAGATACGGTTTACTAGACTTAAAAATTTACTAGGGCTTTTTATTATATATTATTTTTAATTTTTCTCTACTAGAGTAGATCTGCTTCACACACTGTTGTAAATGAGATGAAAACCTCAAAACTAATTATTTTAATGGGAAAAATCATATAAATGTCTATTAAAAACTATTTTCAGTTATGAAAACACCAAAATAAATTAAAATAATTGTTTTAACATTATTTACCTTTATTTAAGATTTTTCCTTAAAATCAAAATATATGTTACGGGCAATGTGATAAATCCGGGCATTATTAATAATGTCCGGGCAATGTGTGATAAATTCAGTGGAATTTATGAATGAAATTTATCACTTTGCCCGCCTCCACTTCGGGCATTATTAATAATGCCCTATTAATCACTTTGCCCATAACATATGTACTATATATGGAAAAGTGAAATTTTCATAAATACAAGGAACACTGGGATAGGAAAGATTACCGGGAACAACGGGACAGGAAATATATCGGAAACACCGGGATAGGTATAATATCTTAAAAACCTGTGTAGGAAAAATTACCGGGAACACCGGAATAGGAAAGATATCGGACACAAAGGGATAGGTAAACTATCGTAAAAACCGAGAAAGGAAAAATTACTGGGAGCACCGGAATATATGAAAAAGGCGCCTGGGATACCGGGAGGATTGTAATTGCTGATATACAAAATTAGATTTGTATTTTGAGAAAACCTTTTTGAAATTTTTTTTATTTACTCCACAAGTACAAGGCTGGAAAAGGTGGCAAAAGTGGGTACAGAATTTTTATTGAATTTTTCTTTTTCGTATCGTTTTCTTCTCTAAAAATATAATATTAAAGTATGCATCGTGAAAACTAGAATTAAAACTTAACTCGCCGCAACGCATCGGGTTGCTGTTCAGCTAGTCTATACTATTAAAATCCGAGAGTAAACAAACGTATGTCCCTCTATCTCCTCCGAAACCACTGAACGCAGAAGGGCGCCCGAGGTACCAAAAGACGGCAAATGACCCAGGGACGCCGAGTTGCCCATTTTCATTCCGAAATTCGAAATACTTTTCGAGACATTTGCGTTTTTCTGCTCTTTTACGCTTATTTCTCCATTTCTCTACTAGAGTAGATCTGCTTAACTCACTATTGTAAAAATGAGATGAAAACCACAAAATTAAATATTTTCAACAGGAAAAACTCGATAATTGTCGATTTAAAAACTCCATCAGTTATGCAAATACCAAAATAAATTCAAATAATTTATTTTCAAGCGTTATTTTCCTTTATTTTAAGATTTATTCCTTTAAAATAGAAATATTTATGGAATAACTTCTATAAATTGACTGGAGATATGGAAATTGGAAAGATACGGTTTACTAGACTTAAAAATTTACTAGGGCTTTTTATTCTACATTATTTTTAATCTTTCTCTACTAGAGTAGATCTGCTTCACCTGTTATAAATGAGATGAAAACCTCAAAACTAATTATTTTAATGGGAAAAATCATATAAATGTCTATAAAAACCTATTTTCAGTTATGAAAACACAAAAATAAATTAAAATAATTGTTTTAACATTATTTACCTTTATTTAAGATTTTTCCTTAAAATTAAAATATATGTTACGGCAATGTAATAAATCCGGGCATTATTAATAATGCCCGGGCGATGTGATAAATTCAGTGGAATTTATGAATGAAATTTATCACTTTGCCCACCTCCACTTCCGGCATTATTAATAATGCCCGATTAATCACTTTGCCCATAACATATGTACTATATGGAAAAGTGAAAATTTCATAAATACAAGGAACACTGGGATAGGAAAGATTACCGGGAACACCGGGACAGGAAATGTATCGGAAACACCGGGATAGGTATATCTTAAAAACCTGTGTAGGAAAAATTACCGGGAGCACCGGAATATGAAAAAGGCGCCTGGGATACCGGGAAGATTGTAATAAATTGCTGATATACAAAATTAGAAATGTATTTTGAGAAAACTTCTTTGAATTTTTTTTTATTTACTCCACAAGTGCAAGGCTGGAAAAGGTGGCAAAAGTGGGTACAGAATTTTTATTGAATTTCTCTTTCTCAGATCGTTTTCTTATCTAAAAATATAATATTAAAATATGCATCGTGAAAACTAGAATTAAAACTTAACTCGCCGCAACGCATCGGGTTGCTGTTCAGCTAGGTACCAAAAGACGGCAAATGACCCAGGGACGCCGAGTCGCCCATTTTCATTCCGAAATTCGAAATACTTTTCGAGATATTTGTGTTTTTCTGCTCTTTTCACATAATTCAGACAGTGCTGAGGTTCAGTTGCTGCGTTTTCTTCCTCCTGTTTTTTGACTTTATCTTAATCCAATCGATAATATAAAAAATAAAACTCTTTCGATACTAATCAACCCAGGAGGGTGCCCGAGGTACCAAAAGACGGGAAAAAATTCGGGAACCCCGTATTGACCATTTAAATTCTAAAATTTCAATTATTTTCTATGATATTAGCATCTTTGTGCTTCTGATTCCATAACACTAGACCGTTTTCATTGATTTTAAAAACAACGGGAAATCCTTTCAGTTTATGATGATTGCCAACAAAAATTACAAAAAAAAGTTTTTTTAAAAATCAAATATTAACTAGGTATTAAACTAAACTGGAGTAATAAATGTGTTGAATTTTTAACTTTAATATCACTAGAGCCGTTTTTCAAAGTATCCACGGGATTTAAAAGTTTTTCATAAGTTGGTATTCTCATACGTTTTGAAGGTTTGATATAGAACATACAGCAACGATAATTAGAATGATAAAATAATAAATTGCGTAATGAATTTTGAATGGAGCAATGGCAAAAAAAATTAGTGATAATGCGATATACCCTGTATGCAAACACAATACCCAGTAGGGGTTACGGGGGGCTGTGCCCTTAGAAGTAATGGTGTGAAAGGGTGCATACCTCTGGGGAACAACGTAGCCTACCTCCACGGGGGAAACGCTGTATATGTATAACCAACGGCCAAGGGGTTGCAGCAGATAAAACTGAGTTAAAACATATATTTAATTATGTTGGAAAGATAGAATGTTATGTAAGAAAATTATTTAATTTTTCTTTTTCACATATTTTTCTTCTCTAAAAATATATATTTTTTAATCCAATGGGCGGGTACTGGAATTATCATCCTTGACCACTGAATTGCCCTAAGAACTACCTACTCAGCGTTACCCAGCGGGCACCTGTGGACCGGAGCCACGAAGGTGAGGTACTGCTACCCGCGCCACACATACCAATAGCTCGCACAACCCCTTTTTACTGGGGGACGGCCACTTTCACTCATCACACAAAGACAGAAACTGACATCCATGCCAAACGGGGATTCAAACCCCAGACGTACGGCTTCGCAGTCAGATACTTTAACCACTAGGCCAGTACGTCGAAAGGTATTTTGTATTAAAAATATAATATTAAAGTATGCATCGTGAAAACTGTAGAATTAAAACTTTGCTCGGCGCAACGCATCGGGTTGCTGTTCAGCTAGTACATTAATAAAATATAAAAAAACCATCATTATGCATATCTGTTAGGTATAGACAGGTTTTGTAATTTAAGGGTTTTTCTACACGAAAGAAGTGAGGGAAATACAAGTGATTACCTGTATAAGGGAAAAGAAATAAAATAAAACCTGCCTAAGTGAAATTATCCTTGATTAGTGAAACGAAATAACATCATACCTGTCTAAGAAGAACAGAAACGTCGGTCTGGAGTGATTCAACTTATCCAGGTTTGGCTTTTTCCAACATCTAACCAAAACCGAGAAGAATATTCATCGAACGTAGTACCCCACTCGAAATTTCACGAGTAGCATCTTCAAAAAATTCTTCGGAACACATCACTTTCGAATTCTATTCCAGAAGCGACTCCTGACGAATAACTTCTGGCAGCCAATGCGGACGAGTTCACTCTGCAGAAAAAGTGAAAATAAAAAACCCTATACATATTCCCTTCTGAAATATTCATGCTTTATTTCAAATTGCTTTTGTTCGGTCACAACTGGGCGAGCGGAAAATATTCCACAACAGAAAAGGAGAAGAAATGAAATTATTAGCTGTTTTCTCTGGTATAAATCTTGGGGATGCATTCTCCTGCCGGGGCATTGTTTAGTTGTTATTACTCTGCGTTGTAAATATTGTTCAGGGTTGAGGAAATTTTGAGGATGGAGTAAGTTTGGGATTTGAAATAGTTGATGAAACGAATCAGAGGTTTACTGAGAACAACAAATCAAGTTTCGATAAAACAAATATATTAATAAAATCTCCTGAACAGATTTTGTGCTGCCTTGAAATGGAACGCGGGGAAGCTTTATGCCAGTGGTTCAGAACCGTTGACGATTTTTAACAGGATATATAATGAAAAAGTACCTTATTTTAATACAAGGGACTCACAATTCCTATTAAACTACTCAGGGAAAAACCGCTCTCACATTTTGTAGTTCTCATGAAATATTAAAAACTCCATAAGCATGAAATACATACTTACTATTTTAACGCTAAATGTGTTTATTTTTGAAATATGTGAGAGTATTTTTGCCCATTTTATTGATTTTCATTTCCTTTTGTACAAGTTGTATAGTATAGGTTGACATTGACATCAATAGAAAGTTGTTTATAGAGGACAAGACTATCAAAATACTGTCCTTTATAAGACCCAGAGGATATTATAGGAATAAAAATTTTTAACTAGATTTTTAAACATCTTTAAGGGGCGAAAATGTTTTCATTCAAATTCCATCATTACTAGTGTTCGGCACTAGTTAACTAGAACTAGTTGCAACTAGTAGTTAACTACCGATCAACTAGTAGTTAACTAGTAGTTTAACTACTTTTGGTTTAATTTAGTTTAACTAGTAGTTGAACTACTTTTTTTAATAACTACTAGTTGAAACTACTTTCAAATTTTCAACTACTTTTTAAAAAAATTTTGTTTAAAATTTCAAAATTATTAAAAAATGTTATCAAAATATACAAAAAATTACACTGCTATTTATAACTACAGTGTCATGGTAGAGTTCTCAAATACCATAACCAGAAATAAAGCACCGTTTTGAGCGAAGCATAAAGTTTTTTGTGATATAGGTAAGAAAGATGTTTGGAATTTGGGCAAAAAATAGGTTATTAAATTAAATAGACTAGTTAACTAGTAGTTAACTACTTTGGGAAATAGTTATCTACTAGTTGCAACTAGTCCCAGGAAAAAATAGTTAACTACTAGTTGCAACTAGATTTTCACAGACTAGTTAGTAGTTGGTAGTTAACTACTTTTTGACCACTAGTTGCCGAGCACTAATCATTACATGGATCATGAGCATGAATTATTTTATGCTTGGTTGCATTGCTAATAATTAGTTTCGTTTATCTGGGTAAAAGTTACGAACTATCAGTTATTACACACAAATATTAATAAAATACACTACAATCCCCTTTTTACCCTTTTTAACCATGAATCATTTTTGGGAAAATGTATCATTTTCCCACAAAGAAGCTTAATAAGCTGTATCTTCTAAATGTTAATAAGATTGATGGGCCTGGTGAAAATGCATTTTATTAAGTTAAATGAGGGTCGTTGCTTCTTTACAAGGGGATGATGACAAATTGCTTCTTGTATCAATTTATCAATTTTGTATTAGATAATTTTAGGGTTTTATTGACAGCAGCGGTGATAAAGCGGTTTGTTTACGAAGAAACAGAAATAAGTTGTTAAAACAGTTAATAAAAATCCGAAATTTAAGAAGATTTTTAACAAAAGTTATTCGAGTATTTAAAGTTATTCCATTTATTTTACTTAAATTCGTACTTCGGCTGAATATCATGGTTTTGTGTCAATGTCATATTTTTAAAACACAACTAATGCTTATTATAAAAGGACTAAAAGGAATTATTTTAAATAAATTTTATATTATATCTTAACACTAATAATAGCTTTTGAATATTCTCACCAGTCGATGACCTATGTGATGTTAATGCTTATGATAGTACAACTGCAAGTTTTGCGTATTTGCAATACATTCAAAATTTTTCGTTCAGAAAGAGGAAAGATGATAATTTCAAAGTTTTTTTTTATAGTTTGTGTTACCTATAACTTATACACATGAAACATAAAACTTCTATTTCATTTGGGGTTCACAGGAAATTTAAGAACTTTCACAAATAAAAAAAAACCCAATAATTAGGAAAACCAGTTCAAACTCAGTATTTCTATTTCAAACCTCAAAGGGAATCCTTTCGAAATAGTTTTCAAGTACTCAATTCATTCGATGAATTTCTAACTATTCCAAAACAAATAGCATTAAAGACAACTCGCTAAGTGAAAATTTCCCTAGCATAAATCCCCTTTTAATTCGTAAGGTGGAGCGGGCTGCAGATAAAGATGCTGCATAATGATTTATCAATATTCTTCTCTCGCATTTTGACCATTAAGGATCATTAGTGTAGGTTGATGCTATGTGCTGTTCTTTTGTTGATTTTCAAAAGGATATTTTTGCTTATGTCCTGACGAGAATAAGAGTGTTATTTAGGTAGAGGGATGGTGAAAAAGGAAGTTTTTGTAAGGCTTAATTTGTTTAAGATCGTTAAGTTTGCTTTGAATTATTTATTTCGCTTTAATGATAATACTAGGCCAAAAAATAAGCAGCTTATAAAATAAAGGTATCTAGAGTAAGAAAAAATTTAAATTATTTTTAAATGTTAAAATTTAGATCGTTACTCAAAGAACCGTATATACCCAACAAGCTTCGCCATTTTTCTAACCATTAAAATTTAGTTTACATTTTTGTATCTATAGCCAAATTGTTTTTATTGTCTTTCAGAAAATAAGAAAGACTATATTTCCAGGTAAGAAGACGGCAGGGCCGATTTGGTACATAAAACCCACTTTGAAATTCCCTAAAATGTCGTTTATGAACTATGGGAGGTTAATGAAGTTTTTGAAGTCGATACTATGTCTACGATAGGGTATTTATCTATGTCTGTGATAGGCATGTAGCTTTAATAGGTCTATAGAATTTGTTAGGAAGATTATAACTAAAAGAAATAACACTTAGCTTTTATGGCCGTTTAGTTATGTTTTAGATGGCGCAAAATTGAAATTGAATGTAATTAAAAGCTAGCCAAGACAATAACGTCAAATATAAAATTAAGGAAGAGAAAAACTTTTGTTGGGCATATATTTTGATGACGTTTAAATTTAATTATATCTTATTTTAACTACAAATTGGTTAATAATGGTTAAACATTTAAGTCATCTCTAAATAATAAAAAGCAATAGATCCTCTTAAAATGGAAAGTTTCAGAAACATTGTGATATACCTAATTGTGGATTTAAAAGCTTTGAGAATATCGAACAATTATAGTACATTTGGAAAACTTTTATGGAATCCCATAATAAAACTTGGATTAAGTCCTTAACTCATATAGTTAGATATACAGGCAAGGATAAGTTTCCTTTTATTTTTTACTTTGTTGATAGAAACAAAATTAAAAGCAAGATAATTTTATATCGATTAACCTGAAACATTTTAATTTTTTGAAAAAGTTTATGAAACAGTTAACAGTTTACATAAAAATCTAAATGTCCCTTTGATACTTGAATTATTTTCTCTAATTTTATTTTCCAGTTTCTCATATTAGAGAACAAATAATTACTTTAACAACAATTAGGGATCGCAACTTTCAAAACACATTTGCATGAATGCTTTCCCGAACACGAAAAGTCCTTATTTTAATTACATCTCCATCAAATAATGTTTAGAACTTCCAACAAACTACCCGTAAAATTAACGGCACTTCTAACAGCAAAGTTAGAAGCTAAATATCTTAAACTTTTCCCGATTTCCTTAACGTGTTTAACACTTACGGACGTATTTCGCGTCTCTCCAACTTCAGTTGAGGTGATATAAGTCTGTGGGTGTGCAGAGTGGGTGTTGCCACTACCCACCTTAACTGTGTCTGGGAAGGTTTGACACAATTACACTAATGGGGGTTCTTGTAACACATTTGCAATTCAGGTGAGGATTTTGAAAGCAGAGAAATTGCGAGATGTAGTGGGAGGAACACGCGGAGAAAGTGTTGGGTTTGGAATCTAATTTCAGGTAGTGAGAATTTTGTTTGATTGTGAATTGATAAGGGAGAGATTGAGAGAAAGAATCCTTTGTTAATTCCACTTTTTGATTCAATTAAGGTATTTTGTTCATCATAATTGAAATTATTTGAGGATGAACTTTTTGAAAGAAACTAATTAAAAAATAAAATATTTTCTGAACAAAATTATTTCTAAATAAATAAAATATCGCTTTAAGGGAATAATTCTTTAAGAAATTTCTTTTAGCATTGTGCAGTATATATTTTTAAAAATACTATTTATATTATGATGAAGTGATCCGAATAGGGGGGGGGGATGATAGAGAAGAGATGAAATTAGGGGGGCCAAGTGGCCTGGTTGTGTTAACGTTCAGACAACCACGCTAGCAGTGTGTGCACTGTATTGGCCGTCGGTTCGATTCCGGCCTTTGCCCTGGGTGTATTTTCTCTCTCTTGTGTCAGTAAAAATATTCTGTTGTGTCTGTCTTACTTGACGAAGGTTTATAAGCGGATCCTAGAGATCAAGCACACAGACCGGAAAATATATGTACCAAAAAACCAAACCAAACCAACCAGATGAAATTAGAATTCATACGGAGAACATTCAACACTCGATACATCTAATAACTATAGAAATGACATTAAGTTATTTTATTGAATCACTTTTTTCGTAAATAAATAATACTTACTAATTTAAATTCGTATTTTCTTAATTAATTAATTAATAAAAAGTTAGGTAGTTTCTTTTTATTCTCCTTTTAATAAATTAAAGTTATTAAGGGGGTCCGGGACACAAAAATCGTCAGATTTTCAAAAATATTTTTTTGCTCTTAAAAGTTAACCCATTTTCTTCTGCTTAAAATGATGTGTGAATTATGTTTCTATCCTAAGTAGAACCAGAGATACAATCCTTTATTGCCGGCTGCTTTGGTTAATCTAGCATTCTACGTTCTGCATACAAATGCGTTTTTCTCAATGATGCATTTTTACACTGTTTCTCAACTTCAAATTGATATAAGTCAAGAACCGTTCAAGATACAGACTTGAAATTTGAAACACATATATTTTGAACACTTTACTTTAATCGTGATTCAGAAAATTTGAAAATATTGTTTACTTTTTAAAATATGAATTTTTAAAAATAATTAACATGAAAATTTTAAGAATTTTTTACTTAATTGCTCATATTTTTTAAGAATATTAATATTTCTTAAAATGCTGAATCACAATTGAAGATAATATGTTTCTGTTTGATTTGGTAAAAAAATTTTAAAAATTGATTATTAATATTTTGAGTTATATCAATTTTAAACTACCCCTCTTTTTTCAACAAAAATTGAATTTAAAATTTTTCAAAACATTTGAGAAAAGTTTTGAGTAGTAATTTTTTCAAATCATTTTATTCTTAATCTTCAAAAAAATTTCTGAAATTTTAAACTTAAAAATAAAAATTTTTTTCTGAAGTGTCCCGGACCCCCTTAAGTTAATATAATATACTAGGTAGAAAAATATTTTGAAAACTTATTTTTCACCAAAAATTCAAAATTTTTGTTTTTAAAACCCAAATTGAACATTAGAAAATTTTTCAAACCTTCACAAACATTCAAAAGCACTAATTTTTCTATTCCTAATAATAAAAACAACTTTCCCTTAGTAACAATTTAAAGTAAAAATTCAGTCCCCTTTAACGATCTAAAAAGGTTACATTTAAGCAATTTTCGTAGACTTCATTATTTCTAGTCGATATGGCACAATGAAGAAGATAATCTTAATCAATTAACACTTTTTAAAAGAAGAAAGCGTTCAGCTTCTTTTTTCATAAATTATCTCTGCTTCTTAAAATTAATAATTTATCTCAAGCCAATGTTTATAATGAAGGAGTTGATGAATTTCAACTTGAATAAATTTAAAGGATTTTTTTTATCCACTCTGTGCTAATTGAAGAAAAAGCATGCTTGAATATTCATGTGGTTTTCAAGTATTCGCTGTGGACATTCCAGTGTATACTTTGAGGTTCTCGGTAAAATTGTGGTTTATGAAGATATCTTATAGGAAGACATTATGGCTACTACTTTTGGAAAAGTGTTAGGAATAATGGTTAAAACATGGTGATTTGATCATGGCAGTAATAAGAAGTTTAAAGATTAATTTCATTTAGTTTTTAAAACTATACTAAATAGCGTCTAATGGATTTGTTCTAATTAGACTGCCGAATATCATTTAACTAATGATAATATTAGGTAACTATTTTAAATATTCATATTTGAGATAGTAATCAAATATATTGATTTTACATACATTAAATCCCTATAATTAAGTAGTTCAGTAGGTGTTAAGTGAAACCATTCCTATTTAGAAGGTTTCCTTACAATACGCTTATTTCCAGATATTCGGTAATTTAAAACAGGCTATGAAAATAAGTCTTATGGCAACTAGTCACGCAAAAGTGACCTCCCTGTATATTTGTTATGTTTTCATTATGCAAATTTTATGTTTTATCTAATAGCCGCCAGGGCGCAACTGTATATATTCTACTGTATTTTCCTACTGTTATGATTCTTCTTTTCTTTACCTATTTTCAAAACAAATGGCAAAAAGGGTTAGATATTTCCAGCCTAAGCAATGAGAATAACCGAGAAAATTTTGAGTTCCCATGTTTTACTTTCAACTGTGTTATCCTCCTTGTGTTCTAATAGGGTACGACTGGTTTCATATTCGGTGTCACGGACGTTTCTTTCGCCTACTCTGAAATTTCCTACCCCCAGGTTTCTGTTTAATCTTCGCTTTACGGATTTGTGTTGTGATAGGCCAAAGAGTGGGGGTAGGAAATTTCAGAGTAGGCGAAACGGCCGTAGCACCTCATATTCAAGATCAAAATTACCACAAAAAAAAAATAAAAACAACTTTCCCCAACGATCGTCCTTCAAAATCTTTTACCTCCATACAGTTTTGATTCGTCTTCGAAATGACAAAGCGAAAGCTCCTAGTAGTACTTAAGGTTAAATCGTTGTTCTCCTGACATCATCTACCGAGATGAGTCGTTCCATTAATCTTGCTGCTCCATTTCCTGCACTTGGCCCGACTTGGCAAGGATTCATCTCCCGGTTCTGTCAAGTCACTAGGACGCTTCGTTTCAGGATTCGTTTGCGGATGTCAACTCTTTCTAAATAGTAGAAGGGATTTGGTTGAGAATGATGTTGATAGAATGTTGGGGAACAGAAGGTTCTGTGATGTATCCGTCAGTTGATAAACTCTTGTTTTTGTCATCGTCTTAAAACGGGTAAGTTGCCAAACTATTGTATTTAAGAACTTTTAAGCTAAATCATATGGTAAAGAAGGGGGGGGGACAACCTACTGCATACCATGCGCCCCAATAATTTGAATGACGAGTTCAGATGAGCCTAGTTACTCGAGCACTTACCGTTTTAGGTTCAATGTTTACTGGTGTAAGGTATATTCACAACAATTTTATGGGTTTGAATCCTTACTCTTCCCTCCTCTTATGCACAAGTTTTCTCATTTCAAAGCCCTCCACCTTCCGTGTCACAAATTTGAAATTAAGAAAACCATTCCTAAACATTAAATTTAATACTGCAAAAATGGAGGGCCTTGGGAGCCCCCCCCTAGAAATTGTTTTTGAATACCATCCTTTAGCTTTAACTCATTTTTGGACATTTTGGACTTTTTGAAATCATCCAAGAGAGGATCACTGTTTGTTTGCCTCAAGAAATGGTCCATCAATTAAAAAACAGTTTATGAATGATCATCAAAACTTCAAAGAGGCTACATATCAACTCACCCTTGGATAGGCCCCTGCAATACCTGTATGCCACTCATTTATTGTTCAAAAGCAAATATAGGTTTTTAAAGGCTCGTAAAGGCGTTTTGGCAAACCCTGTGGTAAAGTGTATCTTTTCCAATAGAAAAGCCTGTTCAGTTGTATTGGCCAGTATTATAAAAAAACTGTGCACACATGAAAACACTAAATTCAAAACTTTCTAACAGTTTCTCATCATAAAAGTGAGGAAATATTTTCTGAAACAAAAAAAATCCCTTCATAAAAACACAAAAAAGAAAATGAAAACAAAATTACACACGAGTATTTGCTTTTTGAAGTTTTTGAGTAGAAACTGGAAGTTAACCAATTCTACAAAAGGTGATAATTCTGCTTGCTCCAAAAAAAAAAAAAAAAAAATAATTATTTCTGTAACTACAATTTCTTTTTGCATTAGCTATAGAAATCATAAGAATTAAATATATTCAACCGATTTCATGTTCTCCTTCAATTTTACTGAACAATTTATTTTACATAGGGAACCCATGTATAAGAATAGTGTAAAATATGCGTTAACTATTGTCCAAATAACGTTAAATACTTCACATATTGCTATCCATTCAGCAAAATCTTTATAGATGCATTTTCGTGTATCTTATCTCTCAAGAAACTTGGTTTGAGGCATTGAATATTGTCGCGTAGGTTTGAAGAAACTAAGAACTTAAAAGAAATTGATTTATTGGCAAAAAGATCAGATTAAAGAATAGCATACGACCTCCACACTTGGGATTGCATTGCTTATATACAAGAAGAAGAAAAATGAAAATAAACATAAGCGGTTGTCTTCTTGACGTTAACATAAAGTAAAGAAACGAAAAGTTCCTTTGGTTTTATAGATGTTCGAGTCCGAGATATAGATTCGAGTCCGGAATGCTTCATTGTTCCTCTCTCAAAAGAACAGAGTCTCTCTGTTAAATGTTAACTTTTCCTCGGGAACGTGTGGTTGGACCCGAATATTTCTCTTTTTGATGATCTAACACACCAGGCTCTAGACGAGGAGTCTTCGGCGGCGGTGATTCTTCTTCCTTCCCTCGTTCTTCATGACTTCCTATCTCTTGTTCCAGGGGGTCGTAATAAGGCTTCATTCTCAACACATGGACCGTATCTCGGGGTTTCCTTCTTCTAGACAGGGGGTCAAAATCTTGCACTTCGTAGGTAACGTCAGATAATTGCCTTAATACTTGGAAGGGGCCAAAGTACCTTTTCAAGAGCTTTTCTGAAAGACCGACCTTACGAATTGGAATAAAGATCCATACTAGATCTCCAGGCCGATACTTAACTGGCCGATGCTTGGCGTCGTATACTTGACGGTCCTTTTGTTGAGCCTCTAAAGTCCGAATTCGTGACAGCTGTCTAGATTCTTCGGCTTGATTTACTAGCTGGCTAAGACGATCGGATTGGACTTCATCGATGCTATACGGGAACAAAGTATCCAATGTAGTATCAGCTTCACGGCCATACGTTAAGTAGAAAGGAGTGAATCCGGTGGTGTCCTGCTTGGCCGTGTTGTATGCAAAAGTGACAAATGGTAGAATCTCATCCCACGTTTTTTGTTCAACGTCTACATACATCGATAGCATATCTGCCAAAGTTTTATTTAGACGTTCGGTCAAACCATTAGTTTGAGGATGGTATGCCGTAGTCATGCGATGAATCACATTGCAGAGTCTGTTAAGTTCCGAAATTAACTTCGATTGGAACACCTGTCCTCTGTCAGTAATGATCGTTCTCGGTGCACCATGCTTCAATATAATTTCTTCTACCATAAATTTAGCTACTTCAGGGGCTTCAGCCGATGGTAAAGCTCTTGTTATAGCGTAACGGGTTAGGTAATCCGTACACACTATAATCCATTTGTTTCCAGCGTTGGATTTTGGAAATCGTCCTAGTAGATCCATGCCCACTCGGTGAAATGGTGCTTCTGCTGGAGGTATAGGCATCAACCGACCAGGAGGTTTCTGGGGAACTGCCTTTCTTCTTTGACATTCTTTACAGTGCATCACATAACGACGTACACTTCGATATAGCCCTGGCCAGTAAAATCTCTTGCGCAACCTGTCATACGTCTTTATAAATCCCAGATGACCAGCTGTAGGTTCGTCATGGAAATGTTTTAGAACATCTAGTCTCAAGTGCCTTGGAATAACCGGTAGCCAACTGTTACCAAGGGGGTCAAAGTTCTTTTTATACAGGATTCCATCCATTACTTCCAGGTCTACTTTGGGAGGCTGCTTTTCTGGACGCTCATGAGACTGAATGTACTCCGACAACTCAGGATCTTTACTTTGTTCTAGGGCAAAATCAATACAGGGAGTTATGGCACTGACGTCTTCTGTAAAAGTCTTGTCGTTGATAGGATTTCTGGAAAGGCTGTCTGCGTCTTTATGCTTTCTCCCACTTTTGTATACAATAGAAATATCGTATTCTTGGAGCCTTAGCGCCCATCTTGCCAATCTTCCAGAAGGATCCTTTAAACTAGCTAGCCAACATAACGAATGATGGTCAGTTACGATTGTGAATGACTTCCCAAAAAGATAAGGGCGAAATTTCATTATGGCCCATACTGCAGCAAGGCATTCCCTTTCCGTTGTTGAGTAATTTTTTTCAGCTTTTGACAAGGTCCTAGACGCATAGGCTATGACTCTTTCTTTGGCATCTTGAACTTGAACCAACACAGCACCAATACCATAGCCACTTGCATCAGTATGTAATTCAGTGGGGGATGTTTCGTCAAATAAAGCTAAAATGGGTTCGGAAATTAGTGCTGACTTCAGATCTTCAAAGGCATTTTCTTGAATAGGGGTCCACTTAAACTTAGAATCTCCTTTTAATAAATTTTGAAGATGTTGTGCCCGGTAGCAATAATCCTTGATAAAGCGTCTGAAGTACGAACACAGCCCTAGGAAGCTTCTGACGTCATGAATGCTCTTCGGAGTAGGGAAATCTTGAACAGCCCGTACTTTATCTGGATCTGGTTTAACCCCTTCACCAGAAACTAGATGACCAAGGATTTTGATTTCTCGGGCGGCGAACAGGCATTTCTTGGGATTGAGCACAAGTCCCGCTTCTTGGATACATTTAAGGACGCACTCTAGTCTATTTAGATGCTCAGTAAAGGTTTGGGAGAACACCACAATGTCATCCAAATAACAGAGGCACATTTGCCACTTGAGGTGACGCAGTACATTGTCCATTGTCCGCTCGAACGTTGCTGGAGCATTGCAAAGTCCAAACGGCATTACTCTAAATTCATATAGACCTTCACTTGTGATGAATGCCGTCTTTTCCCGATCCGCCTCGTCCACTTCGATTTGCCAGTACCCCGAATAGAGATCCATGGAAGAGAAATACTTTGCCCCCTTCAAGCAATCCAGTGTATCATCGATCCGAGGCAAGGGGTAGACGTCTTTCTTAGTAACCTTATTCAGACGACGATAGTCAACACAAAAGCGCCAACTACCATCCTTTTTCCTCACAAGGACGACAGGAGAAGACCATGGACTTTCGGACGGCTGGATTACTCCTTTTTCTAACATCTTTTCTACTTCGTCATGAATTATTCGACGTTCTGTTTGCGACACTCTGTATGGTCTCTGCTTGACAGGAGAATGCTCCCCAGTGTGTATTTTGTGCTTGACAGGAATTCGGGGATGGCCAATTGCTAAGTTTTCATTAAAAGCGACTGAAAATTTCTTTAAAATATCTAAAAGCTTCGTTTTTTGTTCCCAGCTGAGATTAGGTGCTAACATCCGTTCGTAATTTATTAACCTCTTATTTACTTCACAGATATCTTCATAAGAGGGCACCTCAGACAGAGTATTTAGAAAGGTCAAATTAATACACTCGGCATAACCTACACACATACCTTTTAGCACACGTTGGGCTTCTTTTCGTCCATTAGCTATCCACAGTTCTCCATTTTTATTTAAAATGCTGATCACAGAAGATGGGGATACAATTTCTTGATTTATCAACATGAACTTATTACCCTCTACCAGCACATCGGCGTTTTCATCAAGTACTGCGGGAACAGATATTTGTATCTTTTTTATAGAATGTGCTGGTATCAAACTATCTGCTACGGCATATACACCCCATTTTCTAGGCGGTGGTTCCTCGGAAACCAGTTCATCAAATACAAAGGTTTTCTTTAACTTGCGACGGTACTCCTCTGAAATAACTGAAAAGGATGCTCCTGAGTCCACAAGAGCTCTCACCGGTTGATCATCAATGATAACGTCAATAAAGTTTTCATGCATGGCGGCAGTGGGAGGGTTTTGAGAACAAGCGGCCCCACCTCCAATGGAGGTCGCGCTGCTCAGTTTTCCTCAATGCGGCGGCTCGGCGATCGACTGGATCTTCTGTAGGGGGACGGCGATCTAAAGCGGCGGGACGGCGATTGTCTTCGCGACAAACCCGGGGACGAGACCATATCCGCAGGTCGGCTAAATTCCTCGTCGGAGCGGGAAGGAGAGTTACGTCCATAGTTCTTGCGATGCTCATCAAGCTTCCTGTCTCTGCAATAGCGCACAACGTGCCCAGGGCGTCCACAGTAGAAACAAACGGGACGATTGTCAGTGGTACGCCACAAGTCTGTTTTCCTGGGAGATGCTTCTTGGGTTGGCTTCGGTTTATAGGGCGATAATTGGACTTGGCGTCTAGGCGGTGGGGCGATTCGTCCGACATATCCATCAGATATAGGAGCTAAAGATCTCTCCACTTCTTCCCGGACAATAGCTCCAATTGTTTGTAGACTTGTTTGAGGTTCTTCAAATTGAGGAGCTGTAAGACGCTGCAATTCCTCGCGGACAATTTTTCGAATCAGCGATGGCAGGTCCGATTCCTCGTCCAGGTCCATTGATGCAACTGGAACCACATTTGGTAATCTAGTGAATTTTTTATGTCCGACTCTTTTCTGTTGCATTTCTTCAATGTAATGGCACCATTTTATGAAGTCCCCTGTTGTCTGTACTTCTTTCGTCAACAATGCCTGGTAAACGTCTTCCGCTATTCCTTTCATGAGGTGAGATACTCTCTCGTCTTCTGACATGTCCACATCTATTTGATTGCACAATGACAAAACGTCTTGAATGTACGACTGACTGGCCTCTCCAGATTTCTGAGCTCGGCATTTCAAGCGATCCTTTGCTCGTCGTACATGTAGCTTACTGTCACCAAAAGTTTTCTGCAGCTCGGCTTCAAAGGCCTTCCACGAGTTCAGAAGATCTTCATTGTTTTCGAACCATGCTTTTGCGGTCCCATCAAGGAAGAAGTACACATTAGCAAGACAAAGAGTTTCGTCCCACTGGTTGAACTTGGACACCCGGAGGTATTCTTTTAACCACTTTGTAGGATCTTCCCCAGGATCGCCTTTGAAAATAGTTGGCTTTCTTGGTTCTCTAATAACTGGTGGAGCCAACAGGACAGGTTGCAGGGTAGGCGATGGAGGGACTGGAATAAGAGGAGTCTTAACTTCAGTTTCTACCATCTTCGTCGGTTGTTGTCGTCGAGGAGGTGGAACGTAGAGACCGAATTCCGGCGAAAGATTTAAAACCCTACGGCTTCGTTTCAGATCAGATGTTTCCAAAACTGTCTTCCCTTCCAGAATGAGTTAACTACCCGGCGCTTCCACCAAAAATGTCGCGTAGGTTTGAAGAAACTAAGAACTTAAAAGAAATTGATTTATTGGCAAAAAGATCAGATTAAAGAATAGCATACGACCTCCACACTTGGGATTGCATTGCTTATATACAAGAAGAAGAAAAATGAAAATAAACATAAGCGGTTGTCTTCTTGACGTTAACATAAAGTAAAGAAACGAAAAGTTCCTTTGGTTTTATAGATGTTCGAGTCCGAGATATAGATTCGAGTCCGGAATGCTTCAATATTTCGAGGAAAATTACTGCCACAAAAAATCCCCAAATTCTTCAGCAAAACCCAACCGCGTCAATTTTTTCATCCCAAACGCAATTAACAGTGGACTTAGTTAGTGAAGGGTTAACTAACTAACTCTTCCGATGCCGGCAAAAGCCATTCCTCGAAACGGTAATTAAGTCTAATTTCCCGTCAACGCAACTAATTGAGTTAGCGGCTATTAAAGCTCGTTCACTGCTGTGTGCACGACCCATTAGAGTCGCATGAGTTACGCGTTTAAACGACTGGGAAAGAGGTTGTCGTTATGAAAACGTGATGGTCCTTCGATTTTTGCTGGGTTGTGTTTCAAGGTGGAATTAGTTTGTGACAAAAATGACCTATAGAAAATATTTATAAATTACTTCAGGGATCTTAGGTCCAATTTAATGACACAAATTTTGGTCATACGGTCTTAAAGCAACACTTATTACCTAGTTGTCATCACCATTTTTAAATTAGGTCCATTTTTCTTTTTGGAATAATATACTAAACATATTAAATATTTTGTGAGGATAAATATTTACAAAAGAAAAGGAATAAATGAATGTAAGAGTACTCGAAATCACAAAGGAGAAAAACACATACAGAAACTTATATTTAGAATACGTATACAAGTATTACTAAAAAAACTATTTTCAAAAAACTTTAATAAATTTTTGTTGAGTTGTGTTTCAAGGTGGAATTAGTTTTCCTTTTTGTGACAAAAATGACCTATAGAAAAATTTATAATGTATTACAGGGATCTTAGGCCCAATTTAATGACACAAATTTTAGTGATACAGTCTTAAGCCACCCTTATTACCTAGTTGTTATCACCGTCTTTTACTTAGGTATGTTTTTCTTTTTGGAATAATATAGTAAACATATTATATTATATTTTATAAGGATAAATATTTACAAAAGTAAATGAATGTAATTCGAAATCACAAAGGAGAAAAACATATCCAGAAACTTATATTTAGAATACGCATACGAGTATAACTAAAAAAACTATTTAAAAAAAAACTTTGATAAAAATTGTAGCCAGGTTTCTCACTTCAAATGCAAATCCCAACTTTTGATAAATATTCACTCCGCTTCTTTTCAAAACAACGGTTTTCAAAGGATGTGCATTTTATATGTTTTGCATTCTAATAGTGTTTTCTCAGAAGTTTTGTTCTTCTTACGCATTTAAATAACCAGATAACAAGATTAACTAGAAAAACGGAATGGGGGAAAAAACATTAGTCGGTCTTGTATTCGGTAACTGTAAAACCGTGTTTGGAAAGAAAAACAAAGCGTGTCTATGTTTAATTAAACATGTTTGGGGAATTTCTTTCGTGTTTAGTGATTTTGAAAGGATGTTTCTGTTTTTTGTGCAATTAAACTTTGTTTTCAAGTTTAAATTTATTTTGCCTTAAATAGGAATTTACTCGTCTAATTCCCCAGTAGTAGTGTTACTCAGTTATGTCATGTCCGTTTATTTAATTTTATTCAAGACTAGTTATAGAGGAACATGTTGCTACTTTTACAAATCAAAATTAACGTTTTTTTACAGCTTAGGATTTGTATTGTTTCACTAAATAATTTGATTCAATTTATTGTATTTTTGTTTATGTATAAACTACCTTACACTTTTTCCAGAGCAGGATGATGCCGAAGTATGGATAATTTCTATCTGATAATTTGCAAGAATTGAGCTTACATCCATGATATTTATTAAATTAGAACATTATTGAGAATCATCATTAAAAATTTTGACATCGTTATCAATAAAATTGAAATGATAAATTAGAACAATTAGATTTCTAAAAAACATCATTCCTGTGAAAGGAAAAAAACCTCTTTGTCCACCTAAAAAGTTTCGATTAATATAAATTTAATTTCTTACTAATGAATTTTAATTGTGTACACATAAGTTAAAACTTTTGACGCATTAAATTAGTGATCCTCCTTTATACCCTTAAACAATGAATTTCCTTTTAAATTTTAACTAACTTACTACAGATTTATAAGTACAACAAGTCACAAATCACACATATTTCTCATAAGTTGTCAAACGACTTAATCAGAAAGCATTTTAAAGCAGAAACATTTAAATTTTCATATTTTTTTCCAATTTTTACTTGTAAAAAAAACTCCCGAATCTAGAACGAATCTCTAGAGGCAAGTAGCACAGATAAAAAAAAAAAACTCCCGATCCAGAATAATGTTTCCCGGATTCGGGAAAGCCGGTGGCTAACACGGGTGCGGCTCCCGTTTGACAACCATTCGTATCGATTCCGGAAAGCAGAGGCAGACGGTTGGGGTCTTTACAAATTCCCTTTGAGGTGAAGAATGAAAGGATGTGATGTCACTTTAAAGTTGGCTCCTACTGCGCCTATTTAGTACTACAATTTTGAAGTATCGTCTTCTCGTTTCACTTTTTTCTCAACTGTACTATCACCTATTATTCCTTTATTATTATGGATTTAAATTGCTTATGGATTTAAAATTGTTAATTAGTATACTGGGTAACAGTACACAGTAAAACAGTACTGGTACACAGTAAAAATTCATGGTAAATTTTTAGAAGTAGGTTGACTCCGCTTAATGTGATCACGGTTAATGTTATCAATCGTATAATCTCGAAATTGAGTGGACCCGATCACTCCTATTTAAATAACCCAAAATGTATAGTTTTATGTGATCAGTAAATCGTTTAGTGTTATCAAGATTTGGTGAAATTCCTAAACAACCCCTCCTTTTTTCCTGTTGGAGGGCCAATTTTTAATACATAAACATACCTATATTTATCAATGAGTATTTATCACATTGCCCGTAACATATACAAATGGGTCGGCGTAGAAATAAAATTATGTTGTTAAATTTCAGGATTTAACGTGTGTGGTTCATTTTATTGTACGGCTTTGAGCAATTAGTGACAGGAATGAAAATCCTTTCTGGGCCATGCATTGTTTAAGTATAAAAATTTTGTTTTGTGAAACCAACGTATCAATTTTATTTACAACTTTTAATTTTCAATTAATTTAATGAAGATGTTTTATGCAGCAATTATGTAAGTCGTAATAAAATGTTGCTTATAAGTTAATTTGGACATTTTCGGGTATTAGTTTTAAGGGAAATTAATGGAATCAATTTATATATTCCTGTAAAAAACTTAATTTTTTTCATATTTCTTTAAAAGAAAGAAAAAAGAAATTATGCTATCTCCATTAATTTTAAGGAGCATTTAATTTTTTTTTTGTAAAAATTAAATAGGAAGGAGTGTGCCATCAAAAATACATACAGCAGATTAGGGAACGTACCGAACGTACCCATACTACGTGACCTGTTTAGGAGGGGGGGAGGGGGGTCGTCAAAATACCCCTCTTGGTCACAGGGGGGAGGGGGGGGGGCTTAGGGCTTTGTCACGTAGTCAAAAAATAAAGAAAAAAAGACTTGTTTTTGTAAATTAAGTTACTGTTACAATAACTTTTACACAAGTTTTTTTCTTCTTGATAATATGTTTTCCACTTGTATGCACGCACTCTTGGCACCACGAGGCAAGCGCTGTATTAATAAAGACAAATATTAAGCCAAATTAACTTTTTTTAACTTTCTGTTTGCTAAAAATGATTGAAAACCGTATTTATGAACTACTACGTGAAAACTAGAAGGGGGGGGGGTCTTGGCATATACTACGGGTGGTCACCATGGGGGGGAGGGGGTTCAAAAATAGTAAAAAATAGGTCACGTAGTATGGGTACGTTCCCTTAGGAGTTTTATTCTTTTAAAATCCTAAATCATGTAAACTCATTCTTCATGCGTATTATAAAAATCCTTAAAAGGTCAAGTATAAAAATAATGATAACCTTTAGTCACAATAAATAATAGACAATAATAAATATCAATACATAAAATAAATTTATAATAATAAACTTTTCCTCCAGGTTTATTATCTTCAAACTTTAAACTATACCTTAGCTTAAAATAGTATACTTTCCTACTCAAAAATGCCATTGAAATACGACCTTAAAACATATGTTGTATTAGTTTGGAATATCTGTATTTATTGAAGCTATCTCAAAACTCTGACTAGTGGGCAGTTGTCACCTTTTTGACAAGTGATTCCAAAAGAGACTGGGCAAAATAAAGGGACTATATATCACAAACATAACTCATGAATGACACCATTAGAAAGATGTACGATTCAGTCTCTTATACGTTTATTTTCATCTGTATTCTTTTTGTTGAACAGAAATAAAAGTATTGTATGTACGTATATGAAAGGGCTTTTAACGGAGGTCTAAAGAGGTCACATTTATAACTATTCTGTCCCTAAAAAATAATGCTTTGTTTTATTGACTTTTATTCGCATTTTAATTCGTGCGATAACACGTTCACACTTTTTTAATTACCTTTTTCCAGTTCTACTCAATCATTCAACGGGTTATTCAACTTTTACTGTATGATTGCTTTTCATTTTTAGAATGGAATCGATTCAAACAGATCGATACTTCAGAAAAACGAATTGACGTGAAACTTTTATCTGAAGAGAACAATCCGGGATTACAATAATTGTTTTAAGCCATTTGGGCTAGAAAAAACTCAAACACTCAAACATTCTGATTGAAATTTAATTTATATCGTGCAGCAAAATTGGTTTAGTATATAACTTGGCCTGCTTATTTAATGTCAAAGTACCCGTAAGAACTAAATATTGATCTTTAATTAATTTAAAGACACATACAAATATTTTAAAAAAAGATTGGCTTTTTGTTTTTCAAAAAATATTAATTAGTTTTGGAATTATTAAGATTCAAATTTTTAATTTTTTCTTCTCTTTCTGGCCGTTCACTAGAGAAACAGACGAGTTTTATGCGTGTTTTATGATAAGTCTGATTTCTTTTATTTTTAGCCATTCACTAGTTTCGAGGACGCTGTGACGTCAAATCCCGCTTTTGATCACATGCTATTACTAGTGTTTTGGCAAAAATAAATTGAATTTTAAGTTATTTAAAACATATTTCAGAACATAAAAATGTGATATTTGAGAGTTTTAAACTGTAACGTATCAAAAAAGTGTAGAAACTGGAATTTTATTTTTACCTCCAACCGTTTGACCAACATTAACCCATTTTCCATTACTTCTGCCAATTTTTGGATCCCCTCTAGCGCCTCCGGATTTTTCTGAATTACCTTTGGGTAGTCTACAACCCCCTGAGTTTGAATCACCCTATATTTCCACTCAAGGGTTAAGTTAGTGGTGTTAGTTCGGTTGTGTTACGTGAGCCCATATAAAAGATATAAAGTGCTTCTATGGGCCCACCCAAGCGATAAATGGCAACCCGGTCCATTAAGCCCCCTCTGAAAATCTCGTTACGAGTCACGTGAATCCCCCAGGGGGGAGGGGCAACCCCTTCCCTCGGAGTGGGCTGAGAGGGAGATAACAAGCACTCTGGGTCCTTTGTCCGTGACGTGGTCGTTTGATTAGAGAGGCCTGATTGGTTGAAGGGCCTGTCTTTAAAGACAATGAGGGGTATTTTTGTGGAAAAAGGATCTCGGTGATGGAAGTTGTATTATTTTACCGTTAAGTGGCTGAATTATTTGGTGTATGGCTGCGGTTTTTGAGATCTGTGAAGGAATAGAAGTGTAAATTGTAAGAAGATAGGATTCTTAAATTATAAATTATCGACTCCTTAGGTCTATGGAAGGGTAAAAAAAAAAATCTCTATAAGTTGATAAAGGGCGAGTGAAAGTTTTAGGGTGGGCATTTTAAAGAAGATATAATTAATTCAATAAAGAATTCAACTAATTAGACTAATTTTTAGGTTGATAGACAATTTGATAAAGGGTTTTTGTACATAAAATTGATGTGGCCAATATTTTTTCTCAAATTCTAGAAATATAAGTACCGAGACTGTAACCTTCTGTTGGAGGCGTAACCCAAATGTGGGGGATATTTCAATACTAAAGATAGGTAACAAAACGGAGTTCCGATGCTTTTAGTTTCAAATCGAGCATTTTCCTAAAATTTGTGTTTTTTATTTCAATGCTAATAATAAAATTTGATAGCTCAGAATACAGCAAAAGCGTTTGTAAGGACAAAGACATAGTTGATTTACAGAAAGAGGATGGTCTACGAAAAAGTTAAACAGAATAGAACGAAAATTCAAGATATTTAACTGTCTCCAAAGCCTTACATTTTTAAATGTTCCAATAATGGGTCTAGAACTAGATCAATCCAAAAAAAACCTGCTTTCTTCAATTACTTCATCATCTTTCTTTTAAAGTAACATAAACTTTTACAATTTAAAGATAGGAGAAACTGTATGCCTGTATTCAAATACAAAAGTGACCTTCAAAATTAAGACAATATCGAATTCAAATATTCAAGATCCAACATTTAAGAGACTGTTATTGCCTTCAGCGAATTCTATCGAATACGAATTCGGAAAAAAGGGCTTTCGAAAACCTAATAGAGTAATCGAATTTCTTCATCAGAACAATGATGCGAATGGGTTATTTGGAATTGATTTTTTTGTATCGAATCGGTTTTTTCTTCTACTCTATAAAAAGAATTCGGACAAATTTCGGAGTTGAAAGTAATGAGATATACTCTTAAAAGGGAACACAAAAAGCTTTAGAAGTGGCTTCGATTTTCAGTAAAGTTCGTTCCAATTTCAGAGGGAGTACAAATAAGGATGAAGTGCCCTAACTAGCGTTTTGGAAATTTCTTTGTTTTTGAATTTCTTTGCTTTTTACCTGCAAAGATTTTAAATGCAGATGAGTAAGAAAATAAAATAATTTTAGATTTAAATTGTAACAAAAAGATCTTTAACTTTTCAAAGTCTTATGCTCATGTTGATACTTTTTATGAATGTTTACATACCAAAATGAATAGTGTTTCCTTATTTTTCTTTAAATCAAGGAAGATATATCAAGTTTCAAAATTTTATCCTAAAAACTTTGCTTCCATTGCATATACAGATTTTTTTAATTACATAATTTTAAAGTTTTGCCCTAAACTTGTAGTATTAAGTTATTATTTAATTATTAGTTGTATTAAGTTACCTTGCTACATTACAGAACGACTTTTCTAAATTTTAGACGTAAGTTTAGGTCAGAAACGAACTGTGTTTGTATTAAAGTATTTGTTCGCTCATCTTAAAATACATTGAAGAAACCAATCAATATACATTAATTAATATCTACTTCTCGTATAATATTGTCTGATATCGTGGTATTTTTAAGATCATTAGGTGACCCATCCAATAATTAAATTATGGTATTTTTTGCACATTCGAAATTAAAATAACCAGATTGCACTATGAAATTATACATTCACCTTACTTTAAAAATAAATTTCCATTACTTTGATGTCGAATATTTATAATTATCATTTACACTTTATGTTAATAAATAAAAGATTAAAATAAAATAAATTTTACCATGTGATCTGACATTGATTATAAAAACCAATAGTATTTCAACTTATAGAATAATGATGGTAATAAGTAGCTCTTACACATTTAATGAACTCTAACGATACTCAATCATTCATAAAGAACCTGGTTAATCCAGTCCTCAAAAAATGTATCAGACTAAGATACATCTTTCTTTAACTCGGAGCCATTCCTTTGTCATGTGAGACTCATCCTCCATTAAGAAGACATGATCCATCCTTCCTCCAGACACTAACGAGCACGTGGCCTGAGGCACCGGTGACATAAGGACAGGAAATCAAGGCCACATGGTCTGTGATTGACACCCTAGAGCGCTTTAATTGCCGCTATTCACAGACCAGACATTGATAAAGTGGAGATGTGGTGTGATTTCTTAAGTAGAGGATTGAAGGAAAAGAGTATCTGACCAATCGAGTAGAAGTTTAAAAGTATGCGCTTCGTCTTTATATAAACAACAGAATATGGGGGGCGGTTCAGGGATTTGGGATTCCTTCCCGAAAGACTTTAAAATGTTAAACTTTGAAAACATTAAGTTAATTGTTTTCTATAGTTTTTTTTGTGAATTTTTAGAATGGGTTTATAGAATGGGGTTTCTGGTGGTTCTCCCCCGTAACGTTAGGAATTAATCCTTGAAAGGAGGATCAAACTTATTTTATGTGTGCAAGGAATTCATATTAAATTTAAAATTTTTTGGCTTCAACCACTGTTGTAATTTTGGTACTTAATACTTTTTTTTTTGCCAAAAACTAAATATTTGCGTGGATTGGTTGGTTTGCGTATTTATGGCCCAAAGCCCATATTCCAAAATACTTGTTTACGGGGGATCGAAATATTTTGGCGATGGCGGCCCCTCAATCTTACCACTGGGTTCTACTTATTCTAAAATAAATCATGTTCAAAATTAAATTGATTGGTTTTCATAAATTTTTGTACTTAATTATTTTATGTAAATAAATCTATTATTATTAATAAAACAGAAGGAGGAACACATATGAGGGACTCCCTCCCATGTATACGTATACGCCTTAAATAACATTATGTGAATTTTAGTTCCCCCAGGAAATAAAAGTTAAGTTTTTTTTTATACAGTGATCTTAATTATTGGGGGATACATGCCCCTTGTCCATCCCGAGATCGACCTCTTTGGTAAAAAGTGGCTTTAATAAGTGAAATACTGATTTTTTTTTTGGTGTGTATAGATTTGTATGGCTATTTCTTGAAATGCTCATGGGACAGTTCAATTCAATAAGTCGTGGTTAGAAAATAATTTTATTTTATTTTCTTGAGATAAATTATGAGTAAGATTTACAAGAAAGTTATTTGAATCCTCAGGTTTAAAAATGGAATGTGCGAAAATAATCAAGAAATAATACCAAGATTTTCCACTTCTTAACAGCCTACGCTTTTAGTTCAAGGTGCGATATCTGCCTATAGATACTTTAGAGCGGAATTTACATCTTGAACCACGGAGAACGTTTTAGAATTAAAATTTTTTACGAAGTTTATTAGGGATATATTTTCTATAAAGCACATTTTAAACGAAAAAATCTAACAGATTTTGCAATTTTTTTAAGAGTAATTCGGAGAAAAAAACATATTTCATCTTGATTGAACAGTTTAATTTAAATTTGTTGGTGGTATGATTGTTATAAGAATAACGTTTTTCGACAGAAGAGAAGCTTTTACTACAATTTTTATCTTTATTAAAACGGAAAATATCGGTATTTCTGTGATCGAAAGACGTTGATAAGTTATTTGATTAACGGATGCTTTTAGCTACTTACCAGTCCAGAGTTTTTCCTTGATGTTCATGATCACTAATCCAATGAATTGTAGAACAAATTAAAACTATATAGTTTTTCCTGTTAGCGAACGCATTATGTCACTGTCGAGGACAACATTACATAGCATTTAATTTTATTTAAAAAGTGGTAAGCACATTTTTATGTGGGATTATTGGTGAGAAATCTAGTGAAATCCCTCGTGTGTAACTGAATTTGTTTATTAATTTACTAAATGTCGAAGATGGTAGGACCTTTGTCCATTCTTCAAAAAGGGGACATCTTGAGATTACCTACTCTTCAAAGCAAAATTTGCTATACATCTCCATGTAAGAAACACAATTCATGTTGTTATGAATGGGCAATACCCGCATTTCCCCCCGTAATTGTTTAAAATCAATGTTTCTGATTGAATGACGTCAGATGCTGTTATCGCGCCGTTTTTAAGTTTCAAACTTTCAAATTAAATTAAAAGGTAAATATAAGCATCACAATTAAAAAACTGTTGCTGGTAAATTCCTCTCTTGCATATCTCTATAGAATAAAAAAAATAGAGAAAAAATGCTGGAATTGCCCGTTGGGCTGAAGCCGATACTCTTTCTTTATCAATAATGATTTATTATTCATAATTAATTATCAGATAAGGTAGGAAGTTAATCTCGCTATTTTTTGCTTGAAGAAAAATCTTTCACGAAGACTTGAACAAACTTGTTAGAAACTAATAATTTTCGAACACCCCTCAAAAAGTCTAATAAAAAGGGTTTCATTTATATTTGACTATGCAGTGCAGTATTATCACCAAAATGATAGAAATGGGGAGGTACTACACCTAGAGACCAGTGTTTGCCAAATCATCAATCGATATTTTCGAGTTCCGGTTGGTTAACACTAATTCCTCTCTGAGCCTCTTGTCCCTAAAGAAAAACATCCGATTTCGTTCCAGGTTTGTCTCAACGTGATGACAATGTTCCCTTTATTTATCCGTGCGATATTTCATTTTCCTGTGCGAAATTTATTGGAAAACCCACAGAAACAGACTCAAACTTGAACACATAGAAAACTGTAGTTTGAATGGCAGCCATGAAAAAAGTTTCATCTCATTCTCATTAAAGTTAATAAGTCTTATAAAAATATGGTAATATTGCAATTGTTATTTATAACTAACTACACTTAAATTTCTTTTTTTTTTACAATTAAATTTCAATTTCTTTTTCATACAGTTTAATAAAAAAATTGGTTTCATATTTACCTACCAGAAGTGTACGCTTATAGGCAATAAACAAGTAAGATTTAAAAAATAAAAATTAGTAATTCTTTTGGTTGGTAGATCATTTAAAAACGGTACGGTAGCTACGAAGCATCATAAGTTTAGCAACCACTGACCAATACCATGGCCACCTAGACTCATGAGGCTAGAGAAGCTCAAAATCGTGACGTGAAATAGTAGGCAAGACGTCACTCTTCATAGCTTTTTTGGCCAACAGCGCAACTCCAGTCTGAAATCTTGTAACTTGCGCTGTTGAAAAGTGACGTCTTGCCTACTATTTCGCGTCACGATTTCGAGCTTCTATATCGAACAAAAACTTTTTTTTCGATTTTCATCACGCCTTAGCAAAAAAAAGGTGTCTAAGGTGACACATAATACCTGCGAATTTTTTCAGAATTTTTGGGGGGTGTCTTTAGGCGGCGCCAAGCCCCGAGGTTCCCCATGTTAATCCTATGGAGCGCGCAAGCCAAAAAGGCCGAAAATTGGTTTTTCTCCCCTCATTTCTACCCTAATCACACGACGAATGTCTTCACTCTAGTTATCGACCCCATATGATCTAGGCTATCCGACAAAACTTGAATAATAGCCTAAACATCTATATTTCATTGATTATTTGAACAAGGAAATGCACGATTTTCAACGAACGAAATTTGAGCCCACAAAAAAAAGTAATATAGATATTTAGGCTGCTATTAAAGTTTTGTCGGGTAGCATACTTCATAGGGTCGATAACTCGAGTGAAGACATTCGTCGTGTGATTAGGGTAGAAATGAGGGGCGAAAAACCAATTTTCGGCCTTTTTGGCTTGCGCGCTCCATAGGATTAACTTGGGGAACTTTCGGGGGCTTGGCGCCGCCTAAAGACACCCCCAAAAAATTCTGAAAAAATTCGCCGGTATTATGTGTCACCTTAGACAATTTTTTTTGCTAAGGCGTGATGAAAATCGAAAAAAAGTTTTTTTCGATACACCCTAATGGCCATGGCCATGCCTATACGCACGCAAAGTGGAAAGGGTCCTACGGTTCCTCAAGGTTCTCGGGCTTTGGTCTATCACCTTTCGTGACCCATCTATGACCAATATCTCCAGAATACTCACAGATGATGGATCCAAGACATCTGACATCAAAATAAGGATTGAATACCTCCCTTAATACTACCTTCCCCCCATCAAACATCTCCTCCAATAAAGTAACAGGATCCGCGTCCTTCCTCCAGATGTCAAGGTCCAGCCCGTGATTGACACCACCCTCCCTTAATTGGCGCTATTCAGGGCTCTGACGTGGACAGATGGGAGACACAGGGCCAATATTTTATTAGCGTATTGATCCGCCTGATAGATCGATGCTGGAAAAGAGAAAGGCAAATGGCTTTTAACGCCGCCTTAAGGGCTTAGCGTCACTTTTGGGGGGAGAAAGTGCTCCTTTGACGAGACCTCAGGGAAGGGGTCGAATATCGAGGGGGAGGGAGGATTTTGTGGGGGGGGGCTGCGGTTTGTGGGTGTTTGGTGGGGATTAATCTGTGCCGAGATTCTGGAAGGGGCTGTAGGGGGGATGCTTCTGTATGGAGATTTAGGAGAAAGGGTTTAGAGGGAATTGTTTAGCGTAAGAAGCAAGCAAATACTTTTATGCAACTCAATGGGATTAAGGTGTCTTCTATATAAAGGTTGCAGTTGTTAGATTACAGATTATTTCGAAGTCAGTTGAGTTGTTTATAGAATGGTTTTCTAAAATATAATTCCTACTGAGGCACTAAGTACAGTTGAACCCTTTTATGGGAGCTTAATGGGACCACGACCTTTTGCTCGTTAAAAACGGATCCCTTGTTGTATCAGGATTAAGATTATTTTACTGTGTTTGATACACAGGTTTAAATTAACTGAGAGTATCAATATTTTAAGACTTAAAGAACGAGCAAAGGTAAAAGTAATAAAAAGTATTACTGTTTTTTTTCTTTGGTTCAAAAAAGTAGTAATTTTATCGGAATTACTACTTTAAAATTGAATTAAGGAATTATAATAGCATTTATTAATTATGTTAAGAGTATGTTTTTTCTCTCTTGTCTTTCGTTTAGTATGTCATCATCACTATTATTCATCATCTCATATGAAATTTCATTTTTTTTTTCAGTGGCCCAGTGGCGTAGTGGTAGTGAGTGCATCTCGCTCCCACGCCACAAGCCCGAGCTATGTTCTCGGGTTAGGCAGGGCAGACTCAGTCTTTCATCCCTCTGGGGGTCGATAAAATGAGGACCAAATTTGCTTGGGAAAACACGGGTCTTTTACCCCAACTGACTGTGACTTTCAGTCACACGTTCTGTAACAGCTCTGCTCATGGCCCCCCAGTAAGGCTGGTTATACTGGAGTTTGAAGGTCTAACGACCTAGGTACTCCCTTGAATATCCTATCCATCCTTGTTTTTTTCCCTCTTAACTTTTTTAATCTAATGTAATAGCTCATTTGTCATCATCACTCTTTTCCGCATTCACCATCTCTTATTATTTTGCTCATCAATCCCTCATCATCAATTTTCATTAAAGTATAAAAATGTATACCAGAGAACCAGGGAAAAAATATTGTGAACTTAAATTTGTGAGTTTGTCTAGAAATACAGGCTTTCTATAAAAGCTACTCTTTGATAAGCATGTCTATCACAGATGCACTGATGCACACACACATTCACAGTCATAAATGACTAATTTTCAAAGACAGAGATTCACCATCTTTTATTCGAGACATAATAAAATCATCATGTGTAAGTAATTCCATACCCTGGTAATGAATTTCCTTCCTTCAACTATTATTATGTTCTATACATAATAAAGCAGCAAAAAAGGGAGTGCACTGACTTTCTCCAGCCTCTAGTATCTCCTTTTACAGGCATTGGAAAACAAACGCACAGCAAACCAGAGGAAATATTGAGGGTTTATACGTTTTAGGACGGTAACACGATAAGGTCTCTACAAACAAAAGGATATTAGATAAAAACCATTCAGGAAATTGCGTTTATTCTTTGGATAACAAAAGTTATTGATGTCTAAGTTATCTAAAAACAATCAATTTGTCCTCACCGCCTAACAAGAAAACTTAATATATCATGTTTGAATAGTATCGATGAATTACAAAATCAAGTTTTGAAAAGTTCAATTTCTCAATTGAATTTTTTCATCAATTTTTTACAGTATCTATGTTGTTTAAAGTTTAAACTAATATAAGAAAAAACACCTTAAAAATTCTATACAAATAAAAAATACGAATGTTAAACTTTTAAACATTAAAAACAATTTTAAACTTTTAAACATCATTAAATTCAATATAATACATCTAGATTTCATTCAATAATTATGATTGTTATTCACAGTGCTTCGTGAAATTAATGCATGAAGGAAATACTGGTTAAAAAAGGATAAAATTATATGAAAAATTATTTTAAAAAAGGAGTATATATAATAATAATGATTTTATAGAGAATATTTATACAGAGTACAGACAATTGCATGATTTAAAAAACAATTACCCCCACTGTATTTTTTATGCTTTTCTCTCTTGACACTTCTTATAATCTACAATTATGTGACAACTATATCAAGTGTTATAATTATTCTAATTAGCCGATCTTACAACACCGTTCTCAGACTTCATACATCACGAAACTAGCTAAAACCCGCTAAAAACCCAGGGTTTCTGTCATCCTAAACTATCCACTTCCTACCCTTGATTTATTTCAAGGCCTAATTGCATATATTCCCCACGAGAAAAGTTTCAGTCCATAGTTCAAAGTGTAATTGCCTTGCTCATATTTTCATCGAGCTTAGGCAGAGTAAATTAATGGGATTTTCTGTTGAATGCGCTTATGCAAACAATGGAGGTTTATGAATAGATTTTAAATTTGCTCTGAAAATCGTATTTTAGACTCCATAGACTGCATGAATATTGGATTGAATTTTTTGAAATAAAGATGCTTACTATTGAAAAAGTAAATAAAACTTGAAAATAAATGTATTTTAAAGAAACTTTTCTTTTTATCGAGGTAGTATAGATTATGTTCGCACTGATAATGATTTAACACAGCCTATTCATTTTTACTTATTACTCTGACAAAATTTGATACTTCATGTTAATTTTTTTCAAACTACAAATATATAACGTCCTTATCATTATTTTGTTAAAAACCTTTAAAGCCTTTCAATTTAATAGATGAACTAATTTTTATGTTAAGAAATTTCAGTTGTGTGTTTAATTTTCAAAAGCATATTATACCTTTTTAGTGCACCCAGTCATAATAACGATTTTCAAGAACGTTCTGCAGTTATAAGCTGTACTTGTGTTGAGGTACTTTTGACATGAAATATATATCCGTAGATAATTTTTAAAGTTGAAATAAGTAAACATTATTTTATCATTGAAAATAAATAGGGAAAAGAAAACTTTAAGAAGAAAAACAAATTAGTTTATTAAAGCTTAGCGATATCAGAATAACCTCTCTGTTTGGAATAACACACTATAATGATTACTTCCATTACTGATTTATTATCTTGTCAAACCCATTTGTTTAGTTATTTGCCTTGTAATGAAAAATATGCTCTACAAACTAGAATTTCTAGATAGAAATATGCTTTAAAAAAATACCTGGAAAAATAAATCCTTACGCAAGTAGCATGTCAATAGTTTAAAACTAGTTTTGGAAGTAATCAAGAATTTTACTTTTGAAAGCAATAAATCGAATGATTGTAAAAAAAAATTAACTAGAACTCATTCAAAAGAAGATTCTCTTAGCCAGAAGTCGAGACGACCTTCATTCTTGCACCGACTTTTTCTTTCTCACCTGAAAACCTTTCTGTTCGACTTTTTACGAAGTTGATCCTGATTCATTTTATTGTCCTTCTTTAACGTGTTTTGTAACTCAAACTGTCTCTGAGGCGTGAAAATAGTTCCTTCTCCCTTTAACCAAAATGGCTCCTTCCATTATCAAAAGTTCTTCTTCGGTTTAATAAACTAGAAGAAATCTCATTATCTTGAGAGAACTTTTTTTTATGACAAGGGAATAATTAATTGTTTGGTACTCCGGTGATGTAAGAGAGGTTTTTTTTTTGTAAAAAAAAGTGAGCATATATATTTGATGTCTGGTTTGTGAGGGATTGTCTAGTCGCTTACGAGGGGAAAATTGTTTTGTTTCCAGTGGATCTAAAGAAAAGTGGTTTGGCTCTTGAGAGTTCTTGGGGTTTTTTTTTATAATTTTTAAGCTATGAAAGAAATATTATGATAGGTAGTGAGTCTTGATGGAGAAAACCTGTATGGCCCTTGAGATAAAAAGAAAAACCTTGAATGACTTCTATCATAACGTTCTTTTTGCTATCCCAGTCAGTGTTTTTTCACATTTTTATGGTGTTCCATTCCAATGTATCTCGTAACGCTGATAATTTTCAATTTAAAAAAAAGCCCTGCTCTTAAAAAACTTCGATTTCACCGGAGTTTTCCAAGGAAAACACACACATGGGGTTTCTTTTTGTGCTTCTGATTACACTATAAAAATATTTTCTTTAAATAACGGAGGTGAAATTCTGTACATTGAGAAAATATTCTTTTTTTTTCTTTTTCTGTCGAAGGAGAGAAACTTTTCTTTACCTAAAGAACCTTCAAAAAAATTTTTGTGCAGTTATAGAAGACAGCCTTTTTACAACATCCAATATTAAATATCACTCATTTTATAAACCCGAATGATATTGCGCCCCCTCGGCTAATAAAAATATCCCAGTTTACATACGATAGGCTTTATTCGAGTTGTAGATAAATGTATATTAAATTTATTCTTTTAGTGGTTGTTTAATTACATCTAAATTCTTTTCTGGAAGAATTCATGGGAAAAAAAACTGTTTTCTATGCATATGAAAAAATTTACTCAAAATACAACAAAAATTTACTGTAAATAGGTGATTTTTTTCAGTGCATGTTGAACTACGTAAAACTCAAATTATGTTTGAAACTTTAACTCAGAGATTTATTTGGGGTGAAGTGGTGTAAATGTAACCAGGGCTGGTTTAACCACTTTAATTTTTGATAACTTAAACTAATTTAATTTAGTACAGAACCATTACAAATGTTTATTTTTATCAAAAGTTTGTTTTCACATCAAATCATAAATAGCCAAATCAAACGAAAAATAAATTGCGATTAATTTTATGGTTAAAATAGAATGACTTTCCCAATAGTGAATAACATGCCCAAAATTTGGAGGTCTGTCGTATTAGCATTTTGAGAGATCACTTAATTTAATTTTAATGGAAGAAAATAACAATTTCAATGAGGGATAGAGATTTTGATTTTCTTGATAAAAACAAGAAAGGAAACAGGAAATGCCTGGTAACCTCATTCCCCTCAATAAAATTCCACCTGACGTTGCGAAAGAAATGAAGCCTCGTTCAAAACAACGCAAATCTAAGGAATGGTTCAAAATTGTTTGCCATACAAAAGGAGCACCTAACTGTCCTTCCATACGACACGTTTGAAGAGCAGGGCAGTAAACACACATAACAGATGTCCGGAATTTCTTATCATTGAAATCCTCCTTTCAAAATATCTGTCGCTGCAGCATTATTTCCCTCGCTTCTCCTTTCCATTGACATGTCAAGGCGTTTCAAAAGCATTTTCAAATAGATTTCGGACTTCTGGGCTTGGAGCGCCAGACCTTACGTTTGTGTTTTTTTTTAACAGGAAATAAATTATGTTTATAAATCCCATGTCTTAAGACTGAGACGATGATATTATTTTATGGTGTTTTTTAAAAATATGGGCAATTGAAGTAAAACATTTGCTTTTTACCTAACTTGATAAACTGTTCCCGATAGCTTGATAGAGCAGTTTTATGTATATAGTATTTCATTTTTATTGACCGACAAAGTGATAATAATAGTTAAAATTTGAAAACATGACGCTTTTTTGTACGTAAAACAAGGATGAGAGGGATTGTAAGTTTTGAGTGCTTGCTGATGCATAATTTATGAAACTCATTTTGTTTCTACCACTTAAAAAATTAGAATGTTACACGTTTACACAACATTGTATATTACAATGGTAGATTCCTCAATTGAGTAGGTGCATTCTTTAAATAAAATCTAACGCTCTTCGCGTTATGATATTTACATAAAGTATCAAGAAAAGTAAGTTTTTTTAGAAAATGCATTAAATTAAACAATATAACATACAGTGTGATTCAAAACTCAACAAAGGATATGGGGACTACTTATAGTCTACTCTAAGACAATTCACATCAACTACCCTTGTTACGGAGGGGGGTCCGAGAAGCAATCCTGAGGTGCTAGAGTGCGGTCGAAAGTTGGTATAGAAGGAATGAAAATGGATTATATAGTGGGCAAACTCTTAGAGAGAGAGAAATAAAATTCCAATACTAACTGTAATATTATAACTAACTTATGAATAAAACCTGCATAAAGTTATTACCCTTAAAAGGCTATATTCCAAATGGGACAATAATAACTTTGCTACTCTTGACTTTTTTTTACACTGTCGCGTTTTAAGAATAAACCCTTAAAGACAAAAACTTTACACAGCCAAGGTGATTCTGAATTGAATTTGGGTAGTCTACACCCGCTATTTTCGACCACGAGTTTTGGATCACCCTGTACAGTATGTAACAATATGTTCAACCGCTACAACTGTTACGAACCTTCTGTCAAATCGGCCAACCATCAATGATTAAAGCTTTTAACTCCGTTTAATAGAGAAATTAGGCTATTCTCATCTATTACTGTCCCACTTAGAAAACACCCTATACCGCAAATCCCGCGGCAAAGCGATTTGGATCTACCTCGAGTAAGTTCAGCCTCCATTATCAAGCGAACACAAATAATTAAACGTCCCTAAACGATGCCACCGGCATCATCAATTTTCCATTAGAATTATCGCCTCTGCGACAACACGTGGGAGGTGATCTAATGATGCCACAGCACGCTAGAACTTGTGTTGATCTCTTCAGTTTCAGCTGATAGTAAATGCTGTTTGTCCCGAGTTGGTCCTGTTGTTGAGTTTGAAATGGTAGGGGTGTCTAAACATTACCCCGATTTTTCAAAAAATTTTTAACTATATATTTTTAGTTAGTCCTTTATCATTTGATTTAAAAAAATTTCCGTAATTAATTGTTATCAATAATAGTATGAAATAGCATATCTGTAAGTTTTTAGAATCAGTCTTAGAATGATATTTAGTTTGGAAAGTACTTCAAAGTACATTTTTAAAACGTGAAAAAAACTTGTTTCTTTATAAAATATGGCGTTAATTGGTTGTTGCGATTGGATGTATGTATAATAAGTTGTTTGACAGAGTACTTGCTTTGTAACTGTGACCTTATCAGTAATCTAAAAATTGGAAATACTATTTTAAAATTGAGAATTAAAAAAAAAATCCAACAGCTTACTGCAAATCCTCGAAAGAACTATTTTCATACCAGAAATGTGTCATCCGGTTCAGTATTAAAAAACTTTTATCTGATCCGTTCGCAAAAAAACTTTTCTTTTTTTAGAATAGAGATATACTTCCTTAATTTAAAAAAACAACAACATCGATTAAGTAATCGATAATGAAAATTACAATGAACAGATAAGAAAAAAAAGATGTTAATAAATCTGAACGTTGAATAAAAACTCTATCGTCAAAAGATTTGAAATGAGTTAACAAAAACTATTTTTTTTTACATTAAATGTGAAATAATTCGAAAAGAATCGGAATAAGTAAAATGAAAACAAGTAAGACAAAAAAGAAAAGTAGTAACTACATATAAAAAAGGAATTCCATTCTGTTGGGATGCGTTTTGTCACAGCCAAGACAAAAAAAAAAAGTAAGCGTGAAATGTTTGTCGACCCGTATTTTACTTCAATCAATATTAGCCTGTGTTCCAGGGAGGCGTAATAAAACATTCAAACAGAACCGAGATGATAAAACATTCAGAACAATCTGGTGAAACTGAACTTTGAAACTGGCTTCGGGGCTTTGTGAGTTAAAATGACAGGAATATATTTACGTAGATATGTTTTACCTTTTAAATGCTTGGAAAAGTTGATATTACGGAGCTCGGGATTTTTCATTGGACATTGTAAGAATCAAACCAATGCTTTGATCTTTATTGTCACCTGTATTTGATTCACTAATTGGATTCTTCTTTTAAGAGTTGTAAGAGCAGAAACGTACGAAATGAATATAAGAATACAACAGAAATTTTCCTTGAAATTGTTGGGGTGAAGCAAATACTATAGCGAAGGGTTTAAAGTAATATAAATCTTGTAATAAGCTTATGTACTGTATATTTTGAATTTTGGCACAAAAGTTTGACTTTTACAACATTTGTTAATCGATAAAAACAAGTTATTCTCATGTGTTTAATTTCTTTTGCTGCTATCAGTTATTATAACTATACAGGGTGATTCAGAAATAATCATCAATAATTGAAGGGGAGGTAGAGGGGCCCTCGGGGATGGAATTTTCAGTGATCATACATTGATCATTGAAACTGTATGATCATTGAAAATTCCTTCCCCTATCATCATTTTTCTAAATACCATTAAGGGAACTCCATTCTTTGGCTAAAATATTAATATTGTACGTTTTAAAACTCATCCCACGGTTTAGCAAGTGGTCCAATTTCTATCACATTGAGGATTTAAATAGTACGGATACTCCTGTACCACATGCAATAATGTTTTTCATTTTATTATGTTTTGTTTCGTCACACGGGCCTTCTAAAAACGGCCTTTTGAAACGCACTCGCACTACATTAGGTCCTAGCTCTTTAACGGTAAGGCTGCGCCCACTATCCCTATTCGAAATATGCTTGTCTAGGGCCCTCTACCTCCCCCTCAATTATTGATGATTATTTCTGAATCACCCTGTATAAATATAAAATATTGCGTTTTAAGAAACATTACAAATATCTGAGACACCCTTCTATATTAATCTCAATAGAACTAATTAAGTTACATTAAGAAAATAATGTATTAAAATACTAAAGATCGACATTAAAACATGACTTTGACTAATTAGCAATAAGTATAGGAAGTTAATAAACTATGCTATGATAAAAAGCTTACTTTTCCAACTATTCAATTTGTAAACATTAGCTTTCCATTTGTAAACACTTGTGTAACAGAAGCTTTTTAATGAACTAATAACGATTGGGCCCCAGCTTTTGTAAAAATATGCGAATTTCCATGTTTGAGTGCAGTGCATTAGTATTCTTTTTAAAAATGCGTCGTTAGAAATGAAGTTCTTAATGCATCCTCTGAAGAGAAAAATCATTAAAGCTTAATGTAAGTATGTACCTGGGATACAAAGAATACTGTCGCTATTTTATTTATTTACCATTAAGATATGCATTTACGAATTTCATTTTAATGAATTTATTTTAATAGCGTTTGATAATTAGTAAGTACATTTTTTAGAGCAGATGATCGTATATTTTAAAATTCTAATCCATTTATAAACAAACAGTAGGGAATACCCTTTAAATAAATTTTTTTACTGTAAAACAATTTAAATTCACTGTACTTTTTATACATAGTCTTATGCAGTAAATAGTTTTTGACACCTTTTAAAAAAATAATAGATAAAATATAGTTTTCGTTCTGAGCAAAAATCCATCAATCTGGTTTTTATATCCCTTTCTGTGCAAGATATTGGTAACCTTCCCTTTTTATATCCAAGCTTTGTATTGAAAAACCAATGGTTTATAGGTATACTCATAAGAAAAAAAATCATCTATGCAAAAAATGCTTCAAATGGTAAGTCCACTCTGCAAAATTTGCGGCATTTTTCATCCCAGTTTTCGCTGATACGAAATCGAATGTAGAAGTCTGAAATTCCCGTGCGAAAGCTTTCTAGAAATGAATGAAAACCAACCATACGTTACTACACCAAAACGCATAAATACACTCTCTCTCGACAACTCGCTCTACCTGACTCGCAATCTCTGCATATCGATTTTAGATAAACCGGGCTTGGGATAAATAAGCCCGAGGCCAACAACGAGTAATAATTCCGACTGGAAGTTTTCTCAACGTGCGACTGGGATATCGATTCCCGCAATTCGCGTTCTACTACTAGAGTCGGCCGGAGAGCGAATGTTAAATTTTGAAATAGAGTTGCGGGCCATGTTAATTGGAGGGAGTGGTTTTACGATCGCGGTGCGGTGGTTTTATTGGCGGAGACGTGTAACCAATCATGTGCCGCTCCGGGATTTGAATTTATGGAGGTGTAAATTAAGTCAATTTGACAAAGATTAGTTTTGGAATGTTTCGCAACTAATGCTTAAACCAATGGCGTATGCAAGAGTGGGTTTGGGGGGATTAACTCTGCTGCTTAACTTATTTTCTGGTTTTTGTTTGTAAATTATGCAGACTACAGCTTGAAAACTTAACTATAGCTTATTACAGAAACATTGTAGAAAATATTCAATTGAGAAGTAGTAAAAAATACTTTACTTTTATTAAAACCTAAACAAAAACTTAATTTTATTGCTCTAATATTTATTGTAAGCTGAAAGGAGAAAAATACAATTTTTAGAAAAATCACATAATAAATGCCTATAGTATTTGGATAAAACCAAAAACCTTCCTCACAGCTGAAACTAAAGTCAAAAGATTTCTGTAAAGTTAATTAAACTTTGGTCTTTCCAGATCAAAAACTTCGAACTCTTGCATTATTGCAGGGGACGTTCATTAAAATGAATGAGACATGCGTATAAAGTGTTTAATTTTTTTTTTTTTTTAATTTTAAAAGGGAATAAATTTAAGGAATATTTTCAGATTTTGTAAAAATTATATTTGTTTAAAAGTTTTCCGCAAAATCCAAAAATAATTTCCAGGCTTAGAGTGAGGGCCTATTATAATATCCAACTAGATTAATGACTATATTGATAACATTATGTGTTGATAACAGTCATCCAGTTTCGAGGTTTAGGTATCTGTTTACCTGGTCTTTCCAACAAATTTTAATGTTTCAGGGACCGGGCATAGAAATAAAGCATACAATCGGATTACAAGAGAAAGGCAAGTCACTTCAGGCTCAAATACTCTGTACAAGTTTATGCCAAATTAGGCAATAGACTTCCGCTTTCTTTTGCGCCATGAAATTTCACCGACACACACTGACCGCTTTTCAGCGTGGCAAGATTTGGAGAATTTGTGGTTCGTTGGCGTCATTCTTCAAGATTCTCCAAAAGAGACTTCGTGCCTTTCTCCTGTAAACCGACGATATAGTCAGAGCTACTCTCATTTGACTGCAGTTTAGCCTACCCACTATTTAAACACTAAATAGATTGATAAAATTATGTAGGCTTACACTGCCGGCGTCTGTATGTAGTAAAGATAAGTCCATCGGGCTGTTAAGGCCGTGTTCCAAACTATAAAGATATTTAAAAAAAGGAAAGTTTCGACCTCAGCTACGGAGGTCATCATCAGCAGGAATAAAATCTCAAACAGCTCGATGGACTTATCTTTACTACAAGCTAAATAGATTAATAAAAGTTTAAATAAAATTTCAACAAACAAACAATAAAGAACCCTCCCTATTAAGAAGAAACACCTAAGAAGTACCTAAAAATACTACTGCTCAAAACCACCTCCTCAGATTTTTCTTTCACCATGCATAATTGGATCTCACGGCGTTATTGAAATTTATTAATCTGTAAAAGAAATGAACCATCAGAAATTGAAATTTGCGGAGCACAAAATAGTATTAATTTTTTGCTGGTGACAAAACTAAGCCTGTACTTACGGTTTTCTTTCAGAGGGTACCCCATGCTTAATTAATGATAAGCGCTTAAAATGTCCACAGTCCGATCTGACGTGGCTAAAGAAGGAACAAGGTCAAAAAAGTTTATCAATTCACGAATCCCGCTGGAGCAACGGTTAGGGCGCTTGCCTAGCATGCGGCAGATAGTGCGTTTTGTTCCCAGTTCTTATTTTATTAAAATTTCCAAAAAATAACAGTAAAAATCACGTCTACACGCATGCGCAATTAACTCGTCAGGACCAGACTGTAGACATAATAAGCGCTCGTAATTAATGTGGGTATTGTTGCGAGAACGGTTGAGCTAAAACCAGTTCCAAATACTCGTCCCATTCTTCTCCACTTACTCAACAAAGAAAAACCAGTTCACCAACCCCTTCCTAACTACTCCATCCTCCTTAAATCCGGATCCGTCATTCGACACTTTCGCATCTCGCAAAAATCTGCTTCTCTCGCGCCCTTGCAAATCCTTTCCAGGGGCTTAGTACTTCCGCCAATCACCCCCTCCCGAGGGGCAGACATCTTCTCTAACCCCCCCTTTTCGAACAAAAGAGAGAACACTCTGGGAGAGATTCGAAAACACGACCTAAGCCCTCTCCCGTTCTTCAATCATTGAAACGGAGATGTTAGGGTACATAGATGCATGACTTGGCGAAAAGATGGAGTTCCTTTTTGTCATTTAAGTGGAGTGAAAGTTTAGGTGTCTAAGAACCGGCGTATTTTTACTGGCCTGGCGATTAGAGTATCTTACTACTAAGCCGCTCGTCTGGGGTTCAAATCCCCGATCTAGCAGAGAAGCTTGTTATGCCCCTGTGTTGATGAATGAATGTGCCCCCCCCCTTGTAAAAAGGAGTTATGTAAGCGATTGGTGTGTGAGGCGGGGATAACAGTACTTTAAGTCACATTTTCCAATAAGTATATAGTGCTGTCCTTTAAAAACAACCCACTCCAAATTGTACCCTAAAAACAACCCCTTGAGATTTTTTAATTAAATAATTAAAATAATTTTACCATCTCATATACCCTGTCCTTCTATGCCCTTCTATGCCCTTCAGGGATGTATAAACTGTTCAAAGAACGGTTTATTTACTTATTTTTTAAACAAGCTAAGATAATGTAGATTTTTGGCAAAAAATGTGCTTCAGATTTACAGATTTTGTAAAAATGTATGTTATAAAGACTTCAGAGCATTTTTCGCGCATTTTTATGTTATCCGTTAGTTCAGTTTTATGTTAAGTTTTAGCTCAGTCCGCCAATTAGAGTCCTTCTAGGAAAAAGTGGGTTTTTTTTTCAAATTCTTACTTAATTGACTGCCAATTTGTAATGGATAATTGGAATTAAACATGCTAAGCACTAAAATGTTAATACAGTTAGTACAGCCGCTAGTACAGTTTTTTGTTCGATTTAATTATCCTTTTTATTAAGCTTTTAATGAAGAAAATATGAAACAGTGGGTTGTTTTTGAAGGACAGCATTATATATCTTTGTACGAGAGTTGTTTCTTTACCTTTCGTTTTGCTCATGAAAAAAAAGTAGTTGGAATTTTATAATAATTTTGCTTCCGGTAGATGGTTACATGTTTAGCAACATGTTAAATTTCAGCTTTTGTGCAGAAACAAGTCAATCGACGTCGCTTGATTGGTTTCTGCACTAAACTGCGGGGAACTTCGTTCAGACTGACTAACTTACAAGTCGTTTGGGACAGTTGTTTTTTATATTATCACATGCAAACAGTATCTGCGATTGGAAAAGTTCATTCTTTTGAAGTTTGGTACATCAGGCCATCGTAACATATATGATAGTAACATATTTAAAATTTCTATGCTTGTGGGCATTTATTATATCCATGATACAGAGATTTTGAATCAATGAATCACTGTATTTAAAGGGGGCATCGAATCTATACCCCAGATCAAAATATTGAACTGATTTTGAAAGCTTTTACAAAAAAATATGGAGTGGTAGAAATACATATTTTTAACAATTCCCCTTTTTACACGGATATAACTAAGGATGGAACCGTGTAAACATACAGTGATAAAACCACGTGTAGCTTAACTCTTAAATTTACACCTAATAATCACATAAAATTTCAAGAATGTAGTCATCTTTTTTGCGAGATATACAATTTTTCTTCTTAATTTGAACTTAAAGAACCCGGCCGAATAAACCGTTCAGTCACTTTTTCACCTTGCCTGGCATATAAATTTGTTTTTTTTTTTTCATATAAATATTTATATTATTACTCAAAGTCTCCTATAAAAATACTGAAATTTTTTTAATTTCGTGTTTCTGTCGATTTTTAGTGATTTTAGGTATAGTACTCGCACTATATACTTGCTGGAATAATATGTATTCTTTAAAAAAATTATTTATCAAACTGTTTCTAAAGAATCTTTAAATGAACAATTTTTAAGTTATTTACTTGCTTTGAAAAATTTTACATTAACTACACACAGTTGGAATTTGTTTTCTTAGAATATATCTTTATGCACATTTTTTTTTGTCTTTGACGTATAATACTGATCTAGACACATTACGTAAATCCCAGTAGAAAGTGATTGGGATCTCATCTCCCCCTAGTTTTAAATTCAGCTTGAAACTTAGAGCACTTTCAAAAGGAAAATGTATTAACGGATGTCCTGATCCATAAACTGAAAGAATCGTATTGGCAGCGAGATGTCGTAAAAGTGGATTATACAAAGTGCTTTTGTACGTGAATATGCGCCAGGGTCATATCCGAATGCCGGGTCGGAATTTCCAATGGGTAAAGGAATACAATATTCCAGAATTAAGATATCCAGTGTATTTTACATTTGATAAGTTTTTATTTTCAGTATTTTCAACCATTCAAAATTTTGTCATTTGAAAGATACTTTTAGACATAAACTTTAAGGATCAGTGTTCTAATATTTAGGGAAATACACTTCCCTCAAAGTGAGAATTTCGGCTTTTGTGACAAGCTGTTTTAAAAGTACCGATTAGTACTTCTGAAAATCTAAAAATCAATTAAGTAGTCTAAATAATGATTTCAACGTACAACTATCTTTCCGTTTTAGGTTATTTACATCCTTTTTCTGATTTTTTTGGTATCACTGCCATCGTCTTTTATTTTTCAGAAATTTCCATTATTAATGAATCACATAAAATGTTAAATTAAGTGTTCCTCTTAAGAGTAGTACTATAATATTGCAAAAATCATACAGAATATAATTAATTATAGGGTGCATAAATGAATAGGTGAAACTCTGTTTAGAATAATTTTCCGGGGATAAAATGTCATACCATTTAGAATCTTTATTCACAGATTTTTCTTTAAGTGTTTCAATAAGATTCCAATATACAACCTTAATGCAATCCTAGTAACTACCCAAAAACGTTTTATGACTCTTAAAATCATTCAAAGTGACCAGTGTTGCTTTGAATTTCAAGAATGCTTCAAACGATCGTCGGAATTAATAAACATTTTGAGTGAGGCGTTTTTAGTGTCCCATAAAATATCTCCATTGACTTTACTTTTTATGGGAGCGAAATTGATTTCTGGTTTTCCCCCCTTGTGACTGTTTCATAAAGAAACTTTCTTGAGGGAAAGTTGATGTTCAAAGAGTCGTATAGTTGTTTTTGTGATGTTTGAGGGTTTAAAATGTAGCAGGAATTGATTTTTATGGTCGTACGAAGGCACTGGCTTTTAAATGAGGGTTGTATTGTTTTGAATTTATAGCGCCATTTGAGTTTTTAATGGATAACCATAAAACAAAACGATTTGGACGGTTCCAAAGATTTTTTGGCAACGTTGAGAATCACTTTCCTCTGCAGTTGCATGCATTTCACAAAATGTCTTCTTTCTGATTTTCAGAGTAATGTCACGTATCATAGTCAGATCATTTAGTAGCCCGATGAGACGTTATATGAACTAGAAGCAGTAACCATAGAAACGTCCATCGAATCATTCGTCTTGGGAGATTATTACCCAGCCTTAACTGAAGAAGGAAAAAATAGCATCAAAGAATCGGCCAGTGAGGCTGCGTGAAGAGCTCTGTTACCAATTTTAGGTCTCACCGGCCTATTTCCAAATAAACAGATTATAACCATGTATTATATCATGTTAGAATACAATTAACACAAAAAGTAAAGTCTTTTTTTTTTGTTTGTTCTACAATTAACGCTCCTTGTGACTTACAAATCCGATCTTAAACTCATTCAGTTAAGTTAGTGGTTCCCTTAAAATACCCTCTAATGCTTAAAAAATGTACGAAAATATACTATTTCAGCAAACTGAAACAAAGTCTTTAGATATTTCCGCAGTAACCTCATTCCCACGTGCTTCAAAAAGTCCCCCTCCTTTTGAACATTGTCTCCGTTTGTGCAAAGCGGACCAACTCAATAAAAACGAGGCGAAAGGAAAGAATCGATACTGATTTCTTCCAAGTGAACGAAGTTTTCGCTGCATTGGAGTTTGGATTCCAGAAAATCGAAACTCGAGATGGAAGAATCCAAGCTGCTTCTCTTCTTTTTTTTTTCATTCGAGAACAAACTTCTTTTCTTGCCAGTTTTCAGTTATGGATTTGCAGTTGCGGCTCCTTTGTTTTTAAAGGAATGGTCGGGAGATATGTAGTTTTGTATAAGATTGTTTATGGTATAAAAAAGAATAAAGAATCGATTTTGTTTGATTCAGCAGCTTGGAGACATAGGTATACAGTTACAGTTTCAAAATGCAGTCGCCTATTGATGTTTTTTCTTTCGTGGTTAAAAAAAAATTGATAAAGAAATTTCGGTGTTGAATAGATTATTCTAAACGCCCGTAGAATTGCAAATGCTGTCCATATTGATATTTTTTCTTTTCGGGGTTTCAAAAGGAATCTTGATGAATAAAAAATATCTGTCTTTACAAAGGTTTTTTATAAAAGCATGTAGCATAACATGGCAATAACCTTCAATAATAATTTATTTTCTTAGCTTTTCTCAATCAAAAAGCAAAATTTATTGACTTATGGTAGGTGGAATAAAGAATAAAACATTGATTACAAAAGTTTCTAGGAAATTTTAAATTCTGAACACAAAAATTCAAGAAGTGATCGATTTCGTATTAGCTTTAAAACAAACAACCACATGTATTCACTTTAAATAAGCATAACAAATATGAAGTCTAAAAATATTTTTGAGTAATCTCTCTCCAAGTAAACATAACAAAATTGAATTCTTTCATCTTTTTGATATATTTGATTAATCTACATTCCTCCGAAAGTTACCTCAGTAATGAGAGATATCTGTAATCTTAACATGCATGTATGGAAATATCCTCCGAGTTTATTTCGCTTAATCCCTCAGTTACACAAACATCACCAACTCCCTTACTGCACTCATAAAAACTCTCCAAGCCAAATTTACGACTCTTACTACTAAGAACGCGGTCCAAATACAGAAAGGGCACTGGCAGTGTTTACGACTACGGCTTTAGAGCATCGTGCTCTACGTCCAAAGAGAAAACAAAATTGGCGTAACTCTCGAGTCTGGTATCCCTAGAGTAAAAGAGAAAGAGAGGTTTTAGGGGCGGAGTATAATCCTACAGAAACATCTCTTTGGAGAGTTTTCTGAGAAATATTTAATTTTTCCTGGAGTAAAATATCTATAATTCATGATGGGGATAGGAACTGATTAAAAGATTCAGCTAAAATTTCATGGAGTTGATATTAATGTTGAAATATTATAAAACGATTATGGATTGAGTTTTACAGTTTGTTTAATACTAATTCTTTTCTGAAAATTGTCTTACTTTTCCTAGAGATAACTACTAAATTAATTTTATTTTACTTTATACTTTGGGATAAAAAAGGGTTCTTGTTAGTTTTAAAAACATGTATGGTTTGAGAATAAATATAAAGTTTTGTTGTTTAACTCTAAATAAACACAACCAATCTAATTAATAATAACTAATCTAATTTTTCCGTTTATGAGTTTGTATCACTTTTTCTAAAAGTAAAATTAGTAATGAAATATAATTCTTTACTACAATATATTAGCATTCATTTAATAAATATTTTTATGAATTTTCATAGCTAAACAAGAATTTGTGTGACATTCATACCTAATGTAAATTGAAATAAACAATTTAACTGTTTATGTATACTGTACTTTGCTCTTTTTAGACCATTTAAATCAGGGATGGCCAACCCAAATGATCTTGAGGGATACTTTGGAAAACCACAATACTCCGCGGGCCGCATATAAAACTTTAAGGTATGAGCCGCTCAGAATGACAGTGACATAAGTTGAAAAGTATAAAATGGGTATTTAGATTAGGGAGTTTAGAAATTAAACAGGTGCCGGTTAAAAAAACAATTCTGAATTACTCGAAACTAAGTTAGGTGGATATACGCACTACTGTCATTTTAATAATCTCTCAAGTCTGAAGACGAAGTCCCAAAACAAAAATTTTTAGTGAAAAATATAAGCAAAATTAATTGATACTTTATTTCTTCGTCTAAATTACTACATTTATGAATGCAAGTATGGTGTGATATAGTGATAGTAATTAAGATATTGAACATGTATTGATGAGATCTGTGGCTTATGTAAAAATTTATTTTGGGTGGGGCCCAATATTACTCCTCAGCCTTTCTCACGCATTTTTAATAGGTCCAATGTAACTTTTTAATAAATTTTTAAGTAGAATTTGCGTTCTAAGGAACTAAATGTTAGAAAAGTTGTGAGTAATAAAGGTACTACAAGTACCAAAGGGGGTCTGGGGGTCCTCCCCCAGAAAATTTTTGGAAATTTGACTCAAAAAAACAAGATTTTAACTAGTTTTGGTACACCTAGTCCGAATTTTGGAAATACATTTGAGGTGGGCAATATTGGGGCATTTTTGCAACTAAACATTGTTCTTAAAGGAAAATTATAGCTCGAAAAAAAAAAGAGTAAAGTTTTTTTTAAACTTACGAAAATTCTCGCGGGCCGCAAAATTATATAAAGCGGGCCGCATGCGGCCCGCGGGCCGCGGGTTGGCCATGCCTGATTTAAATCATTTGGTAGAACATGGTATTTCGTATTCTGATTTATAACTTGTTAAATTTTACCCTGGAGCCTTGTAATAGTTACGAAGACGTCCTAGAAGTCATCAAAAACATTTAAAAGTCATCCAATCCTTAAACTAGTTTTAAAGTAGAAACATATAAAAAAGTACCTTCCTATCTCCTCTTCATTCAAAAATATCTTTACCCTAATAAAACTAAGCGATACTTGCTCAGTTCAATTCAAATGTAAGCAATAAACCACCGAAACTTCTTCACCGATTAAACACAGAATCCTCACATAACTCAGTAAAAAAAAGATTACGTCCTATTGCCCAACATCGTAAATTCCGCATAATCTGCCTTCAAATTCCGAACAGTTTCCCACCAAACACTCCCCCTCCTTCGATTCGAACCTTATCTCCGAACACCCCCCCCATAAAAAACAAACCCAACTTAATTTTACGACACCTCTCTGCACCCAAGAACCCCAAACGTCGTAAAAAGTGGACAGTAGCGGCTTTTACGACCGCGGAGCCGGCGAAAAAACCTCCACGGAAAAAAGAACCCTAGAAGACTTTATGCACGGGCCTTTTCTCTACCTTCAGAGAAAAGGAGGGAATCTGTATAAATAAAAGTCCCCCGATTAGGCTGCAGAAACGTAGTGATGGAATTAACTAGACCGTGCATTGTCTGCAACCTAGCGTTGCTGACATAGAATAAATAAATTACTATAACTATAGAGCATTTTCAATCACATGATTCGGACCTAACAACGGCCTTAGCAACGGGTTATTGTCCTTCAGTGACGTCATGTGCGAATGCTTCTATTAGAGAATTTGCAATCACAAGACTCCACCCCTAACAACCGCTTTAGCAACGGGTTCCCCCGAACCTAACAACAGCCTTAGCAACGTTGTTCTTGTCCTCCAGTGACGTCATGTGCGAATGCTCTATTCTGTTTGATATGCTTCTATTAAATCCACTACTACATCCACTAGCACATTTTGTATTTTGTAAATAATGTAATTGATTATCCTTACACTTCCATAGTATCTTAATGTTTTGGTTGGTAGGTTGGTTGGAATTTTATTGTAGCAGGTCCAAATTAGCCAATGTTTTGGGTAATCTATGCTCCACCACATATTTCTTTTTTACTTTACTAGAAAAGCTATTTGAATTACAACCCGAGAAAAGTGATGTAAAAAGTGTAAAGTAGTAACGAAAGCTTGCTTGCTATTGGTTATTTCTCTTCCTCTTTTCCATTCTTTTCGGTAAAAGTAAGTTATTACAAGAAAGTGTTAAGAAAGAAACTTCCAACAACAGAAAATACCTATAATTCTAAACAATGTAATTCGCGAACTCTTGAGGAAATCGTTAGAAGCGTTTCTTTTAATATTTCCTCGTCAGCTACTAATCACTATTCTAAACAGTTTTGATACAACATGAGTTTTTTAATTCAAATTCCACATCCACAAGACCAAATTACTCTTTAACACTAGAAAGACGGCACTATGCTGTATACCTAGAAAGACTGCGAGTGGGCCTTTTTGGCCCATCTCTGATTTTTTGCATACGGAGCTAATTATACATCTAAAATGTAATAATATCATATAAATAACTGTTAGAGTATAAGATAGGGACTCAATCTTCAGATTTCTATAGGATTTTATAATTTTTAATTATTAAAATAAATTGTAATTATGGGCATGAAAATTGCTTTCGCTATATTTTTATCCATAGATCTGATAAATGAGTTGCTACTCTAGATAAATGACACTGGTAGGAATAATTAATAAAACCCATTCAATAAATATAGCAAAGTTTTTAAAACTGACCTGTTTATTCGTATTTTGCACATTTGGAGCAATGGATACAAAGCATTTCTCTAAATGCGCATTTTCCACAAACCAATTTTTTACTGTCGAAACATGTCTTTAATGTATGGTTTCCTTTAGAGGGTACTATAATTCTACAAATAACCCTTTTTCTCACTGCTGTCTTCTTTTTTTATGCTTTTCCCCCCTTTTTATGGTAAAAATGGTTGTTTCTTTGGCAGACACACATAAGGGGCACGGAGCTCTTCACATAATCTCAAGATGAAATTTCTACGACTTAATTTCTTTTTCCGGCTACTACCTTGTATAAGATCCATGCATTTACAGCAGAGATATCTAATATGTTATAGAAAACATGCATAGGCCAACCTTCCAACAGCTAGAGCCTGATTTGGTGCTATACAGTCGTATCACTTGATCCACAATGATGTCAATTCCATACTTAGTTTCGTTGTAGTAAGCTATAGTATCCAGCTTTTTCTTTTCCTTCTAGTTGTCTATAATACGGTGTTGTGCAGTTAAGGTTATGTCTTTATTTTTTTAAATAAACAATTGTTGAATAAAGATTTTGTTTTCCTAATTTTGCAGTTGGCGGAACCTCTCTACGGTTTCTTCTAAGTGTTCCAACCAGGCTAGTTTTGCTTGGGATTTTAGTTTTTCCACACAGTTTTTATATTGTAAAATAGCTGTCAGTTGTTGAGTTCCTTTCTTTTCCCCAGTATGGCTGGGTACACTTCACAACGCATCATTTTCAATGCATCAACAGGGAATGAAGGTTAGCAATTTCCCCATTCAAAGAAAACAGCTGGTACAGTTCAAGTTGTAAAATGTATTTCTTTTGTGAGAAACAAACCTTATTGGTCACCTTGTTGACCGAAATTCAATGGTGAGAACCTTTATCTTTATGGTGGGCACCATAAATTCATCCTTTGAAACGTCCTCCCCTCGACCACAACCCCAACTGAGAAAAGGGCGTTCTAAACCGAATCGAATTGAATGGAAATTGAAAGAGATAACACTTGTAAGAGATAACAAACAAAGAAGATCCCCTCCCCTTTCTATAGGAAACTTTCATGGAAATACGAGCGGAACGAAGCAAGGAAAACACAGCAGAGGTGGTACGGTCCAAAAAAGCCCACTCCGTCTTTCTAGGTATACGATTCGCTATCTTTGCTCCTATGAGACTAAAATGAAAACGGTTTGGTATGCACTTTAATTGAACCAAATAAGGAAAAGTCAGAAAATTTCAAGCCATTCGGTTGATTAGAGTTGAAATGATTAAGCCGCAAACAGCGCGATGTGCCAAAAAAGCCCATCCCGTCGTTCTAGTGTTAAAACAGCTATCATAACCATATAATTTTTAAGAATCAATTCTCGAGAACAGGCACTTTAGGTGGGCAAGGGTTGTTACTAAATTATAATTTTATAAAACTCCTAAACTTGTTAACTCCTTTTGCTTACCATTCTTTTAAAACAAAGGAACTTCCCTTGAAATGTTTTTGAAACTGATAAAAATTAGAACAAAACCACATCATTCGTGATCAAGAAACCACTACTCATGGTAACAGAATAGAAAACCTGACCGTATATTTTTTTTCTGTGCCGCTCATGTCAGTGTAGAAAAGAGTTTCCCTCCCTCTCTCTCTCTCTCTCTCTCTCTCTCTCTCTCTATCATCTCCTAACTCTATGTGCAGAAAGCGCTGGTCTGCAAATGCGATTCTGGACCGGCTTTTGAAGGAAATGCACTTTGCGCCGGGGCTATAAATGGAATTATCGGAACTCGAAACTTGGGAGGGATTGGTATCGAATAGAGTCGGCTGTTTCGTTGGGACGTTTTTAGGAAGTTTGGCACCGAGCCACTGCGGTCTGCATCGAGGGAAGAATAGTTTCGAATTTGATATACTTTGTGGACTAGTGACAGGTGTGGCTTTATTTCAGAAGTTTGATGGTTGGTTTGTTGTTTGTGGTTTTAAGGCCCCTTTATTAGGACATACTGCGCCGAACAAAGCGAAAATTGGGTGAAAAAGTCATTGTCAAACTCAGTCTATTAGTAATTTTAAAATGTTGGTATAGTAAAAGCAATGATAAATTTCTAAAAATGATGGATGAATGTCTAGCACAGTAATTTTATTTAAAAAGTAGTGTAAATAAATTAAATTGAAACTTTTAAAAAGTCCTCTAGTAATAATAAGTTTCATAAGGTTCATAAGTTTTATTATTCCGATGAAACACACTTGATGGAGATTGAAGATTAAGGAAGAAATTGACAAACAAGGCTGGACTGTTCTTCTGTTTACTGTAATACCAAATGAAGGGGAGAGTTTAAGAAGAAACTATGGTAACAAAAAGCTTGCGCTTGAGATATTTGGGTTCAGAGTTTTTTGTTCGTATTTTTTGTTATCACATACCTCCTTCATAACTCTGATACCTCATATAATAATGGTCCTAGAGGATGGTGTCTGTACTAAAATACAGGTCTAAACATACCCTATTCATCCATCCACTACAACAACTTATTTCTTTAGATAATCATCATACCTCCTAGTTCCTCTCGTACAAATACTTCTGTATTGAACTGGACTAACTCCATTAGCTATTTGGGAATTAAAGATAGCGAATATTTTAAAAAAAGTGACATGATATGATGAATGAGAAATCTTAAGCTACAATACATACCAAAAATTTATATTTAGTTCCTTAAATATGTCTATAGTAACTTGTAGAGAATCCTTGATAGGTTGTTAAGGGTTGAGAAATTAATGAGCTACACCAAACTACGACAAAAAAAAACCCCTTGAGCTACTATACATGGATTAAAAATTGCAGTTATTTTTCCAGAACATGTTTCTTATGGAAAGAAACAGAGTGATAGAAAATTTATAACGATAGGATTAAATCAACTTTATGTTATTGAGTAAAGGTTTAAATCGTCAGGACAATATAAACGTTTATGGCCTCTATTTGAGCAAAATCATATACTAAAGTTTTTACTGTTTCTATCCATAAATGACTCTTTACTTCAAAAACATCAATTCTTTATTATTTCCAACACCCTAAAACCCATATTCCAGCTCCAAACTTCCTAAGCGAACTTGACCCTTTTACCCAGAGAAGAGAACCCCGTACCTCTACTCTCCGGAAAAGCATCATTAAACTAAAACGATTCCATCCTTCCAACCCATCAGGCTTCATCAATCAGAACTCCTCCTCACGGTGTAAATGTTTTTACCCACTTTTCCTCCATAACCTCAACAAAAACACAGCACCGATGCCACCGCGCTGACCTAAATATTTCCGAGATTGTGTATTTTCCCTTTAGAGAGGGATTTATTAAAAATCCGACGAGGGGGAAAAACTCACAGTTTACTGAGTGTTTAATTAATATTCGACGAAGAAGGGGGAAGTGAAGAGGAAGGTTTTAATAAGAAGGGCGATGTTTCACGTAAATTAATTTTTTAGGGAGGGTTTTTAGGGATTTCTTAAAATGTTGTAATTGAGAGGTTGCTATTATTGATTTTTAAGAGGGTTAAGGCCGTGTATATTTTAACTTATTCCGTCTCTTTTTCATCAAAGTATTAGATTTTATGTTGTGCATTAATATTACTCTACGTATCTATGCGTTTATACTTGTTCCAAAAGTAGATAATGTTAATGACATGACTTAAGATAGATGAAACTTAAACCAAGATCTTTTTAAGTGGACCCTAATATTTCTTTACAGTTTTATTTTATACATTTCTGTTCTGTACAACTATTTTTGAAATCAAATAGTCTTGAAAATCTTTTCTTGTGTATCCCAACCCCAGTTTATTAACATAGTATTAAACGAGTACTACCTTTTCATGCAAAAAAATATTCTGATAAGCTCCATTTAAAATCATGTGTTCAGTAAAATTACTATTTCTTACAATCTTTTTTATAATTTATTTTCTTATTTAAAAAAATGTAGCAAAAGATTGAAAAGCCTTTATAAATTATCTTGAGACATTATTTTTAACGTTAAAAGAATGATGATGTAAATAAGGGTAATCTTATTTTATGTATATCTTTGAATAATGACTGCAATAGCAGAATAAAGGTTTTTGAGTTCTTAGATAAACATTTATTATAGAAAGATAAAATAAGATTAATTCCGAACATTCTACTAATAAAAACATCTTGTAAAGAACCATAATAATATTTTTCTTGATTAATTTTCAAGCATATTTTGAAGGTAAACAGGACTTTACTGCATTTAAGAAAATAGTTCAGCTAATTTTCATTTAAATTAATTCTTTATTATTTAATTCTAATTGATGAATCAAAAGAATGGCGAAAAAAGAAGAAAATGGGTAAAATATAGTACTATAGCTGTAAAAATTTTTAAAAACTTTTCTTAAACCATCGTAGTAAACTAACAATGTAATGAGAAATCATCAGTAACTTAATTAAAAGAATATTTTATCACGAAAATTTCTAAAATTACTCATAAGAATTCAATAGTTTTTACTTTTATGCTATCAACCAACATCGTTTTCATTAGTTAATTAGTAAAAACGTGTATACCTATCACAACAAAGATCTAAAACCATGAACAATATTCTTAATGAGATTATATTCGAATTTCTTTTAGCTATTAGAAAAACGAATTATAAATATTGCGTGTACCTATCCAATCATCGAAACGCGTTTAAATATTAATGCCCATTCATAAAAACGCAATTTTCTGTTAAATTAACTCTGCTTTAGTGAGAACAGGAACTATGATAACGGAGGTAATCACTGAGCCGGATTTAAACATCGGTCTGGTAATTTGCGCACTTGATAAATAATAATCTGTTTTGTGGTTTCAGTTTATTACCAAGATGGGAGAACCCTTCAGCTATATAATTGCATCTTTAAAAAAAAACTAAAAATCGAAGAGTGCTTGCCATGAATAATTATGATGTACTGGGTCATAAATTGTCAAATATTTTTTGTTTGTGGAGCCACAAACCTTCGTAATTTATAGTTCTAAATATTTCATTTTCGTTTGCGTGGTTAATTAGTGGACCTACCTTGGTAACTTGGTTTTAATGAAGTACCAGAGGCATATTATCGCTAGCAGAATGATGATTAATGGAGTTTTTTGTTGGTAATAAATGGCAACACTTTTTTTAGTAACAGAAATTTTAAGGTATAATTTAATTGAGTAAGCTTTTAAGTGGGAAAAACTTTTTACCAAGTTTATATTAATGTCGCCTGTATATTTTACAAACCGTTTTCCAATTTATTTCAAAACAACAAACATGGAAAGCTTTTGAACTAATTTATATAAATTAAGTACTAATTTACAAAAATAGACTTGTGGCAATGTGTTTTATAGAACGTACTGGTATTTTATTACTGGACAGAAATGCAAGTTTGTAAGGAATGAAAGTGGGATTTTGTTTTGCTATAAAAAGGCACCTAATTTTCTACGCTACCCACTCAAGTAATATTGTTAATTCAACTTTTAAAATTAAAACAGAAAGTTTTTTATATATATTTTTCTCATTAATGCTTATACCATTGCTATAAAAAGGTAATTAAGTTTTAAATACTTAAAAATAAAAGTATTTTTTTATGCTTACATAATTTATGGAAGATACATTTTAGTTAATTCTACAGTTAGTAAATTAAAAAATGTGTTCAGAAGTTAGTGTATACTTATTAAAGTCGTTGCTGTCAAAAAATAAAGTAATAAATAAATTTTAAAAAGTAATGCAAATACAGCTTTAGGGGGTGATTAAAATAAACACATTCATGACTTTTACAGTCAATATTTTGATAATAAAAAGGGAGAATTAGGTAATGGAATTTGTGTGATAATCTACTTACTTGCACTTCATTGAAAACACCAAAGGTTCAAATTTATATGGTTTTCTGTGTTTTTTACTGTTAATATACACAAATTGTTCTAGGGGTGTTTGAAAAGAAATTATAAAACTTCACTTAAATTTTGATCTACCACTTTTTTCTATAAGAAATACGTTAATGTCAAAATACATCTTCATAGTTTTGTTTCCTTACATTTCGAAAATTTACTTGTAAAATTTATTGCTTGTTTAATTTCTACTAAAACCAAAAAGAGAAACATATTGAACAAATAGTACAAGAATAATATTGTACTTTATTGTACTGTTAAACTGATGATAGTAATGTTTTTATTATAAAGAACTCAAATGAAAGAGTTAGCTTAGGTGCTTTTACAGAGCAAGGATGGTTTTGACTGATGATGTTTTTGGCTTCTCTGCATACTATTGCTTATGAAGGAAAAACAACTTTTACAGGAAATAGACGTGTAGTGGGGGGGGGGAAAGCCCATATACAGAGATACAAAACATTCACTTGTTTGCTAAGCGTAGCTTTGCACTTCACTTCATTTTATTTATAGATTTAATAGAGCATTTTCAATTGCATGACTCGGACTTAACAACGGCCTTAGCAACGTTGTTTTTATCCACCAGTGACGTCATGTGCGAATGCTTCTATTGGATACTTCTATTTCCCGTACCTAACAACAGCTTAGCAACGTTGTTTTTGTCCTCCACGTCGTCAAGTGTGACGGCATGTGCGAATGCTCTATTTTATTATTAAAGATATCAAATATCTAATGAAAGTTTTTTTAACATCCAATTAATATTAAAAAATTGGTTGAAATTTGTTTTTCTGAAAATCATAAAAAATTCTTAATTTGGTATAGTTTAGTCACTCCCAATTAATTTTAACCTATACCAAATAGTTCATTTTGAATGAAATAACAAGTGAAAGTTCAATTCCCTATTTTCACGGCTTTGAAAAGAGGTTAGTAGATGATGTAGTTGGTAGAGTGTATGGTGTAAAATAGAGTAAGATGGAGAAAAGAAGAGTATAGAGATGGAGTAGAGTAAAATAACTAATCTGCATGTTTATGCCAACATGTGTGTACTAATCTATTTTTGAGTTTCAAATAATGTTTCTATGTAGTGATATTTTGCTATAGAATTATATAATCCGCATTTAAATTCTTTTCGTACAGTTTTTTTAAACATGTATTTGTAGTAGGGACTTAAGAATAAATGAAAAAAAAACATAAATAAAATCAATGAAATTAAACACTGAAGTTTTCATTCTTTATTTCTTTACTGTCTAACTAAACCTTTATTATCGGGTACATGATCCAACGTAACTCTCTCTCTCTCTCTCTCTAATCCCAAGCTGTCTGAGAGTCCGAGACAACCCTAAACACACTCCTTAAAAAAAATGGGACGGTCTCAAATCTCCTTGGAAATTGCATTTGAAAAATAAAGTAATTGGAAATACTGAATCAATTCTCCTTCCTCACGGGAAATGTTTCCGAAGGAAAAAAAAGAGGTTCGCCTGTGCTTCACTTGCAGAAAATACCAAAAACACGTTCTTCTTGAAGTAGTGTGCGGGGAAGAGCGTCTTTTTATTCGGTCTTGTAGACGACGTTGTCGAATTTTAATGAGTGTCCCACGGGGGAGGAGAGGGAAAATCCGTTCTGTCCTTTTGAGAAGTTCGGAGGAGTGATTTGGTTTTAGCGTGTCCTACTTCTGGTGAGAAGTTTCTTTTGAGGATGATGATGAAGTTTTTCGAACGAGAATTTCATGGTATGTTTGGTTTTGCGTAAGGGATTGGAAGCACTCGTGTTATTTGTTATTAATGAGAAGATAGGCGGAGAGAAAAAATTTGGGAAGAAACGGGAAACTTTCCGAATACATAAGATTTGTTTGAAGCGGAACACATTTTAGAAAAGATAGAATTTTTTGCTCAGGTGTTCTTTTTCTGATTAGTTTTTTTTTAAATAATCATAAAAATATTTGCAATTTGATTTGAAAAAAAAATGTAGAACCAGTAACTCCCTTGGAATGCAAAGAAATCTGGATTACTAACTTCAGTTGGATAACAGTCAGAATTTTAGAAAGTACAGAAATTTACTTTAGTTAGCATTTGTGGAAGGTGAATAGTGTATATTTTTTTAAAAGTAGCATGTTACCAAGAAAAATTCATTATATTTGGTGATTAAAAAGACTATAAAAATATGTATAACCTAAGTGGATCTAAATTTCTTTTGATCAGTTTATTTGGGATATTGCACTACTTTTGAAAATTTCATTTTTTATGTAAAAATAAATACATATTTATCATCAACTTGAATTGGTAAGTCGCTTAGTTAAGAAATAGAACAAATCGAAAGCAATATACGGACGCCTTATATTTGTGCCCCCATATAAATTACTTCAAATAAATACATATAAATTACTTCAAATAAATACATTTAATTCTTTTGGATTTATTTTTAAAGTTTAGCGTACATTTTCACAATTCATACTAACATTGAAAACGTGTAAATAAGTTAGTGTATAAATTTGATCCAAGAAATTTTAAAGGCTCCTTAAGTTAACAACAGTATAGTAACTCTCCTACCCAATTTAGTAGAGTTTAGTACTAGGCATTATGTGAACCCTGATTGTTAGCTATTCAACTTATTTTAACATCTTTTTGTGAGTTTTGTTTAGATAGTATTTCAGTAACTTTAACTTCAAGCAAGACTACTTTTAACTAAAATTATTATGCTACGTACTAAGTAATTTAATAGATGTGCAATTTAAAACTGATAGAAAACGAGAAGTGCAACATTGTATCAAAACCCAGAAGACTTGGGAGAAAAATTTAACAGAGTTAAGCGCAAAACTTTCATCCAACACTGCTTTTCAAAGCTCGACTTATATGCTCCATTTACTTAATTAGCAATGTTAAACAGAAGTTTCAGAGAAAGTTTGGTGCACAGGAATACTTTGAGAATATTTAAGGTACGTGATTACAGAGCGGAGACCGAGATAATGGGCAACAAAAGATTTAGAATCCTTAACTAGGCTTAAGTGGTCTGCTATCAGTATCGGTAATGCCAGTAATGCAAATTACTACAGGAGGCGTAGTAGAAATTTGTACTGAGTTTTGCAACTGGATTTGGTTCCATGCTAGTAGAGTATTGTTTGGTAAAAGGGCGTATTTAAATAAAGTTTTAACTAACCTGGGTAATGAGATTTCTTGTTAATGGTTTATTTGGTAATTGTCTGGGTTTGAGAGGTAATTTATATCGGGGTTATTCTAATCGTTGAAGGGTTTAACTTTCATCCGTCTTTAGATTACTTTATAATACCAGGCCATTTATCTACAGTCAAGATGAGTTTTTTTTTATATTGATTAAATCGATTCATAGATGAAGAGGGATCTTGGCATTAATAATGCAGAAATATAAAGTCTAAAATAAAAAAAGTATGAACAATGTATGTAATATGTAATATCCGAAATTTTCTCAAAAACATGATGACTAGTTAGATGGTTTGTTCAATTTTTGCATTGCTAGGTCCTAAAAATCTGAAAAAATGGTCGACATATTTAGTTCTAGAGATACTGTTCGTTTCAAATTAAGGAATGGTGTATTTTTCTCTTGTTGTGTAACATAAAAACGCTTGAAGACTGTGTTGGGTTTTAATTTTGTGTTTAATAAACGAATACAAGAACATATTTTTATCAATAAAACGAAAAGATGTCACAATGCGTGCTGTCAACTTTGGTGGTTTTATTCTGGAACTAAAGCATATTTGAAACTATTTTTGGGTTTTAGTTTATTTGTTTAGATCCTAATTAAATTAAAATAAGTAAGAGTCATTCTAAATATTTATTGACGATAATTTTTCCTCCAATCAACTAATTCATTTTTACAATTCTTGTGTTCAGAATTTCTAAGAAACTTAAAATAGCTCATAACAATTTGTGGCATGTATTTCAAAATAGTAGTTATAAGTAAAATTCTTTTATTTTCATTTCTTAGAAATTTGAATGTAGCATAATCACTAATTCAAAAAAAGAGGGGCTAGTCTCATCAGGAATAAATCTAACATTTTCAATAACTATGAAAGCACCAATTAAAATACTCTAATCATATTTTTAAATGCATTTTTAAAATAAAACAGTATGATGCATCAAATAAATCAGCTCCACTGTTGAGAAACCGATACGTGAATCCCGATCCCAGACGGAGGGAGATCCCGAAAGAGGTCATCCCCCGTTTTTATGGGACCCGGAGAAAAGTTCCAGTTGGCTTCGCTCCAGCGACTCCTCAATGCCAGCATTCCCGGATGAGGGATGAAGAACTGAGATGCATCACATCTGATCATTTTCCAAATCCAGGGCCTCCGAAATCATATGAGTTTGACACCTTCTGTTTGGAGGAAAACGCATCGTTTCCTAGTAATGTAGTAGTTACTAATATTTTTTGTTGAATAGCTAATGCAATGGTAATTGGTAAAACTTTTAAATTGGTTAGTTTTAAGCATGAAACAAAAATATCACAATTAATCATATTCTGTTAAAACATATGCGGATGAAATAATTTCAATAATTTATAGGTATAATTGGGACCAGTTTTACCCAACGATTATCATTTAGATAAAACAATCAGTATAATGGCGATTACTTTCAAAGTCTTAAATTAATTCGGGATTAGCCTTTTAATAAAGATCGGGGTAGTACATATACGATGTCTGTAATTTTTGTCTCATTTGAGAATTATATACATTGCATATTTCTGTCGTTCATACTGAGGATTATTAGCAAATAATTAAAACTCTGAAAACCCTTTTTCTCACAGCCCGTAGAGCTTTTATTAACAATAAGATTCATTATGCCCCATGCTGACCTGAGCAATAATATTTTTCAACACGTACTCAAAGCATGAAATATGGATAAATTAAATAATTGGGAATGTATTTTTCCTCTTATACATTCGCCAAAAGTGACTTAGCGCCTTTCTCCTGTAACTTGGCGATTTCATTAGAAAAAAAGACTCCCTACACTGAATAGAGTGCTTTCAGGTGACGTCACAACCGGTTATTTTCTTTTAACTGTGTACCTTCTGTAGGGCTTTTAACTGTTGCTAAGGCCGTTGTTTATCTGTTGCTAAGGCGGTTTTTAGGTATGGGATCACGTGATTGCAAATGCTCCAATAGAAGAATTCCACGGCTAATCATTTTCTGTAACTGCTAACCTCTGTAGGGCAAAAAACTGTAACATCTTCTGTTGCTAAGGCCGTTGTTAGGTCCGAGTCATGTGATGGAAAATGCTCTATTAGAACCTCTTAAATACCATCTTGCTTACATGATATCCTTCCCAATCAAATAACATGCCCGGCAAAACGCACTCCAGCGGGAGCCTTCAACGTCCCAAATTAGATTACTTGCACATACACACATCCAAAACACTTCCCCCGACGAATACACCCCCAGAAAAGGAAGGCCGTCATCTCCGACGGGTTATTAATGCAGAGATCCATTTCCGCAGAGAGGGAGCAATTTCTGTGACAAGTCTGACACTAAATGACCGAGTTGGAATGGGCCGGGACTTAATTTATGTGTCGGTCGAGCAGAGCGTAAGCTTCGAGTGAAGGTTTTGTAATAACAACAGCGGAAATTGCGTTTGGAATTAGAGGATTGGTTATTAGGAGGGTGGATTTGTTTTGGCGTAAGAGTCTTGAACAAAGCCTTTTTTTTGACAAGCGTGTTAGTTGAATTGCTTTTGGGAATTAATTAAATTTCGTGTTGGTTGGTTTGGGTTTGGTTGAAATACGGTAAACAAGACAAACATCAGGTGAAATAGCTTTTGTCGAAAGTTATTCATGCGGGGTATTAAAATCTTTTTTATGGAAAAAACAGTGTTGACAAATTTATACAAAAGATGGATGAATGAATTAAACTATGATTTACTGTAAATAGATAAAATATAAATTAAAAATTTGTATCATTCACTCAAACCAAATTTTTTCAACCTGTATTATTTACATTGCCAAAACTTAAAAACTCCTCTACTGAGTGGGAGACGATCTTAGATCGAATTTTCTTCTGTGTCTGTGCCTAATCATAATCCACTTCCAGGTGTGAAGTTTTACTTTTAAAACTTGACGAGTTCCTGGTGAATGTCTTATAAATTTTGAGTAAGAAAGTTTTATTATCCTCTACTTTAGAATTACTATTACTGGGGAATATTTTCATTTGTTGATATTTCAAAAGTTAAATATAAAATTAAGTTTGAATGCCCTATTTGTTATTCAGTGTTTTATAAATTTCCTAAAAATTGAATGATTTTAGCTTTATTATACTACTAGTGGTGTATGGAGTAGGATTAAGGGGTAAACCAGAGATTTTCATTTGTAAGAAAATTTAAACTACTACTAAATAAACTGGCATCATTTAGAAAATATTATTTGTTCATATCTCGATTCAAATTTAAACAGCAGTAATTTAAAACTATTTCTAATTCCTGCTGTTTTGTAAACATTACTTGAAAATTGTTCAATGGAAAATTATAATTGATTACAACTAATATAGGCTTTATAAATTCCTATATAATTCCTTTTCCTACCGAAGTATGCGAATTCTTATAATTTTTTTAATATAAAGAAATGGACATTTTTACTGTTTTTAAATGCAATTTTTAATTGATTATTTGAAAACAAGTTCCTTTTACATTAAATTAAAATCTAAACATGCGTCTTTTATATTCACTTGACCTTATTTCATTTTATCATACAGCTTATTTAATAAGTTACCTTTATTAGAAAGAATTACGTTCAGAGAAGCTTTACAAAGCTAACAATATCTTCTACATCATAACATAAAATTAAAATTTTTCCCAGACTGATACTGAAGCTATCCTAAAATAAATTTGACAAGGATAGTCTTTTCTATATCCCCCGTAAAAACTTTGTTGTCGCTTCTTTGTATGTTCATTAAAACCTCTGTCAAAAACACGTAAAAAATCCGATTAAAAAGATCAAAAGAAAAAATCAACTTAAATATTGATTCATTTTCTTCAAACTCTTTTCTACTTAGTAACAGATGTTGGCATCAAGGTAAAGAACAACCAGAAATCCAACAAAAATCAAGGCATGAAAAAACCGATGCTAATAACTTCACAAATTTTAATCATCTTCAGAATTTGCTTCCTGAAAATCTAGTTTGATGAAAATGAAAAAATATAAGACTTCATTAACGAGATTGTGTCATATTCCATATTTTTTTATTTTCTTATGAAATTCCTATGTAAATGAACCTGCATTGATGAGAGAATTAAATCAGCTTTTTATGAATGGCATGTTACGGGTTTTGAGGATATCGTGGTTTTATAATTAATTTTTCTATTGTTCTATTTTAATATTGAAAATTGGGCAATTAGTGTAAAAAAAAACGATTATGGTATTAAATTTTCATGAAGTTAAGTTTTTGTTACATACTAATCTGGTTACACCCCCCCCCCCCAACAAAGATATTGATTTTTATTTTTTAGTTTGTCACCTGGTTAATCCTGAGAAATTCAGGATAATTTTTTTAGGTTTGAAGCAAAATAGGCTTATAAAAGTATTTTTTCTTACACGTTTAGACGTAATAAACTATAGTATAATCATATACTTATTAAAAAGGATAACTATAATGTCCTTTAATGTCCAAGGATAACTTGTATATTGTTTTAAAATCCAATATGAAACCGTTTTTTTTTATTTCAGAAGAACGATAGTCATCTAAAATATTTTTGAAAACTCATATTTAAGCCTGTTTAAATCTGCATCAAGCATACTGGTTGGATTTCTACATATTGGTATTACGCTGAAAAAAACTGGAATGAAATTATAATATACTTTCTTCAAATTGTAAAATTATTGAAAAATAGTTGTTTTCCGTATGTTGATGAATAGCTTTGATGGATAAAAACGTAAAAAGATAAATGAGAAAAATCCTTCAAAAGCACTTAAAAAAATAGTTACACTTCCATACAGATATATCGCACATCTCTATTCATTTTTTCTTCAACTTTTTAAAGCACCTGGTCATTACACGCTGTAAAAAGATAAAAACAAGCTTTCACATGATTTACTATTATGGCTTCATTAAAAATAACTACCATTACCTAGCAAAAATCCATCCTCTACTCGAGAGTTTTCGCCCATAACTGTCCTCAATAATCAATTTAGCTCTCTTACGCTTGCACTTTAATGCGAAATTAATGGAACATCTCCCAAGAGCACAAGCACTACACGCCATTTTTCCAGCTCAGGCGATTTTGATTTGATTCCTTCGAAAAGTGATTTCATTTCATCATCCTGTTCTGAACAAAAAAATATGTTCTTGCGGACGAAGAATAAACAAGCAAAATGAAAAAGCTTATAGTAAAAACCCACCATACACACAAACGAATACCGAAGAAAAGAATATAAAAAATACTGTTCTGTAACAAATCGTTCCGAACCAAGAATTCGATTTTTCAGCCGATAATTTTAGATGCTTCTAAAGCGGGATTCTTTCGGCTTTTCCTTAAAAACGCGAGAAAAAAAATCGCCTTCCCTGCTGGCTAAGAATATTTACAAGGTTCGGGTTTTATCCTGGAGGATTTATTTATTTTTCCCTCTTTTGTGCTCAGTTACGGTTGTGGACGCAAAATCATTCTCAGCAGTTTAAAAATTGAATGGAAGGCCTATTCAAGGCACGAAGCTTCCAATGTATTCAATCTTTAAATGCGTTGTGTCGTACTTTTTTTTAAACTGAATAAATCTTTTCGCATTTAGTTAAGCATACTTGAAGTTGATTTGATAAGTGTTGATGCTCTTTTGAAGTAAACCAATCGGAAAAGTTCAAGATTTTGTTCGGGAACAAATTTCTTTCGAAGTGAATTTTATGTGGGAATTTTTTCCCCTTCTCGCATCTTAAATTTTTCTGGGTTTTTTTCTCCCGCATTTGGAGCTTTTAAAGTTTTTTGGGGTATAGGAATTGAAGAATAAAGTAAATAAACTTACCAGTAATACTTAAAAAGCACTTAAAACATGTTTAAAAAAGAGTAATAAAATTATCTGCTTCATAACCTTTATCACACGAACATTGCAATATGATATATTCCCAAGGAAAACAACAATTTAATTACAGAATAGTTGAATTTTTTTATCCTTCATTATAAAAAATATTTATACCATTTAAACTTTGAATTTGGTTTTCGTTTTCGGTATATATTTTTGAAGTGCACAATAGAGCAGTTTCAATCACATGACTCTGCCTAACAACGGCCTTAGCAACGTTGTTTTATTCCTCCAGTGACATCATGTGCGAATGCTGCTATTGGATACTTCTATGTCCCGCCCCTAACAACAGCCTTAGCAACGTTGATTTTGTCCTCCAAGTGACGTCATGTGCGAATGCTCTATAGAGCATTTTCAATCACATGACTCTGCCTAACAACGGCCTTAGCAACGTTGTTTTATTCCTCCAGTGACATCATGTGCGAATGCTGCTATTGGATACTTCTATGTCCCGCCCCTAACAACAGCCTTAGCAACGTTGATTTTGTCCTCCAAGTGACGTCATGTGCGAATGCTCTATACTTCCATATTAAAAAAAAAAAACGTTTACGTGTAGTACTATTTTAATTATTTTTTAATTCAGAAATAAGTTTTTGTATTGATATTTATTTATATATTAACTTCATGGGCTCCCCTTTTAACACATTCTACTTCTATATACAATATAAACACAAATTTCAGTGTATATTGTGTGTTATTACGCAAGTAATTCTACTCCATTCAATACGCTCAAGAAATTGTTCATCCAATTCTTTTACACGTTTTTATGTTAACTAACTCGGTTCCTTTTATACTTTTTTTATTAGATCGCGAAATTGCTACAATGTCTCTCAAGCCTGAAAGCTGAAAAATTTCAATCTATTCAGTCAACATAAGGTGTGTTTGCTCACAATATCTTTTCTTGAGTCTTTTTCTACTTTCGCACATGTTAGTCCTTTCTTTACTCAAATGATTGAGACGTATAGTTATCTTGAAATAATTTCTGTAAAGAACTATTCTTTTGTAACTTGGTTCTTGGGAACACAAACATAAACTTTCGTATGTAGTATTAAAAAACACTAATAGAAATATTTCTTTGGTTATAATCCTATAGACTTGGTTTAGTACATAAAATAAATTTCGCAATTTCTAAAATGCAATAAACTTGAAAGAGCAACATTTCTATGAAATTAAAACCTTAATATTCGCTATTCAAAGTTAAGAAGGTATTGAAATTATTTAAAATATTATGTAGGGAAAAGTTTTTTTTTAACTAGAAGGTATTCTTCATAAGAATTGTTTTAAAGTAGTGACCTTCTTTGTGAAAGATTTTAGGCATTTTTCATAATTAGAAAATGTCTGGTATGTGCCAGAAATAAGCAAAAATATATTCTCTCAGCTCAAGACAGAAACCGATGTGAGTGTTCTTGAATTTACCTACAAGGACTGTTACTTAAAAGTAAAAGGTAGGACATCTTCTAACTTCGAAATTTTGCTCCCTCATCAAACAGAAGAAGACAAGAAATACCAAGAAAATGAAGTTGCATTTTGACGAGAAAGCAAGTTTGCCGGAAAATTGAGATTGTAGACCCAAAAGACTAGTTTGAGCACCAATTTGTACAAAAGACTACGTCATGGGAAATACAGTGATTCATGATGACTCGATATTGGCGAAGTTTTGAATTTTGCTTGAGGCTTTTATCAGTACTTGAATATTTAATAGGATGAAATTAGCGCTTCCTTCTAAAAATTGAAATGAACCTACCCTTTTTATAAAGATTTATTAAATAATCTTTAGTTGAATTATGATTCACACGAAACTTTTAACTGATTTATATGTGCCATTTGATAAACAGATCAATATGGCCTTACTATGCCAATAAAATACCCATTATCTCGCCAAAATGAAAATATTCTTTAATGTATCTATCGGGATATAAAAGATCTCCAGAATAAAATTTTTGAATTGTCTGGAATTGGAATATTCGCTATCAGTTTTATCTCCACCCCGGAGAATAATTTATTCTAAAGGGAATAAAAGTTTTGACAAAGTTTCATTCCTCCGAAAGAAGTTATTTCTTGGAAATGGAAGAAGAAGGGTCTACATAAAAGGAGACCCCAAATTGAAAAGTGATAACATTGGGTGTAGCTTTCTCTGCCCTGGCAATAAAGAGTTCGAAACTTATGTTGCTTTCCCTTTTTCGGCGGTGAAAGGAACTAAATTATATCGCTGCAGTAATCGGTTTTAGTTGAGAAGTCTGAAAGCGGGGAGGATTTGTTTTTGACTTCTGCTGGAGTTTGGATGTCACAGGGTATCTGCGTTTTATGTCATAGGAATGTTGTAATTAAAAGATATGCGCATACCCACTATTAAACAAAATAACGGTTTACAGAATGAAGTCTTTTTACAGACGAAGCCATTGGGTAGTTAACTTCCCCAATGTAGTCACTTGGTGTCTGTCAAAAGTAGTCACTTGTTTATTTTCCAAGGTAAAAACTCCTTTTTAAACAAGATACGTCCTCTTGAAAATTGAAATTGGATAGTTCTTAGATTATTAATAAATTTTAACGTATTTTATGAACTTTACTGCTAAAGAGGTAGTTCATAAAGTGGTCTTCATGTGAAATATAAATGTGATCAGTGTTTACAGATTTTAAAAAATCTGCTGTACAACACGATACCCCATATTAAAAAGGAAATAAAAGTTTTGCATCGTATTTTCAAAATATGCCTTATCTATTTCACATCATTCACGGTATACCATTTTTTTATTCATGTTTACAACACAATTTTTACACTTGTCTTTTATTAGAGCTCCAAACCATTTATAAACATCTCAAGTCAAAGCGATTATTGAGACGCTCATTCTGATTTCCTACCCCATACTACTCAAATACCCCAGAACTAAATAAAAAGTGCCCTAAGCAGGAAAAAAAGAAACTATACACCTCCCCAGACTCGTACCCCATCCACTCGATTACGATTTTCCCATCGACTGTCAATCGATACACGCCGCCCCATCCCTCAAGGGATCAAGACAAGGCTCACCTTTCAGACACGGTCAAAGTTACGAGCAGCGGAATCGATTGTAATCAAAGATTCTCGGGCACCAGGGGCCATCTCATCGCCCGTGAACCGTTAATTGAATCGTTTCCCGATTAGCGCGGTTCCCCTGAAGAGAAGGGTTGATTAAGTTAATTGCTGGCTGTTCCTGGAGGCTCTGTGTCTTGGGCTTTGAGGGGCGGCAGTTCAGTAGGTTGAAAGTTTTTGTCAGTTTCGGAGTCTGATTTTATTTTGTATAGGAAGCAGTTTTATTTACAGTAGAAATTGAATTATTTGAACTCCAGATGTTCAAATCGTTTTATTATGTATGTCACAATTATTTTATGTAACTGTGATAATTATTTTTCATTTTATCAAAAATATCCAATTTTTATCTATATAACTTGTATTACATGTTTTACTATGTATTGTAGAAACTGCTGGTCAGTTACTGTAGATTAGATTAACGTGGTTTCATTAAATATTTAGAAAGCTATTTCAAAAAAAAGTCTTACTTGTTTGTGTTTAAAATAGCAATATAAGGCCATCATTTTTTGGAGTAGAAAACCTCCAGTTTCTGCTGTTCTTTTTTGTTTGATATTCCTTCTTAAAAATTCACTACTCAAGACCAACTATCAAGACAGTTTGCACACTAGAATAGAACGCCTGGCAAAGGCTTTTGAAAATCTGTCCAATATTATCACAAAGCAATTACTTTTATGAAGATTCAGAAACTAAAATAACTAAAATAATTAGCCAATGTAGGATTGTTTAAGTTACTGATTTGAATGACATGATGCAAAATTATAGAGAATATCAAACTGTCATCAAATGTAAAAGCAATCACTCGTGCCAATTTAGCCCCTTTACTTGAGCAAACACCTTGCATTCTGATACCATTAAAAATTCATTTAAAAAATGCGTGCATTGTATCCATTCAAGCAATTCATTACTCTAAACCTAAACGCATCAGCCATGAAACCCGAACTATCTAGCTCCCTGGCAACCAGCTAGATGTAGCACTGCATCTTTTTATTGAATTATCGTTTCCTTTGAATCGAATAGCTCAATTTTAGTAAAATCCAAAGGAACAGAAAGGCAACGAATCGGCTAAAAATTTGCACCCCAGTTTAGAAAAAATGAGAACAATTACCCGAGGGGTTATACCGAAAAACATAATACGATGCAGGTACTACTTACAGGTTTGGCAACAAACAAATGACATCACAAATGGCTAACAACTTATAAAAATACCATATCGAAAGCTAGACCATCAGGTTTGAGGTCAGAAAAGGTCAGCCCTGCTTTCGCCATCTCCAGTCCTAGGCATGGTCCACCACTAGTGGATGAAAAACTGCATTAGTAAAGAATGAAATTTCCGTCAACCGCTGGAGCTGGATTGTGGAAAGCTTGTTGACAGGGAAAAAGAGATGAAAAGAGAAAAAGAAGTTAAAGAAGAGTGAAAAAAGAATCAATGATCAATGTCTATGATATTATCTGATAAATCATAAAGCAAATCTTTGATATCTTAAGAAAGAATCAACGAAAATTGGAAAAAAAATGAATAGAAATAAATGAAAAGTAGTAGCTTAACACTTTTGTTCATTTGCTTCTGTTTAAAAAACTTAATTTAAAATCTTCTAAAAATAAATGAAATCTTCTATAAAGTAAAACAATTATACAATGTGGTTGGATATTGGTGCATGGTATAGTTCAAACAGTAATGTAAGGTCGACTACTGGTGCAATGCCTATAACTTTATAAATTGTAAAATTTTGATAATATTATTGTTTTACATAGGTAAGTAAAGGTGACAATAATCAGACATTTATTTTTTTCTGTAGAGTTATTCTAAACTAAATGTTAAATTTCCCGTAACTTGTCGGGTGTTCAATTTCTTTCTATTGCACCTTACTTTTCAAAAATTTATGTGGAACCTTTTTATGTCATTTATTAAGAATTATTAATCATTTTACTTACTTGATATCATTAGAATTTAATAATATCTTTACATTCTAGCACTTATCCATTAATCTTATGTATTAAATAAACAATTAAGCTGATGGAAAAAAAATAAAATTAATTAAAATTTTTCTTCCAAGAGTGGTTTGATTTGTTTGGAGTTTCATAGCACAAAGCCCCTATATATTGGGGGCATAGTGCACCAAACTCTTCTACGAGTGACTCTTTTCTTAATCATATCTTTATAGCATCTATTTAAAAGTAGAATGAATAAAAGAAAAAAATTCCTGTGAGTGTAATAATGGTGCTATAAAAAGCACTATTCTTAGAGAAAGCCGGGTATTTCAGGGAATTTTTACATTTACGAACTGTGTTTTCGAATTTTAAGAAAAGTGCAGCCTCTCCCAAAACATCCTTCACAATTTTTAACATTTCGCGAAGCTGCTCGCCCTATCTTAAATTTTGATGAAGCAAAGAATAAACAAAAATGGAAAGTTTAAAAGATACGAGAAAAGAACACCGACAAAAAAAATCCACAAAAGCAGCGGAGAACTCTCACTTCCACAAGTTCGCTTTTGTCTTTATTACTACAACACCAAGAAGATCCTTGTGTTGTCAGAGCACGTCACAAGTCAGTATTTTGTTTACATCGCGTTTATTTTCTGTTGCAGAGGATGAACTGACAAATCCTTTCTCCCTGGTAAAAGATAAATGCTCTCGGTGAGCGTGTTTCAACATGCGTGGGAGTAATAACATGCAGTGGACTTTGGGGGAAAAAAAGAGATCTTGGAGTTTGTCTTTATTTATTGAGAGATGTCTTAGGTTTTATCCTGGGCTTTCTAGTTTTATTTTTGTTAAGGATATGTAGGATGCAAAGCAGTATTTTTAGAATCACTTTTTTCTAACCAAGTTCAGTAGGAGTTTGGTTTGGTTGTGGTTTTATGGCGCAAGAACCAAGTTTAGGTCATATTGCTGCTAGAGATAAGTAATCAGTAGAAAAAAAAGATTAACAGAGTGTAGAGAGTATTTGGTTATAAAAATATATTAATGAAAGGATATTAATGAAATTATTTTAATGTGTAATGTTTAATGTAATGTTTTTTCAGTAATAGCAGAATATCCAATTTATGTCCAAAAACAAAAATAGTTTCTATGTAGAACCTTTGTATCATATATCTCAAAAGCAAACAGATGAAACTGTTTTTAGAAATAATAAGTTCCTAGGATAAATTTGGGAAACTCTAGCAATAAATAGAAATTAAGGTAAAATTAATTCAAAACCAGTCTTTAAAATTTAATCTTATTATTTTTTGAGAAAAGTTTAGCTTAGTAGTACATAGTATTCTTTAGTCGTCAAACTCAAATAAGCACAGCTTGAGAGAATCGAAATTTCTCTGGTTAGAGGCATGGGCTAATTAGGTTTCTGAGAATAATTACAAATCCTTAATTACTGCGTAATTTCTTTTGCGACTTAATTTCCGGTATTAGGTGGATCCCGAGCTTTAATGTGGTGAATTAATTTTCGGCTTTATTTCACAAACGTGTTAAAATAGATTCGCGAAAATTTTCAAAGTAAATTGGAACGTAACTCAGTTATTAACTCTCCTGTTTATTTTATTCTCTCATCATTTTTGGAAGCACTATTTACCATTTATAAAAATTCCCAGTTTGTTCTAGTTTAACCAGTAATATTTTTACGTGGATCCGTAAAACTGTGAATTGTTTGTTTTTAGGAAATTTTAAACCTTTTTCTACAGATAGAAAGTACTATTTTTAATTTTTTTGTACTCTCTGGCTTCTGGTAACAAGGTTTTTAAGGGATAATTGTTTATAAACTGGAAATTAAAACTTTATATGCATGCATATAGAAAGCCTTACTAGCTCCGTTTGCATCATCTACTCACATAAAAATCTAATGTATCAGTAACAAAACATAGCAATTTTTAGAAGTTCAGGTCACTAAAAAATTCATTCAGAAACAACATCACTTTTCTAGAACAGCATGGAATGTTCACCAAATCACTTCTTCCAATACCACTAATTGTTTTTTAACATTATGATTGACATAAAAAAATAAACTCTTCATGTTTTTAAAAGTAGGTAAAACCACAAAACAGTAGATAATCGCATACTGTAAGGTAGTTAAGAAATTATTTATAAATTGATTAGATGTGTGTATTGCGACGAAATAGTGCAATAAATAGTGCTGTTACTGATGCTGTTACACTTCAAATTACTTTTACAGCCATATTCACAGCCATCAGCGTCAGTGTTAACCAGCAGCTGAAGAAAAGAAATTAGCTTTTCGCTGACTCTGATTGGTGGAATCCTTCTTTGACCAAGAATTTAACACCGACGCTGATGGCTATGAATATGGCAGTTAAGATATTAAACACTGATGGTACATGGGGTAAAACCTCTTCATTACTAACATTAAATAATTATTTAACTTTTGAGAAAATTTCAACGAAATTCATTCATTTATTGCGTTAATCATTAGCGACTGCGATACACCAACCCTTTGTCCACCTATCGATTCCGCCAACTGCTAATATCCGCTCCCTCATACTATAACCAATCCTAAATAATCGGCGCGTCCGATATGCAAATGGGCCCTCAGCGATCTGAGGCTTATTTGAATGGTTAATATGCGAAGAGGGGATTATATTTTGGAGGGGGGAGATCGATCCGAGGTGAAAATCTCCTCCAGGTAAGAGGGCGTCGATACCGGTTAGAGGCAGGAATGCGGTTTGTGGGTGGGCGGCCAAATTGCCGTGTCTATTTAGTATGTTGTTTTACAGTAGATGCTAGCAATTTAGTGAGTTCAGTTATAGGAGTTTAATAAGATATTGTATAATTAAATAAAGTATCTAAGGGGGAAAGAAGGAATTGTTTGACGTTTTCATTCATCGCAATATCTTGTCTGTTAAATGACTTAAACTTATCTTGTTATTAGACAGTTAAGAACACTTATTGTGATAAGAATTATTCTACCTTTGTTTGATTGGTTGTTAAGTACCTATATGCTTCCGTAAGTATGTGTTAAAGGAACCCTTATGCTTAAAGTATGTACCAATGATTTTGATATAATGATGTTGAAAAAAACAAGTTTCCTATCTAAGGGTATTTTAAATACCTAACAAAACATTAAAGATGCACTAAAACGCAAATAGTCCGGAATGTTGAATTTTTTTTAAAAAATTTTCTCACAAACGTATGTAAATTTACTTGCCTAACTCATTTTCATAAAATTGGTATGATAAAAAGTATATAATTTTTTGGAAATTATTTCAACCAATGTAAATATTATCCATGCCGTTCAAAATAGTACCTCTAAAATAATACTATTGGTCAAAAGTTAAAAAATTAATTTTTATGTGTGAAAAAAATTATTAGCACCACACTATAAAAATACTACGCAGAATAGACACGTTTAACATTATACACTCATATCGATAATACCCAAGTTCCCAGTAAACTGCAATTCTTTTCATTTATTCAAGAACATTCTATCCGCCTCAAATTAAAACTCGATACCACGAACATTATTCCGCAAACGATAACAACGACGGACAGTTAACAAACTACCATTTGCAATCCTAATCAGAGCCGAACACATCTGCATCTGCATCTCTTCCTCAATATCCGCCTTCAGAAACTGCCATTAATGCATTCCAATTGACGGTCACAGTGCAATTCCGGCGTCTCAAATATGTGTCTATAACGCGATCAAGACGACAGACGGAGCCATTCTGGAAACCTATGTTTATTGTCAGGCGGAATTGAACTCTCTCCTTTCCAATTTCCGTTTCGTTTCTAACTTCGGAATAATATCTGTGGATTGGGGGTTGTCCGTTAATTTAATGTTGTTGTTCACCCTTTTGAATAGGGTATAGCCGTTTCCCAAATGTGGTAAATTCAACAATGGAATATTTTGAATTCAAGGCTCACAATAGGTTTTAGGGGTGGTTCATAAATTATGTCACACAATTTTCATGGATTTTACACCCTTCTCTGCCTCTACGTCATTTTTAATCTAATGTCAGGGACTTCCAAATGTAATATCACACTTTTGAAACTTTAATTTTTATTAAATTGAAGATTTTAAATTTCATTACTCTATTTTCATTTCTTGAGAATTTAAAACTCTTTTGCTGCTAAACAGGGAGAAAAAATGTTTCTTTTAGAATTTTAACAGTGTAGTAGCATTGATAAAGGATGAAGCATTATTATTATTTATACGCTCAAATCCAGGTAATTTCTTCCCATCTTTTTTTATAAAAGTAATAAAGACCGACCTTTTGCGAAAATTTCATTCAAAATCAAAACTTTTCCTACATACCCTTATATTATTCTAACAAAAAAAAATCTTATAAAATATGCAAAATTTCTTTAAAACTGTTTTATAAACTCTTTTCTTTCTATACTGGAAACCGCACTGCAAACGCTCACACACAAAAATAAATAAATTTAAGAAAATTTACCCCCCTCAAATTTACAACACTTTAGTCGTGTTGTTAAGTAGAACACTTTAACACATTATTTCTTGTGATAGTGTTCTGAATAAGTTTGAAAAGTGTTAGAGATACGTTTTAAAAAAGTGTTGTGATTATGTTTAGAATTTGAAAATTTTCTTAAATTTAAATAGGAACACTATAACATTAAATTTCCTGTAATTTTTGCATCACTCTTACACCACTAGGTAACTTTTCAAAACGCTTTTGGAAGTGTCCATTATGTTTATTTAACATTGCAGAAGTGTTTCAACGGATTTTCAGTGCACAAGAGTTAATGGTTACGAAACGATCATTTTAACGAGCAGTCTCAAAACAACATCATATAAAAACCATTACTTCTCCCCCTTAAATCATGCTTACACAACAGAATGACGAACGCAGGAGCAAAATATCCGCGTTTTCCCTCATTATTTAAACAATTCTTTTCTCCAAAACAACGCGTTATAATATTAATTCCCTCCACCGAGGGACCCGTGTCCCGTGGGACATTAACGTCTCTATTGCGTGTTGTCCTTTATGATTATAATAAAGCTCTTTTAAGCTTTTGATGAAAAGGTTTTCACGCGTTTCTTTCGCTTTACCACAAAAGAACGCGGATCAAACCGGAAGAAGGAGGTGGGTGTCTGGGAAAGTAATTAAAATGGAAATTAAAACAGATTGGGACGGGAGAGCAGGGAATTCCGTGTTTTGAGAACATCGTGGAGCGATTGCAGAATGGTGGCTTTTGTGTTCCGTTTGATAATGCGTGATAAGTTTTAATGCTTCCTTAAGAGATTTGATAAGTTTGGAATAGAGTCGTTTTATTCCAGAATGATAACAAGGTATGCTGTGGTAAAAAGCTGTTTAAAATTAGTTTTTTCGAGTTAGAATAGAGTGTTATTCCTATTATACTTTTGACACATTAAAGGTGGAAATGTTCACCAACTTTACTTTTCTCATAAGCCAACTTCACTTAGCTTTGTAGCAAATTTAATGTTCTGTAATACATTACATTTCAAGATTATGTAATCTTTTATGGGGTATGATTTCATACAATTTTCTCACTTTTTTTTGTTCCAATGGCAGAGCACAACACACACACTATGAACGAAATAATTTTTCCAGACATGCCGAAAGCAGTACTTACTTCGCGTTACCCAGTGGGCAGGCACCTGTGGAGGGATGCCACAGAGGTAAAATACTGTTACCCACGCTGCACATTCGCCTGCACAACCCCATTTTACAGGGGGCCACATTCATTCACTCCACATACAAACATCTATTCCCAAGCGGGGATGCGAAAGTTAAACATTAAAATCTTCACATTAAACTTTCATGTTTAACATCTCGTTGTAAAAATGTGAATTTTATCTAAAAAATTCGTACGTACGGATGTTACGTACCGATCAAATCATACTAGAAATTAATTAATAAATGGAAGTAAGAGATTAAATTTATACTCTAACAATTAAAAAGGAAATAAGTGAAACATTTATCTGAGTAATTAAAAAAGAAGAATTAAGATATACCTCCCATTATAATGTATTTCTAAATGCTTTATTCTTATAGTTGTGTAGTTGCACTTTCAGAATAGTATTTAGTCGGAGTCTCCTAAAACCAAACAATAGAAGTGTTTAATATTAAGGGGATTTAGGTGAAGTTTAACATATTCAATGTGGATTGGTTAATTGTATTTTCATAGCACAACGCCCATATTAGGGCATAGAACGCCAAGGAGTTAAATACGGAACCACAACAGTGTTAATTTGTTTAGTTTTTATGGCAAATGGAGATTATCCAACATGATAAACAAATCATCAAACATTATATAGTCATCTGCTAAAAGACAAGAAAGTCATTGTGAAATCACATAAGGGTATTGGAAAAAGTTTTCTCTTCAAACTGTCACAATACTTAATATAAATTGGTCATGCAAGAGTGACTTGTCTGTATATTTATAATATTTTTCCTTTATACAAATTTAAGTTTCCTTTAAATGTCTCTAGGTGGAAATGTATATAGTATAACTTTATTATAACATAATACCGAGTGGTATTATGATTACTATTATACTTCATTACTATTATATTCATGGTTGGTTCTGGTTGTTTGGATTTTTATTTCACTAGGACTAGACCCATAGAAGGACGTTCTGTGCCAACCAAGATCTTGTTCATGATCATACTGATAGATTAGACAAGTTTTACCACATTATACTTTAAAATTATTTTGTCTCGTGTTTCATCCATTCTTTACTTCGGCAAAAGCCCTCAACTTTATCCCACACACTTCTTTTCACAGGATATATCAATTCCATCCCCCACAGAGATCACAGATAAATATACTTTTTTTATCGCTAAAGATACGAATCGGCCAATATATATAACACCGATCTATCCTCTTGTCTGAGCCAATAATTCGTTTCATTCTGTGACACAACTGAAGAATGGCCGCTCAAGAGGATTAAGTTAGCTTTCTGGAGAATACTTTTTCGGAATTTAGAATTTCCGCTGAAAGGCGCCATGAAATGAAGTTATTTAAAATCTTCACATCAGTAAAAACCGCAGGAGAAGCGGTTGCCATAGTAACCATAAAACAATAAGTTTGGAATAGAAGAATTTTTCCTAAAGGGGGGGGGCACTTAGCAATTTTATTAAGGCTCCCATTGTCTGGATATGAAATGGTGAGGAATATGGAGTTTCATTTCACATACTAGAGTTAACATAATCTATTTCTTTCAATCTTTTAGAAGATTATTTATGGAAAAGGGAGTAAAATTCTTAAAACTGAATGTAATTTACTTCAGAGAAAATTTCTCTCTCCTAAAGAGGAAAGTAAATAATTTATATTCCTTTAAAGAGTATTACGCCATTGTTTGATATTGTAAGCATTTCTACATTTCATGAATACATTTCGAGTGGATTTTTATAAATATATCAAAATATTTCCTAATACTATATCCAAATGAGAGAAAACTTTTTTTATTCCCATTTTAAAATAACCTTAGGCAATTGTGTAAGGGGAGGGGAAGTTTATGTGGAAAATTAAAATTGTTTCAAGCTTCCTAGCTTAGAATGTGATGGTTGATATTCTTCAAGTTATTTCGAAATTAATTACCTTTCTGATCTTTGGAAGCGTAATTCATACTTCATTATTTTCCCTTCTAATTAAAAAACACATATTTTTATTTCATGACAACCTTGATAAATGTGATTTAAATCAAACTTCTTTCCAAATTATAGTGTGTGCAGCAGTGAAATTGTCTTCCCACAAACTAATAATTCGTTAATTTTATTTTACTTTTTAAGGTAAAGAATTTTTTATCATGCCGTAAAAAGTTTAAAATTCTAGGCAGAACGCTCGTCTATACACAAGAATAAAAAAAATAATTGAGGATTCCCACTTCGAAACAAACTTAATTTATCAATGTGTAAGATAATCTAAAGCAAGATAACACAATCTAAGACCCAAATTGGCCAGCTCTTCAACAAAGAAAAAAGTCTTATTAGATTAAAAATAACATCCAATCAATACATGTCTTGGTAGTCTCTTTGATGATGATAATATGTACCTTTTCGTCAACGCCTTATGAGTACCAGGTTGGCTTTTTCCAGACCTAATAATTGAATTAGCTCCGGAAGAGAAAAAATAAGAAGCGTGTTGGTCTGATATGGAGCGCACTTTCTCTGCGTCAGTCAATTACATTAAATGATGTAGGCAGTAGAAGTCTGGGAGATATCCGAAGAAAGAATAAGGCGAAAAATTTCCTCTTGCTTTTCTCTTTTACGGAGATTTATCTTATCACCGGGAAAGAACGATTGGTCTGGAATTGTGTTGGAAGAATTTATTAAAATGTTTTGTAAGTTGATTTCGCACAAGGCAATTTTTTTTTCATTTCCAGCACACAATGTTCTTTAATCCGAACCATGATGCTATTTAATGATTTTTGATTGAGAAAATGATCTGATAATGATTACAAATCTTCATGATGGGTTACATAGTTAAAAATGAATTCCATCTAATTGGTGGATTTTGAATATCATTCGAAAATTAAAGAATATATTACAAAACTTTTAGTTAATAATATTCACTTTGGACTAAACTTGTGTACGCCCCTATCAACATGGATTTGTGCCAAGGCAGTCAAGAGATATTGATATTCATAAGTAATAAAGTCAATGTTTTCATTTTGTTTTAAATTTGATTTATCTCGCACATTTTCACTTCTCCCGCATTTTGTTATGCTGTGTTTGGCATTCTTCTGTGCTTGTAAGCAGCTTATACGATATGATTTTAAGAAATTATTTATTCTATCCTACATTTTCGAAAATAACATGCCACCATCGAACACCATCTAGTTATATGTATTAATGTGATAGCTCACAGGTAAAACAAAAAGTCCAGCTTTTGGAACTTAATTTATTTTAATGAAAATAGTCTAGGGCAGTTCAATTATGTAATGATAACACCAGCTCCCCAACGGAGCAGCCAAAAACACAATTCATTGGATTATCAGCAATATTTTTATTTTTAATCTGTACTAATATCTAGTTACAGTTTAGTAAGAATTGATTTAATCTCCTTACATTTCGAAAATTAGAAACAACATAAGTTAATTTTCCTTAAAAGTGGATAATAGTGCCTTAAACATTTTCTCTGCACGCAGGTGAAAATGTAAATAAAAACTCTTTTGATAAAATCAATTCAACTTGTACAAATAAGTCTTACTTTGACTGATATCTAACAGTAGTAGGTATCTATCACTCTCTCCATCTAGACCTACCCTATTGGAAAAAATTTCCCAGTGTTCCATAAACCAGTATCAAATTATACTAGATCCAGTATAAATGATACTGGATCCAGTATAGATGATACTGGAACCAGTATAAATGATACTGGATCCAGTATGATTTGATACTGGTTTATGGAACACTGGGAAAATTTTTCCAATAGGGTAGAGTCTTTGACCGAAATCAATGGCTTATACCACTATGATGCTTTATGTATTCTGCTCTACAAGCAAAGAATGAAGTTAATTTAAAGCAATGGTGAATTGATGACTACTGCACACAAATGCTCAAACCACTGTGCACAAATGTTTAAATCAAAAAATTTTTTAAATCATACATAAGGAATATATGTCACATATTTCATACCACTTACTGTAAAATAAATACAATTTGCAAACTTTTAAACTAATCACACAAACAATTTTTGAACTCTTCGTTATAAATGTAAAGTAGAATGTCTGTAAGACCAAATTGTTTTGAAAGCAGGGTGAGTTAAATTAAGTAATAATCAATTTCTGAGATAATTTTAATTAACGGCAAGGTAGGAAGTAATTAAATACAGCATTTATTCGAATTCATTTGATTGTAGTCAACTTTCCTACCCTCTTGCAGTCGGAACTAGTTTACTAATGAGCTTAATGAAACTTCGAAATGGAAGCCAATTCAGAGCAAAATTACTCACGACTGAATCATTCCGAATTTCCGCGTCAAAAATTAATTTTCCCGTGTTTATCCATTGTTTAAATTAAATTGTCCGTGGAAAACTAAATCTTACCTCTTTAAAAATACTAGTTTGTTAAACTTGAAATTGAAATTACCTTTTCCCTTAAAAATCGTTTGCCCAGTTTAGAATAGAACTTTCAATCTGCAAGAATTATAATTTTATAGAAACGTTGCCACTCATTATTTAATTTTTTTATATTCCTTAAAATAATTAAACATTATGGTTATTAATTATTAAATATTTGGGGTTTACACAAACTTATTAAATACAATTTTATAATGGGAAAAAGTTAAAACTTTAAAACATTGTTCGGATTCTAGTATTTTATTAAAATCCAAGCGATGTAGCATTTATATAATCAACTAAACTCTTATTCAGTTTGATTTGTGGGTGTGTCTCAAATGAAAAAAAATGAAAAGGTTTCCTATTTTTATTTTCTATCTGACGCTAAAAGCTTTTGGATGATCCTTATAAAAACTTAGAAACGTTTCAAAACATGTGTCAACTGTTATCTACCTTCCAGCTGCAGTTAATAGGCCAGGTGTAGAAATACCAAATTTGAAATTCATAAAACTTTATCACTCATAAAATATCGAGAAAACATATTTTCTTCCTTTTGTGAGTTCTGTATATTTAAATACCCTTTAAATGATCATAATATAATTATTAAGAGTTAAGAATCTTAGAAGTAACTGAAATCGAAGGCATATTCCACATACAATGATAAACTCATTATATACATGAATTTACATTGTTAAATTTCTTAAAAAGGTTGTGTAAAAAGAGTATTTTATTAAATTTTAAGTGGAATATTTTTTAAACAGGCAAAATAATAAACAAATTATTAAATATTTTAATAAACATAAATATTGATTTACGGGTTCGATTGAATTTATCTCATTTTCCATCACATAAAAAAAACTTTATTTTATTGAAATCTTACAATTGGAGTGACAGTTAACCGAATTCTAAATCCCAGGGCGTCTTGTTCTTTAGCATCAAATGGTATCTTCAAATTAGAAACGTTTTATGATAAACCTTGCCTATTATTAAAAAAAACTGCCATGTGTTTCAAGTGGGGATAATTAGAAACTTTTAAAAAGCTGACACATTTGAAGAAAAAATTTCCCTTTTTAACCAAGTTTTTCCATTCACACGGAAATATTCCCCATATCCCTGAATGCAATTTAAAACGTGTTCAATATAAATTTAAAATGTTAAGACAATTATTATTAATTTATTATTGTTCATTAATGTGTGCAATGCATGTATATGTTCCGTGATTGTTTCACAAAATGATTATTTTTTTCTTCCTTTCATGCCGCCATTTGGATTTCTATCGAACAGAAAATGAAAGTGTTCGAAGTGCATTCGGAAGGGGTAAGAATCTTTTTTATATGTCCATGTCCAGCTAAAAAGGTAACCTGTGTAAAATTATAGAAGCGTTTAATAATAGCGTTTAAAACATATAATTACATCTAAATTGCATTTTATTACAATAGAAAGCTAGTGTATAAGCTCACCTTACCATCCGTTCTTTGCTTTAAAAAATATCACACCTTAAAACACGTATAATATGCTGATAGAACTGTGCGAAGAATAGAATCAGTAGAGTTAATAAGCAGTATGGGAAATGCTTTTGGTTACTTCTGTTTTATCGTCTTCTAACTTCTAACAGGCCCCATATAGCTATTAGTTCATGTTACAAAAACAAAATTATTGGACTGTTATTAGAAATATTGTTGTTATTAGAAAGTTAATTTTATTACATTTTATACTAAATATTGAATATTACTGAGGATCGGTCAAAACTAAAAACTTTAATTTGTACGAAACCATGCAACACAACGTCCTTAGACACTTTTAAGTAGGAATCAGGCTAGGAATATATGGGGAGAAAGTAGCCTTTCCCACAATATATGACCAATTCATAATCTAATAAAGCCATTCTTAAAAACACTTTATCTCAAAATGCATTCTATTTTCGTGTTTAATATAAGCGAATTTGAAAACAAACCCAACGTAATAAAACGCCTTTAAGAGTTTCCCAAAATAGTTCTTTATTAAAAAACACCCCCACCCTAGTGAAAGAATATTTTTAAACATCATGAATAGATTTGGTGCCATTATAATTCCCAAAGAACTCAGTATATTATTGATCAGGCATCTAAAAATAAACCGTTCGGAACAACAATAAAAAGAGGTCCGATGATTCCACTAATAATACAAAGAGGCCCTTTTAATTGAATTCCTTTGGATCGTTCTTGATAGATGGTGTTGAACTCATTTTTACGGAAACCTTTTATAAGGCTCTGATGATTCGGTTTGTACGGTAGCTTTATTATTGAGGGCCAACTCTTTCGAAAGTTTCGCGAGGACTTTTGGGACTTGTGAATGGCCCTTTTGAATTCCTGGGTGTTTAGGTTTACTTCCCCTAGTGAATGTGTTAGCGCTTTGCCAGTGCTGTGGGGAATCTTTAAAGTGACTTTAATGAATGTCCAACTATTTATAGGGTTTCCGTGTTCTTATAGAGCATTCGCACATGACGTCACTTGGCGAATAAACAACGTTGCTAAGGCTGTTGTTAGGAGCGGGAAATAGAAGCACCCAAAAGAAGCATTCGCACATGACGTCACTTGGCGAATAAACAACGTTGCTAAGGCCGTTGTTAGGTCAGAGTCATGTGATTGAAAATGCTCTATTGGGTGATTTCACATAACGTGGGGACAGCAGGATAGATAAAAATTAATTTGATTGTGGTAATCGATAGAATGTTAGATAAGTCGAATGAATAATAAATTTATGTCAAATCTCAAAGAAATACATTCAGTTTAACTATCACCACTCATTGCATAATTAAAAGGTGCATAAATACAGGGTGTTTCTACCTCTATGGTTTCAACAAGTCCACCCATACTCAGTACAAGATTTCTTGTGGGGAGAAGGTACATTATTATTTCATTCCATGCGCTATGAATATTTTTAACACTATATAAATATGCAAAAATAATAAAATATAATAAATATGCAAATAGTAATGTTTTGTTTTCTATAACCTTTTTTGTGTAAAACAGTCAAGAAGTCATACATTACTATTGATATTTTCTTGAAAACTTTGAGTCAAAGTGGTCTTAAAAATAGTATTGTAATACCACCTTATTATTTTTAACATTTTTTATTTTTCGTATTATCATTATTTATTTAAAACAATATTATTCTTGGGCATTTTTATGTGGCCTATGCAAGTAAACTGGCTGTGCAGAGTTTTGGTGGACTTGTTGATGAAAATTTAATCTTTTGACTCAATATTTGAATTAAACGGAAGTTGTTTTTAAAATGACTAGAATTTAAATGCATAAGAATTTTCCCGTTTATTTCTTTACTTTTTTTCTTTCTTAATATTATTTTCCATGGAAAAACAAATCGAAAAAAGCACAACCAATAAAATAAATTTGTCTTAACATCTCTGTTGACAAATTCTGTATAGAAAAAGAAAACAAACTCCAACTATTATTAACAGACATTGCAGATTCCATATATAACATGTTTTATTAAATCCAAACGCAGTAATATCGTCAGAGATAGCAAATAAGCTAGATAAGGTTAATGAAAAACTGCCTCAAACTGTATCTAATAAGGAAAAACATAAAGCCACAGATGGCCTTTCGATTCCCCCCTAAAGAACGAAATTCTTTCTTAGTATGGTTTCTTCTTTTGTCCCTGGAATTCCCTGATGTGCTTGAGATAAAAACAACGGGTATTTCTGAGGTTGAATTATAGAGAATCTATTTACGTTACGTTTCTAAATCTCAGTGGTGTTGTTTGGGTTCGTCTGTTATTAAGATTAACGTTTGTAATTCATTATTTGAGTCATAGAGTTAAAATTGATATGAAGAAGGTTTTTATTGCTATTATTAAATGACATTTAAGAGTATTACTACTATTTAGTAGCAAGCATTCTTAGTAAAATTCCTCTAGACAAAATTATACAAATACAGTTATACATTATATAATTATACAAAATCGTACAGTTATAGTATGTTCTGTTCGTATTGTAGTTGGGAAATACTTAACTATAAACGACGGTTACACATTAGGGTGAGTCGAAAAAACACTTTTTTCGAAATTCGTTTAGGCTTAGGGGGGATTTTTGGCCAAATGTCTTCAATAATACGTAAAAAAAATTTCAGATCGATACGACCATTCTTTGACTTGCCGCCAAGACCCCAAAATTTGAAAAAAGTGGAAAAAATGACCAATTTTCAGAATTTTTAAAAATATATTTCAAGATTTATATTGTGATAAAACTTGTTCAAATGTGTTATTTAAGACTTATTTAGATGGATTATATTTATTTGTGTGTATTAACTGCACCCTATAGGGCCTATAATTTTAAAGTAAAAAGTACTACTTAGCGACGTTGCACTCACTAACGCTTATAATGCACTATGGTGGACGAAAGGAATTAAATTCCGAATTTCTTTGAAGGAACACCCTCGAATGATGCCATTTAGTGTGAAATTGGTATTTTAAACTAAAAAGGCCAGTGAAATAACAATAATGAGGCCTTCCACTGAGCTTTTAGTGTTAAAAATGCTTATATTTCTAGTTGAACAAAGCCAAAAATTATCCTAAAAAAACGAGATAGTGTACTATTTTAGATCCTAAACTTTGAAATATCTTTGAAACTTTTATAGTTTTCATTTTTTATAATTAGAGTTTTAAACCGTACAGTTTGGAAATGGCATGGATTATTCCTATACCAGAAGTGAAAATTCTATTTTCTTTTTTAAAGTAATGAAAATTGTTTAACACTTGTTAATTTTTGTTGATGTTTTGAAGAAATGAAGTTTTTAGTTGAACGTTCCCCCTGATATGTTAAAAAGAGGGAATTTTCATAACTTTAAAAAAGAAAATCAATTTTCACTTCTGATAATCCATGTAATTTCCAAACTGTACGGTTTAAAATTAAGTTCTAATTATAAAAAATGAAAACTATAAAAGTTTCAAAGGTATTTCAAAGTTTAGGATCTATAAAATAGTACACTATCCCGGTTTTTTTAGGATAATTTTTGGCTTTGTTCAGCTAGAAATGAGCATTTTTGTAAAAAAGCATTTTTTACACTAAAAGCTCAGTGGAAGGCCTCATTATTGTTATTTCACTGGCCTTTCTAATTTAAAATACCAATTTAACACCAAATGGCATCATTCGAGGGTGTTCCTTCGAAGAAATTCGGAATTTAATTCCTTTCGTCCACCATAGTGCATTATAAGCGTTGGTGAGTGCAACGTCGCTAAGTAGTATACTTTTTACTTTAAAATTATAGACCCTATAGGGTGCAGTTAAACCACAAATAAATATAATCCATCTAAATAAGTCTTAAATAACACATTTGAACCAGTTTTATCACAATATAAATCTTGAAATATATTTTTAAAAATTCTGAAAATTGGTCATTTTTTCCACTTTTTTCAAACTTTGGGGGCTCGGCGGCAAGTTAAGGAATGGTTGTATCGATCTGAAATTTTTTTTACGTATTATTGAAGACATTTGGCCAAAAATCCCCTCTAAGCCTAAACGGATTTCGAAAAAAGTGTTTTTTCGACTCACCCTATTACACATATCTTTTTCACATGTCTTGTGATTGACTATCACTAAAGGTTATTATGAAACTAAAGAAAGTATAAAAGTAACTAAAAGTATAACATCTAGCATCTTTCAAGGAAAACAGTGGAAAGGGACTTTTTCTTTTAAACTTTATCTTTTCTAAAAATTAACGACGGTTGATAGTTTCAAACCTTTAACTAATTGCACATTACTCTGATGTTAGCCCCATAAGAAATTAGTCCCTGCACCTCCAATTCAAGATAGTAAATATTAAAAATATTCAGTGATATTAAAAAGGAATTAGAGAGTTAATTCTTTATATTTTGTGTAGAAAGGGTGAAATTATAAAAGGATAAGTAAAAATCTACTTTTATTTACAGGATAAAGATTGGGTAAAGAACGCCGCTACAGGGGAGTAAATTATTTTTTCTCATCAACTGGAAGATGGTTTATAAATGCTTAGGAAACCTATGATAAAATCCAGGGAAATTTATCAATTCTAATACCGAACAACAACAACAAAAACGAAGAAAAAGTAAAAATTTCAGACTACCATACGAACCATGACATTTCATAACATCAAAATAAAAGAGTTAAACACGAAAATTCTCTATCCTGAACACACCCAAGCTAAGCGATTGATCTGAGGTTTCGACTTCAAAAGCCCGAATCCCAGGTTTCGGATCCGTTCCGGAAAGCCATAAATCAAGAGTCCCTAGTCATCCATTAACGTCAGGGAGATCTATCTTGAATATTTATCTAAAGATACGCTTCTTACATTCGAGGGGAATGTTTGGGGCTAACATCGGAAAACTGATGCTTCATTTGAGGATATTACAAGCTAAAGGCGGGAGTTTTTAATTTTAGTGTTTAGTAAAAGGCTATTGTTTAAAAACGTTAGTTATAGAAGAGTTAAAGGAACAGTGGGATATTATGACAAACAGCAGATTAAAACAGTAGATTAGATTAATTTAAACAGTAGATTAAAAGAAAAATGGGGGTGAAAAATATTGCAAGGTAAGGTATGTCTATAAATAATTTGATGTAATGCTATGATTCAGCGGTAGAAAAATGTTTTTTTGATCTTGCCTATCCAGGTCAGAGAGATAGAGTAAATTGGAGAAATAGAACGAGGAAAAGATAGAGTACGAGAAGAAAACACGATAGTTCGAGGAAAAATAGGGAAAGATAAAATTATAGACAAAAATAGAGAGAGGTAGAAAATTCCAAGACAAGGACAAAATACCGTCTTTCAACGAATAGAAGCAATCATCACTTATATTTTTTAACTTTTGATTTAAATTCAATTTTATTAACTTTTGTGGAGACGAAAAAACTATCTTTAACGTGAACGTTTAACATGCAGCAATAGAAAAAATAGTTATTGGCAACGATCCCAGTTTTTTATTTTCAAAATCATCTTATTTAGGTGATCAGGTTTTTAATTTTAACTCTAATGGCTAAACGTATATGTAATCAAGAGGCTAGTTTTTAATTTTGAAATAATTCTAATTTCATAGCATTTCAACATGTATAATCAAGAGACTAGTTTTTAGTTCGACCACAGAAAAACACAAGACATTTAAAACAATAGGTAATAAAAAAAACGTGAGTGTTAAAATTTTTCAAAGTGAATAGCTTTGATATTGTATAAACCAACCCTACCCAAAAATATACAAAACTTCTGACTATTCTTAGTTTTATTCCAGAGGAAATAAACCAGAGAGAACCGCAAAAAAGGAGCTGATACATTTCACTAGTTTCCATTTGCAGAACCGCGTCTCTATCTAAGGAGAATTTACTTTTGTTGAGAACAGTGGAACTCCATGTAAAGGGGGGTTGCTCCTTGAAAGGGAGTATTTAATATTCGATGACAAAGCAACACATTTTCGGCACAAACGTGCAACCTTTTCATAAATTCGCCTACATTGGCACTGCGTTTCTTCCCGTTTCCTTCTTTGATGTGACTTGGGGATATCGTGACCCTTCCATTGGATGGAGGAGTGAATTGATTCAATGATTAAACTGAGATTGAGGGATTTATAGGTAATTGTGTTATAGGCTATGATTATTTTTTGCAGAAAGTCAGATAAGTGCAGTTGATTCCAAATGAGTACGCCGAAGAAGCTATTAAAATGTTATTCCTATAATAACCGTAAAAACTGAAAAATATTTACATTACAACCAAGTAAACAATCATTAAAAAGCTAAATTTAAATTATACTCAGAGAGTGATAGATATTGTAAAATGTTTCCGCTATTAGAAATTTCAACCGTAAAACTTCAAGGAAAATAAGGTATAAGGTTACAGTTTCTCTCTCACTTTTGTAATTGGAGGGTTCAGAATAGAAGTGAACCAAGTCCACTTTAGCTACTTTTGAGCTACAGAGGTTTAAAGTTAAAGATTCATAGGAAAATCAATGTTAACATTTTTTAAAATTAACATTTTTAGCGGATATTATCAGAATTAGGACTTGGTTCATTATTGCACTGAAATTCTACATAGTTGGTTCATGTTATAGCGTTGCTAACTCAAAAAAGACAAAAAGTGGACTTGGTCCACTTTAATTCTGAGCCCTCCAATTAACACATTTATTTTCCCTTTATACGATAAATCCCTTAAACAATTATTCTTAACTAAATCATATTTATTTAGTAACACAAAGAACATTGCCAATTTTTGTACTATGTCTACAATGTATTTAAAAACTGTGCTTTTGTGTTTGTTCCCAATTTATTTTTCAGACAAAAAGTGAGTATAGTTAACTAACTCGCTTCCACTTGTTAAACTTAAGGAACGTATTGTTTTCGACAGTTTACAAAAAAACGTCCGAAATACCCTGGAGCTTTTTCAATATTAACACCAAACACAACATACAATATAGTTAAAAGTATCACCTGCAGCAAAATAGTAAAAAAAATTTTATCCGAGAACCGAAATCTTCAACAATTTTTAGAAAATTCCATTGTTACAACAGCGCCTACACGAAACTAAAACAAAAACTATCCAAACTGTAACAAAAGATTAAAAATAAGAAGCATGTTGCTATATATGTCCAACACCGAACTCCAAAAACTCTGAAAGACAAAAAAAAAAGAACAAGAATAAATAAATGGCGGAAAATCCCAAAATACTTTTCGTAACAAGATTGCGTGATGACTATAAAACAAGAGTCCCTCGCTCAATAATAAAAGTCCTCTGGGATAATCTTACCAAAAGGGATAAATAACAGAGTTCTCGGTAAGTGTGACGTTAAGGCGGCTTTAACAAAATTAATTTCTGTATGAAGGGGCTACTCTGGTCTGCTAAAGTAATTGAGTTATTACTTTGAGTGTAGGGTGGGTTTTTCTGATACAGTTTCGTGTGATGAACTTGTTAAGTGATTAAGGGGACATCTTGGTATTATTATTTAACTATAAATGTGGTATTAGAAACAGAAGTGGCTTTGTGTGAAGATCCAAATATGCTGTGTGCAATTGCAATGCAATTTGTGAAAAAATTACGAGCTTTTTCATTGACGGATGACACATTTCCATTTTGATATTTGTATGGAAATACTCTCCATTAGGTTAAGAATTGCATGTTGTTCCAACACGTAAGCCCTAAAATCGTCTTTAATATAAAATAAGAATAAAATATTTGTAAAATAACAGATGCCTTAATTTTAAAACATGAAAATGAATTATTTGTAATGTTCACCTATGTTTTTTTTTTTTTTTTTTTTTTTTTTTTTTTAAAGAGAGAGAGAGAGAGAAAAAAAAAGCGACATTATATTGTTCACTAAGGGGCCGAAATTGGCCCTTCCAAGTGAAACAAAAAGTTTTTCGATTTAAACATATATAAATAAAAAGAAATTAAGTACATAAATATAAAAATAGAAATAATTACAAGACATGGCAATGGACAGCACAGAAAAATATTACAGTTACTTTGTGGCTCTATACAAAAATACAACCCAATTTAAATAAAAGATAAGAACACACTAGACCATATGGACAAAGACAAATATATATGATATAAAACAAACGACGTTAGATGAAGATCATAAACTGAGAACTAAATGAGCAAAATGTGAATATTTATCAAGAAAATACATAATCATCCGAGTTCAATAAAAAATTAAATAATTCCCTTTTAAAAGAAAATTTATTGGAATTTGTAGTTAATTGCATAGGTAGCTTATTGTAGTAGAAAGGACCCTGGTAGACAAAACTTTTACGTAAAATTTCTTTGTTGGGTTTCGGAGTATCTAGAAGAGGTGGTTTTCTGAGATCATAATAGGTATTAGAGATATCAAACAAGATAAAGTTGTTATGTATATAAAGTAATGTTCTGAAGTAAAAAAGTTTCTTTATAGATAAAAGATGGTCATCGTTTATATACTTAAGTAATCTTTTTTGTAAGTTTATTAAAGGTAACAGATTTGACAAATAATCACCCCCCCAGAAAATAATTCCATATTGTAAAATAGATTGTATCCATGAATAGTATAGGATTTTTAAAAAGGATCTATCTACATAATTTTTCAAATGAAAAAATATAAATAAATAATAACGGAGTTTATTTTTCAAAAATTCAATGTGAGATGCATATTTTAAGTTTTGGTCGATGTGTAAACCTAAATATTTAAAGCTATTTACTCGTTCAAGATTCAAACAATTACAATTAACGATATTGAAACAATCATGATATGTTATATTAAGATCTAAACTAGTCCTCTGAATTAAACTAAAATTTATGTACTTTGTTTTATTACTGTTTATTGAGATATCATTTTTTTGAAACCAATCCTTTAGCTTAATTAAATCTGTGTTTATATTTTTTTCTAAAGTAGTATAATTTTGAGCAGAGTAAACCAATACAGTATCATCTGCGTATGATATAATTTTTCCAAAAAGTCTTAACTCACATAGATCATTTATGAAAATTAAAAACAGCAAAGGGCCCAAAATGGATCCCTGAGGTACTCCCTTCTTTATAAATTCGAAATCACTTAAATTATCCCCTAGTTTTACACATTGTTTTCTATTTTTTAAATAAGATCTAAACCACAGTAGCTGCTCTCCTCTAATACCTGCCCTTGATAATTTTTGGATTAACAGATCATGGTTTATTGAGTCAAAAGCCTTTGATATATCTATGAAAATTGCAACAGTTTTTAAGTTATTATTTATGTTATTGTAAATTAAGGTAAAAAATTTATGCAAAGCATTTTCAGTGCTAAATCCCTTTTTAAATCCGTATTGATTTTTAGCAATGAAATTAGATGAGTCCAAAAAGCAAGTTAATTTGTCCCTCATAATCTTTTCTATAATTTTTGAAAAAATTGGTAAAACAGATATTGGTCTATAGTTTGTTAAATTTTCTTTATCTCCAGATTTAAAAATGGGAGTAAGGTTGATTGTTTGGTTACCGTTCTCATTTTTAGGAAAAGTGACTAAATTAGGGATGCTTATACAATTATTTCCAATACTTTTTCAAAAAATATTTTATTTATTCCATTAACGCGTAAATGCTTAAATGGGATGTTATACCGAGTTTCCTTAATCATAGCTTCCAACTTTTATGGACTGTCAGTAAAATTTGCAGGTTTTCATTTAGTTTTACGGCTTTACGGATGGATCTGAAAAATTTCCGGATTTTACTCTTCTTTTTACTTAACCATCCGCAAAAACTTAAAACATTTTGCGATGCGAACGATTTTCTCTTTCCCTTTCTGCTCCAAAACCAGATTTCTTTACAATTTTCTTTTTCTCAACTTTGATCCAAAAATTAAGTGAATTTCCGACATTTTTGTTTAGCTTTTTCGGATTACCCCGGGAGTCTCCTAGCTAACGCTTACCCGTAAAGTCTGCTTCTTCTCGTATACTGATCGCAATGCGGAAAAAACAACTTTACAAAATTGGACTGCGGTTCACTTCTCTCTTACTCACACGTTGATGTTCTAAAAGCATCTTTCTTTCATAGAATCTGGTCAGTGTTTTCAACCAATTTATTTAGAAGGAACATTTTAAATTTACTGATAAAGTAATTTTAAAAAGACATTTATATTTTTTGGCCATGCTCCCACGATTTTAATTAGTGGATTTTATTGGTGTTAAAAGTTGGAGTCTCACGTTCCAATGGTAGCAAAGCCAAGAAGGGTACTCTAGCTTTTAAAATTCAGCTTCATCACATGCTGCTGAAAATGGTGATGATGTAAATTAATATATATTTTTTGGATAAAAGCCAAAATCAGGATATACTAGGAAATTGTTTCCTAACATAAATGAAATACTGTTGGAAAATGATTGTAAGATAACCTAATTGGTTCGTAACATTTAGTTAATAAAGGATAAGTCTTTTCAATCAAATTAGTATCATGGAATTAAAGTAAGTTGATTATAACCTTGTAAAAATTTGAGTTACTCCTAATAAAAATGTAATAGAAAAGTTTCACAATTTTCTCATTTACATAAAAGTTTTTAAATATTTTTATGTAATAATGCAATAAACTGTCCCTTTTTTATTTGTCGTTATTCATATCATAATTTTATAATGTTACAAAAAAAGTTTTCCTGGCTCAAGTTTTCAAAAGTTGGCAGGTATGCCCTTAACTATTTATCCTCTATGGCTGCACTTTATCTCGTTCCAAATAAAGAAGAGAAGTAAATAAATTTCATATTTTTTAAAAAGATGGCGCCATATACTACTGAAAACCTTTTGATATTAATTTTCAATTCGATAAAATGATTTCTTTATCGAGTATGGCGCCATCTTTTGATATAATTCCCTACTCCTACTCAAGGCGTCACCGTTCGTTTACTTAACCTGGTAAAATACACCAATTGGGGCCATCAGCAAGAACAGAATATTGGGGATTTAAAAAAAAATTAGGAAGGACTTTTATTTTAAAAAATTGATTTATTAACTATTACTACCTAAGAAACTGTTTTTAGACTTTTTAGATATTTTTGGATTCATGGGGATTGTCTAGCAAGGCTAGATAAGAAACAACATAGTTTTTGCGTTTCTGCACTCCCGTCCTAATGATGTTACGGTTCGAAAGGATATGCCTAACAGTAATTTTATGTAAAAGGGAGGTCCGGGGGAAATCCCACCGAAAAGTTTTGGAAATTTCGCCCTTGAGAAAGGGGGAAACTCTTTTCGGTGTGCTAAGATTACATATTAATTTTCAAAATACCCAAATTTTTATGCTTCAACAAGTGCTGTGGTATTAAAAGATATTTGAGGGACTCACCTTTTTTTCTCCAGAAATTAAATATTTCTCAGAGGAATTTATGATAACATCCCTTGATTCACATCACTCATTCTAAATAACATATTATTAGCATCTTGGTGAGTCAAAATATCCAACGTTTTCGTTTTCCATAAACCTTTTTCAGTACAAACTGGATGTGACGTCCACATCATACGTTTTCTGTCACGATTTTCTTAAACCTCGATGCTACATTAAATTATTTACATCAGTGTGTTGAAAACAAGAACTTCGGGATCATCGAAGCGATCTAACTTTTATTACTTAGTATTTTCTAAAAGCGATTTAAATCTAAAGATCCCTGTCTGTTCCAGGAGTGGGCTTCTACATCGGCGAGCCGTGTGAGAGCACGTGCAACAGCATACTGTTCCACGTGTACTGCAACAAAACGAGCGGGCGCTGCGAGTGTCGAGACTCATACCCAGTCAACATACAGAACAAGGTATGCGTCAAAGGTACGTACGAATCCCCCAGCACCCCCCCCCCGAAAAAAAAATCGAGGGTCTGTTATCATACGAGAGACTGAGAGAGATACCAAGAGGAGCAAAAGAGACAATGTGTGATAGTTTACTTTGTTTGGAGGATAAATTGTGAATACATAAAAATTTAAATTAAAAAACTTTATTCATTTGAATCATAACTTAACAACTGTAGCCTAAACCTAATCATTGGCATTCTTTAGGTACTAGCGGAAAATACAGAGAACCGAGTCCCCTCCCCCCAAAAAAAATAGCGGAACGCTTTTTGGGTCAATTAAATCATAGTTATTTCTCTATTCTACTCTCTATTTTTCCTACTCTCTCTACGACTCTATTTTTTTAACGAAGTGTCTATTTGGACGGTAAAACCGGCAATTGGCGCATGCGCTGTAGGTTTCACGGTCCCGGCGCTCCAATCAGAACTGTTGTCGGGCAAGTGCCGGGTAAACAGGACTAGAGTTAGTGAGTATTTCTGCCGGGCAAATAGACAGTGCCATTTTTTAAATCAAGCACTTTTGTTTTTTAATTTTTTCACTACATCTAACCTAGTAGAAAAGAAATTGGATCTTAATTTATTTTAGTGGGGGTTTTAAATGAAAATGAACCATAATATACTATATGTTTGATAAAACTCAGATTAGGATATAAATTTAAAAGAAAATTCAAAAATTATTTCATTTAATATTAGTACTGTCAGCAAATGAATTTAAATGTCGTTTCCTCCAAACATGAGAATCCTGAATACTATTATTTTATTCAATTGGTCTTGTTTTCTCAACTTATACGTCGTTCAAATAATTGACAGCATCCATTTTTTATTTAATTACTTTCTCAACAAGTCCTTCTGTAAAAAAAATAATCTTGTTCTCAAAAGAATTCTCACTTATTCAGATAAAAGAAACTCCGCAAGAAATCCAACTTCCGGCTCCGGAAATCCTAGGGAACGCAATATCCGGTTTTTCTTCTTCCAGATCATTAAGCCGAGCTACTTAACATTAGCGAAAGGAAATGTATCCTGAGATCTTTCTTCACTGAGTCTGTATCTCAGCCTGACAGGAAAATAAAGGTTAATACCGATCAGAAGACTTGCTGTATTCTCATCAGTCTTATTCTATATTGTTAATTTGTAGAAATCTATTCTGTTTTAATGGTACCCTTTAATACTGTAGTTTATTTATTAATTCACCTTTTTTAATTATATGTATTTTAAGAGAAACTATTTATAACGTAATATTGATATTCCGTGCTTTATTAATATTCATAGTTTTACTAAAATGCTATTGCACTGAAACTTTCAATTTTTTTATGATTCAATCGATGAAAAAGTATTCTCCCACAAACATTTATGGTAGGAATTTCACATTGAAATATCACCAGAAAAATAAAAATAAAACAGCATGCTTAAAATTTCACATTCGTAGATAATCTAATTTCCATTTCCTGTCACAGTAAAAACATGTCGCTACACTCACGACATCCAGGATAAATCCTTTTCCATTGGTAAAAAACAACAAAACCCGACGCGTAACTGCAACTTTCGCCTCCTGCTCCTTACGTCACACTTGACGGATTATGATTGGTGGAGGCTGAAAGGAAAGACGGAGGAGTACGGCGAGAAATAAGGGTTGGTTTTTCCTAGTTTTACCCAATTTTTCTTCACCTTAGGAGATGAGAAAATAATGCAATGTGACTACCTCCGGCTGATGAAGACGGTTTGGTTGTTTCGATGTCATTTGAGTTGGAGGGATGGTTGATGTCGTGTGACATAATTGGGAGTAAAGAATGAGACTTGTCAGAATTCGACGTACAAGCCGATATTTTAGAGGACATTGAGAGCTGGGGATGTTGGGATTGTTATGTGAAAAAAATTATAAAAACATTCATTGATATATGCTTTAATCAATTTCACTCATGGAAATTCCTTATTATAACATGGTTGACATTTAATCGTGTATGTGTACAAGAAACCAATATATTTTTGAATAACACTTTTATTATTTTATTTTGTCTTTATTGATTTCAAAATGCAGAAAATTCCTAAAATATGAAAAATGATTTGTCAATGATAAGAATACTAAAAAAAATATTTGACTGCTAAGTATGTGGAGGTTTAGGAATTGTAATTTTCCATGCTTAAAATTCTAAAGGCTTGTTGAAAATATCAAAGAATCTGTAAATTTTGACACCAAAAGTGTCTTATTTGAGCCAAATCAAAAAGTTTTTGCCTGGATGTGTTGACAAAAACATTTTTACAGTTTTTAAAAAAATTTTAGATACAAGGCTCCAAATAGGCCTCTTTTTAGAATAAAAACCCTCAATCCATCTGTATCCAATCCTAAGTAATAGAGGAGGAGTTGGGATTGGGAATGTTATTATCTGGGTGAAGATGAATACATCACTTGAATTTGTCTTTATTACTTGAAGAGCCAATCTTTTCTAACGATATAAAACTATGATAAATTTTACTAATTGTGATAGAAAACTTGGAAACATTATATCAAACTAGCTTCTATTACTTAAGTCAGTGTGGTCCAACCTTTAGGTACCCGAGTGCCAATTAAAATTTTCATGAGGAGGCGAGTGCCAGAGACAGGAAAATTTACATTTTACTATTTTAAAACAGGCAAATCAAGCTTATATTTCAACACTGGAACATTTACTTCAACTACAAATACTTACTAAGACACATTTTACTTATTAAGTAATATCTTTCCTACATTTAAAATGCAATGCAAAAATATTGATTGGGTCTCATGAACATATTTTTTATTTACTTAAGGGGATTTATTTTGTGCCATAACTTAAACACTAATTTACTTGATGTTCAAATTCATGAAATTAAAATTTAACAAATTATTTCTTGGGTTTTTTTCCCAAATCGATTATTTTTTGTTAAAAGGAAAATTAGTCTATTAGTAGTAAAGAGAAAACCGTTGCGCGATTCACAACGTGTTAAAAATGAAAAAGCAAGAAGAGTTTAAAGTTTGTAATTTTCAGGTTCTAATTAAAATTTCTAAATTAGTTCATATCCAAAGAAGAGGTTGGATTTTTTCTCAGGAGGTAATAGACTTTGAACTACCAAAATCGAGTTCTAAGTACAAAGACACAACTACAGCCCTGTAGTAAAATTTCTGAAATTACACTTTTAGATTAAATGTTAATTACAACTCAGCTTCTACTGATTTGATAACTTCTTTTACAATTGACCCAACTGGATCTCAATTTTTTTTTTGAAAATTCGACCCATAAAATCGGGTTTTTAACAAATTTCTGAAATAAAAATTACTTTTTGCTTCGTTACTTTACAACTTACTTACATTTTGTGGCCGAGTACCATGAAAATTTCTTCGAGGGCCGCGGGTTGGACCACACTGTTCTAACTGATGCCCAAAGTGAATTTTAAACCAAAAAATAACTTCCAAGGGGTGTCAGGTGTTCTCCCCTGAAATTTTTTTGAAAATTAGATAACACCGGGGTTTTTAACACTTTTCTGCAATAAAAATTGAAATGTGGATTATATTCCATATAGTTAGAATACAAATTTAATGTTGAGGCCGAGTGCCACAAATATTTCTTCGAGTGCCACTTGTGGCCCGCGTGCCACGGGTTGGACCACACTGACTTAAGTAATGTTAAACTTAGTGCATAATGAAAGTAACAACAGGTTGGCGCATCTTTCCTAAGTAGAATACATCCTCGTAACCAGTATAAGCAAAAATACCCTATCTATAAAATACCGGATCGAAAAATCCTGAAACCAGGCGAGCTGTTAACGACACCCCACTGAGCTATTTTTCCAGATACGCGTCTAGGAAAGTCGGTCTACTATCCATTATGCAGAGAAAAAAAAAGCGTTGATAAACCTCTACCTTGAGACTTCCAGATTGAGAAACGAAATGGCGAAAATGGCTTTTTTTTATTGCTTCCATCAAGTAAGTACTCGCAGCTAGTTATGGGAAAGGTGTAAAAGTTTGAATAAATTATTAAGAGGAAATGTTTTACATAGATGCGGTTGTTTGTTTCAATTCTGGAAATATTTAGTTGGGCGTGACTTTTCTGGACGGTGTTAAAATGTTTTAAGGATAAAAGTCGTCAGAGTTTAAGTTTAAAAATATGTATAGAACAGTGTTAAAAATAAAAGTATCACTTTGTATCATATCAAGGAGGAATCGTTTAGTTGTGTATGATTTGGAAAGGGGACATCCTTAAATTACGTGAGGTGTTTTTTCCAAAATCTGGACCCCCCCCCCTCCCCACACGTGAGATTAACCTCTCTCTCTACAACTTTTTGAAAAAAAATTCCTTTCTCATACTTAAAAAACAAAGAAAATCGTATAATTTCTAACTTAAAAAGTTGACGTGAGATTTTAATCGACCTCCCTCCCCCCTTGGTGAGATTTTTCCAACCCCCCCCCCTTTTTGACCTCACGTAATTTATGGATGTCTCCAAATAAAGCTTTAATATTAAAATGTTCAAATGTTTAATATTAAATGTTAAATGAAAAGTTCCACACTAAACTTTTACTTTACATAACAGTACTAAAATGTATTTCACAAGACTGGAAAAAGTGTGTGTTGTTTATTCACAGTTGTGATTAGGACAAGTTTTCCTGAGCTTGTAGTATAGTACGAGTAAAAAATCACACCGGTATAGTTTTCTGGTACAAAACTAAAAATTACAGTCATTTAAACATTTCAAAAAAGAATATACTGATGAGATCCACACCTCCTCTAATGGTGCACTTTTATAGCAGTTTCTGTGGAATTAAACAGTAACATCCTTAAAAATATTGTCCAAGCTCTCAAAAGTCAGTGATGACGTCTGGAGGACAAATTGCAATTCGAGATCATCTACTAAGTCCGTTAGTAAAAGTTTCTGGGAATACTTGAGCATATGCTGATAATTGTTTATTCGATTTGAGCGATCAGAAGTTGTATACTGCCCTCCATCCATGTGCTCTGACCATTAAGATCTAGGTTGTTGTGATGTCGTCATCAACACATAGGGATAACAGTAGGTAGCAACCTGTTTGGAGCAAGTGCATCTCAACTTTGCACAATTCAAGAATGCTCTTATGAACAACGTAACTGATACTACTAATAACTATTCATTCACGCGTGTCCTACGAATTCGTGGTGTCAGATCCCGTCTTGATGGACCCGGGGCAGAACAACTCCCTGTACGCCTTCCTGTACTCTTCGCTCATCACCACATAAATCACGGGATTGATGATATTCGAGAAGTAAACACCCAAATAGCCCAGAACGTTCATGATCGGCCAATCGTCCTCTTTGGAGAAGATCTTCACCGCCGACGCCGGGAAATAGCACAGCACGAACGTCACGAAGATGACCATCATGACTTTCAGCACCCTCAACTCTTTGTGGTCACGGCTCCTGGTCACAACAACACTGCCAGTAGTCGCAGCCACCATCTCGGATTGACAGTGCTGCTTCCACAGCACTTTCGCCTTCTTCGACGAGAAAGAGACCGATATGTTTCTGTGTAGGTTCGGCATCTCCATCATAGTCCTCCTGGAGGATTTTCTGACGATGCAGTAGATCCTGGTGTAGCAACCCAGGAAGATGACGGAGGGCAGGATGAATGCTAAGACGTACAGCGTCATCTTTGGGGACTTGCCGTACAGCTTGAGGATGGTGCAGGTGCCCACTTTTGGGTCGTACCCCAGTCTGCCCCACACTTCGGCCAATGGGAACATCAGGATGCCCAGCGCCGACACCCATTGGAGGATGATCATGATTGCGATGCTGAGGGGCGTGTACATTGATTTGTAGAGGGTAGGATGCGCGATCAGGATGTACCTGTTGGAAAAGAAGAAAAATGTGAAAACAATGGAAAATAAGTATAATTTTTGAAAAGAAACACAGGTGTCCTTCGAATAGAGATAAACTAACCCTTCCAAAGCGAGTTGCATATTTAAAAAAGATCATCAATCTAGCGGTTAAATTAAAACAGAACTAATTTAGGAATATTATGAATTTCTCATAATTTGAAGAGTTTTTGTTCCACGTAATTTCCATACTTCAAAAAAAAAATTAAATTTTACATTATAAAGTAAAAAAAAAGAATGTTCCTTCTTAATTTCTGGTTCCCCCAAAAAAAGCCTTTTTCTACTTTATGTTAAATTTTGGAATTTCTACGGTTCATAACTTTTTTTACACGATGTCGTGGGAAAATGTAATTTGGTGTCAAGAAGCGGTTTCACAGAGTGCTATTATATGCATTAAAAATTATAGACCGCCATAAAAAAGGGAACATGTTGACAAAACATAGTTTATAAGAATACTTTAACGGCCGTATTCTGAAAGACAAACACGTAGCAGAAACGAGACGGAAACCATACGGAAACGAGAGTTTTGACATGAGAGGTCAAGAGCTACCGTTTATTTCTCACGTGTGCTCATGGCGCCTCCTGTCGCATGACCATAAAAGTAATTAGACACTGATCATACAAAACTATTTTACCCTAGATGTCCATTACTTTCGTAATATATTAATGTCTAAGGACTTCTTTTGGTAATTAGTAGCTGTTCTAGATTTTTTGGAACTATTTAACGGACCACAAAAAGTGTAAAAGTAATCTGTATACGATTCGAATCTCGGAACAATATGGCGGACGAGAGCTACGGAGTTCTCGTTTGAAATCTCACGTGTCGAGAGTTTCTCACCGTTTCCGTACCGTTCTCGTTTCTTCTACTGTCTGTCTTTCAGAATATGGCCCTAAATCATGAAAATTGACGCAAAGATATTCTTCCGACACCAGTCGTTTATACACAATATTGACCGCGTGCAATACCTGTTGACGGTAATGGCGATGACGCTGAACAGCGACACGGCAGCATTGGAGTACCTCACCAGCGGGAAGATCTTGCACAGCGCATCTCCATAGTTCCAGTCCCTCTCGAAGAAGGTCAGCGCCGACAGGGGCATGGAGACGGCGCAGAACAGCAGGTCCGCGACGCCCAGATTGACGACGAAGGCGGTGGTGGCGTTGCCTTTCAGCCGACGACTCCTGGACAGCGCCAGGACGGTGACCAGGTTCCCGATGACCCCCACCACCGCGTAAAGGACGAAGACCCAAGCGGCCAGGTCCAGCAGGACTGGGGGGTAGCGGAAGAAGACCGTGTCGTTGCCATGAGTCGCGAAGTGATGTTGGATGATGGAGGATGAGTTGGAGGATGCGTTGTTGGTCGAGACTAGAGTCCACATGTCGTCTGAAGGGGTGATGGAGGAGGAGTAGACCATGGTGGTGTCGGTGATGTTCAGGGTTTGATCTGAAAGAAACGATCGGTTTTGGAAAATAACCACTCTATGGAGTTATTCATTATGCATATAGAGTACAGAGGTTTCGTAAGCGGGAAGCTAATGGGGAATTCCCACTGCTCGGCGATAATGGTGCTGCAATCGCATAATGTTTTTTTGCAATCAAGTTTTTCATTGCCCTAGGCTGTTCTCGTATATTTAGCGGAAGATGTCGGTAGCGTAACCACGAACACATGTTCGGATTGTATTATGGATAATAATGATAAGTTAGAATTGCCTTGTATTTTATTTCATCTCAGTTTTGACGAGGCTATAACTGTTCCTATTGAAATTAAATTTCAAAAAATATATTTAATACTTGCCGGATTAATACGAATGGATATTTATATTTCCGTTCCCTAAGTAAAGTGTCCTAGAAAATGTTACAACTATAATATTGAACAATAAATGGTGGGAGACTATTGACCAAAGTTCCTCTAACGGTTTAAAATAATAATGCTAACAAAAACCCTACCATCTAAGATAAATCCAAATTGATAAGTGAACTTTTATATAAATTGTTTCATAAAAGAAATGTACAATGTATACATCGTTAATTAAAAGTTGTAACTCTTGTTACGTTACAAATTTGACAAAACTGGATTGAAAAAAAGTTATGCCGATCGCATGCATTTTGCTTTCAGCGTTTACTCAATCCCCTTGCAAATCATCTCTCATATAAAAGCCCACGTCACTCACTGACTCACTGACTCACTGATTCTGGAACGGAACGCTCGCACACTATGATGCCATCTCGCAATAATAATCATAATCATCAGAAAAATATAAAAGCCCACGTCACTCACTGACTCGATGCCATCTCGCAATAATCAGAAAAATAAATAATAAAAGTAATTAAAATTATTAAAATTAAAATAATATAATAGCTTTTAAATATCTTTCAAGAAAGTTGGTTTACTTAATAAAGGTTAAAAAGTTACTTTTAGGGAAGTTGGTTTCTAATTCAACAATAATAAATTATTAAAGTTAAACTTCTTATTTAATGTATAATTAATAGGAACTTGAAGTAGTAACGAGCGAAGCTCGCATAAAAGGCTAGCCTAGCTGTAAGACCCGGCTTTGCCGGGTCGTAACAGCTAGTTCTACCAAAGAAATAATTCATTATTCTTTAGCTATTCATACACCTTACGATACCTAAAATTCATACACCTAATTAAAGAACCTAAAATTGGTATTTTTAGAAACTCTGACTCCAAAATCTACTTCCTTCCTTGAGAGCAAAAATCCCCTAACAGTTACCTCGCTTTCTAGCAAACCTTTGTGACATCATGTTTTATATTAATCAGTTTATCTCTAAAAAATGACGTTTAGGGTTAAAAACTGCTATGATTTATGATTACATCCCAACACAACATAACTCTTCCCAACCGGATGCAAGAGATAAAATACGTGACTCAGGTAAAAAAAAATGGTGATTCCTCATAAAAATGTAAGCGCGTGGACCTTTTGACTCATTTTTCTTATCGGTTTCGTAGTTCCGATAGAAAGATTTTAATTTTTGTGCTTAAATATAATATTATGTGTGTTTGAGTGGTATCCGCTGTAAGAAAAGGTATTATAATAATTATATTATTTACATGGATGGACTTTGGAGAATACTTATTTCACTACTTCACAAGCATTTTATATATTTTCAGGGTGTTATGGAAATAATGCGATTTTAAAAAATTCAATTGAGAGGGAAATCTTATAACATTATAAATAATATAACATGATATGATATTTAATGATATCACATGGTGCTGTCAATAGGGTAACTTTGACCCAAGTGAAAGGGGTTTTTTTTCACATTAAAAGCAAATAAAAGTTGTTAACCAAAAAAAAAAAATTGGCTTGGTCAGTGGTTTATATTATTTTTAGCATGCTCATCTATAATATAACCCGTGTGTATTTAAGTTTTCATTGTAATAGATTGGACAATGCGACACACCTTAAAAGATCAAAGAACCGGTATAAGATGGAACGTGACCGATTGCCTTGAAGACCTTGACTATGCAGATGATATTGTACTTTTAACATCTAGAATAGAAGATATGAAGATAAAGACCACCAGATTGGAAGAAACAGCAAAACAGGTCGGGCTTCACATAAATGAAAAGAAAACTAAGCTACTCAAAATTAACAGTAATAAAAAAGATAATATTTTCATAAATGGAAGAAGTATTGAAGAAACCAAGACTTTTACCTACCTTGGAGCGAATGTAACTATAGAAGGGGGAAACAGATGAAGACATAATAACAAGAATAAAGAAAGCGCAGAATGCCTACAGGAAATTGCAGAGAATATGGAAAAGCACAAATATAAAAACAAACCTTAAATTACAAATATTTAAAGCAACCATAATATCAGTTTTACTATATGGCAGCGAATCTTGGAAGTTAACAAAACTACAGGAAAACAAGTTAGACAGTTTTCAAACCAAATGTCTAAGAAAAATTCTAAAAATCTACTGGCCAGATAAAATTAAAAATGCAGAACTGTACAAGAGAACTACTTTTGAACCAATAACATCAACAATAAAGAAACGCAGATGGACCTGGATTGGTCACCTCTTAAGAATGTCTTCAACAGACCCTACGAGAGTCGCTTTGACCTGGGCACCTGAAGGAAGGCGAAAAAGAGGAAGACCCAGGCAGACCTGGCGCAGGATGGGCCATAACAGAAAGAAACTCCCTGGGTTGGCCCAGCTGGGGGGCTGCCAGGGCTGCGGCACTTAACCGGCGGGAGTGGAGGGCTGAGCTTCATACACCACATCGGTGTGAAGAGAGTCAAGTCAAGTCAAGTGAAGTGAAGTATTTAAGTTTTAAATAATTTAAAAAGAGATTACCTGATCCATAAGTAGAACGGAATAAAATATTAGACCTTTCTAAATAGAATTACCCTTGATAAGAGGAACAAAATAACCTCAAACCTGTCAAACTAAGTGGAATACTGAATAAGTAGAACGAAAACGTCGGTCCTGAGTGATTCCACTTATCTAGGTTTGACCGTCAGGTATAACAAGTTTCCAAATTCATAAAAATATCAAAGTGGTTGGTTAGTTATTTGTATTTTTATATAGTACCAGTCCAAAATCGAAATATGTAGCGCCAGACAAATCTAAATCTATAATTGATAGTTAAAATGGGTTTAAAATTCAATTCTTAATTAAAGAGTGTGATTCTATTAAAATACATCTAAGTAAATATAAACATTTCAAAATAAGAATTAAATTTCATTGTTATCACTATAGAAATTAAATTAATTGAAGCTAGTTTTTATGTCCATTTGTAGTAGAGAATTAATTACCTTAGTGCTACCTAATATGAAAATTTATATCATTTATGCATTTACTATAGTATTAGCTTTTTTAAATTACGAGCCCCTCTTCCCCTGAATTCTTTTTCCCCTTTTAAGATATGTCTGTGGCATTTAATAAGGCAAAATAAAACGCTTATCCTTGTTTTTCACAGTTTTTTAGAAAAAAAAAGGATTATTACGCTACAAAAACAAAGCACTATTCATACCAAGATATTTTGATACTTACATGGAGATCAGGTTTCAAACATGGTTTTCGCACAAAACACTTCTTCTCCTCTCAAAACCGATTCTTCTCTTGCCAACAAAAGTAGTTATCTGATGTTTATTTTCGCGGAGAGCAGTTTGGGTTCTTCCCCCCCATCAGATGCGAATTACATTTCCTAACTTCCGTAACACGCGGCTGAACGTCATCGCACATTGAATCCATTGATGGCAGAAAAGGATCTAATGACGTTTGAAAGAAAAATCAAACGGACAATTAACTGTCTATTCTTGTCAGAAAGGATTTGCTTATTCGAAGTCGCCGTTTCGTGAACCGTGAATTGACGTTAGCTTCTATTGAGTCCTGATGGAAGCTATTTAGGGTTGGGTGATGTATTTTATTGTGCAAGATCCAGATGGGGACTTAATGTTTCGTAAGCTAACTTTTTATGAGATTGAGTGAAAAAGTGGCCAGCGTTTGAATAGTGAGAGGTTGTTTTAAAAGCGTGAAAAACTTATGCACCATTGGGAGAGAGGGGTTACAAGAACTGTGGCATCACGCATTACGAATCAATGAAAATCAAAGAGCAATTTTTGCGGGGAACTTACCACAGAATATTTTTATAAGAATTATACTAACCAAATGAAAATTTACTTTGATAAGATGGGTTATACTCGAATAAACTCGAATAAAAATTTGGGGTCCCAAGTTATATCTAACTTTTTACTAAAAGAGTTACTATCGGTATGAGAGTGTGACATGTTACGAAGGGGGAGGGGTATGATGAAGTGTGACACATTGTGATATAAGGAAGAGATTGGGGTCAAATGTGGTGAAAAATTATGACATCATTAACGGACAGCCTCAAATGTAAAACTGTAGAAAAATGTAATAACATTCTTTAAAACTTTTGATGAAACAGGAGTAAAAGTATTTGAGAGACAAAATTAAAGTAGTTGCTCATGACATTGAGGAAAATTATAATAAATAATTGAATAATAGAGAAACATAATTCCATATTATGTATGTGTTTAAGACATAAACTGTAGGTTTGTGCATGTGCTGCCTTTTCAATCATTTATAATCTGCCAACTAAAACAGTTCAGTTATTTCCTGAGATTTTGAGAGATTAACAAAAAAAAATAAGCTTTTTAATCCTATTTATTAATTATTTTAATTTCAGTAGGAATCATTCAAATTTATCGGGCCACAGAAAACTGGCGGGCAGCGCAGGTTGTGCAAAATCTAATCTATCCTATTTCTTTCTACTGTTCTTTCACCAAACCACCATATTTCCCCTCACAAAAACCTCTCAGCACATCTTCTAAACTCTTTCCAAAACGGAATCAATACCCTCGTTAACCACTCCCCTAACTTCATCTTCAAAAAGAACAACTTTGAATTCGCCGCACGCACAACAATCCGCTGCTGAATTAAACTTCTCTCTCCCTCGCATCTTATTCCCCTTTTCAAATAAGACTCCCTGTTGTTGTTATTTATCTAGCATTCGAAATCCAGAAACTTGAATCCCGGGATTATGGTAATGGGGGAGGCTCCTCACGACAATGTACCGGAGATTAAGGCCTGGAGCTGATGTTTTATTCATGGCGAATTTGTCATGATTCTTGACACTGGGTCAAGGACATTCCGTTTGATTAAACCGGGAGGAGTGAGTTTCGTAAAAGAGCCAGGTAGTTTATTTATACCGTGAATGTTTGGAGCTTTAAATTGAAATTCGGTGTGCAGTCCAATGTATCTGAATAAAGAGATGGGGGAATTGGCTTTCATCCCATAAAAATGCCATTACAGGTTGCTATCTCTCATTGGCTTTTACAGATTTCCAATTAAATTTGGAAAAGTATCATTCATATGAATGTCGTTTTTTTGTGATCTTTTCAGAAGTACTATTTGAAAAAAGTATGAAGTTTAATTTTCAAAGGTTATTTTCTCCACCCCTTGAGGGAAAATATCTTTCTATTTTTTACTTTTGAGAAATTGAGACTGGTAATAACGATGATTTTTCAAAGTATTTATTTTTTTATATTTGTGATTAGCAGTTGTTTTATTTCTTGTACTTAAACCCTTGCATTACTTTTCTTTTTAACCCACTGGTTAACCCACCTCTAGATCCGAAAATCTTTTTCACAAAAAAGTCCTCACAACGTGGAACAGAAGAATCCTTTAAGTAAACAAATAAAAGACAACAAATCAACGAAAATGTTTAATCATCCAAATTTTAAAATCCATATCAATTCATTTTTATTAAAAACAATCTACTACTACTTGTATTGTAGTTTTTATTGTGAGAGAATTCTCTCTCTCTCTCAATGGGAATTTATAGTGGTGCTGCCATCTTTTAGTGTTGTACTGAACTAAAAGAAACCCTTCACATATACAGGAGAGATTATTGCAGCAATTTCAAAAATCTCCAAATGTATGTAGAGGGAAAAGAGTACCTCGTAGGAAATTTAAAGAACAAAAATTTGAAAATCAAGACAAGTTTATAAAAAGTTCCATTTGAAATTTATTTATTTTAATGTTTTGAAGTTTCTGAAGTGAGTCAGTCTCTAACAGGACAGGGGACTGGCAGAGTTCATGTTCTCTTTAGGTATCTTTAATCTTTTTCTTTTAGGCAGCATCATTGTCATTATGTTGCATGTGTCGATAAAAATGGAAGTTTCCCGTATTTATTTAAAAAGAGACAAAATGCATATTCCAATAAAAAAAAATGGTTCTGAATTAAAAAAACCGACTATCGCTTTGAATCCTAAAACCATTGTTTTGGATAAAATGACGTCTGCGTCTCATACTGTTTTTGCACCCTTTTTAACGGAAACCACTAATTTGACCAAAGGTTAACCTAGAATCAAGCTTTTTCGACTACTCTGATTGGCATAAAACTTGTTTCCTTTTTCAACTACCAGTTTTGATTCCAGGTTAACCTAGGTTAGGTTAGTGGGTAAATTAAATTTAAATTAATTAAAAAAATATTTTGCGAGTATATTCCTCTCTTTGGTATCTCTCTTGAACGAATAAATTAACATAAATATGTGGATTGTGCTCAATGATAATTAAGGCCCTGTTCAGAAACTCAAAACACGTAGAAGAAACGAAACGAGAACGATACGGAAACGAGAGATTTGACACGGGAAGTCCAGAGCTGCCGTTTCTTTCTCCCGTGTCTGTCACCCACTCTTCAGGAAATTATACACTGATAATACAAATGCCGCTAACACTAGATGTCCATTACTTTCGTAATGTAATTAATGTCTGAAGACATTTTTTGGTAAGTATTGGCTGTTCTAGACTATTTTGAACAAATTAACGGACCACAAAAGTATAAAAGCAATCCGCATACGATTCGAATCTCGGAGCAATATGGCGGACGAGAGCTCCGGAGTTACCGTGTCAAATCTCTCTTGTTTCCGTACCGTTCTCGTTTCTTCTACGTGTTTTGTCTTTCAGAATACGGCCCAAATCAGTAGGCACCCACATAGTAGAAAATTATAAAGTGTCTGTGCTTTATATTAGTTTTTGTCGTTGCAGCGGCGAAGGTGGGCGAGCGCTGCGAGTACGACGACGCGTGTGCCTTCTTCGACGACCACTCGGTGTGTATCGGCGGCACCTGCGGCTGCATGGACGGCTTCAGGGCCGCGCAGCACCTCAAAGCGGCGACACTCTGTCTTCCGGGTAACCTTTCTTATATCGAGAGTAAATGTTTTACTTATACAGACCTTTGAAATAATTTTTCTCTTTACAATATAGGATTGTTAAAAATTTTTCATCATGTCGTCTATCCCCACAGGAAGAATGAAGCATTTGACTAGCGTTAAGGAGCATTTCCACTTGTGCGTTTGGTTGCGTGGTATGGCAATCCGGATTTGGACCAAAAGACGAGTCACAGAAAGACAAAATTGATGTCATTTCATCTGGTCAAGAACCAAAACCAAATACTACTAAAGTGAACGAACCGATATTATGTCGCCTTGGGTACTTAAAGAATTCTCGCCGGATCGCTGTAACGCAGTCAAACACATAAGTGGAAATACTCCCTTTTGTTTCAGTACGAGCCTACTATGAGTTAACTATACAAAATAGTAAAATCTAAGATATGTCATGACAATAAGGACATTGGGTTTATTGCAGACGTTTAAAAAGAAAAACACAATCTCCAAAAGATGGAAGGAGACATAACCTATTGTACTGTAATAAATAAACCAGTAGCATTTTGTATTCGAAGCCTCATTAAACAAGTTAAAATGATAACTTTACAAATGTACTAATAACATCATCAAGTAAAATTTTTACTTAAAGAGTATTAAAATAACTTTCTTTATTCATATTGAAAAAAAAATTAAAATCAGTCAAACATTTTACTATATTTTAAGTTAACACATTAAATTAGAAATTTGGAAAAAAATAAATTAAAAAAATAATACATGTTTCATTAAAAATGCTTTTTACGTATTCATAATAATAAGAATATCGTACGAACTTCGTTGTTGTTAATTTATAGATACGAAGAACACAGAAAAATATTACGAGAAGTACTTTTTTTTAAAGGAAAAATCATACTTCAGCTTCGAAAGTAAAGCAAATCTAAATATACAAAATGGGATTAACGTTATTTTTGTTTTAAAGTAGTACAGAAACAATTGTAGAATGTTTGGAAATAATTGCATGAAAAAGAAATGCGAGAGGAATATTTTTGAATTCAAAAATTTGAAATTGTTTTGAAGTATAAAAAAATTACTTTTTTCTTTCAAATTTTCATGTTAGTGTATTGTAGCTAATTTTACGCTCATATATTTTATTACTTAAAAGGTCACTCGGCCTATTATTTAAAGATGTTCTTAACGAAAAAAAAAATAGTGCAAATTAAAACTATACGGACTTACCACCGTCAGCCAAACTACGTGAAATCAAGTCTTCCACGTAAGCATTCATATTCAAAGCCTAAAAGGGAATGCCGGATATCGAATTTAGGAAAATCAGTTTATGATCTTACTCTTTCGTCTGTGTTGGCAGATCTGATAAAAATAAAGCTTTTTTCGGAAATGCTATTTTGCTCAACTGTGTTTGAAAAAGAAAGTTAAAGAGAAGAAAGCAAAACTGCAAATTTTCAAAGGTGCCACTAAAATATTATTCATGTTACAGAAACGTTTCCTGACCCTATGACGTCACTACGCACGAATGCAGAAACTGCGTAAACAGAAAACCTGTTGGGTTGCTAGGAGGAGTTTCAGTACGCAAATCGCGTGATAAAAAGACGCTATATGGGTTTAACAAAAATAATCATATTTTTAAATTGACGTTCTTGATTTCACTCAAAATTAAGACACCGCGCTGAGAACTACTTCGTTTAATTGTTAGTGACGTCATAGGGTCAGGAACAGGAAACGTTGCTGTCGAGTATAGCATAATCAAAAAAACAATGCTGAGAAGTCGACCAGCACTTGGAAAATTTCTTAAGAGTAGTATTCAATGAAATTTAGACATTTTTTTTTCTGTGTATATTTAAGAATATAATTCCAAACGTGTTTTTCCAGCCAGCACGGTAACCTTCCTCGAAAACAACTACCTGATGACCACAGTGAGTGCCGTCGCAGGTCTCATAGTCTTCACTGCGCTGCTATGCCTCGTGCTCAGGTTATTCAGCAAGTAAGAAATGATGGATCTCCCTAACTGTGGCTAGAATGAACCTCATTTAAGTGTGCTTTTTACTCAATATAGTGCTACCTAAACAATCTAAGAAAAGTGTTATGTATCTTAAGAGTAGGACTGTAAAAAATGTAGATAAATCGCTTTGTATGAATTCAGTTTTCGTAACTGTTTCTATGAACACGCATATTGTATGCACTGCATTCTAGTAGGTTGGTTGTTTCTTGTTTTATAGCTTTAGGACTTAGCTTTACTAGTTGCATTTAGTGCCAAACTAGACAAGAGGGGAGAAATGACTACCTTTATAGGCAGATTAGCCCTTGAATTTGGCGAAATCGATGTCCATTAAATTAAATTTGAAATTTAAGTTATTCTTATCTTATTATTAAGTCTTTCTTGTCTTATTATTAAGTCTTTCTTGTCTTATTATTAAGTCTTTCTTGTCTTATTCTTTGTGTTTTAAACTAAAAACAAAACAAAATTTGTTTAAATTTAAAAGGGTTTTTGTCTTTTGTTTTATCTAATGCATCATGGACTCCATTGATATTCATTAAAATGCCTTATTACTCAGTTTCCTAATACTTTTTAATTTTATTTGTATTAGGCTTTCTATTTCTCCCTATTGTGCTGTGAGCTAAGCAGATATACTGTAATTCACAATTTTAAATTTAAGTGGTTTGTAAGATATTTTTCGGTAGTTTGCAAAAGGAAATAAATCCGTAAACTTGTTTCAACTGTAAAAATTTTTTTTGTATTTTTTTTTCGATGGTTGTTCTGCATTCTAAATAGGATCCTGAATTTCCAGTAAAAATTTGGTGGCTATACAAATGAAAATTCCATTACTTACACAGTTTTTCCCCCTCAAAATCTGATTTTTGGACCTATATTCCCTTTTTCAAACTGACTATTCAATTTCACATACATACAGAAACTGATCTAATGAACTCTTTTGGTGTGTTGCAGGGCGCGCTTCAACCGTCCCGCCGACCGCATGGCGAGCGCAGGCTCCCCGCCCACTATGCTGTCGGCCTTCACGGGCAGCCACCTGCTGGCCGCCGCCTCGCGCAGCTCCCTCGCCTCCGACTACCCCCCTTCGCGCCGACCCTCCTACTCCGTGCTCGCGCCGCCCTCCAGCCTAGGCACCTACGGACTCGGTGAGTATACACTCCACTCCTCATGAGGATATCATTGCTGTGAATGCATCTTTCATATGATTGAAAAATCTGAAAATTGGTGGGGAATTAATTGGCTATTCCAATGATCATACATGATTTTTTGGGTGCAAGAATAAGATACCAGCAAATGAAGATGGTCAACAGCAGATGTTTCCCTGCAACTCCATTCTTCGGCTGAATTCTTGGGTATTGCATTTTTATAACTCAACCTGCCTCGTGTTTTGTTTTCGAAAAAATGGGTTCAATATTTTTTTTTTGAAAAAAAAAAAACGTTATTATACCTCCTTTATTTATGACCACAGAAAATAACTAAATTTACCCTATATACAGGGCCGTAACCAGACTTTTGTTTCGGGGGGGGTTGACTCAAATATTTTCTGAGGTACTACTTCCTTACAAGTACTACTTTTATACGTTAAGTTTTAGATGACAACTCTGGATTGAAATTCTGATGCACTAAATTTCAAAATTGTATAAACAATATGAATTCCACGTAAAGGGGGGTCTGGGGGGTCCTCCCCCAGAAAAATTTTGGAAATTTGCCCCTCAAAAGAGTGTTTTAGCACATTCTGAGACCCTTTTAAGATTAGACCCCAAAGAGCCCCCCTCATTGTAAGCGGTCGAATTTTCAAGGTAAAACGAAGGTATATTGTAATAAATGGCAAAATGTTGAGGGGCTTTTGGGTTCCTACTCCAGAAAATTTTCTGAATTTTGCCCCTTAAAGTGGCCTTTTAACTCATTTTGAGACACTTCAGGTTACATCAAAGAGGACCACTCCTTGTATAAATCACACCTAAGTTTGAAGGAAAAACCGTACTTAATAGATTTCAAAATTTCGAGGGGGTTTGGGGGTCCTCCCCCAGAAAAATTTTGGAAATTTTGCCCTTAAAAGTAGGATTTTGACTCATTTTGAGACCCTTTGGGTTATACCCGAAGAGGATCGCTCCTTGTGAGACATAATTTTCAAGAAAAATAGTAGTATAAAAATTGATGTCAAAATTTCGGGGGGGGGGACCCCTAACCCTCCCCCTTGGATACGGCCCTGCCTATATCCCAACCCTAAATTCCAATATCCCCTCCAAATCAATGTTTTTCCGGCTAGGCCACTATCCTGTGCTACAGTCCTCTAATAGTCACGATTTGTCTATCTCAGGTTATTATCTCCTTGATGAAGTATTCCTTTTTCATGTAATAAAACTTTTTTTTAAGAGAGTGTTGACTTTCCCTCTAGGTTCCCGTCGCGCCAGCTCGACGTCGGTGCGCTCCGGGCTGTCCTTCCGCACCAACTCGTCCTTCCGCGGCTACCGGTCGTCGCGCGAGCCGGTGCGGAGGGCGCTCTCGTCGCCCTCGTCCTCGTCCACCCACTGCTGCGCCGCCCACCCGCCCCACAACAGCCCGGTGGACGAGCCGCCGCCCACGCCCATGGACGTGAGTCGCCTGCCGCCGCTCTTGCAGTACAGGGCGGAGCAGCGGTACCCTACGACCACATCTTGTGTGTGTTGTAGCAGCACGGCCAACTAGATGATTCATACAGGCCAGCCACTATTATTTGACAACTTCTCCCGCTACATTCACATGCACTGTTTCACTTTCACTGTTCATCCTGAGTGATTCAATTCACTTCTGTGAATTGCTAGTTTGCATATACAAAACTGAATGAGACCACCAATTCACACTTTTTCACTTTGGATGATTCCGATTCCTCCATGATGAACATCGGAAGTGATAAGTCTGAATGCAGGGGCATACCCATCAGAGGAGGGATATATTCCCCCGAAATTCAGAAACTAAACCTTTTTTTTACCATAGAAAAGGAATAAATTTACCCCATATCCCCTCCCAAGATTTCAATACCACCCTTCGAAATCTTTTTCTGGGAACACCATTGTCTGAAAATGACCCATTCATTAGTGGTTTCCAGAAGTTAGCTATAGTCGTCTATCGCTTCAATGATTTCCGTATCTTGGCTAGCCTGTGTGTATATATTATCCAGTCAGCCGTGGTTGTAGTATAAGGTGGGGTGAAAAAAAACCAAGGGTGTGAAAAAAATTTGGCTTTTAATACCGATAACACGCGTGCACAATTTCACGCAACTCCCTTCAAAGGCTCTACAAGAACCTTTATGGTTTTCATTACTTTCCCAAGTAACAAATGGCGGATACTTGGATATTAATTCTCCATCCATATAATACCAGGGTTAGGTATAAGTTCTTACTTAGAACCCAGGGGGCACCTGGGAATGGAAACCACGGAGGTAAAGTAATATTACCCAAATTATTCAAAAATAATTACGAAAAATACATCATAAAGTTTTATTTTTAATCTATGAAAAAATAGAAGTCCATGCAGGTGCAGGAGTTTTCAAAATTCTTGAAAGATTCCTAAAGGAGTTATTCAAAGTTCATTTCGCACGTGTGTTATGGGTATAACTGACAGTCAAATTTTTGCATCTACCCAAAATTGAGTTTTGTTCTTTCTTTTTTTTTCACTCCAGTCCTTGTAGGCCTCATTTACACATGATACCAGTTAGCCTTCCATTCTCTCTCTTCAAGCCAGCGTCTAGCATCAGAACTGGAATTAGAATATGTTCATTAAATGATGTGGGTGGGAATAATCTTGCCATTTACTGGATTAACTATATTTAGTGCTCAAAAAGATTTGTTCGAGTTTGCATGTATCAATTCAATAATATCTCCACTGGCATTCTAGGTTCTGGTATCGTGTAAATTAGGCTTTTTTGCGTCTTTTGTTTGTGTTTTCCAACCTGTTCCTTTCCTAAAATTTTAATAAACCATAATGCAGAGCACAGGGTTTTTGAAGTATGACCCAAATTAGCAGCTAGGCTTACCCTCTATCTCTTCTGAAATGGTGAAAAAACTCAATAATCATCCAATACTTTCATAAATGCTCTATTAGGGATCTTCTACATAATGAGGTGAATTCTAATTTCTAATTTAAGTATATACTCTAAAATAATAAAATTGAACCAATACCAAAATATTGTTAAGATGAATAGACAAACTTTTAGTCCAGTGCTGTGTAATTTTACTTATTAAGTATAAAATTCAGTATTCTAGAATACCTGGGAAAGATATAAAACATGAGGGAAATATTCAGTTGTCAATAGCTGAAGGTCCCCAAGAAAGAGTATTTTAGAGAAGGCTTTTTGAGTATGAGTATTTGGGGGAAGGGGATGAATGAGTATTTCTTATTATTTTTGTTTTATATGATAACTAATGTAGTATGCCTTCTTTTCCAGGATTCACCAGTCCCCACAGTGAACAATTTAAGCAACCACATATAGAAACTAATATGAACATAGAGACTCTATCAAATTGCTTTCTACCTTCTACATATAAACTATGCTACATCAGTATTTTTACTAACAACACCGACACCATAACTCTGTGATGGAAATATCCAAGAGGACCAGTTGTGGAACACAATTCGCTGCTTGAAGCCCAAATCACTTCCGACTTGTGTATCATAGTGTATCTTCATTAAATAATAGTGTAATTGGTGCAAGTTCTGAGCTGCTGATGCTTGGCGATATCAAGTTTTTCGGAGTCTTTTTAACTGATTTCTAATCCCATTATTGGCTTTTTATCGCCTAAAATACGATGCCAAATTGGCGCATCAGCAAGCCTGAACTTGCACCGGAGAAAAATTGATGATGTGAATTCTGAACTATCTTGGATGGTCGCGTGAACACGTCCTTATTTACCCGAATTCGCAGTTTACTTTTCGAGTCTCAGAGCCAATGAGATGGTTGCATTTTAAAAAACAAAGTTATCTGAAATTGAGATTTATCATTGGCTCTGAGATAGAAAAGTAGACTCGTAATTCGGTTATATATATTACATGTCGCGTGAGGTCAAAAATATGACTCATGGACCGCATAAAGCCCAAGAAAAATGGTTTTAAAATATCATCGTTCAAAAAACATAATTAATGAATAAGTTTGCATGGTATTTTAGGACGAAATAATTTGAGTAGGTTTGTGGAAGATAAAATCATCAAGAACACAATTGCATCCCAACTTCAAGATGCATTTTTAACTCTGAATGACACACACAGTATTTAAAGATTTAAAAATAAAATAAGAATAAATAGCTTTCCTTAAGTATCTACTTAATAGCCTTCTTACAACTACTTTTTGGAGATGGCATCTACAATATACCTAGCTAACTACTTTTGTAAAATTGTAGAGTATGGATAAAATATAGACGTGCTTTCTTATTTGGAGAAATTAGTTTACCACGCACAAGAAATAATTTACAAAACATCATATGAAATTTGATGATTTTTTAAAAGTATTTTCAAATTTATATAATTAACCTAAAGAGGAAAAACTAATTTTATTAAATTTTTAAACTTACTAGATATTTTCAATGTATTGAAGTTCTGTTATTGTGAGTTTAAGACAAATTATAATGCTATAGTACAGTACAGAATACCCTCGTTATCTCGAGCTTTGATATCTCGAAAATCTTAATATATCTTGAAAAAATATTTCTATATTTTTCTTTGTTATTTTCGAAACTCGTTATCTTGAAGTTTTTTTTTGGGATCCCTTCGATTTTGAGATATCAAGGTTATACTGCAAATGATAATCATGATATCGAGTTCTAAATACTTCCAGTTAGTTATTTCAAAATTTTTATAAGATATCTTGATTTCCAAAACATTAATTTTATTATTTGTTAACATTTCCCTACCCTGCAAACATCTCTTAGAGAAGACAAAACACATATTTATTTCTCTTTTTTTCTGGGAAGATTAAATTAAATACTTTAATGTTAGCCAAATTAGTTTCGAAGTTAAGAAGTCATTCTGAGTGAAACCATGTAACCATGTCAATTAAATAATTTAGTTTCTGACTAACCAGACATAGGGAAAACTTTTTAAATCTATGAAAACATATTTTTCTCTAATGTAAATAATACCTTCATTTCATGATTCAAATTTAAGTTCTATGAGTTTAAAAAAGGAAATGTTTTCCCACCACAATACTTAATATAATTGTAAAAAATACTAGTTCCTTCCTGGAACTCGGTTATACACACCATGGTTTTTCATACAGATAAAGAGATATATATACAATTACTATCAGGTGTAAATGTATAAATGTTCTCAATAACCACAATTCGATTTCAAACTGTTCTATTAACTAAACATTGTTGCTCTTTAACCCTTTACGATAGTCATAAAAAGAACTACATAATTACTGCACTTGAGAATTGCTCTAACTGTTCATCTTGAGTTAATTATATTGGTGCTATCGAAGCAGTTAATTCATCAATATTACCACGGTTTTTAATTTTTTAATCTGTCTATTTTGAACCTCAAAGAAATAAGAACCTGAAACTCAACTAACTTTAAATACTGATTGATTTTAAGTATTGATATATTTAAATGAACTATTGCTTAAATTCAAAGTTATACAATCATTTACTATATTAGTGAATGACAGACTACTTTATTTTATTGAAATTTATATCGCCATGATTTAGGGGATGATTCTAAATGGAGAGTTTTTTTTTAAATAAATATTAAGTCAACACTTGTTAAAAAATTTTATCTCTATCGTCGGCTTACAGGAGGAAGACGCTAAGTCATTTTTGGGAGAACAATTAACAACTAGTTAAGAGGTTACGCTTAATTTGGCGATACTCGATTGCTTTCTTTTGTGCCATGCAATCCAAATAATCAATCACTTTTCAGCTTGGCGAGATTTCGGGGTTTGCTTGTTTGTTGGCAACTTTCTACCGACTTCAAAAGATTCACCAAAAGTGACTTAGTGCCTAAAAGCCGACGGTGTGTTCTCTTAAAAAACACAAAGCAAGTATATCGTAATAGTATTACATATTGAAGCATTTTTAATGACATGAAGTACATTATTTTCTTTCGGATGCAGTATCGTGGTTTTTTAAAGAAAACATCTTCAGATATCCCCTTTGTTTAAAGAATGCCAAACATATCATACCTAAGCTGTATTATCGGAAAATTCTTACGAGAATAGTTTGATACATGGAAAGTAGTTGTTAAACTCCATAATCACTACTTATGTAATATGATATGAGAAATCCTTTTAAGTCTTAATAAATATGTAAATAAGACCTTCAACTATACTCTTCATACCTTCTTGAGACACTTATTTATTTTCAGTTCCATTCTTTAACGAAGACTCCAAAACGTGTACTTTAATTGCTATCATAATTCATTCTTATAAACAACTATGCAAATTCTCCATGAAAAGCTTTTGGAAGTTCACATGGGACTCCTTCAATATATGATGCTTTTAGAATCTAATATTTGTGTACAGATAAAATAATGTATGATTTTCAGATATATTATAATAAAGCTTCTTTTTGTACAAGTTTGCTTGACTTACATGTGTTAGCTTTTGCATTTTATACTTTTTGAATTTACACTTTTGAATTCGAGAAAATTGAATTTTATAGTAAATTATCCACCTATAAATAATGTCACTCTTTGAGGGGAGGGAGGGAGTTTATCTATCAATAACAATGGGGAGAGGGGGGGTTTACAAGAAATATGACATCAACAAAAAAAAACTACATTTAAATTTGGATATAAAAATTGAAAATTAAATAATTAATTTGTCTTTAAATATAAACCAGCAAAAAACATAAGCGCATAATGCAGGATAAATGTTATTTACCTGAATAGAAAAAAATAAAGAACCTGAAAGAAAGAAATCGCTAAAAATTGGCGCATCAGCAGTTCTAAACTTGCGCCGGAAAATTTTTATTATTAAAAAACCAAAAATATAGTTAAGGAACCGGACTCTTTTCATCAGGGGGTCCGCCCAGTCCCTATACCTAAGGCAGACTTTATGACACCTTCTTAAAGAAAGTGGAACACAAACTAGAAATGCCAACTCCGAATGAGTCAAGACGAGCAGTTCATCGTGTCATCAGTTCACGAACCTGCTCGTGTTGACTCATTTGGAATTTTTTTAAGTTAGTATTTATTTTGTATTTTTTTGATATTTTTATATTATAATATTGATTTTGTGTACTTTTGTTGGAGGTAGCCTCAGGGTTCCACCTTCTTTTTTAAGAAAGTGTTAGAAAGGCTGAAAAAAAAAAGAAAATAGAAAGTTGAAAATTTATTGAATTCAGTCAGGTGAAAATTTACTTTTAAAATATTAAAAAAAAAAAAAAACATCCAGCCTGCCCCTCTAACCCGCTTATTTTATTTTTGGTTTTAAAAAATGATTGACATTCCATATAATGTTTTGTATTATTTTTCCTTCTTTGATTTTTTTTCACTCTGTTTTTGTTTCCATGTACTTTTTTCCGTCAACCCATGGAAGAGCTTTTAGCTCCTTTGGGATTTAATAATAGTTCAATGTTTTTTTTTCTTTTTGTATTTTTCCCCCTTTTCATTTATTTCCCCATTTGAATTGTATTGTTGGAAATAACTGTCTCTAAATAAACCTAAGTAAACTTTGATTTGATTTTTGAAAATTTAAATATGCCATTAGATTTAGCTAACAAGAAAGGAATAAACTGGGCGGAAAATATTTTCGAAAAATTTATTTTTGGGAAGTAAATTACAAAATACTAATGTACTTCCTTCAAAAGTGTCAGTCAGTTACCCGTGGAATTGCTCCAAATGGATTTATAATTACTATTACTTTTTACAGTTGTTCTTTTGTTTAACAATTAACTGCCACTCGCCGCTGTATTTGAATATATTTTCGTTTTATGAGCATTTACAGATTTATCTGTTCTCTAAAAAAACCTATCGGGTCGTATTCAGAATAATCCGCATCGTCTTCATCTTCAACACCAGTAATTACAGTAACCCTATCAATGGCCTTGATTTTTAACGAGAATAAATAATTCAAACTTCAAACGATATCTTGTAGCATTACGAGAAGTAAACGGTAGTTGCGGTAGTCGAGATTATTTCTTTCAGTTCGGGGAATTTTTTTTTCGTGGAACACTCGCTTTTCGCTTTTGCTTTGTTTCATTCGAATGGTGTGATCTACTTTCGCTTTTCCGTTAAGAATATAAACGATGTAATTTTGAGTTTTGGTTCGATATCTTGCCATTTTCTTGATTATACACTTAATCTTATGTAAGTAATGGAAATATTTTTAAACTTTAATTTATGAGAAAAGATGAAACAATCCTTTGTTATTTTACACCGCACCGTTGGGTATTGTTATATTGTTCTATTTTTTTATGTAGGATGTTGAATATGACTTGCATTATCATGCAACTTTAAAAGGAGTTAACACAATATTTCTATATTGTAAAATGGAATTGTGAATTTTAGGGTTGATGAAGTATTTCTATTCTCGCTGACTAGGAAGCATTATAACATCCTAGAATAAGGAGCTTAGTATTATTCTGAACTAATGATGGAAATATTATATAACGTAACATTTCATGCCAATTATTTATGGAATAAAATCAAGTAAATAGTAGTGCTCAATAAATTCTTGGAATTCTTTTATGTTCAAGTATTATGCAGTGGTAGTTATAAGCTTTCGGTTTATTGCTCTACTTCTACAAAATTTTACTCAATTACTCTTACTAATGATTTTTGTATCAATGGTTTTTAATAAATTATTTTCTTAAAATAACAATTATGAAGAAACCATTTAAATTTAAAAAAATTCTTTGAAATACTACCTGTGTATCCTTGGATTTAGGTATGATGTTACCTAATGAACTTTCTGTTTTGGAAGTATAAGCTTCAGTACAGATGTTTTCTTGGTTGACCACTCAACACAAGGCTCAAATAATAATACTACCTATTTCAATTGGTAGAAAGTATACCATTAATGGTTACTTTAGAGAACTTTAGGTTATGACCAGATTGGCATAAAATGATGTTTAAATACACTGTTAGCTGTGTAATCAGTGAATGGTTTAAAAAGTAAGAGAATCAATCAATTGATGCATGTCTCTGAAGGACTTCTATGATAATGTTAGGATTTTACTGAAGATGATCATTTGGTATTTTAGGTCTCTGGGCCATTATTAAATCTTTAAGTTTCTACTGCTTTTGTATAAAAAATGTAAGTAATTTTATTTAATGAAAAGTAAATTATAACCATTCTAACCCATTGATACCTATACTTTGGATTAAAGTATCAACTCAGCTTTTTAAAAAGCTTATTTTAAGGGAAAGAAGAGTTTTCACTCTTTTTTAACTTAATGATGTTTTATTTCTCAAGAAACCTTGAGCCATTACTATGGTTTTGAGAAAAAGTGAAAAAAATTTCTTTTGATGGATAGTTATGGATCACTTAAGTATACACATGGAACTTACAAAAGAAAGTGTAAAACAAATATCAAAATAGGAAAAGATTACAAGGAAGTTAAAGCCAAGGAGGGTAACAGATTATGTTAATGAACTTACAGTATGATAACAAAGCTCTGGTCAGAAACAAGTTGACAATAATTTGGAGGCAATTTAATTTTTCTTTCACTAAGGAATGAAGAACACAAAAAAAATGTTTAATGATGATTTAGTACAACATAGATATTGAAAACTCTTATTTTATCTGATTAAAGGTGTTGATTACTGAATGAAGAATATTTTAAGGTTTCTGAAATTAACATGCATGAATTCAGAATTTAAGACATCAGTTACATGGGTGATAGGGATTATGGCTATTGGTTCTCATCTACCAGATAATCTTATGGTGCTTTATGGTCTCATGGGCCTTGTGCTATTGATTAACAAACCAACCCCTAGTCAACTCATCCATAGAACTTTATAATATTTTTCAATCTAACGTTTTCTAGAATTGATAAGCCCCCTCCTCCAACACACAATTTACCTATATTTTAGGTTTAGGTGGTTGTATGAAGATGCATCCCAGGATCCCCATACCATACTACAAATGAGGGCTAAAGCCCAAAAATTGAGAATAAAAAAAAATACAAAGTTGATCCCATAGGAATAGCAATAGCATTGACGGCAAGATCAAAGAAAAACTTCTATTGATCAGGGTGAGTATTTGTAGCAAAAAAGTATTTGCTAATGTGTAGATTGATATTTATTTACTCTAAATCAGTGGTCTGCCCCGGACAATTTTACTACTGTTCTGCAGTACCTTTACAAATTCACTATTTAAATAGGTAATTTCACAAATAAATTTAACTTTTTAATCAAAAAAATTTTTGTGAAAATATATAATAACTTCAGAGCAAAGTGGGAATTGCTGATGGTACTTTTTTAAGAAAGATTTTTGTGATGTCCTGTACATAACAACTTTATTGATTTTTAGAAAAAAAAAACTATTGTCCCAAACAAAGAAATTTCGCAGGTATTAAGCTGAAGTGAATGTATTAAATAAAAAACATTTACAAACTTCCACATTTATGATGTTTTTATCTTGAAAACAGAACAAATGTCTCAAAATTTTGCTGTTAATTGTCCTTCACATAACACATGAATACTGTGGAAGTTACCTTCATAAATTACATTTTAAAAAGAAAATTCTCTAGTAAGCTATATTCTCTTAATAGTTAATTTTTTAGCCATTCTGGAATAAATTTTCTTTTGTTTTGATTGTTTAAAAAATTACATATTTTTTGTTGATTTTGTAATTAAATTTTCACAAATTTATGGAAAGAAAATTGTTCACAAAATTGGTAACTCTTAAAAAACTAGACAGACCCCTGATAAATTTTAGAAGTAGAAATAGAAATAACATTTGCATCTTTTGAAAAATTTAAGTTGGCTTTTTTGGGGTATAGCATGATATACCAAATATGTATCATGCATATAGCATGATACATATTTGGGGGATAGCATATATGATTCCTTTTCAGAATGTGAGTAAAGAGGACAATCTCACTCCTTATCCACTAACACTCTCCATATCTGTCCCAACTTGGTCTTTTTAAAAACTTCATATGCTGTTCAATCAAGCCAGCTAGTAATGTCTTACATTTCCTTTTTCTACATGTTGCCCATTTACCAGTATTATTTGGTAGACTTTCTGGTGCAGTCAATTTTCATTCTCATTCATACTGATTTATTGATTTAGGCATTTTAAGTTAGAAAGTTCACTAAACTATTTACTTTTAAAAAAGTAATATGAAAACTACTGAAGGAGATAGAAGCACACACAAGGAAATTTCCCTACTTTACAATAATACACCTGGCCTTGGCAGCTCATGAGAACTTCTTTCTGGATATTTGCAGTAGGAGGCTGAGTGGAATATCAAAGTACTACAATAATAGTACATACTTGCTTTTTATCTTCAAATATTACATTTTCTTTTCCCAATACTGGTAATCTTTTATTGACATAGTTATGGTTGTAGTACTTGTTAGTTGTTTTAGATAAGGTCTGACTTACTTCCATTTGCCAGTTACCTTTAGAAGTTTCATCTTTGGTGCATATGACCTTATTAATTTATACTGAATGGATTAGGTCCTTTAAAATTATCATTGTGCTAGTTTTTTTTACGGAGAGAAGTAAACAATTCTTATTTAATTAAAAAAGTTAATTCTTTTTGGATACCTAAATCCTAAAGGGCTACAAAATTTTGATCCCAGAATGTAGTGAAAAGATGTAAAATAAATAGCTTTTCTGAGAATAAAAATTGTTTTCATGGAGCGTGTGAATCCTGTAGATTTCAACAAAATACTTTGTAGGGGTATTAATTGAATGACAAGTCCGACCTTTATAAAATAGTAATTAACTTTTAATTTACAAAATTTAAATAGATTCGAATTTACAATACTTTCAGTCACAGACACAGATCAAGATTTCAGAATCATTATTCAAACAGATGATGTCTCACTTCATGATCTGAATGGTGAATGGCATGCAACATCAAATTTGAGAAGCAGGTGTTAACAAAGTTAGCTGGCTTGCTTCATTAGTATTGTTATGAGGACTAGTATAGCTACAACTTCATACAGCACAGCATTAACTTTATTAAAAATACAGGTTTAGGAAATTTCATATTTTATACAAAAAAAAAATTATAAAAATTATTTGTCTCCAAAGCACTCGAGTTTTATATGTCTTATCGTGCAAACATGCATCATTTGTAAAAACCCTGTATTTGGTTAAAGACGTTACCCAATATTCTGGAAGTGTCAAGCACAGTGTGGTGGCAACCAAAATGGAGTGTAGAAAACAAATAATACTTGTGGAATTTTGAGTTTCGATTGAATCACACAAAATGTAATCTGAAGAGATTTCCATCTATCCTAATGGGTACAATTACGAACAAAATATTTACTATAAGATAAAATTTTACTTACTTACAATTTAAAGTGATATGAAAGATTAGTATATTGAAGTGGAACATAGTATTTTGAAATGTATAGAGCATTGTACTTGCCTTGCAAGTACTATTATTCCATCAAACTGTCTAAAATAATCTAAATTCTTCATTTGTATATTTTACTCTTCTAGACTTCTAGTGAGCATAATCGTTTGTTTCTCGAAGGTAAAAAAGAAAATTAAATAATAAAAATTAAAACGAATAATTGTTAATGGCCTAGCAGGTTTCCACTATTATATATCCTTCACTTCTAGGGGATATTGCTGTTTGAAATTTCATGAACCTCTCAAAGCTTTGCCCACTAGCCATAAACCTCAAATGTTGGCGATGCACTGTTGGCATGTGTTCTTCTTTCCAATTAATGGTCTCACAATTTCATTCGTTTAAATATAAGTCCATTAGCTCTCATACTGTTACTAAATTGGGTCACTTTTCGTTGAACGAATGACTTGCGATGGCGACAGAGAAGGGCCTAGAAATGCCATTCATAAAGCTCTGGTTCTGAGCATCTGATTCCACCCTTTAGCATCGAAGTTCATGTAAAACTCACATTCTTGAAATATATCAACGAACATTTAAAAGACTTTTGACTTGGGTTATATGTTAATCTAGCGCTTGAGCTGATAAAATGTGTAATTTAGGACCAAATAAGAAAAACTTGGGGGAGAACCCTCTAACTTAATGATATGCGTTGCCTATAAAAATGTGACGCTTCCAATTTTTGAATTCAATTATTGGAGAAGCATTGTTTCCTGAATTACATTTTTAATTAAATGTGGAGGAAAAATTAAATTCCTCTTGAGGGGTTGAGAAATGGGTTCTTAGAAAAAGATGTGAGTACAGTCACTGGCCCGGGAGGACTTGGGTCCGGAGAGAAGGTCGATGGGTTTTTCTCATAGTGATCACATGTGAAAGAGTTGCGTGATTACTTCGAGAACGAAGTCATCCAAAGAAGAGGCTGGGGGTGGGGACTTCGCGGATGGGGAAGGAAGTTGGAGCAAGAGCAACAAGGTTTTGCTTCCACACCCCAGCTTAACAATGAAACAAAAGTTCGGCAGGTTCTTCGAATGAAATGTTGCACCGATTTCTAAAAGGTGTATTAGCGAGGCAACTCCGGTGATAAAAGAAATGTTGGAACATCTTCGCTCGCGTCGTCCAACGGAATATGACAAGTTCCACGGCACGAGAAGGGTTTTTCAGTTGAATTGGTTTCCATGAAGGTCAAAATAAATTATTTCTACAATTACTAAAGAGATTCTAATTAACATTGAATTAGAAACTAGATAGATTTAACAACTCAGAAGGTTGACACTACAAATAATCAATAGCTAACCGGTAGAACTAAGAAAATGATTTTGTTTTTAAATATAAAATCTAAGTTTTGTGAGTTGCAGAGTTTCTCTTAGTAAGTTGTACTAAAATCAAAAAGTAATTTAAATACATACTTGAAAATGTTTATGAGTGTCAGTTTGTTCTTCCCCAAGCTGCTTTGGGAGTACTCTGGAATTTTAATGGTCCATTAACAGCCATATTCACAGCCATCAGCGTCAGTGTTAACCAGGAGCTAAAGAAAAAAAAATTAGCTTTTCGCTGACTCTGATTGGTGGAATCCTTCTTTGACCAAGAATTTAACACCGACGCTGATGGCTGTGAATATGGCAGTTAATGTCCTGTCAATTGCAGTAAAGTTGAATGCACAGACAGCACTTCCATAAATACTATTCCTAAAATAGAACATAGTTTTTATTTCTTTTAATATATAGTAAAGAAGAGCCAAGAGAGCGGGGGGGGGGTGTGGGGGAACAGAAGAAGAGGTGGTTGTCTGTGACCTCAGTGTGGCAGATGTGGAGGCCAAAGTCTAAGATGAGTCCTGCGAGGAGACAGTCTGAGTGTTGTTGGAAGTTTTGCGACGCTTTGATTTGTTCTTTCTTTTCCTGGGCCAGTGTCGTGGACGTTTCTCATTAGGAGAAGGTTGTGAGGCGTCCAAGAGCATTCTAACTTTTTGCATCTGAAGGTATAAAGGGGATTCGATAAAAGGTGCCTTCCCCTTTGAGCCTTGCTGGATAGTCTTGAAGAGAGAAGAGTTAGTCTTGAATTTGTTTGCTTTGGCGATAAAATAGGGTGTTGCAGTTCTTTTGGAAACCAAAGAAATATTCTTGAAAATAGGTTAATAAGATGAATGTTGGTTTTTTTATTCATTATAAAGGGGGAACTATGAAAAACACAATTTAAGTTTTAAGTAAAGGAATAGTGAAGTAATTTTCAAGTGTTCAATTAGAAAAAGCATGATTTAGTGCATAAAGTATTGAAAAATATTACCAGCGTTTCGCATTCTGAAAGCCATCTTTACATAGGGATAAGAACTAAAAGTGGTTGTAATTGTTGTTTTAAGAAAGATTTAGCTTTAGCATAGGCGCCGACTCCATAGGGTTTGAGGGGGCTTGAGCCCCCCCAATGTTAAAAGTAGGGGGGCCAGGCCCCCCCAATATTTTTAATTCACTCCTTTTAATTCAAGCATCCTCTCTGATTTTCTTCGGAAACGACGACCTCAAGCCTCGACCAGGAGAATTCTTTATCCCACACTTGACTGCCATGCCAAAGTATCCGGTGCTCAAAGTGTTCCGATTTCCAGGAAGCCATCAGTCATTAGCGAGCAGACCCCTGGCTTGGGGTTTGGCTCCAGGAGGGAGTGGGCCTTCTTTTGTTTCTTATCAGAAGTTCCTTCGGCCAGGGTACGATTGCGGAAGTGGGAGGAGGGTGATGCATTAAAACGTCAAAAAACGACCCCTTGTCGGTAAAATGAAAGCAAACGTTTGGTATTGCAGTCTCATATCGTTTTGTGAACCCTTAATTGTTCCTTTTTTCGTTATTGGCTTCCTATTCGACACCACACCCCACGTGACTGAGAAGGGGATGACAAATTTGCATTTTTGTAGAGGTCAGCTAGTTGAACTTTAGTTGTGGTGCTATTGAACGTCGCTGTTTCTCCTATGATAGTGCTCTATTGCTGAATTGCATTAATAGTTTTTAGGTTTCCCAAAAAGGTAAGAATGATTTATACCTTTTCATTTGAAAAAGTGAAGGGAGCAAATATATACCGTTGATTTTGAAAGTACAAGTCCACGTTTTATTGTTTCGAGATATGTATTTAATGTTTTCCGTTTAATTAAATTAAAAAATATTGCTCTATTTTTTATTGAATTATTTTATGTAGTTCTAGAATATGCTTATATTAGAATGAAAATATGTACCGGTTGCGAGATAGTAGGCTTGCAAGAATAAAAATAGCATAAAATTAGGGTAAAAAATAGACAATATAAATGAATGAAAAAATGAATTAATCAGAAAAAATCAATTACGAAAATCCACCTTTGCTACGTTTGAAAGTTGAGTATTAACTACAAATAGTTAAAACTTTTACTTAAAATTATCCCTACTTAAATATATCCTAATTAAAAGTCCAGAAACTTAACTTCAACTTTCAAACGTAGCAAGTTCAAAAAATATAATTTTAATTACATATTTTAAGCTTAAAAATTCACAAAAAAAGAAAAATATACGATTTGCAAAAATTGAATTTGTAAATAAGAAAATGATTATATGGAGGTATAATTGTTGGTGGGGTATTTGATACTCCAACCCCACCAACAATTATATCTCCGTATAATCAGTTTCTTCTCTTTAAGTATTTCAAATTTTTAAATCTATTTCAACATTCATGCATAGTTAAGGTGCAATATAAAATACCGGTATTTTTAAAACGTTGTTATAAAATATTATGTTCAGTGTATATTTTTTCATGGTTTTGGAAAAATTAATGTAATTTGGTAAATCAATCAATGGTAAAATCAATGTGATATCCCTTAGGGATACCAAGAAACATGCTAACCATGGGGATCTTTTTGGATTTATAAATACCCCAGAATAATATTTTCTTGTACAATATTTCTAAAAAAGATTATAAAATATTACAGTGTTGTCAAAAACTCGTTTCCTTTTCTTTTTAGAAAAAAAAATATACTATAATCTGTTCATTTAGAATTGGCGCCTGAGACGTAATAAAAAAAACTGTAAAAGAATCGGTCACTGAAGTTGCGTGTGAGGAGCGTTATTAGGCGTTATTGTTCCTTCTTCAGGCGCCAGTTCTAAATGAACAGACTATGGTAGATTGGATTTTCTCGTTTTTTTTTTTCAATAAATCCCTGTTTTTTCAAAATTTAGGGGAATTTTTGTAAAACTAAAAAGGATTTTTTTTCCAGTATTTAAGTAAATTTATTCTAAAAGTAAGAGGGTTTTTCCAAATTTTAGTAAGGTTTTTCAAATTAAATATTTTCTTTTCAAACAAATGTGGGTTTATGAGGTTTTTAGATAAAAATAAGTGTTTTTAAATTTTAATGGGTTTTTTACATATTTAACTGAACCTTTTCCAAGGTTTTCAGATTGAAATTTTATGTATCAAATCTATCGAATATTAAAGAGTTAAGACGATTTCTGAAATATTTTGAGGTTGTATTTTCATGTGTCAAATCTGTCGAATATTTAAAAAAGTCAAGAGGATCTCTTCAAAGCTCCATACAGTTGATTAAAAATTAGTCGTCATAAATTGCCTTAAAATATATATATATACATATATAAATATATATGCTGGCCCCCCCAATATTTTATAAAAGTCGGCGCCTATGAGCTTTAGGACTTGGCTAGCACTAAATCAGTCTTCGAAAAATATTTTCCCTGACAGAATGGTCGGGAACATCTATGACAAATTACCCTTCTGAAATCATCACAAAAGGGGCTTGAAATATCCTCTTTAGGGACCATATATGGATGGGACTACGGGCCTATTGAATTTGGTAGCATTTGCCATTCCACAATCTTTAGAAAAACAAAAATAAGTACTATTATTTTTTTAATCGCGGATTTGGGATACAAAAGAATTCCTTTATAGATCTTACTTTATTTAAACTCGACTGCACTAAATCGCTCGCCCGAAACCACTCTAATATCTTTTTCATTACCCTCACGTACAAAACCAGCATTAAAATTCAGCCCCATCGTTTGTTACAATGGCAAAGGTGCATTAGATCACCAGCACCGACTCTCCTTTAGTTCCCCGTTACCCAATCGGGAGGGGTCGCGTTCCGAAGTGACCACCCCTCACCTCGCGTGACGGTCATTCGTGGGAAGCTGCTCACCTGTTTCGGATCGCCATTCCGTGCCGCACCTGCCCTCGCCGCTTCGATTGGCCGGAGAAAGTCGCCGAAGGAACGCCATTGGGCAGAGAATGGTTTGGTTTCCGCCTATGGCCGTCGCCGGGGAAGTCATTCTTGAGCTAGGGAAAAAGTTTCTGAGCATGGTTGAAGAGGGTTTATAAACATAGGGGGATCGGTGTTTACCTGAAAGCTTGCTATTTTTCGGTCGGTTGGTTGAAAAGGTTTTTATCGACTAGTCCAACTAGACCCCAGTTATTAGAGCTAACAGAGAAAAAAGCCTTTGTCTGATGTAATCTGTAAAAGAAGTAGGTTGATTGGTTATTAGGGCGCCAGGGGCCCAAATCAATTTACAAGAAGAGTTAAGATCTCACACGAGACTGATTAATTGTTATTTTGTGAGAATGAAATATTTTCATGATCTTTAAAACATGGACGGTTAATTTATAAATTTCGGCAAAAAATTTAATACATAATGAATAAATTAATAATTTAAAGAGTATCGTTTGAATTCCATTAGGTTGGTTTTAGAGTTATCTGGTGCAAGAACTAAAATAGGCTATATTTTCGTTTTGAGGATCTTGTTTAATTTATTTAAATAAGTAAAGATGAAATAAGTAAATTGGGATTGTATTTTTTTATGTTGTCAGCCGAATTAGAAGTGATATTCCTTATTTTAATAATGTTCGATGAAATGTCATATGTATCATGAATGTAATGATAAATGCCATATATATCAAGGATTCTCACAAAGAATTCACTCTCACTTATCTTGGACAATCAAATGTGAGAATATTCTGAATGCCCAAAGAAGTCCGGCTGAACCACACACAACATCTATTGCATGAGTCAAAGAAAAATTCAAACACACAGAACCATCTGTCTCTTATCTAGAAGTGTGATATCACAAAAAAAGTATCCTCACATCGAAAATTTACCTTAAGAATTCTCAAATTAGACCTTTCAACTCTTTACATGATATCAAACTTACACTTCTCCCAAATAAATAAAGAAATTAGCTCTAGGTTTAGACAGTATTTAAACTTGTTTAACGTTAGTTTAGTTTGTGATTTTGAATTAATCATTTTTATGTGATTAAATATTGTTAAAAAATATGTGTTACTAATATTCTGATACTTACAAAGTGTGAATAAACAAGAAATGATAAAATATTGTTAAAAAATGTGCCAATATTCTGATACTAGACAATTTTTAATTTCCAAATCCTAAGTCATTTAAAGAGAACGAAAACAGCTCGCGGTGCCTCTTCCCTATAACCAGCGTTAGAAATTGGGAAAATAAAACAGTGGTCCTGCGGACCAGTGCTTTGCCAATCTTACTGGTCCGCAACAAAAATCACTTGTCTGATAAAATTATAAAGGACCGGTTTAAAAATATAAAAGTAACTATTGCACTGAATGTGAGTACAAAATGTAGTAATGTTAAAAATCAATAAATATCTCTCATATAAAAGCCCACGTCACTCACTGACTCACTGACTGATTCTGGAACGCTCGCACACTATGATGCCATCTCGCAATAATAATCATAATCATCAGAAAAATATAAAAGCCCACGTCACTCACTGACTCGATGCCATCTCGCAATAATCAGAAAAATAAATAAATAAAAGTAATTAAAATTTTAAAATAATATAATAGCTTTTAAATAAATATCTTTCAAGAAAGTTGGTTTACTTAATAAAGGTTAAAAAGTTACTTTTAGGGAAGTTGGTTTCTAATTCAACAATAATAAATTATTAAAGTTAAACTTCTTATTTAATGTATAATTAATAGGAACTTGAAGTAGTAACGAGCGAAGCTCGCATAAAAGGCTAGCCTAGCTGTAAGACCCGGCTTTGCCGGGTCGTAACAGCTAGTCTCTCATATAAAAGCCCACGTCACTCACTGACTCACTGATTCTGGAACGCTCGCACACTATGATGCCATCTCGCAATAATAATCATAATCATCAGAAAAATATAAAAGCCCACGTCACTCACTGACTCGATGCCATCTCGCAATAATCAGAAAAATAAATAAATAAAAGTAATTAAAATTTTAAAATAATATAATAGCTTTTAAATAAATATCTTTCAAGAAAGTTGGTTTACTTAATAAAGGTTAAAAAGTTACTTTTAGGGAAGTTGGTTTCTAATTCAACAATAATAAATTATTAAAGTTAAACTTCTTATTTAATGTATAATTAATAGGAACTTGAAGTAGTAACGAGCGAAGCTCGCATAAAAGGCTAGCCTAGCTGTAAGACCCGGCTTTGCCGGGTCGTAACAGCTAGTTAATAATAATTTTTCTTTTTCGCCGGGGACTCCCCTATCCCATATCACCATCTTTTGGGTTCTGTCAAAAATATGTACTTGCTTCACCAAATGCAATCATCAAACAAACTTAAAATACCGCTATCACTGAACAAATCGTGTAAATGATTTTACGCGAGCTCGAGAAATCACTGGTCCGCCGGACCAGTGATTTTCTGATTCCACTGGTCCGAGCCATTTTTTAGTTGTCCCGGACCAGCAAAACACCCCAATTTCGAACGCTGCCCATAACACAAGTCCATGATCTGGATTTCTTGATTTTTTGTTTACTCTTTTTACATTAGATTTGAACCTTAACACCAAAATTACTTTAAATTTTAATACTTGGTCTACAATCAAAGAAGAGCTAACGTTTGTTAAAGTGATTGTCGATAATCTAATGTTAAACCACACATCCATAAAATTTTGTTACAATCCCTTTCCTTTCGAAAAATCCCTTTCTAGGGAAAAACCTTCCTCAGTCACGCTCCGTTGTGTGTCGCAATAATAAGCGAGGTCATCAATAATAAACGAAGTGTGTGATCTCCGCCATGCGACACGCAGCAAATGGTGACAACTCATTAAACAAGGGGGGTCCCCCCCTTTTGCGAGTCGTTACCGGTCCCTTTTTCATGTCGGGACACTTGTGATTTAACCTTTGGCAGTAGACGTGATGTGGCTATATACCTTTCCATTTTGTCCGAGTCGGTTCTTGTCCAGCCGAGTGAAATAACCCCCGAGTGATACCTGTTGTGTATGGACCTTTTGTTAACAGCCTTCGTGTTTTAAAGATGTGAATTTTTCTTCGGCTTGGACTTTTCGACACTAAAATTGTGATTATAGACTTCGTATTTTAGACTTGTTCAGAACTCTGTTGTAAAATAATTGCTGTGATTTAATTGAAATTCATCCTGATGAATCTCCAGGAAAGTTTTACTAGGATTTTTTTCAGAAATATAACCGTTAAAGGAACAAAGATGATATTGACTTAAAATTTTAAAAAAGGACTAATCTGTTAATTAGGAGTTAACAACAACATCTTGCAAGCCAATAGTAGCTCATCCCGCTGATTTTTAGACTTTTCTGAGTTATAAGAAATATACGTTGCTATTGAAGTGTGGATTACCTGCGATCTCCAGTAATTGAACTCAATATCATACGTCTTATCACGTATCAACATGAAACCCTACAAACAATTAATTCAAGATTTAAACTCGAAGAACTACTGTGAACAGATTTACCTGCCCGTCCAAAATTTGTTAACACAGTCAACAGGTATTAAAGTGTTTCCCCATTTCCCCCTTTTAATCCGAAGTAGATATTTGAAATCAACATCAAGTTTTATCTTTTTGTAGTGCTTTTCATTCATATTTTCATATCAATAACCCTGAAACTTAACAGAATTTCATCTCAAAACATGAATTCACCTATCAAAATCCAATATGAAATCAACAACGAATTACTAGTTAAACTTCAACTGAACATTTAGATGACATTCTCATTTTAACCTCTCATTTAACCATGGAATCTCCAAGTGGCAAATCAGAAGCTCCGACTTGTCCCAGAATGCCCCCCGGCGACCTCCCTACTCGATATCTCCCCTTTCTGGAGGCTGGGTTCTGGCCTGGACCAACTCCCATATCCCCTTTCCTGATGGGGGCTCGTGGGGACATCCCTCCTTTCTGGCCCGTGCCCTGGCTGCCTCACCTGTGGTCCCACCCCAAGCAACCGGACTCGAACCCGGAACCTAGTGAGAGGTTTGGTTCACAACTGTCCCCACTGAGCAACAGTAGCCCCGTATTAGCCAACGGCCCCCAACGGAGCCGGAGTGGTAGCGTGGTGGATCCAGTGGTGGCTCTAACGACCATTGAAGGTGAGTTATAAAAACACTGCTGATACATATTTTACCTGTCATTATACTGTTAAAAATAGTAATGAAAAATCTAAGGCAGGGGTCCCCGACCTTTTTGTACCTAAGAGCACATACCAGAATATCGGTCGAATGGCGGGCACCATTAATTTTTTTTCAAGATAAATTTATAGTTGGTGGACATAGTTAAAAATACACACTAATGCACAAAAAAATTCATTTTAAAAATTAATTAGCATTAATATTAATATTCATTCATATTTAATTAGCATTAATATTCTTTTGTAAAATAAAGTATATTACTTAATTGCTAGCAAAACATACGAAGTATAAAAGTTATTTATAAAATGTATAAAATGCAGTCCAATGTGATCTTTGGCATTGCATTTCACCAGCCAGAGCTTCATAATTGGGAGAATATGATGAAATTCCTGCTCGCAAGCAATCATCAAGTTGTTTATCTGGAAGTCGTGATCTATATTTTAATTTTATGATATTCATTGTCGAAAATAATGATTTTACACAAGTAGGTATGTGGAACCAAAAAACGACTTTATTTTATATGCTGCTCTTTTTAAGAATGGAAATTAATTTTTGTCCAGAATTATTATTCCAGAATTTCTCATCTGATATAATAGTTTTGAGGATAATGTCATTCTGAAGATCCAAAATTTCTATCTCCACTTCTTCTCGCAGGTCATTTTCATGGCGATTTCTATTTTTGTTGCGTTTATTATTAATATTGAAAAAGCAAAAAAAAAAATTGCATAGCATGTTATGGGATAATGGAAAACTGAAATATTTTATCGGTGGACACAAGCAGCGGGCGCACCTAGACCGATCGACGGGCGCCATGGTGCCCGCGGGCATAGGGTTGGGGACCCCTGATCTAAGGCATAGAGTGTATCCCAAATCCGGTTATATTGACCAAGCTTAAAGTCCTCCGTTCCTAATTGCCAATATCCTGTCGATACTTAAAAGTGTTAAAACTAAAACAATCAGTTATTAGGTGATAATTGAATCTGAGAATATCCCTTTGTGACTGTTAAAAAGACTGTTGGATATTTGGACTGAAAAACTACCCAAATTTGGTCACTTTTTTTTCTTCAAAATAATGACTAATTCGCGCTTTTAGAAGTTCAGTGTGAAGAACACAATTTTAACCATAAAATGACTGAAAATTATTGTTTCTAGAAGAAATGTTGTTTGCTTGTATAAGTACTGGATGCATTTAAATTATCAGGGTCATATTAAAAATTAGTTTAACAAGTATAAATTTAAACACAATATTATTTACAAATATATCTATTGAAGAGATTATTTACATTCAGAAATGTTACCAAATTCTTTGCTGTTACATTTACTCAAGTTTGGGCATTCTAAGCATTTATTTTTTGCTAATAAACGCGAATAATTTTATCAACTTGATATAATTGTACGCTCACTCGATGTAATTGAAACCAGAAGGTTATAAAATGCACAATTTATTCAGCAGGTTGAGATAGAGAGAGCGGCATTTACAATGCATAGCACATCGTCCCTTTTGGTAACCGCATCTCACAAGTTTCGTATTCGTGTCACAATTTCACATCACAAGCATCTCATAACACATACTTTCATTTGGTGCACCTGGGAGAGTATTTATTACAGGAACTTATTCATCCTTTTTATATTCCCAGCCAAAACTTGTTGGATCAGGAAAATCAGGATCTTTATCTCCAGCTCTTTTCCACAGTGAGTAAGACAGTCAACCCTATATATATAGTGAGCCTTTAGACCTAGTGCAACATAGAAAGCCTTATTGCAACTGGTGCATCGAAATAGCTTATTGGGAACTTGAGATCAACTGTTCTTCTTGGGAACAGGTTTTTGAAGCATCTAAAATCTCCTTCGAACCACATGACTGAAATTCTTATTTGACGACTAAGTGCCATCCATTCCTTTCCTCGTCTATCTTATATGATCCAACATAGTTACTCATCGTGTCAAGCTGCATATTTGGCCTCTCAACGATTTGCATGGTATCGTTGCTATAATACTTGTCCAGCATAAGAACATGAAATCGTGGTTATAAACGTTCATTTTACCCATAGCATTCGCAGGGCTGTTGTGAAGACAAGTTGGTTTAACCCGATTGCTAGATTTCCTTGAGACTCTTGAGCAATGCAAACGATAGAGTAATACTACATAGCTGCATGTTTGTTTGTACAGAGTCATCAGGCTCTCTTCGATTTTATCCTGATAATCTTTCTTGGCTTTCTGTTTCTTCGTATACTTATGCTATACTGATGGTGGCTGGTATCCGATTCCAAATAATATAGGCGTTTTAAAATACAAATACTTATTAACAATAATCAAATTAAAATAATAAGTAAACATAAGTTATTACAATGTAGAAGAAGTAGAGAGGAGGGATCTGTAAAATGTGAGCTGGCTTTTAAAGAATTTCATCTCCCTCCATTCCTCTCACTTCCTTGCATAAGCAGTGTTCCCACAGCACCAATTTTATTATTTATTTATTTATAAATTTTTTATTTAATGGTACTATTTATAGTGGACTTCTATTTCCTTCTCCGAACGCTGTACCAGGCTTGTCGATTCTTGAGCCTAGGTAATATAACCATATAACCTCTTAGGTCCATTTCTTCTGGAACTTTCTTCACCACAACATTAGGTGTAAATTATTACTATCTTCACAAAATAACCTAAAGAATTCAGCTGGATGCGGTGTTGTTACACCGAAATATTGGGATCTTGCCGCAAATAAAGTGTACAGTTAAGACTTTATCGTGGTTAATACTTTATTCTAGTGCACAACTCTTGCTAATGAACGCGAAGTTTCTGTCACTGACCTGCAGTTCTCTTGGAAAGTTATTTTTGCAGAATATAAGGTGCCTACCGGAGTATTTTGTTATCACTTGATTATCTCCCTGTGCTAGAAATTCCATTCCAGTACTATTTTCTTTGGACAAGATATGTATAGCACTCTCCATCCTTTCTGTCGACGACCTTCGAATCTCTCCCAACTACCCAAGCCAAAAAAAAAAATGAATTAGGGTTTCTTTCCATCTTTACAGATAAACAGATGGAGCTCTGAAAGTTTGCTATAAAAAATGAAGACAGAGGAAAAACTAAATTGACATACTGTACCTACGATGTCAGGGTTTGTCTTGTGTGGCACTCTATGCTCTCATTTGTCCCTGGCGTCATAAACACCAATCAATCATAGCAATGTTTGATCATCTGCGACTGTTTTACCATAGAATAACGGTATATAGAGTTTTTTAATGAAGTACTTAAGTATCATGTTAAATTTGATTTTTCAGAAGAAAACATTAAAATTTTTTAAAGCATTCAAAAATGAAATACATTTTTTATCTAAGTCCAAGAACATCAACTAGTATATCTTCTGTTTCTTAAAAGCTAAAATACATTAATTTAGTTATTTAAGAAGTTTGTACACCTGTTCACATCTTCGAGTGAATCGTTTTATATTAGCAATGTTTTCATTTCTTCTAGCTGGCCATTTTTTATACATAATTTGTATAGCTAGTGTGCAACAAACATTAGAAGGAATAACCCTTTGTATGTGTTGATAAACCCATTATCCTTTTCACCTTCCTCGTTCTCCTTGAACAAATCGTACTAAAATACATTGTTCATGAAAGTTATAAGTCTGACTGAAAACTCCCAAGTGTTCATCTTTCATATTTTTGCTTTTTTTGCTTTCAATGTATTAGCAAAATTGTTTTCTATTCTTTGGTGATTTGTGAAAATATCATTTGAGGTTCGATTAAATATCAGATAACTACTCTCTACTTAGTATACCTACTATTTTATCTGCCTTTAATAGTGTTTTTCAAGGATGAAAAATGTGAACCTTTATTAATGATAAAATTTTTCCCCATATGATCTCAAGAAAGATAAACATTAAATTAAAATGTGGCCTCATGTGATAGTGTTTTGAGCTAGGTCTATTCGGGGTTTCGTCATCAGCTGGAATGATTTGAAAAAGGTGTGAGCATCATTTACCCTTTAAAAAAGAGTTTCTTTCGTGAATTAATTAAAAGTTCATGCGCTTGAAAATTTACCACAGCTGTTAGTCTCTAAAAAAATATCCCTTAATTACTGCCGTTTTGGCATACCACGACTTGCAATCATGATATTGGTATGTCCTAGTGGCTGATTCACAAAAGTGTCAACCCTTTTATTCAAAATTTGGAACCCTTATTTTTCTCTTCATTGCTATATGATCTCTCCATCATTAGTGCGTAATTCACGTCTGAAGAGCAGGCGATACAGATCTTTCAAGGATGTGTGCAGCGGTATAGGCTCCCACCTCGTACAATGCATACAGAATATTGCCCATGTTGGCTGTAGTCGCATAATGTCTAGCGCCATCGCCATTCCTATGTCGGGCAAGTTTATGTCCGTGTCAAACGCTATCATCAATTCTACTAAGGACAAGTTGTCTGTCTTGACGGCTAAACGTAACGGACCGTCTCCATCCTTGTTTCTTAAGTCGGTTTGGTGAGTCAAAAACACAGCTGCTGTGTTAATGCAATCATTAATGATGGATAGATGAAATTCCAATAGACCAGAATTGAATGTCTTTCCTATTTATGTAAAGCTTTATGTCTTCTTTCGTATTCAGAAGAATTTTCATAATCTCTTCATCGTTAGTGAGTGCCGCATAATGCAAAGGTGTTTTTCCTTCATAATCAATTGAATCCAGAGATGCTCCTTGTTCCAACAGTGCTTTGAGTGGGAGTTTTCGTTTGACGTTTTTCATAGTGTATCTCATGTTTATGTTCCTTTTGATTGCCTCGTTCTTGAAGCCCTCTGAGTATCCCAGACGAGCCAGAATGTGAGTGGATGACTAGGTTGGGGATCAGAGTGAAGATCTTCAGTGTCGAATTGGAAGTTGATATGATCGGTACGGATTTCACAATGTGTGTATATTATCGATCTCTTAATAACGATACAGAGCGGGTCGATCAGATCTGCTTCCAGTTATGAGTTTTTCATCAGTATTCAGGTTTTTTTCACTCAATGATAAGAAATCGATGTTCCGAAACCATTAGCAGCTTTCTCCCTCAGCGCAACCCATGCATTTCCAAGACCTTTCACCCCTCCCATAATCAGTCAATAAATATTCCATACAGGAAATACCTTTTAACTTCTCTTTGGTCACAGCTCCAACAATGGAAAAGTGACGAGAGAGAGTGGCTCATATACATATCACTTTCGACCCTCGGTCAGTGATTTTCCTTTCCATCGTCACGCAAGGTTATGGGGCCGTAGAACATGTTATACTAATACTGGGCAACAGGGAAGGGTATAGCGGGGGACGTGGGCATATTGACATTTTGGTTAACGGATGTTGATGTCATTAGAACAGTGGTTCTTAAACAGGTGGTCTTTCGGAGCCCGGATGGTTTTGGTTTTGGGGACAAAGGCCCTGGGGCACAGTGACCAACGCATCGTTTCTTTCATACGAGCGTATCCCCCACTGAACTACACACCAACATCGCCTGATAACAAAAATTACTATCTCTCGTGAGATAAAATTAGATATTTCTGAAAATAAGTGTTATATTTAGAGAAATAAACCTCCCTACTTAATTACTTTCATCTGTGTGAGGGGTGAAAGATTTTAAATCATACAGATTGGTTCTCATAGGTTACATTTTAAGGCTTGTACGTGATCCACTACAATGGGAACCACTGCATTAGAAGAACGTTGAATAAAAAGAGAAATCACCGCTTATCTCCATAAATAACATTCTCTTAAAAGTTAAATTTATTACTTTGACTCATGAATAATTGTAGCGAAATGTGTTCCCCTTAAAAAGATATTCAGAAAACTTAACTATTATTACAATTAGAAAATGAATGTGCAAAATATAAGATTAAGTTAAGCAAGATTGATTGGTACAAGGCAATTAGTATTTCCGATAAGCACACCTCTTAGTTTGAACATTTTGACTTGCAATCACAATTTCTGAAACCCTGCCGTACTATAGTATCTCATTTGCTGATGCGAGACAGCATCTGCTCGTAAAGTTAGATTTTTAAGTATTTTAAAAATACCTCTGGTTTCCTTATTTCAGAACCTTTTGAAAATTGTAATCCAACATATGAACTTAATGTTAGTTGCTATCTTGTTTGGCCCAATATGACCCTATTTGGTCCTTGAGCCTTCAAAATCATTACGAAGAATTTAAATAAAAATAATAGCATTTCAATAGGAATGGAATAGCATTTCAACCACACTTGCATTTCGATCTTCTTGCTCCTTTTTGGTATTATGTACCCGATCCCCGTCACCCCAGCGTTATTTACCGTCCTGCAGTGGCGCGTGACAGGTCGCGTGCGCGGCGGGGGAGCGTGACCCACGGCGGGGACGCGTGTCACCTGTAATCACACGTGACGACCCCCTCTCGTGTCCCGTAATCACTGCGACGCTTATTATTGTCTGCCTTGTAACGACCGGAGCTGCAGGGCGAGGGTAAATAAGGGCAGGGTATCTGGTCATCAATTTGTGAAACAGGTGACTTTGATGCTTGATAGGTAGTGATTTAGTCAGGAAAAATGTTTCCACAACGCACCTATTAATTTCAAGTTGCATCTGTGTTTGGCTAGTTGTGTTCTGGTTTTTTCTTTGGGGTATTAGAACATGGCTCCATATAAATTCATAGATCTTAACAATGACCTGTTATTGACGTTACACTGCAAATGCTTGAAGTTCTTTTGCAACGCTAAGTAAACACGATATAATGAACGCTTCTAATCAAAGGCGTTTTGATTGATTTGCGATTATGTTGTGAATGTGTGGTGTGAGAAAAAGATTGTGTTGTTAAAGTGTTATTTAAAAATTTCAGAGTCAGTTCATAGTGGTTACACGATCCAATAAACTTAAGAAAATGTTCAGTTTCTTAACACATTTTACAACACCATTTTAGTACACATTTCTAACACGTCTTAAACATATTCAAAACACTATTCCAACACAATAATGGGTGTTAAAAGTGTTCGACAAACAACAAAAAATGTTAATAAAATGTGTTTATTTTTATGTGTAAAAAAATAAAACCATTATACTAGCTAGACTGCAACGTTACTTGACCCTGGAGAAACAAAACAAACGAAGTAGTTCCCAGCGCGGTGTCTGAATTTTGAGCGAAATTAAGAACGTCAATTTAAAAATTTGATTGGTTTGTGTCCATGTATATTTAGCGTCATTTCATCACGATTTGTGTAAGAGAACTGCTTACTCGCCTGATATAGCAAACTTCATTTTATTTACACTTAACAATCTGTTACAATTTTCGACCACACACTGCTGACTTAAAATATAAATACTGACTGATATAAGAGAAAGAGCACGAGAGGCAATATCAACGTGCTACTGTTTGCTATTGCCACTAAACTTATAACATTGTAATTACTAAATACTTGTAACAAGCTTCACGAGTTATAACAATTTTGCATACCGAAACTCCTCTTAGCGACCTAACAGACTTTCTGTTTACGCTGTTTTCCCTTCCGCGTAGTGACGTTATAGGGTCAGGAAAGGACAGTTTAGCAAGAAGTCTAAAGTGAAAAGCCATGACTAAATAAGCATATTCCAAAATACATATGATTAATGATTTTTACGCGCAATACACGGAATATGGTTTTGGATAGTTGAGTTATCACTTATTACGAGTTGACGCTTGACAACCACTGGGGCTTTCTATCAAAACTTTCACTATTTCGATACATTTTTTCCCAGATTTATAAAGTGCGTTGGTAATTTGCTAAGTATGGATTTATTTAAATTTATAATTATTTAAAATTAAAGGGGAATAAACTAACAACATTCGCCACCAAGAGGGGTTCAAACTTGAATTAGGTCACAGTTTTATATTTTTGAGGACACTAGGGAGCTACCGCCCCCTGCTCGCTAACGCTCACCAATCCACGTAAACTGCTTACGCAGGACCTTTGTTTCCTCACAAAATCCAGTTCACTGAAGTTAACTCACTTTATAAAACAATTAATTAACAGAAGAAACTTCAACCAACATTCCAAACATACGTCATCTCCATGAATAACACTAAAAGTTGAATATTATTTATTAACTACTTGCAAATTGGAAGAAAATTAACACAGCAGAGCATTGTAAACATTCTTTTACCATTTCCCCAAGGTAATGTTTTTTCCACAGATCCATTAAAAAGCACTGAAATATTTCTAGACTTAAAACATTTTCGTTTTATACCTTTATCTTTACTTCTAACACATCTACCGGTGATATCTAGTTGCGCTTTGGCATTATGAAATAAAAAATTTTACCTTAAAAAACATGCTTTCAAAGGATTTAAAAAATAGTTATTGCAATAATTAAATAAGAATGCAAAATTTAAAATTTCCGAAAGCGTTTTTTTTTTATATAGTAATGGTTAGGTTGCCACATCAACAAAGATAAATATAAACATATCAATATATTATTTTAAAAACAAAAAAATAAATTAATTATTCGTTAGTTTAAAATGTAATTAAAGTCGTTTGAATAACAAAAATATAAAATATGTTGTTAAAAAGAATTCCAACGACATTTTTAAAATTCGTGTTATAAATAGCAAGATAATTATTCCATTATTTGAATATTAAAAAACCAGTGAAATATTTTAAAATTGAGAATTTTTTTAGAAATTATAATGGCTTTATGCACATCCTCAAAAGAATCCGGAGATTTTGATACCAGAACTGTGTCATTCGGTTCAGTAATTAAAAAGTTTTTCTCTGGAAACCGTTTACCAAAAACTTTTTTTAGAATAGAGAGATACTACATCCTTCCTTAGAAGGGAGTCCTTCCTCAGAGATTCCTTAAGAAGGCATTAGTTAGAAACATTACAATAACTAGAGTTTCAGGTTTCTTCAACACTGCAATTCAGGTGAATTTCTTTCGAAGGGATTGGGTATATTCGCATCAGTTTACAATGACTTTTAAACTTGTTCACTTTATTTAAACTTAATTATTTCATTTTTATCTACTTTAAACACTATACTTAATTTGAAATGTGTTTTATATTCCAAGATATCCACTATTTTTGTGAGATTCACGAGAAAGGAGGAGGCCAACTTCAAAATACTACGAGTATTTCAAAAATATCTCCTTTAACGAACCCATTTTCAACTGGTAGAATCAGGGCAGCCAGTTAGTTCATTTTCCCGGCGCAAAAATTCCACCTACGTGATACTGACTACGTGAACGTACCTTTCGTGTCGAATTCTTCTTACAGAGCATTCAGAAAGCGAATCACGTCTCACACATAAATGGTTAGAAGCTCCGTTCTTCGTCATATCTCATAACTAACTTACATCACGAACCTGAAAAGCTTGCATCAGTTTTAGGACGGACTTGGAATCTTAAGCACCTCTATTCATATATTATTCACTCTACTATTGCTGTCTTTGTCTGACCTGGTTTCCTGTAAGTCCTACGTACGCTATGTGTTAGTGTCCAGGTGCGACGATATTTCTCGTGAAATAAAATAAGTTTTCTCATTTTATGTTGTTTTTCAGTTCGAAATTGAACAGAATTTTTTCTTCACTCTGTCGTGTATATGTTGTATATTTATCACAAAATAAATCAAAGAGAACTTTATTTTGCAAACTTTAAAAGTGTTACAGTCAATAGGAATTAAATCGACAAATTTAGCATGGGTCCGAGGACCAGGCCACAAGGCTGAAAAAGGTCGGAGCGGAGTTCAGTATTTCATTTGGTTAATTTTCTTAAATGGAGTTCAGCGAAGTGTAAATTATCAGCACAGAATATTAGACAAATACTACAATTATTTCTCTTTCATTAAATAAGTGAAAATACACTTAAATAAATAAATTTTATAGGAAAAAGGGCCACTGGCCCATGCACCAATGTTGGTATCATACTACATACATTCATACGTATAGTTATTACATAGTTCATACATAGTTTTTGTTATTCATCAAAAAAATTTACAAGGAATTTAGAAGACAAATTTCACAATTGTTATGCAACGATGAAGCTATTAAAAAGAAAGAGAAACACACAAAAAAATATACCCATATACACACATATAAATATCTTAAGTGAAAATGAACACAAAGTTAATCAATTTCCTGAACAAAATGTTGAATTGCCTTGATAAAATGAAACAAATCAAGGTTAAAACACTTTTCAGATGACTTTATATCAGACCATCTGCGAAAATAATTTTGAGACAAATTTCCCCCGCCAATATACCTGAGGAGATATTTTTGTCTATAATATAAGAAAGTTGGACAGGTATTAAGTAAGTGATAGACATCTTGCGTTTCCTTGCGGGTGCAGAACGAACAAAGTTGATTTTTTGGGTAAAATAATGGTTTATTATTTATGTCTCTTACAGTCATACTAGCTTTAATTAAGTGAAAATACACTTGACGAAACCTATTTGTTTTCGCGTTCTCTCAGGTCCTCGTTGGTTATCACGTTCCCCTGTTCACTTCACTACCCAGAGAACTATCAAAACGTCCCTGTAATTTTGTAAAAATACTATGTGACCTTTTTTTTATGAAAGAAATGACTTGATGTAATTGCATATTATCAATCAAAATTTACCTGCACAAACTTGTCTTTTTCTAGTACTAGCCGTCGTCAATTTAATACCCATTGCAATTGTAGTTTTTCCGTGTCCTGTATTTTATATTTCTCCATACTTGCTGTGATGACCCGCGTCTTGCTTAATAGAAGAAAATCAAGTAGTTATCTTTCATAAAACAATCTGAAGTGAAGGATCAAGTATCCCTATTATGATATTTATACAAAACATTATTTTTCAATAGTAAACAATCAAAGGTTGTTCACTAAAGAAAATGCTGAAAATTAAAGACAGTCTATATTTTAAAACTACACTTAATTAAATTTTATAAGTTGCACTGAACATTTTTCTAAAAACATCACAAATTTGCCTTGGAAGAAGTTTTCCTTGCTACATTTAGGCAATACTTTCTTGAGCTAAAACAAAAAGACTTAAGTGTTGCTAGTTTTTGTGTGCTTGTATATTACTTTAAAATTGTAGTTAGATATCAAAGCTCTACTAATTGATTTTGTTACATTTTTGCGAGTTAATAAGAAAGTCCTGCCCAAAAAAATCGATTTGCCTCGTCCTTCTTACCTGCGTATACACGAGTTCAGTTTTATCCTGTCTGGCGCAAAATGCCCTAATTTGGGCCTTGCGCTATATAAAACATTCGTCAACCAAACTCGCTAATATATAAGAATAATACAATCATAATTCTATGTGAAGAATTCTTTGGAGACTTTTTTTTAATGGTTCCATTTAACAATTTGTTTTGTTTCAAGTCAATAATTTTCTAGTTTTGATAGTTTTGGTGGATATTGTATTACTTTCCTTATCTTCTTGTCATTATTTGAATTTCTTTTCAAATAAAGACTTGTCTTATGAAGCTATCGAAAAATTCACCCATTTTCGGCATCGTCAAAGAAATAGAACCCTGCTCAGCCAGACCATGTGACCTTAAACGGAACAATGGTATTCCGAAAGGAAAATGTTACGTGAATAGATTAAGTGAGATAAGATTATCAAATTCTTAACAGAATTAGCACACACGAATTAATTATTAATTTATTAATATTTAATTATCTAATTTATTAATATTTAATTATCTAATTTATTAAGATTTAATTATCTAATTTATTAATTAGATCAGCAGGGTTAAACAAACCAGGCACGTGTCTCCAATCTTCTTTAGAAGTCAAAGCTCTGAAAGTAAAGGTGAAAAGCTCCATCACGTTATTGGGCTCATAACCTCTTAGCAGAATTAGCACACTCAAAAATAATTAATAAAATAAATTTATTAATAAGATTTAATGGAAAGAAAATAACAAGAGTAACAGTTGCATAAAGACAAAGGCTAAATTCAAAAAGTAAAAATTACGCGAGCACTAGATACTAGAAACATCAAACAAGTAGAGTTTGAATTGCAGAGGTTCTTCGTTTTAACACAAATTAATAGAGCATTTTCAATCACATGACTCGGACCTAACAACGGCCTTAGCAACAGAAGATGTTACAGTTTTTTTGCCCTACAGAGGTTAACAGTTACAGAAAATGACTAGCCGTGGAATTCTTCTATTGGAGCATTTGCAATCACGTGATCCCATAGCTAAAAACCGCCTTAGCAACAGATAAACAACGGCCTTAGCAACAGTTAAAAGCCCTACAGAAGGTACACAGTTAAAAGAAAATAACCGGTTGTGACGTCACCTGAAAACACTCTATACCATTACTACATTAAAAACTGTTTTACGGTCGATAATATATAATTTTCTTTAAGGTTGAGGTCTCCTTTTTCGCTTCATTCAACCACCCAAAATTATCTGAATTCCAGTAAACAAGCCGACAAACCAAAATATCTAACCACAAGGCGGTGGTAGTTGTTTTTTTTAAGAATATGGACATTAAGAGACGTGTTGATCACGTAAAACGATGCATTTTATGTTAAGTTTAATAAAAGTAATCGGGACCTGACAATTATGATAATATTGACGGTCATGCCATCAAACGGAGTCGACTGTATACTTGCTGATTGTTTAAACAGAAACCAAACAACGAACGGCACTTATTCGTTTGAAAATTTATCGCCCAATCGTTTCGTTGCAGCCTCTCCGGCGGTGTCCCGCGCTCTTGCCTCTGCGCTGCCCCGGCGTCCGCGCAGTGAGAAGCGGCCCATCCCCGACTCGCAGAAGGACGATCGCTACTTCGAGCGCCGCAAGCGCAACAACCTCGCCGCCAAGAAGAGCCGCGACGCGCGCAAGGCCCGCGAGGACGAGATCGCGCTCAGGGCCTGCTTCCTGGAGAAAGAGAACGCCATCCTGCGGGCGCAGGTGACCACGCTGCGCGAGGAGGCGCAGTCCCTGCGCCAGCTGCTGCTGCAGCAGAAGCGACACGGCGACTGGTGCAAGACGTAGAGAGACGTTTTGAGTGAAAAAGACTTTCAAAATTACCCAGGGTGTTTCGAAAGTCCGTGTCACGGCTTTTATTTGGAACCCAGTAACTACAATACCTCAAAATTGCATGAAAATACTTGAAATTTTCGATTTTATTTCACCACCATCTCAATGGATTCAGTACCGGGTCACCAATTGTAACTACGGTGGGATTGAATATACGAGGCTTTTGTAGGTACTGTATACTACAAGTTTTTTATTTCTTTAACGAAGACACTTACTATTACCTTACGTAACTATTTACCAAGTTTTTACAACGCCAAATTCTGCAACAGTAATTTTTGAATGAATATAAAACCTAAAAATGATGCGTGACAAGCGAAGCGAGAGTGAATGATGAAGTGAGCGGCGCTCAATGGCGATGGCGTCTTATTTTACCAGCACAGCTGTTAATTCGCGGTCACCACACTCCCATGACCCTAAGAGACGTTGATTCCAAATTAGAGCCTGAAAACGGACTTGTGAAACACTCTGTATACACATTGATAACTATTTTGAGTTATACACCAGTGGTTGCCAAACTAAGGAAGCTTCTGAGCTAAAGGGAGTCATGACTACCTTGAGAATCAAGAACATAAAGATCATACTAATTCTTCTGTATGCTACTTGAAACAAACTCAAACTTAGGGTATTTTTTAAGCATAAAAGACATTGCGCCTTGCTTTAGCGCAAATGTGAAACTATTTTTCATTGGCAAATTTTTTAATGTTTTGACAGAAAGTAGAGACTGTCATTTGAATACAGTTTTTCATTATGTTTATCAGAACATCTCTTTCTCTACTTCTTTTTAACAAATTTCACGCTGTTAAAAGAATATCACGTGAATGTCCGACGGTTTGGCGATCACTGATTTACACGAACAAACAATTTTACACTAGTTAAACACTTTCCTCAATGTTTTGTTTGAAGACAAAACTACTTTAACATGGAAGCACGTCGGTCCACATTCGGTGGTCTTTACGTCATTTGTACTTATTTACACTTAATGTGCAGTGGGGGTTCCAATAATTTTAAAATCGATTTTGACTATTAAGCAGGTTTTCAGTGAGTGGTGAGCAATATACTATTGGCGAAGTGGCGAGTGTTATGAATTGATGTAGTAGGTACTACTTGTAAATATTGTTTTTGCCTTTGTGTAGGGAGATATTACTTTCCTTAAACCCCGAGACCGCTCACCAAGTAACCGAAAAAACTGTGTAACATCTCAAAATTAGTTTCCTCACCCATGACACAGCTGTTGCTACGGAATAAAACAAATGGGTGTACAAAAGGAACTGTACATAACTTTTAAGATTCCAGTCACTTTCTTTTGACTATGATCTATTTAGTTTAACGGAGAAAGTTATTGGTAGTACGTTGGCCATCATGCGACCGTACATTAATGATTTTATACTAGCGCATGGAATAAATCCACCATATTGTTATTTATTGCAGTATACGACAGAGGAAAAACTACCAATTAAAAATACCTTCTATTTATGAAGTAAACGATTAGTGATATAATTTATTTTTATTGCCCCCCTTGTGTACAAAGTGATCTTTTAAATAATGTTTATAAGTGGGCATTTTTAAGATTGTCTTGTGTACTATATAACTGCATTAAAGTTTGATTCCTTAATTTTTCGTGTTTCTTTTCAAGGTAAAAACATCAAAAGAGTAAAAAAAGTAAATATCTTTTTTAATGGGAGGTTTGTGCGGCTTGGGTCAAAATAGATCTATCAGGTAAAACACAAACTCAAAAGAAAATACAATTGCATAAAAGATTGTTGTATTTTTGTTTTAGTTTAACTGTGTGGAGATAAAGTAAGTCTTGTTTGGTGTTGAATGTTCTAATAGGAACCTTGCGTCATAAAACCCCCAACAAACCAACCAACCAGGAAGATAAAAAAAAGACTAATTTCATTGGTCAAGAACCAAAACTAAATACAAAAAAGTGAACGAGTAGGTATTACGTTACCTTAGGTACTTTTTGGCTCTGGTATCACAACCAAACGCAAAAGGGGAAACGCTTCCTTAGTGGGGGGTTTCCCCTCTAGACTTCTCTCCGTGAAGTAGTCCTGTAGAACCAGTTTCTCCTTGATAAGATTTAGTATGAGAGGAAAAAAACTTGCATGTAAAACGTGGATAGTTTGTTGTTGGATGGAGTGAAAAAATTTTATATATGTAATGTAAGGCTAAATGCCTTTGTCTCCATTCCCTCTTCACCAAAATTCTTAGTTCAAGCGGTAGCTCCCTTAACTTTCCCTCTTTTGGGTGTCTGGCGAGAATCACTCAATATAAAAATCGCCGCCAGACCCCCAAAAACTTATCAGAGTTGTAGGATCCCCAGACACTTTTTTACGTGTGTGACCTAGTATAAAAGCTCGCCCACTAAGAGGGGCGTCTCTTGCTCTTCTCTGTACTTACCAACCAAATGCAGACGGTTGGGCTCCTGAACTCTGTTCTGTAAATAAATTATCTTCATTGGAAACGTATGTCTATCTTTAAACGTATGTGTATCTTTATTGGTACATATGTAAAAATGTATGCATCTAACTGTATGTTTAATAATGGGATACAAAACAAACACTATTATTTTAATGCAATAAATAGAACAGTATTACAATGAAATAAAAACTGATTATATTAGCCATAGTTTTGCTACACAAGTTGTATAAACGTTTTTCAAATAACCCTAGTCGACGAAATTATAAGTGCTTATTTCTCCTACCAAAAACTAGACAGGCTATTTCTACCCTAATTTGTAACTAATGCCCTAAATTGGGTTGGAGCCACAAAAACCCAATAAACCTACCCGACAACCTTATTTTGACTGCTTTTTTAACTAATTTTAAACTGCTGCAGAAGGAAAAAAAATCGTGCAGCTCTTCTTGATTATTTCATTTTTCACATACCATTACAACTGAAACATAGTCACCACATTAGACATTCGTACTGCGCAATTAACTATTCTACCAATCGGAAAAACTGCTAATTCCAATTGTGTTTTTCCGTGCCTAGACAGCACGCATGTTCCAAAACAGTAAACCAAGTTAACCTGACGTGCAGACCATTAGAAAAAAAAACACCATCGATAGGCATAACACACACCTAAAGCACTCTATCGCTTTTAAATAACTCGGAACGGTTACCGACTTCCGTCAAACGTCACAAACAACAGCACAAGAGCTTTTAACTCCTTACGTAGAGAATATATACGGACCGACTTTTGCCGAAGGCCTCTAATGCATCGCAGTCATTAAGATGCCATTTTGTCGTCGTGCGCAATGCAAATACTGTGATCCGTAATATGACCGTGGAACCTGTTACAGGCCCTTTGCGATAGGTCACGGAAAATGGCGTGGTCCCCAGAGTGAATGCATTACGGATCATTGTTTTTTTGTGCGGGGCTTATGTTTTCTGATGGGCGTTTAAACACTAATGGCCGTTGAGTGTGTTTATTGGAAACAAATATACGCTTTGGTGGCTCCCTTGCAGCGATTAGAGCTTAAAATGTAAGAAAATAACTATTGATTTTTTCGGGAGGTTAGTAAGGTTGGACTTAAATTTGTTCATGTATGGATGGTATGCATGTAATCATACCGCACGGTAGAAAAGGGTTCTGTACTAGCGTTGAAAAGGAAATTTTGGCTCTGTAATAACAGGGTAAACAATTTAGTACATTTTTCATGCTATGAATAGATATTTTTATGAGTTAGATATCCCAAACCTCTTTAGAATATTAAGAAAAACCGGAAATAAATATCATATTAGCGGTATACAGAGAATAGGTTGAGATTTCAAAACTTTACAGAGTAAGTCTCAATTTCCCAGAACAAAACTTTGACTATTAAGCCCTTAGATAAGTTGTAATGCAAAACACTTTTAATGGGAATTGTAAACTTTTGGATTTAAAGGGGTATTTTCTATTCAGAAGGAATTAATGGAATGTAAAAGTGATTGATTTATGATTAGTAATTTATACCTTTTTCTTAAATATAAGAAATAGGTAAAAATATTAGTATTAGGGTAGTTCTTTAAAAACATGTATTATAAATAAAATAATGTATGGACGACATAAGAATTAATTTTGAATAGGGAATAATTCTCTAGTTCAGAGGAAATGAATAATAAAAACTTATTACTTAACTTAAACTTGTCTTAAATAATAAAACTTGACTATTATAGATTTGAAGAATAAAATAATACTAGATAACATTTAGTCTGATTGGGTATTGGGTAGCCCAATCCCCCCCCCCCAACCTTTCAGTTTATGGGGTAATAGGGAGGGACCACGGGAAGTCTTTATTGTTAAAACTTACAAATTCCACTAAAAGTCTATTTAAAACATAGCTGAGTAAAATTGAATTAAAATATGAAAATTCAATGTAAAACATTAAAAAGCTTTGTCAAAATGCGATACATTTAATATAGGAGCTCCACAAATTGCCGCAACCCCTTATCCCCGCTTCCAAGGCCAGCTTGACGAATTCGGGTGTTCCTGAGTGGAGGCACTGGCCATGGTAAGTAGTCTTTTAGGTGGTCTCCTTGGCTACCTGCATCGCCATTTGGATTCTATAGATGCTGAATACTAGAAGTACCATGAGGTAAAAAGCCGCTATCGACCAGTTGACAGTTTGCACGCTTTCTGAGTATGTCCATCCAGTTATATAGGCTACGGTAACACCAATTAGTAGATTTACCATCAGGGGTAACGCCCTTTTCATGATTCGGGAATCGTAGTTTCCGCAATTAAAATATGAAATCAATCTGATACCAACAGCAGGTACACACTCGGTAAGTTTGTAAATTTTAGTCAGATTGGAATTTTGAATAATAATCAGTTAAATATTGAATAAAAGAATTGAATCAAATTAGAAGATATTTTTAGAATCTTGAATAATAAATTTCAAGTCACTTCACTTATAAAGTTTCATGTTCTGCTGAATTAAATAAATTATAGATTAATTAAATTTAAACATTGCACAGATTATGCAGAATGTATGGAATAAATATTTTCCTTCATTTTATTTTAATCATGTTCATGCAAAAATATACAGTTGGTTAACAGTTATAAACATAGTGAAATATTCACCAAGTTCTAAAATCTACAAAAAAAAATATATAAAAATATATTGCATCGAAATGTTTCTTTCATTACTCTTTTTGATACGATCTTTTCAGAAACTTAGTCGAAGGATTCTACTTTATCTTGGCCTGTGAATAGACATCATTATCCGTTTCGTTTCAAGAGCCAATCAATTAGCTACTTATACATTATTGTTATTCCTTATTCTTTCCTTTGGAATGAGGTTTAATTGAAACAGTTCATCTAGCCTCGGTCATGGTGTTTAAGCCATTATTGTTAATTTTGGGTACCATTTGCCTCACTTTCTATATGATTTATATTTGTCTTGTTTGGTGTATGCCCCAATAGGGGCTTTGTGCCGTAAAACTCCTGACAAACATTCTTAATTTTTATGTATTATTTTTTTTTTTCATTTGGCTGGCTGCCGAACGCCTGTTGTTGGGGCACTTCATGAGTCTTATTTCTTTCGTGGTGCGGTCCAGCATTCCTATTGCTCGTTCACAATCGGCCCTTCTGGTACTTCCTCCTCCCTGTAAAGGTTTCTTCAATTCCCACTTGGTGTCCAGGCCCTCCTATTTGTTGTTGTTGGTCTCTGGTCGTGATGTGGCTTGTCACCAACTCCCAGCATTTGTTGTACCACTTAGCAATGGTGGCCTTCCCAGTGGTTTTTACAGGCAGAGTGGACGTCTGGACTAAGCATTCGGCATAGCCCAGATTGATGCAAAAACCGTATTTCTTGTTGGGCACTTCACGATTCATTTCTTTCGTGGTGCGGTCCAGCATTCCTATCACCTAATTGTTTTTTTTTTGTAACTTGGTAATTAATTGGAATTTATAAATGCGGTTTGATTTTTAATGGATTTTTTTTTCAAATATACAAACACGAGGTTTTATTTACAAAATATTTACACAGTTTCTGTATCCCAAATGCTCAATGCAGAGATCTCTTTCGTTATATGCATACAAGGAGTATCAAAATGATTCATCAGTATATCATTATATATCGTATCATTATATGTCATATAGTATCAAGTTAAATATAACTTAATATAATTCAAATACTAGCGTTTTCTGTTCAAGCAACAAACACAGGGACTGCGATTAAAATTTTAAAACAATGTATTACAATTTTCTACTATTACATTGGAGCGTAGTAGAAATTATTTATTCACAGACTTAGAGATTATCTCTTCTGATATCTTTGAGCACTACCAATGCCTCTCTAAAATTATAAATAAAAAAGATTGAAAACAATAAAGTATTGAATTTATGTATGAATAAATTCTTTTCTGTTCAAGCAACTACAAGGTCAAGTAACAAGGACTACGATTACAATAGTACAATACGTATTATAATTTTCTACTATTACATTGGAGCGTAGTAGAAATTATTTATTCAAAATTGTGACTTACTGCTTTCTATAAATCTGAATTTTTTCAGAGCTTAAATGTATTACTTTTTCGTCACTTTTGAGTACTGTATACATCAATAAACTCTGGTTAGATTTGTGAGTTCCACTTTTCGTAATCCTGGCTGTTTGCCAGGTAATACTTTCTCATAGTTTTCAAGCCCTTGAGCTTTGGTGATGAATAAGTAAGTTTTTGGGCCACTGTCCTGCTATAGGAGATATTTGGAGTTGTAGGAATCTAACGAGTATTGAGTTATTACGATCTGGTTATCCCCTAGAGCTAAGAATTTTGTTCCTGTGTTTCAGGTTGAAAGTTCTTTTTTCTACTCCTAACCGTGCAGTACAGTCCTTTCGGTTTTATCTCTGTACATTAGATCAGGTCTTTGAAAACACAATATTAAAATTTCTTGTTAAACGGGCTTTAGAAAAATATCTCGAAAGGTAGGTTCAAGAAATTTCCCCATTACGATAAACACTGATTCATTGAACTCGTATACCTTTGCTACTTGTTCCATTCCTCAATGTCTAGATGCTTTACACTAAACACATTTTACAACTGCCAGACAACTCGGAATATTCGGTTAATAAAGAATTCACACTATTGATATTATAGCTGTTACAAATTCATAGTCAAAAGATATTCGAAGAATGACTTGAAACTCCTTGGTTAAATTTCAAGCCTAAGAATTCCTCCACCAATTTTAAATGACGTGATCGTGTGACTCAGGCATTAAATGTTGTTGGAGACACGAAAAAAAAGGAGATTCTAATTTATTTAATCTCCACTCCAACCTTAATCTGACACGAAAGAAACGATGCTGATACTCAGTAACTAATGCACTGAGAAGACCTTCGTTTGGCATTTCCATAGATAGGAAGGAGTCGGTAACTGCAAGTTACTGGCATGATATTCGTGCAATTATAATATCGGTTGTGGCCTCAAAAAGTTTTAATTGCATTATCCTTTTACATTTCTCTATTAGCCCAGTAAATTTAGGTCAAAATGGGGGGGTTTAGCGCACTAATTCCTAACTCGCTGAAAATTTCAGAATAAGCTCTCTATGATGTCTATATTCAACCCTAAAAAGTCCCCTAAAATCCCCCGCGGGCTTCCTTCGAAAATGGCGAATCAAAGATGGCCGCCAAGCAATCAAGCTTTTTTGCCATATCTCAGTCAAAAATCAATATTTTCTATTGCTTTAAAAGGCTATATACTCAGAATAAGACCTTTTATTAGTTCCAATCACTTTTACTGGTAAAACATTATTATAAATATGGTTTAAAAGGGTGTAATCAACACCAAACGGAAATTTTTTTGTTTCTTTTCACCTAATTTGCCCCCTGGCTTTCACCGCATAAAAATCCCCCAAACCATTCGAAGTATTTTCGTAAGTATTATAAATGAGGATTATTTCAAAGCAAAATTTTTGAAAATCTGTTTATAATTGGCTGAGATAATTGATTTTAAGTTAGTCGTGTTTAGTGTGGATGAGTGGCCCTCTTCAATGGATGCTCAAAAACGACGTTTTCAAAACTAATAGGTAGAAGTTTTTCTGGATGGTTATAGATGTTTTTCGGAACGCTGAATCCGAATATCTCGTTTTCTGCCATGAAGAAGGTTGGCTTCACGTGAAAAATCGAACAAAATCGAAACATTTTCGTTCTTTTTACAAGTTTTTGTTTATATTTCAAAAAATATAAGTTTCACGAAAATATATTCTATTTCAAAAATAAAGTTGACAAAATTTCCTACAAAATGCATATTTTAACTTTGTTTTTGTGATGATTGGTTACACTGCTAGAGCGCACTGTAAAATGACTATTTTGTTTGCCCTTACTGGAAAATAGGAAAAGACCTCATCTCCCACCCCCAACAACTTCTTTATCGAAAAAACTCATATGCTAGGTAAAAGAAAATTACATTTAATACGAAGTTCATTGGTCAACCTAACTTTTTGGCAAGGTTTATTGCGTTAGAGCGCGGAGAAAAACACAGGGATTGTATGGCTGCATACAAATACATAAAAAGCACCCGCTCCCAAACCCGATAAAACAAAAAAAAATCATGGATGTATCAAAAATTTTATTCAACCAAAAAGAACATTATAATTTCTTTAAAATATATTTTTAATATTTAAATTTCTTCATAGAAGAGACCCAGCGGAGTTAAAACTCCAGGAACAGCAATCTTCACCTTACAGACAAAACGAACCCTTCCATCTCTAATACTAATTTTCATTTTAACTTAAAAGAATCATTCCTCAGCGGCAATCAGTAATATTTGGTAGTGGTGGAATAATGCAGTAGAGATGGAATAATGCAGATGGCTGCTTTCACAGTTTTCACTCCGCTGGCTGTCTCCTTTAAGAAATTAAATGTGAACTTGTATTTTGTATAAATTATAATGTTCTTTTTGGTGGAATAAAATTTTTGATACATCCATGATTTTTTTTTATCGGGTTTGGGAGCGGGTGCTTTTTATGTATTTGTATGCAGCCATAAAATCCCTGTGTTTTTCTCCGCGCTCTAACGCAATAAACCTTGCCAAAAAGTTAGGTTGACCAATGAACTTCGTATTAAATGTAATTTTCTTTTACCTAGCATATGAGTTTTTTCGATAAAGAAGTTGTTGGGGGTGGGAGATGAGGTCTTTTCCTATTTTCCAGTAAGGGCAAACAAAATAGTCATTTTACAGTGCGCTCTAGCAGTGTAACCAATCATCACAAAACAAAGTTAAAATATGCATTTTGTAGGAAATTTTGTCAACTTTATTTTTGCAATAGAATATATTTTCGTGAAACTCAAATTTTTTTAAATATAAACAAAAACTTGTAAAAAGAACGAAAATGTTTCGATTTTGTTCGATTTTTCACGTGAAGCCAACCTTCTTCATGGCAGAAAACGTGATATTCGGATTCAGCGTTCCGAAAAACATCTGTAACCATCCAGAAAAACTTCTACTTATTAGTTTTGAAAACGTCATTTTTGAATATCCATTGAAGAGGGCCACTCATCCACACTAAACACGACTAACTTAAAATCAATTATCTCAGCCAATTATAAACGGATTTTCAAAAATTTTGCTTTGAAATAATCCTCATTTATAATACTTACGAAAATACTTCGAATGGTTTTGGGGATTTTTATGCGGGTAAAGGCAGGGGGCAAATTATGTGAAAAGAAACAACAAAATTTCCGTTTGGCGTCGATTACACCCTTTTAAACCATATTTATATTAATGTTTTACCAGTAAAAGTGATTGGAACTAATAAAAGGTCTTATTCTGAGTATATAGCCTTTTAAAGCAATAGAAAATATTGATTTTTGACTGAGATATGGCAAAAAAAGCTTGATTGCTTGGCGGCCATCTTTGATTTGCCATTTTCGAAGGAAGCCCGCGGGGGATTTTAGGGGACTTTTTAGGGTTGAATATAGACATCATAGAGAGCTTATTCTGAAATTTTCAGCGAGTTAGGAATTAGTGCGCTAAAAAACCCTAAATTTACTGGGCTATATATAAAGCGGAATGAGATTTTTTCAGTGTCTTCACGATGGGGCTAAATTTGCATATAAATATGCTTTGGGATAGGGAGAGGTTTGTGTTCCCTTGCAGTTCGCACGAATATTCGTGATTGTTAATAAAATGAAATTATAAGCAGTGATAGAGAAACAGTCTATTATGAGCTGTGTGGAGCTTGATTCATTAAAAAATTATACTTGAAAGAGGCTAAAAAGGTTTTACTTTTAATTTCGGGTTTTGTTGATGGCAACAGTGTGGGGTATGAATAATTGAGTTTGTATTCGTGAAAAGTTGGCTCTAAGAACATTTTCTTGATAGGAAATATTCTGTCATAACGTGCCGAGTGTCATTGCATTGTGACTTTTGGAGTGTATAAACTTTGTTTGAATTAAGAAATACAGTTTTAAAACTTGTAATTATAATACTTCATAAATTAAATCAATAAAAAGTTGTATTTTAAGTGTATCAGATAACCATTTTACCCTCTAGAATTTTCTTAATTATATATTGTTTATCTATAGTTTATTCTATTCACTAGAAGTTTTTAGACGTAACATTTTTGAATAGTTCCTCTAAGGAAAACTGAACATGGATTGCTTTCAACTGGGGATTTTACCTGATTTTCTTTGCCTGGCCTGTTATGTCTTGTTTGGCGCAGTATGTCTTAATAAGGGCTTTGTGACATAAAACCCAAAACAACTAACCAATCATCTAAGGATAACATTAATTTGATTAAAAAAGGAAGTTTATTTTTTAATGAACAATTATGTCCATAAAAGTGCCTTTATATTGGGAGAAAAAAATAGGGGAAAATTAAAGCAGTTTTTATGTTTTGTCACACAAATACGCATAACCCTCCACCTTATTGCTCCTTTAGCTTTTACCTTTTTGACACAAGCCTTCTTTAGATTTAGAAGCCAATTCATTTTATTTTAACCGCACGCAAAAGAGCAAAAATTCAATAAACGTATTAGCAATTCAATTGGGAAGCAAATAACCTCCTCTCAACTCTTCTAACTATCGGAGCATCGAACAATAAACAGACGGTTTTGCTTCTCTTTAAAATTTCACAACCTCCCAGGTATTCATTTCTTGACAAATAGACGGTAAAGTTATTAGATAAATAATATTCCGCCCATACTGGCACGAGCAAAGCCGTTGCCAGAGAGACAAAAACCACAACTATATCCCGCAGAAGGCGTGGTCCCGGCCGAGGTATCGACCAATCGGATACCGGCGATTTCCCAGTGACGGCTTCTTGCATTATTGACAAGATAGCGTTACCTCATTGCACATGCCTTCTGACGTTTTCTCACGCTGTGACGGGCACTCCCCCTACCATTTCGAACACCCATATGAAAAAAAAAGAACAAAAAAAGTGGTTCGTAATTACACCGTCCGCAAACGCGGCACGCACGCTGGCCATTGTTCGAATTTTTGGAATGAAAAGTCAGCCCTGCCACGCTTATAAATAATTATTCGACGCGATATTATTGTTATTATCGGTCGGCTTTTTTGTGGATCGAAGGGGTCAGGTCAAGGTTAATGGCTTCCGTTTGACACTACCAGACAGAGATCCCGTTATTTATTATTAAAGAGTGACGCTGTGTTATTGTCGCACACCCTGTCTGTAATGGGACGTCAATCAAAAACAAATTCGATGTGGTATTGAGTTAAGTCATAAAAAGCAATACTTCGTTCAGAAGTTTTTTATGGATTGAAAGAAATTTTTTACTGCCTTTCTCATTAGTTTTATTCACCCAGGCTTCTTTTTGTAATTTCTTATTAATCATCATGAGCAGTTTTAAAATTACAGGATGAATGTTATTAAGATATTTATAAAGCCTGTCTTTTTGTTTCCTATCCTAATATTTCAAAAATCTTTTTCACTCTTTCTAGCTTTCCGATAATAAGTCGAAATTCATGGAAAAAAACCCCTCAAATTTTTGTTTTTGTTGTAACCAACAAAACAAAAAACAGAACTAACTCAACTATTAAAAAATCCTCTCCCTCAACTGAGTGAAATTCTTTAAACAGTCTTCACGCTGTGTTACTTTAACGTGCACTCTTTTCCGTGAGTTAATCACATTAAAACTTAAATTATACTTACTTATAATGAACTTCATCGAGAGAGAGAGACCGCTTTTTCCGAACTATATATAGTTTATGGTAGTTTAGCGACTGATTAACAACTTTGATGGTTGATTTTTCTGACTCCATTAAATTACTATTAGCAATTAAGTAAATGACTAATAAATAATTTGATTACAAGATCATTAAATTTGTGGCTAGCGACTGTTGCTAGATTGAACAAGTGATTATTTTAAAAGAAGATGTGTTTCAGAGGGGGGTTGACTCAACACAATTTCCAAGATACCTTAAGTACAGCATCTTGTAATTTTAAATGATTCATTTTATTAAAATAAATTAAGAAAATAAGTTCCAAGAGAAATCGGATTAAAAACACTCACACACATTCATGTCTCACCGATGATGTCTCATTGCTGTTGCTTTGCTCTCTAGCTACTGTACCATTCAAAAGAAAGGGACTCGACGAAATACGATAAACTACTTGACAATGTCTGTATACTTTCACCCACCACAAGAACCTCAATACATCTCGATCTTCTGCCCTCAGCCGTATCTGCAAGAAAGCTTGTTTTATATCAACCATTATCCCAAAAGGATCCAAACGAAACCTCAAGGCAGTATTTAAGGTATGAGGCTCGGTCGTATACTCAAACACTCATTTAAGGAGGAATATCCTGGTCGTTTGTAAGAAGCGTCAAAAACCGGGCGGACCTTGCTAGTCCAACTTGTGGGCTTGAATACTTTTCTCTGAGGCAGGTAATGGCCAATATTTGGAATTTCTTCTTGAGGTACGGTCTCAATAATCCCTTCACATATTGTTGGTTCACCACAATTAAAACATTGGAATAAAGCGACCCGATTGTGGTCAGTTTTTGGCTAAACGCTCAAACATAAGGGCTTCAGTCCAGAGTGCGTGAGGAGGTGTTTCTGGAGATTGCTACTCTTCCGTGTCCGGAAATTATCACAACTAGCTTGGCGCTCTATGCCTTTACGCCATTTGTTACAACATTTGGACGGGAAAACCACCGGGCTAAAAGGATACAGGGGAGATATAGGAAAACTGTTGGAATCTTGTGAGAAATTAACAATAAAAAAACTTTGCGAAAATTGAAACAACTTTACCAGTTATTGACCAACAGGATCTAAATGATGGGTCTATGAAATGTGCCAAGGGATTGCAAATAAATATATCCCATTAAGCTTATCCCAAAGAGATCCAGGAAAGCTAAATCACTCTAGATGGCTGACAACAGCGAACAGGATTTTAAGGTTATATGTTTCAATAGAACATCCAACTCATAATTTGAAAGTATTAGCAGAATATGTTATGAAGGTATATGCCCCTATGTGGTTTAAAATTAAAAGTCAACCATCGTGTCAGTATGGAAGTGTTCATTTTTACAATATCGTAACCAAATCGAGATTTTTGCCAGTGGATTTTAAGAAAGTAATTGATCTAACTTTACAAAGAAATGCTTACTATGCCCATCCAGAAAATATTCTTTTGGCAATGTTGGCGGATGATCGAAAACACGTAAGAGAATTGGGACTTAAACGAATTTTAAAATTGAGGCAAGAAAATGAAGCTCCAAATAATATTAGAGAGTTTAGAACACCCAAGTTAAACTTTGAGGCAGTGTCTCTTTCAAATTATGAGATTCAGTCTGTAATTCTAGACGTTCCAAGATATAGTGATCTTTTTAACTTTCCATGCCATTCCCAAGCTGTGGAAAGGTGTGTTAAGATAGTTACTGAAGCATTAGGTGCAGTCTGTGGAACAGAGGCACGGGATGGGTTTATACGAGCGAGAATTGCATCCAGAGTTTCTTTGCCAAGGTTTGAAACGAAAAGCCAATATAAACCACTTTTTAACTAGTGACTTAAATTTTTGGAGAGGTAAACACAGTTAAATTTTATTTTTAGTGGGGGGGAACTCGATATGCAGTCACCTTCTCGTGGTGAGTTCTGGGTTGTTTTCATAATAAAAACAAGCGAAGAGCTGCAAGGGAAGTGCGCGCATTCCACGAGGTACGCTTTGGGAGGTCCGTCCGAAAGCGTGGAGGCGCGCGTTACATGCTTTAAAAAAGAGGCCAAATTTTAAACTCAAAAATTTATTTCAAGGCTGAAACTTTTTTATACATTCAGGGAAGTTCACTTCATCTCCCATGCCTCGTAATAAGGGGAATTAGTTTTTAATGGATGCGTTATTGTTATTTATATGAAAAAATTGGCAAAATTTCAAAACTTCAAAGTGAAAGGGGCATCTGAAGATATTAATTGATTGAGCTCATATTTTGGATTATTAATAGGCATGGTTGCCCACAGCTATTCCCACCATAGGCGTTTTCAATTTCCGAAATTCGTGTTTTTCGCTCCACCCTAGTGAACAATTATACACATTTTAATATAATCTACCCATGCAAATCAGCCAGTAGTAAACTTAGGCAGTAGCTTACTTAGTATTTTAGTAAATTGAATCAAATATACCTAACAGCTTTGTTACCTGCATGTTGAGTAACTCTCCAGCCTGTTCCTGCAGATCTTCAGGCAAACGTCTTTCACGTGGATGCTGGTTTTTCCCACACAGAACAAGATATTTGGAGTCACTGGATAAAAGGTATTTTAAAAAGAAGCCACATCCAGATTTCATGGTCCTAAAAAAGAAAGATAATTTAAATATTCATTTATATATATTCTATCCACACATTACTGGACACACTGTCAAGATAATTGAAATTTTATCATTGAAAAATTTTTACTGTGAACCTTTTTTATGATTGAATAATAAATTAGGCATAATTAAACTAATAAAATAGAGGAATTGTCTAAAAATGTTTAGAAAACTAGGAAAGAATTTTGAGTAAATCTTTTATATTGAAGCTATTTTGTTTTCAAAATCACACCGATTATTATTACACTGATATATCGCATTAAAATGAGAAGTACAGTCACTTACATTGTAGATCTTCCACCCTTTATCTCTTTTTTTTGCTTAAAGGTACGACCTCCATGCACACATGCATACTTGATACTTAATATATTAATTCTGGTTTTGCCAAGCTAGCTGCTTTGCTTCTCTTGCCGGCTGCTTCAAGCTTTCTAGCATCTCTCATATACAGATGAATTTTATATTTTTCAGATAAATGATTAATGGCTCTATCTAATTCCTCAAAGGAGGAATATTTGGACTCAAATCATCTTCATCCAAGGCTGACATGATTAACGGTAAAAGGCTGAAACCGAAAACGCGTGGTAAAAACCAGAGCATGTGCACAAGGTTTCCCAGCAGGCCAGACCGTATTTGATAAGTAGGGCATTCCAGCCTATTTTCATTGTCTTGAAAACTGTTTTGTCCAATGGTTCGTTGAAATGATTTACATTAGGGGGGGGGGGGAATTTGACAAGAACTACATTATTATCAAGAGCAAGTTTAACCAAGGCATTACTTAAGTTATGCCAAACACATAATTATGTGAAATATAACTCCGTTAAAGAACAAAATCACTTTTTTCTGTCTAATTGTTGAGGGCGGGGTTGACTTTAGAAATATATCTTTGCCTTGTGAAATTATCTTTAAAACTTGGGTTGATAGAATTTTCTCGGACAAATAGAACTGGAGTTATGTAAGATTAAAGAGCCAAAAATTGGATTTTCTTCCTTTTTTCAAAAAATTTTAATAAAAATTACTCAGAAAATGGAATTATAAAAACATTTTCTGATATATATCATAGGAGAGAACAATTCCTGAAAGTTTCTTTGAAATCTGAGATGGCCAGGTTGAGTGCCTTGTTGATTTGACATGGGATGACCCATATGCTTAATATCCAGCTGTATGGATACCATTTCACTTAAATCAGCAGCAGGAGCTTTTTTCTCTTTAATTCATACCGAAAATTAAAGAAAACGTATTATTTGTCATCTAGTGGTAAATTGCCCGTTCACAGGTGGTAGAGAAAATACATGAAATACAAATTCTAAATGTGACTGATAGTTTGTTTTCAATAAGGAATACTTATAGCTTATGACCATTTCATTATAATAATCGAGATAAAATTTATAGGATACTTTCTAGGAGATAAAATCGTTCACTATATGAAAATATTTTGTTTCTAAAGGTAAGAAGTCTAAGAAACAGAAAAACAAGATCCAATGAGAATACAAAACAGGTTTTATTTTTTCCCTTTCAAAATAGTGCACCCCTTTTTTATTTCAAGAAATCTGTAATATCTGACACCTTTTTTTTTCCACCTCCGACTCTTTTATTGTATCGGAACTGTTCATTTTGAACCGTAGTTCAAGATATATTGCAGCAGCAAATACAGGTGTGGAAAGAAGGAGTTCTTCTCTAATATTAATTGATTTCACTTTTGTTAGACGAAATCATTATTTTTATTCATTATTTTAAGCTTACAATCTAGCAACAACCCATTAAAGTCTCCAATGGGTAATTGTGGTCTTTTAAATAGTTCTACTTCTGGCTATTCAGAATTTGAAATGTTCCAAAAATTCTCGCAAATATTATGGCTAGAAATTCTTGTGATCCGATTTTTTCTGAAATAATTTGGCATCCTTCTCGGACTCTCAACAACGGCATGAGCAATTGAGCATCATATCAAGCAATGATTGCCATCTGGTGACTACTTCTGCATAGGCATTTTATTAAATCGATTTCTTTTCAACTCGAGGGGTAAAGCTGCAAGGTGTGCGCAGCAAACCTCACCTTATTGATTATATTTGATTATCACCCATTTGATTATAAACTTCTTTTAACATGGTGCATTATGCTCACAAAAGCCCTACAACCTTTTTCTTTTCAGAGGATCTTTTTTTCTTTGGCGAGTTCACAACTGGACGCGTAGGTAATAGGAAGTCAGAAAGACTGACAGTGAGGGAGCAGCAGGCGAGAACGCAGCCACCAGGGTTGGTGAGACAAGATTGATGATAGGAGCAACTGGAGAAGAAGATTGAATTGGAAAAGGAGTTCCAACCAACGGGGGGGGGGCAATTTCGTAGCTTCCTTAACGTTTTTATCACCCGACCAAAATTTAATTTATTTCCCCGAAAACAACGCCGTACCAAACCGTTTAAAGACATACTCTGCCTATTTGGGCCCTAAATGCCAAAAGGAAGATATTTCTTTTCTTTCATTATATATACTATATAGGCTGCTGTACAAAACACTAGGATCTAAGAGGAACGAAACATACAGTACAATAATTTTAATTTCGGGCCAAAAACTGTACACACCAAAGATCTATCTTTTTTTTTTTTTTTTTTCATTTCAAATTTTAAGATAACAATATACTGTCGCGAGCCACTTCTTTGTTGTCAAAATGTTGTAACAAAAGAAATAAATACTAGTGAGCGGACGACAGAGGATGTGATAAAAGAAGGAAAAGAATGGTGGAAAATTAATTGTCAATAGGAAGCAGCATATTTCGAAAAAAGTTGTTATATTTATAACGAGACATAATTTGACGATACTTACTCTGCATACATGCTGGACTAACACACTCCGTGATTGATCATTTACGTCTAACTCACATTACACTATTTCAATATCAATTAATTTTAAAGATTGAGGATTTTTAAAATTATGTGTGATGAATTCAATGAACTTCGGCCTAAAAAAGTGGTTAATAATACCTTTTTTTCCACTGAAGCATATTTCTAAAATTTTTTATACATTTTCAGTTAAATATTTGCGCTGGCATGAACATAAAAGGGGCTCACCTCTTAAACATACGCAGAGGCTTAGTAATTGCCTTTTTGATTCTCCTCCAGAGAGTTTTCTTTTCTGGAAAAGTTGGAACACCCTCGGACATGTGGAGGTAACTGGAGAAAACTCCATCGTCTGCTAAGTAAGGGCATCAATGATTCTATGTTTAATTTCTCAGTGGGTGGGAGGGTGTCTGGAGATTCCTGAGTTTCATTTACGAAAAACTCGTTTTATCCTTTTCTTTTGGAACGGTTTCAGCCTTTCTAGAATGCTCTTGTTCAACTTCATTTGCAATGAAACTAACGTCAGGCTTATTGAAGGATTCCAATGTATCGGATTGTTTGACTTCTATGGGAATGCTGTCGTGTTCAATTTCATTATCAAATATAAATTTGCATCAGATGTGTTTTTGTTTTCATTCTCTGACTGTATATTAGGCCCAGTTGTACCTATGCCATTCTAAATTTACTTTTTCTTTTTTACATTAATTTATCCTGTCCTTAGAGGCCAAAAATTCAACGTAAAGTATAAATTTAGAAGCATAAAAAGGTTCAAACTGCTGATTGAATGTGGAGAATCAGGTGCTTTTAGTTTGTAATCTAAGCATCCGTTTTGTACCTACAGTTTTTGATTTCGTTAACCAGTTCACCATTGTAGTATCTTAAGAAATCCTTTTATATCCGAATCTAGCTTAACAGGCACAGTGCCATGCTGCGTCTCGCTTTGCGCGTCTCTCGTCTTTTTCGGTAAGCTAAAAGGTCATGGTGTCACAGGTGCCATTTTTACATCTCTGTTTATAATTTCGACCGTCTATGGACCTTTGCCTGCTTTTTTTTCTAGTTTGGCGCAGAATGTCCTAATAGGATCTTGTGTCATTAAACTCCATTTCGACCGTCTTCACCATGTTTAATGCGTTATCTGTTGTTCCAGAGTAGATGGAGGCTGTTATTGAAAGGCCAAAATATGAAAGTATTTCTTCGACCTCTTTCTTTAGGTTCTCAGCCGGTGACTGTCGAACAGTTCTTTTATGTTCCTCAATCGTATTCTCCCTCCTTTAGTAAACTGTATACTTATTCCCAAGAGTTATAACTGTCTAATCGGGTAATTATCTATTTTTAATAGAAACAAGTTTACCTTCTATTTATTCACGGGATTTTATTTCTAAGCCTTCCGGGTGATATGGTCAACAATATTTCGCCTGTTAATGGATGCAAATGGTTTCGTGGATCCCTCGGTCTTTGCTTTTAATTCACCGATAGTTCTTAAACCTTGGCGTACCAAATGTCCCATTACTTCACAGCATAAGTCTTGTGTCATAAATCGTTCCAGAATAGATAGAGGCTCTTATTGAAAGGCCAAAATCTGAAAGTATTTCTTCAAGCTCTTTTTTGAGACTTTCGGCCATGTGGCTATCGAAAAGTTCTTTTATAATTTTGCAATCGCATTTTCCCTTCGCTAGTAAACTGTATGTTTATTCCTAATAGTTGACGGTCTAATCGGGTAACCATCTATTTTTTTTTATAGAAACAAGTTTATACCTTCTACTTATTCACGGGATTTTATTTCTAAGCCTTCCGGGTAGTATGGTCAACAATGTTTCGCCTTTTAATGGCTACAGATGGTTTTGTGGATCCCTCAGTCACTGCTTTTAATTCACCGATAGTTCTTTAACCTTGACCAACCAAATGTCCGATTACTTCACAGCATAAGTCTGAGCAAACTGACATTTTGAAGGTTTTATTAGCAGGTTTACAGCCTTCAATTTTGAGTGTGAATGTCGAAAGTCCTCGCAGGTTATATTATTTTTTTATACTTTCATCACCACAGTTACCAAATTTACGTATATTGGTAATTTTAAAAGCTACTGGTCCAGTTTGTCTTATAACTTAATTACTAATCTTATTTTTTCCCAATATGACTAAAACGCAGAGCCATTTGCAAAATAAGATAGTTCCCCTTTTAGAGAAACTTTTGATTTTTTTATAACAAATTTTGACAGAATTTTGTTACTATTAATACTTTTTAGCCAAAACCACATGTTTTAGAAATCCATACATCATTTGTAGAACATTTTCACCATCGTTTTTACCATTCCAAGATTTCAATACCCATTAGACTGCGTTTGACTGCGGCTTTTTCCCATGACTTAATTTTCTTTCTTGTTTGGCACAGTATGCCCTAATAAGGGCCATGCGCCATAAAACCCCCACCAACTCAATATGACAAAAATATTTTTAGCTAATTCTTATGTTAATTTAATTTAATTAGTCTATTTCAATATTCTTATAAAGTTTGAAAAGATTCATTACTTTATTCACAGAAACGTTTAGACATAATAAGTGTCCTCCAAAAATAGAGACATGTCCCCCCCCCTTAGCAATGTTGACTACAAATTTTGATTTGAGTTTGTATGCTATCGAAGGCAAAACCATCGTCCTATTGGAAAAAAACCATCACTTACATAGAATCGATGTCTAATTGAGAGGTCTATTTAATGTAGGGGACGGATCATTGCCTCTCGTTAGCAATCATTTGGTCTTGAAAGAGACATCTAAATCTCTGGGGAAAAAAAACCCAGGGTATTTTGAGATTTGCAGGGGTGGGTCTCGTGGGTATAAAAGCTGGAGACATAGAAGTATGTGCATATTGGGATCACTAGATGCGAGGCTGGGAATGATGGTAAGTTTTTTTAAGTAGTAGTTTTAAGATATATTTGGTTTAAAGCAATCCGGATTGTGCAAAATACCCGTATGTGATAAAATGCTAAAACGTTTGTTATTTAAATTGTGAATCACTGGATAGACATTATACCATACTGGAATAATGAATTTAAATAAGTGCCAAAGTTTCTAAAACGGGCCTGAGTATTCTTTATACATGTTTTTTACAAAAAGAACTCTTGGTGTCGGCATGTTAAGAACATTTGGTTTTCAAAATACCTACTGCTTAGTCGATGTAAATTTGGTCAAAAAGTTCTACACTTTTCAAAACTTGGTTAACAGTTAATTTTGGCTTGCTGTGGCAACCATTTGAAATTGAGTTCATTTTTTTTATCAAAAATAACAAAGTAGTTGCAGATTATCAGCAAGATTTTCCTTTTGTTTGCACCATCTTCCGTTCAAGTTTTCCTACCTATTTTTCGAATTACTTATCCACGCTTTTTTGTTAGGTTTGTAATCCGTTGGTAAGGTATGATTTCTACACCTTTATATTTTAAACAAAGGTTTGTTGCATTAATAACTCATTTTCATTTCAAATACTATTAACCAGGGAAAGATTGCTCCAGATATTTTGCTTGTTTTGATTTTATAATTCCCTCCTGCAAGACGTTTTTAAGTTGTTTACTTTTTTCTTAAGTGTCAACATAAGCTCCAGGATTTATTTTTCTGATTCCAAATTTGAACACGTCAGATTTTACTTTCCACAGTTCAGGGAGGTCTTTTAAAAGCTTCAAAGAAAGTTTCCAATTTCGAGTAAGGAATATAAGACATATTTAAGGCAAATGTTAAATAATTCTCCCCTGTGTATTACCTTATTCTTATTTATTCGAGAATGAATTAATTTCGTTTGAAACTTATTTGGTTTTATTTCTGAATATAGTTGTGTGGCATATTTTCATCAAAACTAAAAGGATTTATTAGTTCTGTGAGCGTTTTTACTTAATTCAATCCCTTTTAAATCACAAACTTAAAGCTAACTTCTCAAATCATTGTTTTTAAAGTTGTAAAAACGAACCCGCGAAATGCACCGCAATGCATTTTATCATCTTTTTTTACAAACGTTTGCCTTTGTCAGCAGGAGTTGCTCTAAAATTTGAAGAGCTAATAAGTAGTGGTTTTTTGTCAAACTATTTTATCACGCATTATTATCTTGACGAACAGACATGTCTAACGACACTGTAGCCATCTGCATCTGTCAGATGGACAACTTGCTGTAACTCTAGATTTCATAATTGTACCTGTTGCAGATATTCCTCGTTTAATTAATTCCTCTCTAAAATTAATGTTGGTAAAATATCGATAAAATTATAAATTAGTACCTCTTTATTAGGCTCTATTAACCTTAAAACTGGTGAACCTCCTACCCCCGAATTGTAAGAAATAATAATAAACCATTCCGGTTTTTTTTTCTCCAAAACTGGTGTCTAGATCTGATATTGGTTGTAAAATAGGACTTTCAGTAGATCCGGAGGAGCATAATGGTCATCATTGTCACTAATATCAAGATCAGATGCATCAGCATTAATAATAGCTTCGAAAATTTGCTTAGCACCTTTATCTGCATCCAAATGTCAACTATTTCCAAATATTTTTCTAACAAAATATGGACCAAAATACTAAGTTTATATTCTTTAAGTTAAAAAAAAAGGTATATTATATATGCCTTTATTCCCAAAATATATGAATTATCTATTGCATTTAGAGCCAAAAAGACACTAGAAACTATGAAAATAACCTAGAATTTACAACGATAAAAATAATGAGTTAAGTCCCAATGTCCATTTCAATGGACACGAAACGAAACTTATCAATAAATTGACAATTTACAATGTCAGTTTCACTTTATACACTTATAAGCATATTTGATTTAGTTTATGGTAAAAATTATTATCAGAATGGTGCAAAAATTAACAGAAAATATCAAGCATATACCCTTGACAGAACGTTTCCCGCCGAAAGTCATTTTTGAAGGCGGAATAAAACACCGCTCTTTCGGCACCCTGAAACTTTTAAATTGAATGGAGGGCTGCACCAAAGTAATGTAGACTGGTTTTAAGAAGTTGGAATGAGAATTAAGATTTTTATAAGCAAATTAGGATTGTACATTAAACTGGACGCGGAGTCTCAAGAGGATATTACTTTAAAACTATAAATCTTTTATTCTAATAAGATTTTTTATTGTTTTAAACTCACTTAACTTTAAATTCGTTCATTCTATTAAGATTCTTTATTCTTTTGAACTCATTTGAATTCATCAACATTATTTGATCATGTTAATAAAGCAACTGAAATAAAATTTAGGTTTGAAGTGGGTGGAGTGGAGGCACATACCGAGGACAATTACCGAGTGTTGTATTTTGCAGCCTGCACGGCTATATACGTAGTCTATAAATGCTCAAAGGGTTTTATGTGGTTAACTGGGCCGGGTCCCCAAGTAAAAGGTAGCGGGCCTCTCTTTCGGAGTCCATTTGGTTTCGATTAAGGCAATTTCTTGGATGGTTCATTGTCATCCGATCTGTAGAGGTGTCCTAGCCATCTTATGCGCTTAGCATTAATGACATGGACGATATCTGTCTGCTTATAGAATTTCATGTAAATTTCAAAATTGTGAACTAACGCGAGTTTACTGTATTTTTCAAAAACATCAAACACCCCCAACTTTATATGGAATTAAATTTTAGTTCCCGACTCTTTTTCAATCGCCCCAGGTCACTGCCTTTTTGTTCTTCGTGGGCTCCATCCTGAGTGCGGCGCACGCGGACCTTTGGGAGGAGAAGTTCGAATGGTTCGGCTGCAAGGGCAAGTACGACAAGCACAAGATGGCGCACCTCGAGCGGATTTGCGACGAGTGCTTCGAACAGTACAAGGAGCAGGACATACGGCTCGACTGCAGGTACGCATCACCCTGAAACATATTCATTTGCCCATTACCTTTGGTGTTTCGATGAGAAGTGTTTTACTTCATCCGAAGCGGGCAAAGGAGGTGTACGGTACTTAAGACGTATAAATTATTCTATCTGGAGTGTAGCCCGGCTCACTAAAATTGTAGTAAATTAGTGTTTAAATCTAGAAGTACATGATTTAAAAAATAAAACAAAATTTGTTTTAACGTTTTACAAAGACTATCACCAAGAAGAATATTCATAATTCTTTGCGAGAATATCTCTATGCTGAAAAAAAGTTTTTGGTGAACAGTTTCCAGAGAAAAACTTTTTAATTACTGTTCCATGTAACACATATTTAGTATCAAAGTAAATATTTCAATTTTTTAGATATGTCTTTCTAGGCGCTATATGATTTTACCTGATTCTTGCGTCATGTAAAATGATAACTAAACCAAACCATATTGAACACTGTAATCCAGTAATGAGTACTGTCTATTGTCAGTATTCGCCTTGTAGTTCTGTTGTCCAATGTCCGTTGTAGGACGTCCAGGGGCTCCACTACGCATGGACGAACCTCTTCTAAATTACGAAGAGCTGGAGGTTTTGTAAGACGATAACACCTAACGAATTAATTTTCTGGCAGATTAAAACTGCTGATATTTCGATGAATCCTCGTTCTCTCTTGGACGGCAGCAAGGGCCAAAATTGCATCCATGTTGTTTTATTTAAATGGTAGAATCGATTTCCCGCGGAATTTGTTGGTGAAATGATTCCTCGAAAGGAACACCTGATTCGGTAGTGGAATAATTCCATTGCACCACGTAGTAGCGTTTTTAGCAATCCGCGACCTAAACTGTTTTTCTACGGCATTGTTAGAAAGTTATCCTGGTACGAGTGATCTATTCTAGTAAACTCAACAAAAGGTAGTGACTCTCGATACCTTAAGTCTCGGTATCTACGTATAATACTGTCTCCTTCAATTTTGAAAATCTCAAATTCGTGATATACCTATTTTCTTCTTTCTATAGGAGCCACTGTTTCGGAAGCAAGACGTTTTTCAACTGTGTGGAGTCCGTGACACTCACTCACTTTCTACAAAAGATCGTAATGGACTCGTGGGCGAGCCTGAGAGGCATCGAATAATATGGTGTAGATCTGCGCAGAAGGCCTATCATCCATGTGGCACAAGACTGTTAATATGTATTAATGGATATGCCCAGGAAATTAAAATATGACATCAAAGTGCAGGGATTTTAATAACGGTTATCTTCTAGTCATTTTGAGAAAATTCAATTAACACTAGATTATTTTCGCTAGAAATAAACTTACAATAAATGGTGTATATATATATATTTATCTCGATTTTTGTCTTTTCTTTAATCTGAAACACTTTTTTTCAGAAATAAAGAATTATAATAGTATAAATAGGCGATTTTTAAGAACTAAAGATTTTAAACTTTTAACGCCAGTTGATATTCTTTCAAAAGGGGTGGAGTGAAAGTGTGTTTTAGTGAAGAAATAGGCTAATAATGGAGTTATTAACATTGTTTGTTATTTTCCTACTTGATAATTCCCTGGCAAATTATTTGATTATCTCCTTGTTCAAAGATTGTAATATTGCATCCATTTATTAAGGCATGTAGCCGTATTGCCCAATGCCCAAACTGTCCACCTTTTCTGACGGTGTCATTTATTACCTTTATGATTTATAAAACTGGCCAATTTTGAAATTATATCGATTTAAATGCAATATGTATGGATTAGACGAAACTAGCAAGTTGTGTACTGTCTGTCTATCATAAGATGAGCTCTGGACTAATTGCTTGATTGTGGCGGTATCTATAGAAACAATACTAAATGAATGGATGTAAGAAACGTAAACGAGAGCTCATCTTGTGATAGACAGACAGTACAATGTCCTCCATTGTCTGTTTCCAAGAAAACTTTTTTTAGAAATTTTTAGAACTTTCTGAATACAGCTGTTAATCCAGGAAGATTCTTTTTCTTTAAAATATATTTTATATAAGCTAGCAGCTGCCCATTTGCCACCTAAAAATAATATATTCTTTTTTGTATTTTCTACTGTATAATACTCGAAAATTCCAACCTATTTACTTCAAACCTCAAATCTAGCACCAGACACGAATTTGTCTGTTATGAAGCTAAACTGTTTGTACAGAAGGAGTTAACAGTATTTTTTAAAAATCCCATATGGGTTATTTTGATTAAATTTACTTTTTTTATGTTTAACTTTTTTCTATTTTTTTAATTGCAGTTAAAACTAGGCACTGGTATGGGTATAATGGGCTTACTTTTTGTAACAGCGGAAAGTATGAAGATCTTTTCAGGCAGACTTCTTCTTTAAAAAAAATCTTTCCATCTTCCTTACCTTCAGCGACCTTTCTGACGTCATCTATTTCCTCGACATCGCACTTTTCTAAGTTAGGCTGTTTTTATCGAAGTCGAAAACAATCGAGTAGTTAGGCGCATTTTGTCCTTCCATGGGCCTTGCGCCATTAAATCCAAGCAACCAGCCTATAAATCATCACTCTTAATACACCTGCTCTGCTTGTGGATTCGACCCCACCTGTGGAAGATAGAGCAGTGAAAACATTAAAAAAAAAAAAAAGATAGCATTCTCTCTGCTGGCAAGATCGAGCTCTTCATTCACACGTACTCCTCAAGGTGAAAATCAAATTGATTCTTGGCCTTATCAGTACCACGGAACGGATGCCTCTTTTTACCGCAATCATATTCCTTCGACCGCAATACTGTGTGCCCTTGTCTCCGGGTCTACAAATGTAAGACTATGGTTAAATGTCAGGTGTTGAAAGCCCTCATGAGAGAGACAGTCATACGCCCTCTAGCAGTCATACGTTCCCGGAAAAATGCGATTTTATTTCTGTTAAAACCCTCGTTGCTAAAGACTATTCCTTAAGTTAGGGAACCCACACTATATTATGATTAATCTAATATAAATTACAATAAAAACTATTTACTAAATTAATTAATCATAGGGGAGACCGGGGTCAGTGTGCACTCGGGGCTAAGTTGGCATTCTGCCTTTGATTTTTCCCACAAAGTAGCTAGAGCGATTATAATTCGATGGAAGACTAATAATTACTTAATAAATAAATTTATTGAAATTGCATGATTAATAAATTATAGCCTGTTGCAAGATCAGAAATAATTGAGGAAGTGATTATTTTTAAGGATGTGCTATACAATACTGCTGCATGACGCTTGATGTGAAGCATGATGTCTGGAAGTTTAGTGGCGGTCGCTTCGCTCAGTAGCTACAGTAGAAAGAAAAGTAATGAGATGGTAAATTTCGATGGTAGAAAGAGTACGTAAAAATACAATTTCAACAAAATTTCAGTCTGTTGTCCCGGTGAACTTTCACAATGTCCAGTAGTTCTGGACTGGCTTTAGTGGCATCGTGAGGAATATTTTGTTTTTCAAGAGCCATGCTACAATGTCATTCTTGTTTTTGTAGAGGGATTTTTTTTCAGCATATGTGGAGTGATAACTTGCATCATCCATAATAATAATGCATGGTTCTTCTAATACGTTTTTTGAATACCTCACTGTTCAATGTCCATCTCTTTGTAGTAGTCGATTCCATCCCCATAACAATTAACCGTTTTAGTTATATCTTTGTATTTGTAATGGGCTCCAGTGCTCACTTGTGTCAATGTTATGCTAGAGAAGAGTGGACATAAAAACTTCGAAGCTTTCACGTTTTGGACTTTAAATTTACATGGATCAGCTATCTCCACTAACTTTCTCTCTCAGCATATAATTTTTTAATAACCAGTTTTTGACTAAGTCTCCCGTTTTTTATGGGTCGCCGGGTAAGATTTGATGGCTACTGCCCGCCCGAAGCGACGAGGAAAGGACCGAATCATGAGTGATTCATCATATGAGAGAGATTGCTTTCGTCAACTGCACGAGTTGCTATTTCAAGTAAGGCTCCTTCAAACCTATACCTCGCACGGGTGCTCAGTGATCCGTATTTAGTAAACAGATGACTAAAGTTGCAGCTATGCAGAATCCTGTATGTAAACCTCATATATTGCTTTGGGCAAACATTCTTGGTGACAGTTTTAGGGAATAGTGTTTTCACTAATTGATCTGTTGTCCCATTGAAAACAGAGAGACCCCCATAAAAAGCCTGAGCTTGACAACACTCTTTGTTTCTGAGGAGCATTTCTCCAAATCCATGCTCACATTGATTCACCTTTGGGGTGTATTTGATGTCGAAGTTGTGCCCTGCCATACGTTTGATGCTTTCTACATGATCCCCAAAATCATAGTGATGTGGGACGTCCAAGTTTTCCCTTTTCTATCCGTATAGTGGATCAGCAATGTGAAAGTGGATGGTCTCCAATTCTTTAAAAGAGTTGCCTCGAGAGACGCTATGATACCATACCAACACAGTATAGACTGGTACCTACATAAAATCATGATTGTATTCATTGATTTCATTAAGGGATGCGGTAGTGACGGTTACATAGGCCAATTGATTAAAACTCACTGCTGGATTACCCTCATTGGAAACTAGAGCAGTATAATCTGTGTACACTACTTCCAGTTTTCTTGTAATCCGAGGGACCCTCTCTCTCCAATACCTATCAAATATTCTATATTGCGATAAATTGTTTCCGCTAGGTTAGAGTTTTGCTTGACAAACCAATTAATGACCTTCCTTAATTCATTGACTCCCTCACAGGCATGCTAAGCTGGTTGATCTTTGATCTTGCTGCCTAGATAAGGGGGAACTGGGCCTCGTGACCAAAGATGACCGAAAGATCAGGTCCCTTCCGAGAGACAACATGAGGAGAACCATTACAAGCAGAACAGGCCTCTTCTTTAAGGAACTCAGCGGGGTGAGGGGTTTATTGCCAGGAGTAGCTTCTCAATTCAACTGCTCAAGTTGGTCTCCCTGTCTCCTCTGGAGGTCTTTTAACATACTATTTATAGACAGCCTCGCTTTTAATAATGATTTTAGAGACCTCGATCGTGAGAGAACTTGAAAAAGCTCGTCTCCCTTTCCGACGTTAGCGGTAGCGTCGTACCCGGAGGCAAACAGGGCAGGCCTTCCACAGCTTTTCTCTCCATTAGAGTGTCGACCTTTTCATTTATAGCTTGCAGCTGGGCATCGATGTTTCTTAGGTAAACCATCATTCCCTGGGCTGAAAAAAGTGAAAGATAGATACTATTCCTTCAGTGATCCTGAAGTAGATCCTAGCTAGAATATAATTCACTAGCAAATCTGGCGAATAGGAATTCATAAAAATTAACCAATTCACAAAGGAGGTCTTGCTTTCAACAGTGTAAGTTAAAGCCTCTTTTACAACTTGATTGTTTACTAACCCGTCAGAAGCCTTCATACACTTAAGCTTTTATCAAAGAATTGCTGGACACAAGTTCCCACGTATGTTAAGTACTGTGGGGTCTTCTCTTAGTTTTCTCATTACGGTCACCAAGCCTTGGATTTCCTGCCTCCTCACATAATATTTTAAGTGTAAAATCGTCTGTATTGTTCCAGACTAATTTCCACCAAGTTAGGGATTCACAGACGGGATCCGGGAACCTGGCAACGAAGAAATGCAACAGATTGGATCCACTGGTACCCCCTATACTGGGGTCCTTATACAGCAATCGAATAAAAAAATTTCTATGTTTTGGGGTGGGCGAGGTCATGATAATTGATAGGATCATAGCCTTTTAGAGGATTTGCAGTCGTGATCAGAGCAGCAACTAAACTCTCAAAGAAATATACTGCTTGATAACTTCTCCCTTGTCTTCTGCAGATTGACAAACAGTTAAAGCACTGGTAGTGCATCTAGCAGTTGTGATTGAGTATAGCATGGTATTTGATCATTTGTTACTGAACTCACTCTGGACCATCTTTTCGTTTCTAACGGTATAATTTTCCCTCTATAAAGTGGTGTTTTACCGTAAATTAAAAGCTTCGACGAGGTAACTACTTCATCATTGTTGATAGTACTTAGTCCTAATGATCTTTTTGAACTGGCAATCCTAAGCATGATTGCTTCATTTTAATAAATTCTTTCGAATTATCTTTTAGTAACTACTTCATTCTTATTAGCAACCATCGAATATTGTGTGATGACTATTTGGTTGTCGCCTTGTGCCAAAAAGAGGTTCAGGTGTTTCTTGTAATTCTTCTTCGAATTTCTTTCGAATTCTCTTTTAATAACTACTTCATTCTTATTAGCAACCATCGAATATTGTGTGATGACTTTTTGGTTGTCGCCCTGTGCCAAAAAGATGTTCCAGTGTTTCTTGTTAGAGCTTCTCTTCTGAATGCCAAATAATTTAAAACACTCCAACCCTTCTGGCGAAAGCCTGCGAATCATTCGGCTTGGCCACATAGTATATTAGCAAGGTAGAAAAATAGTTGCATAGATTTATCCATCATTTATTGTATCTGTTACTTGTATGGCTGCAGTTCTATGTTTTCAAAGGGTCAATCTAGGTTTCAACAGCTGTTGAAAAATTGGTTGGATCTTCCTGTAGCCTATCAAGAGCTATTAAAATTTCTCTCAGTCACCACAAGTTGATCTTCAAATCTCGATACCAGGTTGCCTTCTCTAATGGCCATCAAATCAGGTCTATCGGCGTAATACACAAGAGATTGTTCAAAGAACTCACGAGTTTTGGAGAAAATTGTGCATAGCTCTAAGAATTTCCCCATTACTGTAAACACAGGATAATTTGAACTATAACGCCGGGAGTTGTTCTATTTCTCGTAATCTAATGAATTGGCGATTTAAACTTTCTCATAATTATTTAAATCTTGACCTTCTGTGGCTGTGAGAAGCTTCTGGGTTACTGTGTCTCTCATCTGCTACTGTAATGCCTTTGAAAAGGGGTACGTTGATCTCCTTTATCAAATATTCCGTCAGTACGAAATACAATCGTAAGTTCTAAGACATCAGAGAGAAGAATCGTCCTTCTTCCTTTAGTTCCCGTTCCTTGGCTCTTAACCCAATGACTAGATCGTCCTCTGAGAGTCCATGCTGTTCTACCTCTAAGAAATTTATTGATATTCAGTAACTGAGTTTTGAACAGAGATTCCATTACTCTTTCTCCGGATATTTGTCTGTTAGGGACATGTCTTACATGGTTCATAATATCTCCTTTTTGCTTAGAGTGTGCCTTGTCTGAAAACAGATCTGTCATATCAATTCCATTAGGAATATCAAAACATATCATATAATCAAATCTTAACTGATGCCAATGGGGTCCGAAATCTTCTACTACTTTTGGAGTGGGCCAGTTGCCTTCTCCAATATTTTCGAATGGGGTGCTGCTCAGGCGAATTGTTTGCTTTAGCAATACCATTTCCGTCTTTTCCTAAATTGTTTATGTAGTACGATATAGGCCAAGTCACTGACCAAGGCATTTGCTTAGTTCGCATCTATCGTATTCAGGTATTAATGAAAATATGTCCCCAAGCCTGAAAGTCCCAAATAGCTGACCTATTATAAACCACGGATCTGTTTCTTCCCGAATTATTGAGAAAAAGGAGTTTGCATCTGCTTTCATGTGAGGGTCTCCATTAATGGTCTTGGTCAGATGGTCTTTGAGTTTGGTTGATATAGGTATTAAGAGGTCTATGGTTGGTGATCGAGAGCGCTCCATCGGCTTGTGCACTCAGCTTCTAGTAATTTTTTCATTACATAACTTGAATTCCCATACTTGTCTAAAGGTGTGTCACCTCTCTTATAGAATTGATTAAGTTTTGGGGCCCAACAATTGCTAGCATGTGCATCTGTTCTCCCGAGTAAATCCAGGCTCATTCTCATTGGTAGAGTTCTGGAGGAGTCATTTTCGGATCTAAGAGTCATTATCAGAGAGGAAAGTCTTAGTCGGGGTTAAAAAGTCAATATCGGGTTTAAAAAGTCATCGTAGTGTCTTAAAGTCAACGTCGGGTCTAAAAAGTTATCATCGGGTCTAAAGAGTCAAAATCGGGTCTAAGAAGTTATCGTCGGGTCTAGAAAGTCATTGTCGTGTAAGCCAACTTGCTCATATCCTAGCCAGGCTAATATATTTTAACATCAGCAAATTAGTTTTGTCGTAAAGAGTCTTCGTGGGATAGTGGTAAGCGAAATTTGATGCTACTATCCAAATGGGATGATTGGAATTTTGATCTAGTATGGTTACAGAATATGCTCATTCATCCCAATTAGCAATGACATGGAACACTTTGTGAATACATTTAGTCCTAGGACACTCCTTAGATTCATTCATCATAAAAATACTGAAGGTTTAATTTTTCGTTTAAACAAACTCTAAATTTTGACAGAGTCGGGTATCCACCCTAACATAAAATATTTGCCTACTTTGTTGTTAGTTATAATAAAAATACATTAAGTTAAAATATTTATCATTTGGAGGTCTGAAACTTTTGTTGCCATTTAGCATTGTAAAAGTAATTCAGTTTATTAATACAAACGTCTCCACAAGAACTTTTTACCAAGTATGATTCCACTCATTCTTTCTACTGTTTGCTTGTGACGTCCATTTTAACGACGCTGTCACCCTTGTGCCATTAAAATCCAAAAATCTGATCCTTGCAATTCTTTTGTAGGATAACCTTCGCACCAATAGGGTAAACTGATTCCACCCTCCTCGAAGTATTTTGCTGAGTGATCCGGTTTCTAAAAAATCCCGCCGAAATCAGGCGGAAGAATACTAATAACAATGTTTTTATTTTGAATAGATTTTCGTGTATTTCAACACTCTTTATATATTCGTCTATTTTTCACTGCATTTTTGGTAGTGCAACACATTTCTCGCGTGTAGTTCCAGTCAACCGTTGTGTTTGTAGTAATTATAAAATCGGAAGGTTTAAGAAATTTTAACAACTTTCTAGCTTCATCGAGATGGTGAACGGCTATCTCATCATTTTCGAAAACAGACATTAGCTGCAATAGCTGTATCCAGTTCCTACCAGCGAGGTTTACATGGCCCTCTCCCACTAAAACCAAAGTTGGCGAACATGACTTAGACCTGAAAAACATTTCCACTTGAGCCACGCCAATACGAAGGTTTTACAGATTGCAACCAAGTTCCTAACTTTTCTTGCTCTGCTGTCAATCTCTGACCTAGTATATTAGCGAGGTAGAAAAATGGTTTCATAGCTTTAACCATCATTTCTTGCATCTGTTGCTTCTTGTATGGCTGCAATTCTACGTTTTCAGTGAGGTCAATCCAGGTCTCAACAGCTGTAGAAAAATTGGCTTGATCTGCCTGTAGCCTATCGAGAGCTATTGAAACTTCTCTCAGTTGCTTCTGAAACGCTGATCTTTTTCGATAAAGCTCATTTTTTATCCAGAATTCTTTTTATATTTGAGTCAACGATATCTTCTCTTTCTGTTACAATCTTCACAATTTGTGGAATTCCATCTAGTGTCATTGGGGATTTGAGACAATAGTCCCCTCTTTCTTTCAACACACCATGTAACCATACAACAAAATGACATATACAACAAAATGAGGATTATATAAGCTTTGAGGCATATTGGCTTTCCTGGTTTCAGAAGAAATACATTCTTTAACAGGGCTACATAGGGCAATCAGAAGAACAGACAGGTCAATGTCTTACCCCCTATTGTCACATATTCGTTGTTCGAGGCCAACATATAAGCTATTCTAGCTAAGTAGAGATGAGATAAGCATCCTCCAACTGCTTGCTCTGATTCAATTTAAGTAAATTTGTGTTTTTTGAATAAGATAGAATTTTTTCTTGAGATATAGCGGGAACCATTGATGCAGTAAAATATATTACTGCAGATAGTTTTAGGGTGAGCTCTTCTTAGTCGTTCTATTTCCTTTTGCTTTCTTTATTTCCTTCTGGGTAGCCATTAAATATTACTCTTAACATAAGATTTATAGTTAGCCTGGATATACGATGCCTACTGCAATTTTCTGCATACGTCTGACCACAGTGCCATTTGACCCGGTGTAATAAATATCCTCCATAGATGACACATTTTTTTTTAGTTCAAGAGCGAAGCTCAGTCGATGTTAAAGCCTTGTACAGTACAGTATTGTATTTGTTCCTTTTCTCATTCCATACTCATCGAAAAGAGATAGACCGGTAAGGGCCGAGTCCATAGCATAAAATCTTTCGCAGCTCTTCTTCCGAATGCTTCACGATGGAATTAGTTGAAAAAGTGTGATTAGTTTAATGTCTAAGCCATATTCTGTATAGAAATAGAGCTGTCCATTATCTCTAAAGGCTGTATTCTTTCATTTCCCTCGAATTTAAATGCCTGAAAATTCACAACTACTATACGATGAATACGTTTTATTCCTATCTAATTATTTCTTTCTATAGTACAGGTCCCGTCGATGGACTGGGTGTGGGCACCTGTGACGGGATTGATGAAGTTGGTGGTGTGATTCACCGTCAAGTGAGCATATTGGCCGGTGGCTAGCAATCCGTTGTAGGCGGCCCACTGGTCTGTTTGAATTTCGGAGCCACGCGCTTAAGAATCAGTGGGAGGAGGATGGTTGCCGAACACCTGTTGTTGGGTCTTATTTCTTTCGTGATGCGGTCCAGCATTCCTATCACCCAATTTCCCGTTCGCAACCGACCCACCTGGTTCTTCCTCCTCCCTATGAGGATTTCGTCAATTTCCACTTGGTGTCCAGGCCCTCCGATTTGTTGTTGTTGATCCCTGGTCGTGATGTGGCTTGCCACCAACTCCCGGCATTTGTTGTACCACTTAGCGATGGTGGCCTTCCCAGTGGTTTTTCCAGGCAGAGTGGACGTCTGAACTATGCATTCGGCATAGCCCAGATTAATGCAAAAACCGTACATCAACAGGACCGCCCTTTCGGGGCTGAGGCAGGTGTTCTCGAAAATCGTCCCTTTGGAACGGGAAATTCTTTGGACTCCTCCTACTTGTTGTCCCTGGCATTTGTAGATTCCAAGGCCATGATCTTCGTATAGTTATTACATTTGATGTCCCTCCACCATTTAGATAACTAATGGCTTTGTGAGCTGAAACGAACGGACGAACTCGTCGTCGGGCATGTCAAAACTTTCTGCCTGTTGAGGCCGGAAATTCCCCCGAGGAATTCTCGATTGGTCTTGAAGAGCAGCATTATCGTAGTCACCATCTTATTTACAGATTCCAAGAGGGGAAATAAATTTCGCCAAGGTTATTCCGGACAAAAAATTCCCACAATCCTCACAGCCAATTCCGGAAAGTAGGCGATTTCGGTTGCATCTAGGACTAAGGGCATCGAGTTATAGTACTTCTCACTCGATACTTCCAACGTTTTTAAAGCTGTCAGTTGGGTCTCAATTCTATCATATAATTTGATTAAAGGCATCCTTTTCTCATTACTTGGTGCTTTTCTTATCACCAGACCTAAGAGCTCTCTTATATGTACGTTCTTAAGGAATTTGTTCTATTTTTAAAATATTTTTTAAGTTGGCATGGTTGAAGCACCAGTAACTGACACCCCGGGAAAATTTTGTCACCAATAACTGACACTTCATGCTCCAGTAACTGACTCTTTTCAAAACCTTTGATAAATAAGCTGATTTTTATATGCTACCTTATTTTTTTAGCAAACATAATATAATAAAAAAAATTATTTTAAAAAATATGAAGGAAAATATCAGGCAAAAAAAGTATTTTATATAAAAATACATTTAAAAAGGGCCATTTATGTGATATTAAAAGACCTACCCTATTATGGTAGGTCCAGAAATTTCACATTAATAAGAATTTATTAACAGAAAGTGGTACACAAATTATATTTAAACCAAATTATAAGTACAAACAAAGAGGACAATTTTCTATCTGTTCCAGTCAACCAGTCTTCCTTCTTCTTCTTCTTCATCTGACAATACAGTTGAAGGACCCATTCTTCTCACATTTGGTATTTTATTTTTCAATTTAATAGTTGGAGTACTTCTAGGAACACCAAACTGCTTGCTAGCTTTAGAAATGCTTATATTTTGTTGCATTATTGCTTTTATAGCATTCCTCATAGCCTCTTGTGTGTAGAGTGTTGTTTTCTAAGAAATTTCGAAGCGATTTCAATCTTTAAAATTACACAATCCAGAAATTTTTTTACATCATAAGAACACTTCTTCTCTGTTCTAAGTTCTAATGCATCAATATTTTTCTATCAGTTCAGGGGTTCGGGCTGGCGGCCGGCGGAAAGCTCCCCCATGTAACTTTTTATTTTTAATATTCTGTGAACATAAAGTGTGTTTCTTTCACAAAATTACCGCGATTTATCTAGCAAATGGAATCAGGAATAGTAAAAAAAATATATAAAAGTTCAAAAGCACTTACTCTTTTCCACTTGCTAACAGATTTGAAAGAACCCCCCACAAGCATTCAGTCTGTCTGTTAGCTGCTTCCAGTCAAGGGCCCTTTGCTTGGCTGTGTAGTCTATTTGTAATGCTCCTATGTTCATTTTACTGTTTTGCTCCATCTGCTCAACAAACAGCAGTTTCTGTTCGTGAGTTAATTTTTTATTTCCGCCACCTTCCTCCTTCATTGAGTTGTTTTGGGACATCGTAACCCTAAACTTCGGCAGAATTAGAATGAAAAAGAGAACACAAACACACATGGTAAAAAAAATTGACAACATTCTGATCACGTGGGGTCTGAAAATGCTCTGATTGGTCGCCGCTATTCCGGAGTGGGAAATAAAGTAGTCTCGAACCCAAAATGCCCCTCTTCGATTCCTAACCCGCTTTCCGGAGGTATCTAAGTACGACTTTCGCTTACTTCCGGAATCTTGCCTTTGGAATTTCCAGATTTCGGTTGTTGGAAATATTCCGGAGGGGAATAATTCCAAAGGCATCTAAGTAGAGCCCCTGGACTGGATTTCACAAGAGAGAGTATGCTAATGATGAGTCCCTTGAGAAAAGGGATACGAGAGAAGACAACCTCGCTGTTTTGAGTGCGGATCCTATTCGCATCTACGACCACAGTGCGATAAGCTGAAAAAGAATTATGAGGAGGTTGCCTCAAATACAACTGATCAACTCGGATTCAAGGATGCCCTTGAGCCTATTGGTAAAGTAAATGGAATGGAAATGCCTATATTGAGGGACACGGGGGCAAGTCTGGATTTGATCAGCAAAAAGTATGTCCATCCATCGATGTATACTAATGAAACGGTTTGGATCCGAACACCGCTGGTAGAACAACCAGTGGGTTTACCTTTGGCGGAAGTTGAAATTGATTGTGTTTATGGGCATATTAGAGCGAAGGCTGCGGTTTTAAGGGACTCGTTGAATCAAGGAAAGTACATTTTGGGCAATAGGACAGCTGCCTTGCTCAACAAATTAGGAAATGATGACGTGATGGGAGTTCGGCCTCGGATTCAAAGATCTGGATCTAAGAATGATGATCTTAATCATTTCACTGCTAAGTCAGGTCTAGAAATGGAACGAAAGAAAGGAACGTCATTTGGAGGGGACGTTTTGTCTTCGTTGGAACCCAGAGTTGCTGAGGTCGGTCTTTTGAGGATGTCCCGTGGAGAATTTGTAGGGAAATCAACCAAACGTAAGGAATTAATTGAAGAAATTAATGGTTGGTTGGTTGGTGGGGTTTTATGGCGCAAGGGCCCTATTCGGCCATACCGCGCCAGACTCAAGACTAATACATTTCATTTAAATTTAGATACGTTTAATCAAATTAATATCGCACAGGAAAGAAAATATATTCCTATTGTACTCGTCCCCGAGAATGTCCGATAACGATGGATATGCCATGCCAAAGAAGAAATTAATGAGAAGGAAACTTCGATGAAACATGAAAATGCTGATGTGGATCAACAACTATTTGGCAAAACCCTAATCCCTCCTCCCCTAGATTCTGTAGACCAATCCGAATTCGCTTTGTTCAAGAAACTCCAGAAGTAATTAAAGAAGAAGTAGCTAACATTGAGAATCACATTAGTACAGTGCATAATACTGAAATTTCAACTGAGTTTCGAATGGTGGAGGTGAAGCACACAATGCTGTTCAAAATGGAAGACTGTACTTCAAAAAGAAGCTAAGTACCAAAACTAAAAAAAAAAAATGAGTTAGACCCGAAAAACCAATGTAAGTACTATCACCAACACCCTATATATCCAGAGCTAAGCGCCAAGACCATGCTTAGTAGGTCAAAAACGGCCTGAAAGATGACTTATTATGTGTATTCCTATGGAGAACCAAATTTAAAATGATGAATTACGGGAAATTTACTTTTTGGCACTTAGCTTGTTTTGGTTTTGGTTTAGGGTTTAATGGCACCAGGTCCACTTAAGGATATATAGCGCCAAACAAGACAAAGAATATTAAAATTTCAGCTTAAGAAGCCATTGTCGAACGCAGTCTATGCGTATAAAAGAATTATAAAATTGTAATTAATATGGTTATTTGTAAAATCAGATCTCATGAATAAATTTGATGTAGTTGATAAACTTGATGACTAGTTTAAAATTCGAGTGATTACTTAAAATGTCAGTCAGGCTAAAATTTGTTTGTTTAAAAACTTGCTGTCTGTGGACATTAAAATTAGGACATTTACAGATGATATGATGAATTGAGTTCATGACTTTACACGATGAGCATAGGGGAGCCGGCTCCCCAAGTAAAAGGTGGCGGTGGGTGAAACGGGTGTGGTCAATTCGAAGCCGGCTAATCATCACGTCCTCCCGTCGACTCATCAAGGAAGGATGGGGAGGACCTATTATTGGCATTATCGAATGGAGCTTGTTCCCTAGCTGAATATCCCACTTAGCTTGTTTTTGAAGTCTAGTCCTCAATGATAGATGGAAAGATCTGTAACGTGGTAAGTGGAACAACTTCAACTATGAGATGTTGCATCTGCGGACAGACATCTAAAGATTTCACCAAATTAGACAACCTCCATTTCAACAACCAGATTTCCAGACAACCAGAAGCCATTTCACCGGAGTATGCCGATCTGCAGGACTCGCCTGATTAGAGCTCTCTGGGGATCCACAGTCAGCGGAGACCGGAGGCAAGTTTACACCCGAGGGAGCATGAGACTACAGACGAGGATCCATCGACGTCCCGCACTCAGAGTCCAAGAGTGAGGGAGCGTGTGGACTACAGGAGATAGGCTGGATTGCGTCCCGTTAGAGCTCGGTGATTTGTCGAGTCTGACGGACTTTTTTTTTCTACAAGAAAACCAGGGCTTTTCTTTTGTAAGTGGGTATGTGACGTACCGCGCCAAGAAGACGACCAGTGGCGTACAGCTAAGAAGAAAACTAGTGTGGCGTCATATCTACGTATGCATCAGCGTACTATATAAGGAAGCGGAGCTCGTGGTTTGAGAAGAATGATTCAATTGTTGTTAAAGACGACGCCGGGATAGGAAAACTTTGAGTTCTGAGCTAGCATTCGTTGCGTACGGTTGTGTTTTTCAGTTCTTGTGTTAAGCCTATTTAGGCCTATCTTCTTCCGTTTGATTCTTCTTCCGTTTTGACCGGTTTGTTTCGTCTTGCGTTGACGATTGAATCTTCGGGTTCTTCACCCCTTCTATGGCGACCCCGCCATTGAGTGCTTCTTCGGGTGTAGTCCTGGCCCCGGCCACTTTGATTATCTCGCAACAGCCACCTGCAATGGATACTTCGACACCATTCGAAGAGTCCCCTCCGATGCCATCAGCCTCCCTCTACCCAGATCTAGGTGAGTGCGATCTCAATGAATCTCTAATTGGTTTCAATAAATCGATGTTAGTCAAATTTGTCAAAGCTTGTTCATTAAAAGACTGTTCCTTACTTGCTAAAGCCCGCGACAATGTTAACCTGCTTCTTGCCGCACTAACGGAAAAAATCACGTCCAACACGTTGCCAAATGAGATAAAACCCGACCTCATGAATGATCTTCTGCAAGCTACTACTGAGTTAAGTAATAGAATGGTTGAAGTAGTAATGGGATCTGACCTCGGTAAAATCGCGAAATATGTATCAAAGCACCACAATGAAGGTATTCCACGCAGTCAAGCATCCGGCCCCCCTAACACTGGTAATACTGAGGACAACATGGAGTTTAAGGTTCAGAAGGGTAGCCGCAAACGCCAGCGCGACCAAAGAGCGATGACCGAAATTACGACGGTAGCTAATAAATATCAATGTTTAAGTATCAACAAACAAGAGGGAATGCAAATTCCAAACGAAACTAATGATGATATGGAGGCTTCGGACGGCGAAGAGGCCCCGCCCCCTGTCAAAAAGGGCCCTCCCATAATTATTGCAAATGCGAGAAATCCTAAGCAACTTCTGCAAGAACTTTCGACAGTAGTAGGACAACCAATATATGGCATTATGCAAAGAAAAGACCTCAAAATCACCCCACCAACTCCTAAAGCCCAACGATTACTGAAAAAGCATCTTGCAGATCAAAAGATCCAAAGCCACTCTTTCCCACTTAATGAGAAGAAGCAACTCAAAGTAGTTATCAAAGGGCTGGACGTGGACTACCCCATCGAGGAGTTGCGTCAGGAACTTCTAGATAACGGTTTTCCTGCGGAAAGCATATCCCAAATGCCTGACCGAAAATATGATGATAACGCACAAAAGAAAAAAATACCTCCCTATATTCATTGTTCATATGAAAAAATCACCTGAAACAAAAGAAGTTTTTAATGTTACAGCCATATCCCATATCAGAGTCAAAATTGAACACCTACGCCGACGGAATATCGCGGCCAATGCTTCCGCTGTCAATTATTTAATCATTCCTCTCTTTTCTGTACTCGGGATCCAGTTTGCGTGAAATGCGCGGGACCTCACTTTTCTTACGAGTGCAAAAAGACCAGACAGACCACTCCCAAATGTGCGAATTGCAAAGGCGAGCATACTGCAAACTTCTCGGGATGTCCCAAGAACCCTTTCAACCAGCCACCTGCCCAACCACCTAAAGTCAATTTCTGGACCGAAAGAGAAGCGAAACGCACCGCACAGATCAATAACCCCGCCCCTCAGCAAACACAAAGCCCGCCCCCAACCAATCAGAAAACTCCAGATCCCGCATCTTCAACCAACCCTTTCAGTACAACTTTCTTCGACAGTAATTTCTCCTCCAAAATTCAAGACACTATAGAAATAGCCAAGAATATATTCCAAACATGGAGTTCAGAAGTATCAATAATAATTAAATTCGGCTCTACTATCCAAGCCATCCAAAATATACTAAACATCTGGAAATAAATGTCTCAACACCCACAAAGAAATTCACTTTGCATCATCTCTTGGAATGCTAACAGCATCAGAGGGAAAATTCAAGAATTCCGGCTCTTTGTCACAGAACACAAACCAGACATAATTTTAATACAAGAATCTCACTTGCGTCCCAGTGACGGCCTTTCCATACAAAATTACATCATCCATCGTACTGATCGTCTTACTCACCGTGGTGGCGGCACAGCTATTGGAGTCAAGATTGGTCTACAGCATCACCTTCTACATCTACAAACCACCACCTTAGAACACACAACAATAGCCCTAAAAACCAGAAATTATAAGCACTACACCATCTCTTCTATCTATAAACCTCCTTTAATATATATGATCTAAACGACATCATAAATTTAACTCATCTAAACGAAAATTTCTATTATTTGGAGACTTCAACTGTAAAAACCGTGCCAGGAATGATCCCATCAACAACACCGACGGCAATCAACTGTACCAATTTTGCACTAACCACTCGTATGAAATAATTGCACCAACTCACACTTATCACGGCGCGTTTGGATCCTCAACACTTGACATAGGCATTTCATCTCACCTGCTTCCTTCCAAGATCCAAAGTAATGCAGCTCTTACTAGCGACCAACCCAATAGCAATGACCATACATGATTCTACACTAATTTCTCCTGATGAACGTAATATTAGAATAACAAATTGGCAAAGATTCCACGACATTCTCTCAGTCACTGTTCCCGGAAATCCTTCAACTAATTCTACAGTCGACATTGATGACACTATTGAAGCTCTCAGTGACTCCATTTGCGCTGCTCGTGAGTCGGCTAGTCGTTACAGGCAAATTTATCACCCACAAAGAAGTATTCCACCAGACATAGTTTCTCTCATCCGCTACAAAAATACCATCAGAAAAAACTGGCAACAAACCCGATTCCAACCATTTAAAACACACCTCAACAAGCTACAAAGGGAAATTAAAAAGAAGCTGCAAATCTTTAGTAACCATAGCTGGAACACTTTTTTAAACCAACTTAACACAGAAGACGGATCCTTATTTAAAATCAATAATAGCTTAGTCAACAAATTCCAACCTACTCCGCCTCTCATCCATCCAGACAATAACAACATCATTGCCAACACGGACGAAGAAAAAGCGGATCTTTTTGGCTCTACATTAGCTGCGACGTTTAGAACCAACACCCACCTTTCCAATCCGTTAAATGACATCAACGTTTATGGTACTAAACATGCTTTTTTAAGCTGTGCCCCTCCCTCTCCTGCACCTTTCTTCATTTCACCTTACGACATAGCCAATATCATGAAATTAAATAAATCAAAGAAAGCCCCCGGCCTAGATACCATAACCAACCAAGCTCTGAAGCAAGTCCCTATTAATGTCATAACCAATCTCACCAAAATAATAAATGCCTGCCTCCAAAAGAACTACTTTCCAACTGCCTGGAAGAAAGCTATAGTAATCATGATATCTAAGCCAGGTCAGAAAAAAAATGAACCAAAAAATTACAGGCCCATTTCACTACTGTCTCTCAAAAATCTATGAAAAAGTTCTACTACAAAAAATTAACCAGCACTGCCAAGAAAACAACGTCATCCCTCCGGAGCAATTTGGTTTCCGCTCCAAACACTCTCGACGGTTCACCAACTACTCCGTATAACAAACGCTATTACTGATGGTTTTAACCACTCACGTAATACCGGTGCTGTTTTTCTTGACGTAGCCAAAGCGTTTGATCGAGTGTGGCATGACAGCCTCATCTTCAAACTCATAGCAGCCAAATTCCCTCCATACCTAACCAAAATAATTCACTCCTTTCTACAATCAAGATCTTTCCAAGTAAAAGTAGGCAAGTCTCTTTCCTCACCATTTCCCATCCAGGCAGGTACACCTCAAGGAGCCATACTTTCACCAATACTTTACAATATTTACACCCACGACATCCCAAAAACCCCCCAAGACATATCTACATATCTTCGCTGATGATACAGCCATCATTTCTCAAGCCTTCAAAAACGTCTCCATCAGAAAAAATCTCAATGAAGCCCTCCGAAGAAAAGAATCCTGGTGCAGAGCGTGGAAAATTGAAATCAATACTAAAAAGACCCAGGCCATCATCTTTTTCAAGAAGAGAAAAGACGTAAAATCCCAAAACAACTTCAACTATTTCAAGACAGCATTAAATGGACTAACACAATTAAATACCTCGGAGTGAATCAGGACAATAAGCTACTTTACAAAACTCACATCAACGAAACGATCAAAAAGTACCAAAGGAAGATTCATATGATGTACCCCCTCTTACGCGGAAATTCTGGTTTATCTCTAAAAAACAAAGTCTTGCTATTTAAATCTATCCTCCGTCCTCTCATTACCTACGCTGCCCTCATTTGGGCCACATCAGCAAAAGCCAACATAAAACGCCTCATCATACTACAAAACAAAGTCCTACGTTGCATTACCAACGCTCCTTGGTATGTATCAAACAAAGACCTCCATCAAGATCTCAAAATTGAAGCGCTCTTCTGAAGAACTTCGAAGAAGCTCTTCGAAGAACTTCTTCCTATCAATAGAGAATCACCCTAACTCCTTAATCAGCGTACAAACCATCTTTTCGAACTCAAATCCTGTCAACAAATATCCTTTTTCCACTACTGCAATTTCTCAACGATTCCAGCCTCCGTGATCCCCATTGCTCCGCCCACTAGCTCCCTGGCTCAAGTGGCGCACCAATCAGAAAGCTGTATTTCACAACAGACATCCAATCGATTCTTTCCCTGTCCAAAGTGCATTTTGAACTCATACCATATATTTTTCCTGCAAATTCATGAAATTTAATTAATTTAGTACAAATGTTCGCTCTATTTTTCTGTCACATTGTATTGCTGTCTGTATTGTATCACTGTATTGCTGTCACAAATCGTGCCCAAATTCCTAATTCTGTTATAGAAACTCACCATCAATTATCAAGCTATTCTCGAGTAATTTGTTGGTCCTTGACCTTTTTCTTTTCTTCCGTGTGTTCTCGTCCCCCCCCCCTCTACCCTCTTTTCTTCTTTATTGGCATCATGGCCACACTATGCATGTTTTGTACCACTCATGTCCCCTATTTCCTGCGGTTCGAAAGCGCCTAACGGCGCTGTCAAACCACAAAATTGATGATGATGATGGTGGTTTGAGAGGGCTGGCTCAGTCGAGATAGTCCTCCGCATTTTGCTGGTTTTATTTCCGATGGTCGGATTGTGTTAATTTTTAAGATGATATTTTTAAATGACTTTTTTTTAAAAATAGATGTTGTGTTCTTGGAAGTCTCTCCTTTTTTTGCCTGTCACGTCACAAAGTAACTGCCTATTGTATAATAAGAAGAAAGGTAAAAGGGAGGGATTGCTAAATCTAATACCAAAAGAAAACGTCCCTATAGGAACTTAAAATATTGATTGACCAAATACGAGATAACATAATATTTACGGTGGTAAGACGCGTTCACAAAGTTCGCATGATTTTATCCAGTTTGGTCACCTATGCAAATTAAAGCGACAATATACTGTGTTTGGAAACCCGGTGGGGATAATATCGGACACGCCTTTACATCTAAAGACTTCGAAGAGTACTCTAAGTCTGAAGGTATGTACATGTGGTCCAGTTATTTTTGAAAATTTTTATCGAGGACCAAAGGAAAAAAAACCCACTTGTTACATTTGACATATTTTTTAGTTGTAATTTGAGTAGTGTACATTATCTCCTCGATTAAATTGTTAAATTTTAGAGAAACTGTTGTTAATTACCGTACACACCATTCCAAACCATTCTCCATCACAGCAAAACTATTTTAGAAATTTAATTATAAAGTATTTAATAAATATTGATAAGGCTCAAACGAATGGGCGAGGCCAGCAAGAGAATGTTGGGGGGGGGATGACCAGGAAATCAGGGATTCCTCACCCGAAGAATTTGCCAAAACCTTGATTTATTTATTACAAAGAAAAATATTATAATTCCGCACTCCTCCTAAATCATTGGGTTTAAAAACATTGGATAAAGTTTTTTCTTAATTAAAAATTATTATTATTACTTATATTGGAAAGTGAGCATACGAGGGGTCTACGCGGCCGGATGTGGACCGCGATTCGCCAGATGCCGACCATTGATCTACATCGACTAGTGGTGAAGGATCTTCTCTTAGTCTGGTCTGTTAACCGAAAAAAGGACACATTGGACAAATTTACCAAATTTTCAAAATTTGTTCCTTAGAACATAAGAAAAGACTTTACTTGAGGATTCATATGAATTAGCCACCATCTTGGATTTTATGGGCGCCATCTTTGATTGAAGAATTTTCTTTATCTCAAGATTCATTGAATATAATCATAAACAAAGTATCAAAATATATGTTTATGGGGTCAACAAAACCGAATATGACATTTTCGAATTATCAAAAGAACAATTAACCATTAAAAAATACACTTTCTATTTTCTGCTACTCGTACATTTAACCATAACAGCTCAGTTCACTTATTTAAAACATTACCAAAATTCCCAAACTTATAAAATATGTTATCGTTACCATGAGAAACAATTTTAGAAGAAGAACCACCGGATTGAAACGGCCATTTTGATTTTTTTGGCCGCCATATTGGATTAAGAGAACCTGCTGTATCTCAAGATCCACTGCACATATTATCAAAACCAATGTGTGAAAATGTATGTTTTTTGGATCAAGAAAATCGAAAATGACATTTTCGAACTATTTAGAGAACAATTTAATTGAAAAATTACGCCTTCCATTTCTCCTTGAAATTAAACAGCTCAGTTAATCAATTTATAACCCAGATAAAAATCCCAAAAATTAGTAATATGTTTGTAACACTATAGGAAATAATTTCAGAAGAATGGTCACCAGATGAAAACGGCCATTTTGAATTTATGACCGCCATATTGAATCATAAATACTTGCTATAATCTCGATATCCACTGCACATATAGTCATAAAAAAAGTGTCCAAATGTATGTTTCTTGAGTCAAGAAAACCGAATATGTCATTTTCGAACTTCTAAAAAAAAACAATTTAATTAAAAACATTACACCCTCAATGTCCCATTAAACTTGACCAGCTAATTTTAATCACTACCAAGACAGAAAAAATCCCAAAATCTCCAAACTCACACAATATGTTCTTTATTAAGTTAAGAACAAATATAGAAGGATAGACACTTGAAAAAACGGCCATTTTTAATTCTAGAGCTTCCATTTTGGAATGAAAAGACTTAGTGTAAATCGAGATCCACTACGCATACAACTGTGGCGAGCTTACTCATGAATGAATGAGCTTAATGAATTCGTAAACAAAATGTCGAAATGTATGTTTCTTGAGTCAAGAAAACCGAATATGACATTTTCGAACTCTAAAAATAATAATTAATTGAAAATAAAATTGCGTGATTTTACGTCACAATTACGTATGACAGGTCAATAAAACAACTCCACAACAACTCCCAAGCCAGATAAAAACACCAAACTTGCACAATATGTTTTTTGTAAGGTTAAGAACATGTAAGAAGGGTCTCCATTTGAAAAAAACGGCCATTTCGAATTTTACAGCAGCCATATTCGATTTACAGATCTTTGTGTAACTCGAGTTCCACTGCGCATACAACCAAAAACAAAGTGTCGAAATATATGTATTTTGGGTCAAGAAAACCGAATATGACATTTTCGAGCTCACAAAATAACAATTTAATTAATAAATCCGCCTTCTAAGTTATTATAAACTTGTTGATCAAATTAAACAATAACAACCTAATAATGGATGAACGCTGCCACTGATGCATCATTGTTGTAATGGTTTTATCTCGCAGCAGATTATTTCAAGTTTATAGTAACTTAGAAGGCGGATTTATTAATTAAATTGTTATTTTGTGAGCTCGAAAATGTCATATTCGGTTTTCTTGACCCAAAATACATATATTTCGATACTTTGTTTTTGGTTGTATGCGCAGTGGAACTCGAGTTACACAAAGATCTGTAAATCGAATATGGCTGCTGTAAAATTCGAAATGGCCGTTTTTTTTCAAATGGAGACCCTTCTAACATGTTCTTAACCTTACAAAAAACATATTGTGCAAGTTTGGTGTTTTTATCTGGCTTGGGAGTTGTTGTGGAGTTGTTTTATTGACCTGTCATACGTAATTGTGACGTAAAATCACGCAATTTTATTTTCAATTAATTATTATTTTTAGAGTTCGAAAATGTCATATTCGGTTTTCTTGACTCAAGAAACATACATTTCGACATTTTGTTTATAGTTGTATGCGTAGTGGATCTCGATTTACACTAAGTCTTTTCATTCCAAAATGGAAGCTCTAGAATTAAAAATGGCCGTTTTTTCAAGTGTCTATCCTTCTATATTTGTTCTTAACTTAATAAAGAACATATTGTGTGAGTTTGGAGATTTTGGGATTTTTTCTGTCTTGGTAGTGATTAAAATTAGCTGGTCAAGTTTAATGGGACATTGAGGGTGTAATGTTTTTAATTAAATTGTTTTTTTTTAGAAGTTCGAAAATGACATATTCGGTTTTCTTGACTCAAGAAACATACATTTGGACACTTTTTTTATGACTATATGTGCAGTGGATATCGAGATTATAGCAAGTATTTATGATTCAATATGGCGGTCATAAATTCAAAATGGCCGTTTTCATCTGGTGACCATTCTTCTGAAATTATTTCCTATAGTGTTACAAACATATTACTAATTTTTGGGATTTTTATCTGGGTTATAAATTGATTAACTGAGCTGTTTAATTTCAAGGAGAAATGGAAGGCGTAATTTTTCAATTAAATTGTTCTCTAAATAGTTCGAAAATGTCATTTTCGATTTTCTTGATCCAAAAAACATACATTTTCACACATTGGTTTTGATAATATGTGCAGTGGATCTTGAGATACAGCAGGTTCTCTTAATCCAATATGGCGGCCAAAAAAATCAAAATGGCCGTTTCAATCCGGTGGTTCTTCTTCTAAAATTGTTTCTCATGGTAACGATAACATATTTTATAAGTTTGGGAATTTTGGTAATGTTTTAAATAAGTGAACTGAGCTGTTATGGTTAAATGTACGAGTAGCAGAAAATAGAAAGTGTATTTTTTAATGGTTAATTGTTCTTTTGATAATTCGAAAATGTCATATTCGGTTTTGTTGACCCCATAAACATATATTTTGATACTTTGTTTATGATTATATTCAATGAATCTTGAGATAAAGAAAATTCTTCAATCAAAGATGGCGCCCATAAAATCCAAGATGGTGGCTAATTCATATGAATCCTCAAGTAAAGTCTTTTCTTATGTTCTAAGGAACAAATTTTGAAAATTTGGTAACTTTGTCCAATGTGTCCTTTTTTTCGGTTAACAGACCAGACTATCTTAACAATGTATGATTATGAAGATCTCATTTAGAAACTAAAAGAAAAATGTAAAGAATTTGACAAAGAAACAAGTTGAAGATTAGAAGAAGCCTTCTTAAAAATTCTTGGAAAAGAGAGAAGATAATGTTTCTGAACGTTTGGTTCGATTAGCTAAGGAAATGACGAAAAAAAACCACGGAAATTTACCTGAACTTAGCCAGAAAAAAAGATGAAAAAGCGATAAAGCAATAGCCATGGTTCAGTTATTTTACCAAGATGACAGAAAATTATGGACGAGGATACAGCTTATCAAGCATTTGATGCAAAAAGGCAACAGTTTGAAGGAAGCTCTAAAGGTCAGTTATTTAAAATATGTACAGAACTTTTTACTTTTAGTTGGATGCAAGGAGAAGATGTTTCAACTCCCATAGCAAAGCTTATTAGAAGTTTATGGAACGAGTTGAACAATGGCCTTCAGTCCATAAAAGAAAATAAATTGCCAGATTTAATGTAGTATGTAAAGTTTTACATATTTTACCAAGCAGTTTCGAGACATTCAAATCAAGTTGGATGTTGTTGTCAAGTGAGGACAAGAAATCGTTTGAAGAGTTAATTCTTCAAATTTCGTCGACCCCCAATCTACCCCAAGAGCTTCATCGACCCCCTTTAAACCTTCATCGAACCCCAGGGGGTCGTTACCGACCACTTTGGGAAACCCTGCTCTATACCACCAAAAAATATCAAGTTAATGATTGAAGGTGCAAACTTAAAAACAGATCATAAAGATCTTCTAGGTGTTCTTGTTTGTGACATTAACAACTATAAATGTTTGATTGGTGAATGTGATTTATGTTCAGGGAAGGAGGCTTTAGCTGATATATTTCCAGAATCAGAGGAAGGTGATAATGATGCCTGAAAACTTAACATTAATGGATCTCGTTAGAAAGAACCAAATTAGTAACTTAAATCAAGGCTAAAGAGGATTTTTTTTAGCTGTTTTGCCGAAAAGCTTATTGTTGCTTTAAAAAAACATCACTGTGTCCAAATTCAAACACAATTTCTGAAAGAAAAAAACCAAAATCTTACCAAAGATGAAACTATTATTTTTGCAGTATTTTCAGAAAACTAGACTATTGTACAGGATCATGCCCAGGACCATTTCCATATCTATCGACAACCAACCATTCATCCTTTTGTCCATTATTTGGGACAAAATGCAGTATAAAGTGAATGTTTTTGTGTTATATGTGATACTTTAAAACACAATACAGCTACAGTTCATTGCTTTCAGCAGCATTTAGTAAATCACATAAAAAGAAATCATCCACACATTAGAAAGGTCATTTATTTTTCTGACGGTGCTTCTGGTCAATATAAGAACAAAAAGAACTTCACAAACTTATGTTACCATAAGAAAGGTTTCGATTTGGAAGCTAATTGGCATTTTTTCGCGTCATGCCCTGGTAAAAACTCTTGTGATGGAGTAAGTGGCACCAATGAAAAAGACGTTACCAAAGCAAGTCTCCAGCAACCATACTCTATTCAGATATTGACACCGCCAGAAATGTTTGAACTTTGTAAAAAAATTAAAAGGAATCACCTTTACTTATATAAAAGATAAAGAAATCGTTCAAAACTACAAGCATCAAAAATAAATACACCACACTTAAAAAAAATAACAATTTACTATGTTTCTTAATACTTTCGGACTTAAAAACTCTACTGTTCGTCATTGGCTGAAAAATTACTCCATGATAAGTGCTGTCTAAGCTTGTGCCGAAAATATTCCATATCAGGAAATCATCGATGATTCTAAAAAAGAAAATGTCGACGACCCTGTAACTGTTGCTTTGGATAATAATGAATCTACTTTGTCTACCTCTTTCCTGTCTAGCAGGCTGAAAAAAAAACAAAGAAATGAACATCTAGATGCATTTTTAGATTCAGTACCATAGTTACCTTCCCATTATTGCTGACCATCCATTTGCAAAGTGACAAAGTCAATGTCACAGTTCCACCAGATTTATTCCTCAAAATGTAAGGAGATAACATAATACCATTGTCTCGTAGGGCATTTGACAAACCCTGTCAAATTAGAAATTTTAGCATTTTTTCTCCAAAGAAAGATCAATGCAATACGTGTTTTAAGCACAAGCTCCAAAAAAATTAACGATGAAGAATACAACAAACAAATTTTACTCAAGAACGTCGCCCGAGAAAAAAAGGCCAAAGACAAAAAAACTTGCTGAGAATGACCAAGTATACACTATTTGCGTTAATGTAATGGCTGTAGTATTTTGCCCCACATCCAGGCCAGTTCATCTTACTATAAAAGAAAGCTATCTATTCACAATTATACATTTATAATATTGCGAATCACGATGCTATTTGTTTGTGGTTTAGGGAAAATGAGGCAAGCTTAGTGGCATCTTCCTTCGCCTCTTGCCTTATAGAAGAGATTGAAAGACTATTGACTGAAGGAAAGAGAGATGTCATAATCTATTCTGATGGGTGTACAAATCAAAATCGAAACGTCGTGCTCTCCAATGCTCTACTTTCGTTGAGCGTAGAAAAAGGAGTTTTTATCTATCAAAAATTTCTCGAAAAGGAGCATACACAGATGGAAGGAGATTCTGTTCACAGTGTCATCGAAGGAGCAATGAAAAATCGAGAAATTTACCTACCCCACGAACTTGCTCTTTGACAAAGGAGGTGAGAAGGAACCCTCAGCCTTACGATTAAAGCTGCAGTTTGACCATGAATTTCAATAAATCCCAAGTCGACAGACTCATGTTTGTCGAGCATAACGTCCTCCTCCTCTTCACCAACAGGCACTCCAAATTCCTAAAGCTAAATGAGAGGACTTACAATCCCTAAAATATCGATTGCCACAAGAGTGCCATCCATTTTATGATTATTTGCCCCACTCAGAGGTCAGTATCAAAAAGAAGAAGCTGAATAAGGTGGAGTGATTATTCCTTATTAATGAAACCAGGTAAAGTAAATTCCCTCTCAACCAGCCTGAATAGAAACGAATAAAATACGACTCGAACAATTGACTATTTAGTCAATTGTTTAATTCATACACCAAGTCGTCAAATTTTAAGCCTTTATCGGGAGTCTACTGTAATACCAATTCTACATTTATTTTTATATTCGTTCATTTATTTATAAACTAAGTATTCACTTTTTAATAATTGATTTTTAATTTTAAAAGGAACTTAAAAGCTATATTTACCTAAAAAAAATGCAATAAACTAAGATGGAAAATTATTTAAAGTAGAGAGCTGTGTATGTTTTATTGTGGTTTACTTCTTCTTAATGTATGCCGTAATTCAAATGATAAGTTAATGTTTAGAATTTTGTTAACTATATGTATTGTAAGTTTGAACACAGGGAGACATTAAAGTTTTCAAATGTTATAATTTTGTATCGTAATTTTCCTTAGAATATATCTTTAGCTACACATTAGGGTGCATCAAACGCCCCATGATTTTTAAATTTTTATAATATCGCTTTGTACCCAATTTATTTTTGTTCCAAATACTTCAAAACTGATACGTATGAAGTTTTGTAAAAAAATAATAATATTTAATGGGTACACATCGAACTTAAAGTTTTGAACTTTCGGTCATTTTTTGTGATAAGTGCAATAATTCCATACATAAAATCATCACAATTTGTTTCTAATTTTTCTATGAAGAGCCACATATATGCTGTATATAATGACCCAAGTTTCATTAATCTATCATTGTTCAGTCAGGCATTATAATTTTTTTTACGCTTGAAGAATAGTATAAAGTTAAGTTATTTTGTTACAATACTCCTAGTTATAACTTGAGAACTTCTTGCCTTAGAGACATGAAATTTGTGCCATTTTGTTATCTATTGAAATGTGAAACTACCGCTTTAATTTGTATTTTTTTAAAAATGATATCCTAAAAACCTATTTTATATACATTTCATTTTTAGTAAAATCACTACAGTAGGTAATAATTGGATTTGATCTTCAAGAAGACAAATTTTTATGGCATACAGCAATTTAACCATCCAACGTGCTCTATGAACGGCTCCCGGTCAGCTTTATTTCATTTGTGTATTTTTTGGATAATCTAGGTATAAATAAATAGGTAGGCAAAGCTTGGCGAATTCCATATAATCCTTTCTGCATTTCCCAGAATGATGGCACATTCTGCTACGTGTACTGCAGTGGCTTTAAGTTCATCCACAATACTTCCAATTTTCTCTGGAACACTGTCTGAGTTAAAAGGTTTTAAATTACTCTTTTTAATATTATCAAAGTTGTCACTAAATGTTTTGAATAAGATGATATCTGGTGATTTTGAGTCTCCTATTTGCAAGTCTTTAAAAACATGTGTCAATATTACTTCCCCAATATGGTGTCGACAAGTTGACCAAAGAAATGCTCGCCCTAATTTTTTCTGCACGCTGACGTGGGCAGCAGTTACATGGCCTGTATAGCGAGCAGTAGTGTCAAAAGTCATATTTACCACAGTTTGTTCACACTTCCAAGAAGCTAGGTGATCATAAATTAACTCAGAAATCAGTGACCCGTGTTTTTTATCTTTTTCCAGGGTATATGCTGGCACCCCAAAAAGTTTTTGCTTTTGACAGTCTCCAACTACTATTGTAAGACGCTCTATCTGTCTTATACTTACTGGTCAATGTTTTTGTAAGTTTAGTATCCCAATGCAAAGTTGTTGTATATTCTGAGAAGTCCCACAGTCTATGTCATCGACAATTGCTTTCAATTGTTTCTATGTTGTTTTATTTCAACGGAGCATTTTCTTTTACTGTTTTACCTTGAATTTTAATCCAAATTCATTTTATCTCGTTACTTATGTAATTTAATACAAGCATAATGCAACAAAAATTTTTGAACTCGGTCAACGTTTGACCATCGCGCGACGCGGTCAAAATTTTGATGTTTTGGTCATTTTCGGGGAAATTGGCCGAAAATCCCTAGATAACGAGCTTGAATATTGTCCTCAATTTTTTCATGGTTGTGTACCTTCATTGTCTATAGTATGTGCTTAGTTTTATTTCTTTGTGCCTGAAAGTTTAAGAGAAATAAATTTTTAAAGTTTTAAACTTTACGTAAAGTTGTTTTTTCTTGCATTCTTAAAATAGCCATAACTCAAGAACAACTATACCCAGAAACTTGCAACTTGGACCATTCTATTCATATTCCTATTCTGTTTAAAATGGTATGTATCTTGACTAACTTCCTTTCAACCAAGTAATCAAAATCTTTAAAATTAAGAAAAATATGTAATTAATTAATTAAAAATCCAAATTTTTGACAATTTTGAAAATTTTAATTTTATTACAACTGAACATATCTTAATAAACATGCCTGTAAAATTTTAAGTTGAAATTCTAATATTTTCATACGGAAAAAAAATATTCAGCATTGGTGTTTTGGGATTTTTCTTAGAATCGTCATTCGGACGATAAATACATATAAATTTCATAGAAATCCAAGGAAACGATAATTTTATTTTAAAAAAGCAATAAACTAATGTATTTGACCGTTCATATAAGGCTGGGAACCAAAAAACAAAGTCAAACTTAAGAATTAAAAAAGTAATAGTCGGTAATAATACAATCGCTTGCTTTTGAGTGCAATTCAAACACTAAAAAATCAAAATAAAAGATATATTAATATTATTTGGGTGATTTAAATCCAACTGAGAGACTGTTATTTATTTTTTATGTCAGTATAAATCACTCTCTTTAAAGCAATCTAACATTAAGTTGAATTATGAGGATGTATTTATTTCCGTATGAAACAAGACACTTCAGTAGGGTAATATTTCTTACAAAATTTTCAATTTCATAGAAAATTCTCATGCTTTTTTCAACTAAATGAAATATTTGAAGATATTTTCCCCGTGATATATAATACTGTAAGTATTTATAAATGTGATGTTATGACGTTTGCTTGCTTTGCTTCGGAGGTGGCTTATCGATTCATCTACTACAATTATATCTACATTTTCCCAAGTGTCTGTGTGGTTATTCATGAAAAAACTCTTCCCACACTTTAACCAGACATTCATTTGTTTACCCAATATTAAAAATTTCTCAAGGTTTCCTTTAAAAACAGATTCCTTGCATACAAACAACGTTTAAATCGCGAGAAGAAATGCTGTCCTTTGAGTGCAAGCTCGCTTCAAGCTTTTAGTTGGCGCTAAGGCAAAATTAACAGAAAGTTAGAAGATCATTAGTTCTTAAATGTTTGTAAAAACCTATTTGTTCTTTTTATTTTCGATAATAATCAATTTAATGACTTTTTGTTGACTTCCTATGCATAAATTGGTACATAATTGAGATACTTGGAAATTACACTACTTACCAATACTGAATATTTTTTTCCGTTGAATAATATTAGAATTTCCACTTAAAATTTTACAGGCATGTTTATTAAGATATGTTCAGTTGTAATAAAATTAAAATTTTCAAAAATTTGGATTTTTAATTATTTAATTACATATTATTCTTAATTCTAAAGATTTTGATTACTTGTCAAGATGCATACCATTTTAAACAGAATAGAAATATGAATAGAATGGTCCAAGTTGCAAGTTTCTGGGTATAGTTGTTCTTGAGTTATGGCTATTTTAAGAATGCAGGAAAAACAACTTTACGTAAAGTTTAAAACTTTAAAAATTTATTTCTCTTAAACTTTCAGGCACAAAGAAATAAAACTAAGCACATACTATAGACAATGAAGGTACACAACCATGAAAAAATTGAGGACAATATTCGAGCAAGTTATCCAGGGATTTTCGGCCGAAAATGACCAAAACATCAAAACTTTGACCGCTTTGCGCGATGGTCAAACGTTGACCGATTTCAAAAATTTTTGTTGCATTATGCTTGTATTAATGTGTTACAACTTTTCCGCACTATTACATTTCAAATTTTTGACTTTCGTCTTTTTCGACCCGGCCTACTCCATAGACCATCATGTAAATCCCCATCGTCATCTACGAAATCCATGTAACCAGGAGGGCAATAGGTTTTTCCTCTTCCATTGGTTCCATTGGAGTGATCGTCCCACAGCTTTAAGAAATTATGTAGGCACACTGCAGCCTTGACGATTGATTCCACAGTGGACACATTTGCTATAATCGGTCTCCTGAAAATTCAGAATCTGGAGCTCATTATTCCAAATGCATTTTCAATGAGCCTCCTCACCCTACTTAGTCTGTAATTAAACTCTGTCTTACTTCTTGATAAGTTGTGACCAGGATATGGTCGCATGAGGTTTTCTTTCAAAGGAAAGGCCTCATCCCCAACAAAGACAAATGGCAAAGGCTGAGGGATACACACTACGGCAGAAGGGGAAGGAAGACCAAGCCGTTTGGTTTCAAGAGCTCTTCCAAATAAAGATTCTCTAAAAAGGCCCCCGTCACTGTTTCGACCAGATCCCCCTATATCCACCACAGTAAACAGACAATTGGAGTCACAAGCAGCCAATAAAACAAGGCTGTGTGACCCCTTGTAGTTATAAAACATGGATCCAGATCGAGGAGGGACCTGAAAAGGTAAAATACAATATCTTAAATAAAAAAGTTGTTTTACTATTTGTAAAAATGCTCTCTATCTTACTATTTTATTGAAGGGTGAAAGGGGTTTGAGTTATTTTGCATCTTAACACGAGATCTAAAGGGAAGTATTTTTTTAAAGGTATTTTAGCTTTTAAATGTACTGAGAATTAACTGAGAATGCAACGTTAAATTATACCATAGTTGGACCTTAATTTATATAAACCTAGAATAATTAATTTATGAAATAAAATTTAAAATTAGATGCATTTACAAACCTGCATAACTATATGCTTCCCGTCTAAGGCTCCCACGCAGTTAGGAAACTGCCACTTCACATTTATATCATCAGCTATCTTTTCCCATTTTTTTGCTGTTGGCTTTGGTAAAACTTGGGGGTAAAGAACTTCCCATATGGCATTGCATACCAAAGGAATAAACTTTGTAGTACTTGAAGGAGACACTCTAAATAAATAAGCTAGGCTTTTCATAGAGTCTCCTGAAGCCAAGTATCTGAAAGTGGCATGTTTTGTAATATTAGAAAAAGCAGCAAAAGCTTAAGAACGTCTAAATTAAAAATTTTCTTCTGAAGTAGATCTGAAAAATAAACCTAAGAAATGTGTGGCATACCTTATTGTAATGCAAAGTCGTTCATGAGCAGAGATGGGCTTCCTTACGGTAAAATCAGACGGTTTTATTTTAGGTCCAATAAGATGTAATAATACATCCATTTGTTTAGGAGTCATTCTAAAGAAATTCAAATAGCTCACTACATCAAACAAGCGCATTTCATTAATTAAGTGAAAAAAGGCACCCTTTTGTTGACGAACGAGAAATATTTCGCGTGTCCAGAACCTTCGCCATGATTGCTTTCTTTTAAGCAACGCCAAAATTATTAAAATCGCTTTTTTCTTTCTGTCCGAGCTCACCATTTTACTCAAAAAAGCAAGCAAAGGCAATTCAAAGAAGAGTTCCTTAACTATTTGGCGGGAATAAAATAGTAAACAATAGCGCGCGGCCTCTAGTGAGCGTAATCAGAAACACAGCGGGCAAAAAAGCTAGGGAAAAAGATCCTTCAAAATTCGCGACGAGTAAATTCGCTTGCGTATTTTCAAAAAACGCAACCCATGGGAATTGGGCTTGATGCTTTAAATTGATTTAATTTTAATGGATGCTACTAATTTTATGAAAAATGCATGCTTATAAAACTTAATAAAGTTGTTTAAAGTTGCTGTAAGTTTTGGCGCCAATACGATAGCAGGCAAGTCAGTGACCTCTAGTGAGCGTAATCAGAAACAAAGCTTGCGAAAAAGCTAGGGAAAAAGATCCTTCAAAATTCGCGACGAGTAAATTCGCTTGCGTATTTTCAAAAAACGCAACCCATGGGAATTGGGCTTAATAGTGGATGACTTAAGAAGAAAGTTGGTTTTGAAAACATAAGAGGTAGGGTCTTTGCTTGTATCTTCAATAGCTGGGATTGGACAACTGGTTGTAGAACAATTTGGAACATCTGAGGAAACTTCTTCTACAACTTTTGTGTTTAGAACTATGAAATGCACATGTTCAGTGGCGGATCTATGGGGGGGGCTATAGGGGCTATAGCCCCCCCCTTGAGACTTAAGTTAACACTACATAAAATTGAACTTTTTCGAAAAAAAATTAAGTTTTTAAAAAATTTTGTTTAAATTTTCAAAATTCATTTCATTTCAAAATTTAACTTTTTTCAGTTTTTTGTAGCCTTTTTCACAATTCAAAGGGTCTACAAAGCATTAAGCCCCTTCACGGATCTTTAGCCCCCTGCATTTTTATAAACTCCATTTACTATTTAAGGATTTCTAGAGGTTTTAGCCCTTACAAATTATTAGCCCCCTGCATGTTTGAAGGTTTGATTCGTAATTTAAAGGGTCCAATGAGCTTAAGCCCCTAAAAACATTAGCCTTCTTGCGTTTTTATGTCTGTTACACAAATTAATGAGCTTTAGCCCTATGAAACATTAGCCCCCTCAATGCTCTTCAATAGCCTTTACAAAGCTTTTAGCCCTCTTGCATTTTTAAATATATTTGGTTCACTATTTAATCACCAAATACTTTCACCAAAATACTTAGCCCCTTACATTTTTATAGATTTGTTTCACATCTTAAAGGTTATGAGCTTTAGCCCCTCTGCAAGATCTTTAACTCCCTGGTTTTAATAAGATTCACTTTTTAAAAGGGTCTAATGCGCTAAGTCTCTTACAAAACATTTACTCTGTTAAAATAAAGACGGGGTTAGTTAGGGGGTTCAAACCACCCCCATGAAATTCTTATAATCTTACAGTTTTTTCCTTTGAAAACGCTTGTAATTAATAGCTGCTTGTAACCTTGCTTGTAATTAGTAGCTGTTCTAGATTTTTTGGAACTATAACGGATCACAAAAAGTGTAAAAGCAATCCGCATACGATTCGAATTCCAAAATAATAGGGCGAACGAGAGTTCTTCCATCTCACGTGTCGAGAGCTTTTTCATGTGAGAGCTTCGTGTTAGTCTTTCAGTATACGACTCAGTGGCGGATCTATGGGGGGGGCTATAGGGGCTATAGCCCCCCCCTTGGGACATAAGTTTACACTACATAAAATTGAACTTTTTCGAAAAAAAAATTAAGTCTAGAAAATTTTGTTTAAATTTTCAAAATTTTTAACTTTTTTCAGTTTTTTGTAGCCTTTTTCACAATTCAAAGGGTCTACAAAGCATTAAGCCCCTTCCAGGATCTTTAGCCCCCTGCATTTTTATAAACTCCATTTACTATTTAAGGATTTCTAGAGGTTTTAGCCCTTACAAATTATTAGCCCCCTGCATGTTTGAAGGTTTGATTCGTAATTTAAAGGGTCCAATGAGCTTAAGCCCCTAAAAACATTAGCCTTCTTGCGTTTTTATGTCTGTTACACAAATTAATGAGCTTTAGCCCTATGAAACATTAGCCCCCTCAATGCTCTTCAATAGCCTTTACAAAGCTTTTAGCCCTCTTGCGTTTTTAAATATATTTGGTTCACTATTTAATGAGCTTTAACCCTTATGAATCCTTCCATGATCTTTAGCTCCTACAAGGCTTTTAGCCCTGAGTTTGTGTAGATTCAATTCACAATTTAAAGGGGTCAATGAGTTTTAGCCCCCATAAAGAATTAGCCTCCTTGCGATGTTTTATGGTATTTAGTTCGCAATTTAATGAGCTTTAGCCTAAAAGCGTTAGCCCCCTCCAAGATCTTTATCTTTCAGCACTTTAATATAAATGCGATTCAGAACTTGTAGATTCCAATGAGCTTTCTAAGACTTACAAAGCATAACCTCCAAAATACTTAGCCCCTTACATTTTTATAGATTTGTTTCACAACTTAAAGGTTATGAGCTTTAGCACCTCTTTAAGATCGTAACCTCCCTGGTTTTTATAAGATTCACTTTTAAAAGGGTCTATTTACTCTGTGAAAATAGAGACGGGGTTAGGGGGTTCAAACCACTCCCATGAAATTCTTATATCTTACAGTTCCTTTTTCCTTTGAAAACGAGTACAAGAAATCATCTTTTTCGTGTGACACTCAAAGGGTCCCAAATGACCAAAAATGAGTCAAAACACAACTTTTTAGGGTCAAATTTTCAAAAATTTTCTTGGGGGAGGTTCCCCCAAACCCCCCTTATGCCTCGGGATGGATGTATTATTCGCTAAACATTGAAATTAAGTACACGAAAATTCACATTTGATCTATATTCTTGGAAAAAAAATATTTGACTCAAATCATCGTAAAAAAAACCTCCCGGTTGACACACCCTTATTAATATTTTGATATATTTAATGATTAACTAATTTAATTCACTAATTAATTAGTTATATTTAAAAATACTAGTCATTTACATTCAACACTGCCCTCAATATTTAAGACATTAACGAATATTGTAAAAAGCACGGCTTGTTACTTCATTATCATCCTCAATCAGATTAAGTTAGCCCCCCCCTTGCCCATGTTCTAGATCCGCCACTGCACATGTTTGTGCCTGTTAGCCCATCAGGGCATGAGAACGAGTAAGAATGAAGGCAGATATTGCAATCCTTACACTTCAAGGCACAATTTTTGTTGCATTCAGGATGTTACTTAACAATGTATAAAATGTGTTGTCACTGCTCACACTTTTAACTTCCCAAGTAGAACTGGAACTCCTCTTAATTGACGTATTTTGAGCATTTAAAGCATTCTGATGCCGTTTGTATACTTGTGTTGCCTTCCAGGTGGACTTCCCTTTTCAAGCTTTATAAGCCTCTTCTTGGCACAATATTGTGAAAAATTCAGAAGATTATTTAGGCATTTAGGGGCACCTATTAACTCGTTTCGCTTCTTTCCCTTTCATATAGCTGTCGTTGTGTTTGAATGTTTTATGGAATGACTCCACAAACACATTACATGTTATGCCACAGTTTATCCTATAACACTTTTCCCATTCTTTTCTGTTTTGCATCCACTCCTTTCTTAAATATTTTCCAAAATCTTTGGAGGAACTCTCTTTCATGAAAAGTGACTACTGACGTACCGCCGATGATGCTGCGTTTGTTATAGAAACGGATTATTCCACTGAATTTTGGGGATGATGGTAATTTACTTGGCGCTAAAATTATTGGCTATTTAAATTGAATAATCATTAACTGAGTGAAAATTATTTTGTAACAATGCATTCACGATGTTTCATTATTACTTGCTCCGTGTTATATCTGGCGTGTTGCGTGCTTTCATATTGCTCTGCTGGATAGGCCGGACTTGTCTGTATCACCGCAGTACCCCCTTCCCAGTGGTAACGTTGATAGGTCCTGCAGACTGGAAACGATCTGGGAACCGCACCTGACGTCCGGAACGAGTGGTACGCCCCACCTGTGTAGGTTGAGGGGTGAGGTTAGATGGCTTGAGGGTGCTTTGGTCCCGATCTTCTTCGCTTGACGCTGTGTTCAGTAGAAACGCCGGTTTTACGAGATCTATTAAGACAAACTTCACCTTGTCTCCAATCTGAAGTTTCTGTACGCTCCAACACCGGGAAAGGTCCGTCGGTACGGTGGTTTTAGGGGTGGCTGAACCACATCGTGGCGCATGAATACGTGGCTTCTCTGTTGTAGTTGCGTTGACACGAACGGCGTTTTTGAAGAGTGACTGTCTCGTAAAATGCCTTTGCCACTGTCTCGGCTGTACTATTTGGGATTGGCCAAGCCTCGACCCAACGCGTGTGCCGATCTATCATCGTCAGGCAATATATGAAACCCTGGGAAGGTGGTAATGGACCCACTATATCCAAATGGACATGCTCGAATCTGTTGTCGGGGGTCTTGAAGCTTCCCAGTGGGCTGATGGTATGGCGATAAATCTTAGACCTCTGGCAAGGTATGCAAGCGCGGGTCCAAACTGCAACATCTTTTAAGATTCCCGGCCATACAAAACGAGCTGTTAATAGTTTGATGGTGGCCTTGACACCAGGGTGAGCCAGATTATGGAGAGTATTAAATGCGATCTTGGGGAATGGAAAAGGAAGGTAAGGACGAACATTTTTGGTAGAAGTGTCGCAAAAAAGCTTTATGGAAGTACCTGGAAAAATCATTTCTTGAAATTTTAAGGAGGTGCCATTTTTCCTGAGGTCCTTTAGTTCTTCATCTGTGCTTTGGGCTTCAGCCACAGCAACGTAATCCAAAATGCCTGGACTCTCCAAAGCGTCAATCCTAGATAGCATGTCGGCAGGCATATTATCAGAACCTTTAATGTATTGAATATCTGTACTAAATTGATGGCCTATGAAATCAAGATGGCGTAGTTGACGTGGAGAACATTTATCCGCTTTTTGCAAGAAAGCAAACGCCAAGGGGCGATGATCAGTGAAAATGGTAAATTGCCTTCCTATGACGAATGGCCGGAGACAGTTAAGCTGAAAAGAAAACTAAAGGCTCCACACTACGCTCCTTCCCTGTAACGTGGGTTTGATTGAGGGAAGCACCGACTGCAGTATTGCTCGCATCGGTTTATAGTGAAAAGTGAGCGTTTGGATCAGGATGGGCCAATATTGTAGCCTCCGCAAGCTGCTTTTTGCAAGCCTCAAATGCTGCTTTTTGATCTTCCGATCTTCAATATTACAATTTCTTTTATTTCTCTTTCCCTTCAACATTTTATTTAGAGGGGCTTGAAGATGGGCTGCGTTTTTCACATTTCTGCGATAGTAGTTTAGCAACCCAAGAAACCGCTGGAGCTCTTTTATTGTCTTAGGAAGACTGCAATTTAAGATTGGTTCCACACGTTTAGGTAGAGGTTGAATACCATCTTTTTTGACTAAATAACCCAGAAAAGGTAATTCCGGAACACCCAGCATGCATTTCATGAGGTTGATGCGGATACCATTATCCGAAAGGCGTTTAAGGACAGATTCTAGGTGCGTCCGATGCTCTTCGGCCGAACGACTTGCTATAAGAATATCGTCCAAGTAGACGAAAACGAAATCCAATCCTCTCAAGACCTCATTGATGAACCGCTGAAATGTCTGGGCGGCATTGGATAATCCAAAAGGCATGCACACAAATTCAAATAAGCCGAAAGGTGTTGTTATGGCTGTTTTAGGGATATGGGGGTGTACTGAAATCTGGTGGTAGGCCCTTACCAAATCTATTTTTGAGAATATGACTGACTGATGTAATAAACTGGAAAAGTCTTGCAGGTGGGGCAATGGATACCTGTCTGGTACAGTTATTTTATTAAGGGCTCTGTAATCGCCAGTTGGTCTCCAATCCCTGCTGTCGTCCTTCGGGACCATATGTAAGGCACTTGACGAATACCGGTTGGCCCCGAGTGACGATTCTATGGACCGTATTATGTTTAACGTCTGTCATCTTGGCGTATGGACGGATAACCTCGTTATATTTTTTCAAAAGGTCGCTATAAGCTGAAGTGCTCGCGATGAGGGTTACCTGAGGGGTACTATCAATTAACTTTTTCCCATCCTAATCCATTTCATATTATAAAAGAAGACAGGCTTTCACGGCCGGATCTATGTACATAAAATGAAGGTTCCGGGTTATTATGCCGTGGTCTAGTGAAAGTAAAATTCCTTCCTGACGTTTCGCCAGCATCTTTGGCCGGCATTTTCAAAGGGTATTAACTACCGCCTATTTCTGGGTCGAAAGTTATAAGGCGCTGCTGAGCCACGTGGTTCATCGTCATCAACCGGCAATAAAGAGAGAGGTGATTTGGTGACGTTTGATTGGTCTCCGTGTTGATGTTTTGCCGCTGCGTCATCAAGTTGCTCCGATGGCTGTGTGTTGACGATGTTTTTTGTCAACACCGGAAACCAGGCTTTGTTTACTCGCAGAATTTCTTCTTTTTTATTAAAGTTATTAGGGTGTTTGAATATTTCAATGGCTTCCCTTTGAAGACGGGTGTAGTAGTGCTTGGTTGTCGTGAGCACTCTAGTTTCATCATAATGAATTACATGGCCATCGGAAGTCAACACGTGTTCGGCTATTGCCGACTTTTCAGGTTGGAATAAGCGGCAACTACGTCTGTGTTCTTTTAGACGTGTCGCAACGCTACGGCCCGTAGTACCGATATATACCGCCCCGCAAGAGCAAGGAACCTGGTATACGCCAGTAGCCGAGAGAGGATCTCTTTTGTCCTTAGCTGACCTTAGTAGATTTTTAATTTGCTGAGTTGGTTTAAAAACCGTTTTTAAACCGTGACGCTTAAAAAACCTTCCCATAACCTTCCCATCCCATTCACCTTAACTTTCGACCCAGAAATAGGCGGTAGTTAATACCCTTTGAAAATGCCGGCCAAAGATGCTGGCGAAACGTCAGGAAGGAATTTTACTTTCACTAGACCACGGCATAATAACCCGGAACCTTCATTTTATGTACCATTTCATATTGCTCTGCTGGATAGGCCGGACTTGTCTGTATCACTACACTTTAATGTAGTTTAATAAAATATGATTATCTTATTTTCATTCGCGAAACGCGTTTTCTCATTCGCCAAATGAATGTACGCTTAAAATGCCAAATATTGCAGTTCAATTCATACCAGCTTCCCTCTTCTTTTGGACTCGTCTATACTCACGGCAACCCTGTTCAAAGCTCTTCTCCTGGCGGTATATCAGTAGAAGTGTTTCAAATTTGTCTTCATTGCTCTCCTCCATCCGCATACATAAAGTTTTATATATGATGGAAGCTCGTTTCCTGTCTTATTTTAGACAAATTTTGTATCCAATTTTAAATAACAGTATAAATGTATGGCTGAAAAATAAAAATTTACTGTATGAGGAATATGCAGGATTTTGAAAGGGCTATAGCTGTATTTTGCTCAGTCATTTATTTTAAACTAAATTATTCCGAAAAAAAACCCACTCTGTTATTCTTCAAGAGTCCTATATATATATATTTTACATGAAATATGTTCACTCAAGACATTTCTTTTTGAATCGCTATGACTTCAAATCCATCTTTATGTGTAGTGACTCTGTTTCGGGAAAAATTGTTAAATTTTTCGATGAGAGTTTAAAACTATGCCGTGACGTTCTTTGTATTCGAAGTTCTCATAAACTGAAGTACCAAGACCTTGTTCTTCCAGAGAAAGTGGACGATGATTATGGATATCATTGGACTTGTCGTTAAAATTTCTGCGCCCTATCGAAGTCTGCAAGAATGACCAAAAAAACAGGGGCGAAATTAAAATGGGTACATTTGCGGATTCGAATATTTCTGCAAGTGCATCAGGTAATGTATTAGCGATAACATTTCATAGCATTACTAAGCTGTAATCTATAAAAAATAATCATATTTTTGTATTACACTGACTGTTAAAATCTTTTAAACAATTTGATCATCAATCATGATTCGTAAGAAAATCATGTTTAATAGGGGTATGATTCTGAGACTTTTTTTAAATATTCAAAAGCCTGTAGTTGCATTCGATGAACTTTAGCCCATATGATAATTTTATAGTATTATTTCCTTTGGATAAATAAAATACCTAGCGCGCCGAACATCGTTTCAGTTTTCCATATAGCAATCATACATTCATACATAGATTGCACAACTGACGTCAGATAAAAGTGAAAAGTTTTTCTTTTCGATAGTAATGTGAGAAATCCTGGGTCAGACATTGCTATGTGGGTAGAGTGCCCCCTATTTGTCAGTGAATGAATCTAAAGTAAGTTTAATGACGAAATATTTAACTGATAAATTGTTTGTTTGAAAGCAATAGTTCCGTGTGATCATTTTAATCTGGACCACTAAATCGATGGTCTCGTTATTTTATTCTGCTTTCATTTTTATCGTAATGTGAAGAGAACTGACATAAAAAATAACTAATGGCCGGTTCTGAAGAATTTAACAAGAATTCTGAACTTTAGTGTTTGATAGGCTTAGTTTATGAAAGTAGATCAGTTGAATGAAAGCTCTGAAAAGTTCAAATGAATGAAAGTTCCAATGAAAGCTCTGCTAGATGAATACAATGCATCGAAAAATACCAAACTTATTTTTTTCTCACACCACAGCTGTCAATACTGGTAAAAACATGATATTGCTAAGCTCAGACACAATATATACAGAAGTATTTAGGAAAGCCTCCGTATATTGAATGTGTGCATCATATTCTCGATTAGGTTACACGCTTCTTAACAGGTTCCTTTTCCCCAACAAAATTAGATAAACGACATCCACTATGAATTCATTGAATATGTTTGGGTAAGATATGTGGAATTACCGTAAACGTAAAAGTTATTCTGACTCAAAACATAAACAGGGTTCCCACTCTTATTGAAGAAAAAAAAAATCAATGACTTTTTAAGGACCTTTTGAGAAAAATTCAAGGGCCCTAAAGTTACAAATTTTACTCACAGTAGAAACAAATTATAAAATGAACGTTTTTCGAGTACTCTTTGCCATTACTTTTGTTAACTGCTCCGGGTAACAAAATTTATTAAACACGTACAGTATCCGATATTCTCACCTTAAAGGAAGCCCTCAGAGTATAAGACAACTACTGAAGTAAGTGCATCAATAGCTAACGATGGTTTCCGACCTATGTATTAAACATCCATTTGTGAATATGATAATGTCCTGGCATTTTAGGCTGGACATTATTAAAAATACCTGGTTTATCACTTTCCCCAAAACAAATATGGATACATGATAATAAAATCAAGTTTCTTAAAAACTTGAAACTAGGGTTAGATATTGGGTGCACTTACCCTGGATACTTATTGTCATAGGCATTCTGAAGCTAAAAGAAAGAAAATTCCTTCAAACATTAATTTTACTCTTACTCAACCTAACATATTTACAACGCAGGGTGGAAAGTGTCGGGCAACTTTCCCTACCTCCACTCTACTGACTCTATAGGGGAGAGCGGGGCACCTTTCAACAGTTTCGTTTTCGATTAAAATCATTTTCTCGTTTGTTATGAGGTTAATTTAAATGCCATCTGGTGTCAAGTAATGTTTCTTATCATAACAACATCTGTCCGTGGTATTCCTACCATTTCACCTTTTAGTTTTTTTTGTAATCGAGTGGAGTCGTTTTTGACGTCCAAAAGTAAATTTTGAATTTCTTTTAAAAAATCGGATTTTACCAACGTTTTATTAGTTTAAGTGATTGATTTTTACATATGTTATTAAATAAGGTCTTCTGCTTCTATGTATACCTTTTTCAAACCCATATCTTTATTCTAAAGCGTTTGAGGGGTCTTGAACCGTGACGACTAAAGGTGGGGCACCTTTCAACACTTAGGGCGGGGCAGGTTTCAACACCACTAAAATTCGTTTTGCTTAGCATATTGTGCTTTCGCAATGCTTTTTCTTGAAGTAAACGCTCTTAAATAACTTATTCAAGAAATAATAGCATTTTATTAGAGTTAATTATTTATTTTTAGCGAAAAAACAGCTGAAAATCGATTTAGATAATTTACTCAAATACACATATAATTTTTAACGGTAAGGCTACCATACGATTCACAACAGCAATTTTATGCATTTAGTAGTTATCAGCATTGATTTAAATAAAATTATTTAAGATATACCACTTTGATGACTATAGTAATTAGAAAAATTTTAAATGAATTAAAAGCGATTAAAAAAATAAAATTTTTGGTGAATTCTGAAGAAAAACAGTTGAATTAACAATATATTTTCGGAATATAACTCAAAAGAACTTTTAAATTAAACAATAAAGAAACATCACACTTAGTTGTGTGGAAAAACTCATAACCTACGAAACAACAGAAAAACTCCAAAATTTGTAAAAAAATTTCATTTTTTTACTCTAAATTAATGAAATGTATTTGTTATAATGTATATTTCAATATAATAAACTTAAAATCAACTGAAACTTTTAAAATTTTAAAATTAACCCACTGTTGAAACGTGCCCCGCCTGTGTTGAAACCTGCCCCACCCGAGAACCTTTTTTAAAACGCAATTTTGGACCTTTTAAATTTCTCAAGGAACTTGGGTAAAATTACACAATGTGTCCGAAAGTCCATGGTAGGATATGCAAGTTAAAGTTTTATGATCCGTCAATTCGTTTGGTCACAAAAAATAAAAACCGAAATCTGTTGAAAGGTGCCCCCCTCTCCCCTACCGTAAAATCCCAAGTCCACACAGAACGAAATACGTATACTATTCCGAATTCCGCAATAATTTGTATTTCTTCTCCAATCGTATATTTTCCCCTTGGATTTCGGTTACATAAATTTTTATTAGGCGTCAACGTCAAGTTTAAATAAAAACAGAAGGAAACCGCAAAATCTCAACTGCAATCATAATATGGTTTAGTCCTGATTCGTCTCCTTGTCAAAAATTGTCCTGTTTGATCCCTTTAGGGTTAAATGAATTTTTGGTTATTCCTGTTTGATCCCCTGGGTGTAGAGTTTACCATAATTGGCATAAAACCGCTAAAAAGGTGAACCAATTGTTAGTTACGCTTCAGTTTTTTCTTGGATATCCTATTAAAATTATTACTAAAATAAATAACTTTTAAAAAGTTTCGTTTTTAAAATATTATTATGTATGTCAAGGTGTTACCAGTCAATTAATTTTTACACTGTTAATTAATAAAAATACTTTAATTCACATTCAATTTGTTGATATTCTTAAGTTTATTTTGTCTTGATTCAATAAAAAATTATTTTAATCTAAACACTTTTCAATAAAAATTGAAAGGAAAAAACTTTTGCATAACATTTTCATTTCCCATGATATCTTACTAAAATTCTATCTTTACCATCAGTTTTTCCTTTTAAAGTTTTTACTGATTAACGAACGCTTTGAAATGCAAAACTGGGTACCTAAGTACACAGTGAATGGATTAATTTAATAAACATTCCTACCGGAAAGGTTTGAACATTTTACTTCCAGTAGAACTCGTCTATGAAAGAATTTTTACAACTCCTTGTAAAACGAAAAACGTGGGGATCATGCATTATGTATCTGTGCACAGTAAAAAAAAATAGCAGCATGAGGAGTGCTGATAGAATCAAATACCTAATGTTTGATATCCACTTTTTTCGTCTTACAAGGAGTTATAAAAATTATTTTATACTTTTATACTGTTCTTTTTTACTTTTTAGTAGTTTTTCAAAAAGATTTTTTTATTTCAAAAATTAGTATAGATATCGATAGATTTGGTATATTATCATTAACTGATACAATGGAATTGTTGCAATTATCCTTGTATTATGCTGTCCGCGACCACTGGTCACTTGGAAAATACACATTCGGGCAAATGAGTGCAATGAGAACAAACGAGCTGTTTAGAAAAAGGACGGATATCGGCCTAATAATGCGACTTTCTGGGAACAGAACATTTTTTGAAGCCAAACTGTATTGATTGCGCCAAATTTGAAGGAAGGGACGAAAGCGCACAAATAAATATAAATAAATTATCGAGGGGATGAAACAGCTCAAAATTTGACAAGGAGGTGAAAGCGGAAGAGATGAAACAGGACATCACCACAGTTTGCAGTGCAGTTGTCAAGCAAATCGACGAGAGTTCGTGCCGATGATACAATATGACGTTGTACGATCGGCTGTACAATGCGTTTATTAAATGTTACAAGGATTCCTTGTCAATGCAGGAAATACAAAAAAAAAACCAATGAATTTTGGGTGCCTTTAAGGGATGAGCACAATATGAATCCAAAAGAACTGGAACGTCTCACACTGCTAAAAATCGAGGAACTTAGTCACATTGGGACTAAGAAAAGCGCTCGTCTCCTCAATTTCTTTGTAAAGGTGAGTATTCTGAGCGTATTTTGTTGAATGTTTAAAATGGGTTTATATTATTTGTACGTTTTTAAGAATGGGAGATAATGAGATTATAACCCAAATAATTATTATAACAAATGATATATGTAAATTTCGGCGTTAGTCTGACATAACTTTTAGCCTGTACTGACTCATAAAAGTACGTTTTTAAATATACGTATTTTAAATAGGATATTAATACTGCATGGGTGTAATGACATTTTTTATAGTACAGTATTTCGTTCTATTGTAAGAATAAAATACCTTATTTTCATGTCGCTTTCGTTTTAGCAAAATAAGACTTAATAAATTTGTTTCTGCTCTCGCATGTGTGAACGTTAGTTTATGTGTGTCTCTTTTTTGTATTTTGGGAATGTAGCTACCTGCACGAAAAGCTTCAGCTACGCATGAAGGTGATCTCGAAGTACTTCCCAACACCGAAGATATTAGTGATAGTGTTTCTATTACTCGGAAAGGTATAGCCAACCACTTTCTTCTCCGCCAGTGTCGATGTATTATCTTTAATTTCTGTAGCCTAAATCGTATTTACAATAAATATATTACAGTTAAAACTGGTTTTAACTGTACCAACTTTTTACGAAGCTTTTTTTTTACTTTTTAATTTTATGGGTAGTAATATAATGCTAGTACATTTTTATCTAGCCTGCAGTAGCATGCACGGCTTGTTGAAGATGGATTTTTCATCTCGCGAACCTCTACATATCGTAGGCTGATTCCAAAGTATTCTGGATCCTTAGAGGGCAAGCGCCATATCACAACTGTGCCTGTGAGACTGTGCTGAGCCCAAACAGATAAACACCGAGATCACGCCGATCAACATTTCTGCAAGGCTACTGCCAACGGCCTCGAGGAACTTGCATCTATACTTGGGCTTGAACAGGTAGTTTTTATCTCTCAAGATGATAAGGCAAAAGTACCGATAGAAAAAACAGCTGCAAAAGTACAGGCTCCTGTTTTAATGCATCTGATTTATAAAGTGCGCCTCGATGACCACGATTTTGCTGTTGGAGAACGCCATCAACTGACTCCTTCGGTAGATGCTGGTATCGTAATCAAAGAGAACTGCATGGGTAAAAAAAGAAGCTGTTACATATTCTGGCCCAACGTATATCGCAATCCGCAGTGGAAAACAGAGCAGTTCAACAGCAACAACTCACGCCGAAGACCTTATCAAACTGCTTACATTGGATAATTTTAAAAATCTCGCCTTAGAAAAGGATGGAAAAGTCAAGCATGTGATGATTTTATCGGTGGATGGAGGACCAGATGAAAATCCACGTTACAAAAAGGTGATATCTGACTTTATATCGCACTTTAAAAAGTACGATTTGGATGGGCTGTTCGTGTTTACGAATGCACCCGGTCGATCGGCTTACAACCGAGTTGAGCGAAGGATGGCACCCTTGAGCCGTGAGCTAGCCACGGTAGTCCTTCCTTATGAACACTACGGGTCCCATCTCGATTCTCAAGGAAAAAACATCGATAAAGAGCTAGAATTAAAAAACTTTCAGCATGCTGGTATAATATTTTAATAAAGTGATATATAGTCTTCTCTGCTGCTAAAATATAAAATATTTAATTTTAATTATATATTTAATAATTTTAAATTAAATTATATATTTAATTCTATTTTATTTTCAGGCGAAACATTGGCTGAGATTTGGTCCCAGGTGGTTATTGACGGCCACAACGTGATAAAGTTTGTCTGTCCTCGCTTGGCACGAGTGGCAAACCTAAAGGGGCAGTACCCACAGCAGAAAAAACAGTGGCGAGTGCATTAAAAAAGCCATAAAGATCGTTATCTCACTTCTATTAGATACCCGATACCCTGCACTCGCCACTGCTTTTTCTGCTGTGGGTACTGCCCCTTTAGGTTTGCCACTCGTGCCAAGCGAGGACAGACAAACTTTAGCAGAATAAGTGCCTCCTGGTGAAGTCCTTCCGGAAACATCAAAAGTTTCTGACCTCTGGTATAGAAATCACGTTCGTGAAAGTTAATATTTTCTTCAAATAACGAAGTGTGCCGATGATTCCTGCTGCGCTCCTCGCCGCAGTGCACTAAAGAATGTTCTGTACAAAGGCTTTTTGCCGGCACCTTTTCTGATGTCACAAAACCCTTTCTGTATACCAAAACCAGATGAAGTTGGATCGGAAATTTTTCCATCATTCTTTTTGCGGCAATGTATATAACACTACGCCCGGATTTCTTACAGGTAGAGAAATACCCTACGATACATATTGTCCATCTATTAAAGATGAAATCCCCGGATATCGTAGAGGAAAGCGTGGAGTGGATAGACGTCGAAGCCGTCGATGAGGAGAAAATCACATCTGAGGAAACTCCTGATGTTACCGCCCCCGTGATCTACAATGTATCCGAATGGATTGATGCCGGGAAGCGTATTCCCAAAAGTGCCCCCGAGTTAGGGCCGCTTGGCGATGTGCGGGAGGAGAGTGGTCGGAGTGTGTTTGTAAACAAATCTAGTAAGTGTGGACTCATGTGGCTCCACCTATCTATAATAATGGCTAATTTTTCTTATGTAGTGCTTGAATTCTTCACAAAATTTCTATTTAAAGAGTATTAATTAATTAAAGGATGCCAATTTACTAGTTTTTTCACAAATAAATAAGAGATAATATAAAATGAAAACATAAAGATTCTTTATTGTATAAGCTTATAATACAATTTCATAGTATTTTTCCGAATAACAATGACTTGCTTATACAATATTCTTTCAGGGTTCAGGGTCCTCACACTTACAGTATTTAATAACAAACAACTTTCACTACATTTTTAGGGCTGTGCTTTAGAATTTAAAATAAATTTTATTGAACAAATATTTAACTTTATTATTTGGTATTTATGTACTAAGCTCATTAACCATATTGCAAATTAGTAAAATCAGACACCAAGTATTTGGGAAAAGTTTTTAATGTAGTAACTACCAAATTTAAATTTATAAATTAAGCTTATGAACTTTACGCCATTCATTCATTCCTTGAACTATAAATATGACTTAAAAATAAAGAAAGGAAAGGAAACAAAAATTAACAAAACCAACTCAAAATTTAAACTATTGTTTTTTAAAATATTTAACAACTATTAGAACTAAATAATTATAATATGTAATGTTTGTTTAGTAAAAACATTATAATGATTTAGTACTAAATTAATTAAAAACTAAAATTAAATTAATTGAATGATTGTTTATAAAGTTCTGCAAAGTCCATTTGAACAATTACTTGCTAAAGAGCAAAACGTAGCACTATGTACACACAAGTCTGTTTGAACAAATTATTGACTGTATCATAAATTTCTTTTTACGCAATATGAGCAAAATTACCAGAAAATTTTTAACCGCTCTTCAACGTGGACATTATAAAAATGAATAAATTATAAAGTAATATTATAAATATTATAACTATATTTAGAAGTTATATATCCAGAGGAACACTTTTAAACTAACTCAAACCTGCGTAATGAAAATCGGTGGACAGATTATTTGTTTACGCTTCCCGCTTTCTGAGCTCTACGGATTTGCGCCAAAGTTTCCCAGAATGGCGAGTTATTCCCATAGGTTATTCCCCTCTCCTCCGGCGCATCGCCAAGCGGTCCTAACTCGGGGGCACTTTTGGGAATACGCTGCCGGGAACGTGTTCATTGAAGATGTTTGAAGTAAAAAATAACCTACTAATAGCTATAATATCTATAGTATTTATATGTGTGTATATGTATATATTTTTTTGTATATGTGTGTGTTTCTCTTTCTTTTTAATAGCTTCTTCGTTGAGTAACAATTGTGAAATTTGTCTTCTAAATCCCTTGTAATTTGTTTTCTTTTTTTTTAATGAATAATATATATGTAATTATGTATGTAGTATGTAACCAACATTGGTGCATGGGCCAGTGGCCCTTTTTCTAATAAAATTTATTATTATTTAAGTAAAAAATAACTGTGAATTAAAGACTTGTTTTCATCTTGATAATATATTTTCCACTTGTTACTACTATAAAAAATGCAAGTGCTGTATTAATAAAGATAAATTAAGCCAAATTATTTTTTTAACTTTCTGTTTGCAAAAAATGATTGAAAACCGTATAAATGAATTCTTCTTCTTCATTGGCTCCACAGCCCTTTGTGGGCCAAGACCTTCCTAAGAATCCTCCTCCATTCTGTTCTCTTCTTGGACAGGGTTCTCCAATTGCTAATTCTTAATTTTTTAAAATCCTCATCAACGCAGTCCACCCATCTAAGTTTGGGTCTGCCTCTTAAACGGGTCCCGATTGGCTTAAAGTGAAAGATCCTTGAAGCTAGAGAGGAAGTATTCAACCTGCAGAGGTGTCCAGCAAGTTTCATACGGTTGACTTTTATAAAATTGATGATGTTTGCCTCTCTATAAAGGTTATACAGCTCACTATTGTATCGGTGCCTCCATGTACCATCGATGTTTACAGCACCCAAAATCTTTCTTAAAACCTTTCTTTCGAATATAGCCAGCCGATTTTCATGTGATCTTGTTAATGCCCAGGTTTCTGAGCCATATGTGAGTATGTATAAATGAATTATTAAGTGAAAACTAGGGGGAAAGGGGGGGTCTTGGGATATACTACGGGTGGTCACCGGGGGGGGTCAAATCTAGTAAAAAATGGGTCATGTAGTATGGGTACGTTCCCAAACTGCGTTTCACAAAATAAAAACCATGCACTCACGCAGTTTCTTTTTACCTAGTAAAATGTGGAAGATTAACAAAAATTGTTCATAGATTTCCTGAACCAGGGCACAGCTTTATGCCCTGCGATAGAACTTTTGGGGTAATAGAGAAAAACGGAGAGGTTTTTTTTACCCAGTGAATACGAAAGATTAATTCAGAGTGCCAGCAAGACGTTTAGCGTAATTTCCGTTAACCAAACTATGATTTTTGATTTTGTTGGTGCTCTAGAAAAACAGTTCTTGAAGAAACCTTACTCAGAACTATTCGTTTCTCCTGAGAAAAAGTGGAAGAAAAAACCTTTTAAAGTACGTTACCGGAATTTACAAAAGAGGTTGGTCCAGTTCGGCAGCATTTTTGCGGAAAAGAGACAGCAACGGAAATTTTTCTTACTGTTGTTCCAGAATCCACAATGGAAAATTTAGTGTTTCAAAGTAACTTGTACATACAACAAAAACAGAAGAGAGTTAAACCTATTGAAATAGGAGAAATGCATGCATTTATAGGACTTCAGTTCCTATTTGGTTACCATCGTTTACCTCATGTAAATCATTATTGGTCAAGTAGTGCCGACATTGCAGTTCCACTTGTTCCCAAGACTATGTCACGCGATCGATACTTCGAAATTCGTTCAAATATTCATGTGAACGATAACAGTGCTACACCACCAAACAACTCTGATAAACTGTATAAAATTCGACCTGTAATTCAGGACCTCAATCAAAGCTTTCAGAGTTTGAGATTACCTAATGCAATACAGAGTATCGATGAAAGTATGGTTCTTTTCAAAGGACGTTCATCTCTAAAGCAGTATAATCCCATGAAACTCATAAAGAGGGGTTATAAAATATGTTGCCCCTCTGACATGACCGGTTATGTATACGAGTTCGAGGTATACCAAGGCAAGAGAAAGGATAATGAAGATGAAAATTCCAAAGAAAGGTTTGGACTAGGGGGATGTGTTGTGGACTGGACAGACTCACCCGTTCTCTCAAAGGTGATAACTATACAGTGATGATGGATATTATTTCACTTCTGTTGAGTTATTTGAACACCTGAAGGCAAATGACATATATGCTTGTGGAACTGTTCGATTCAACAGGAAGCACCTCCCCAAACTTCAAGAGGATAAAGAAATGCAGAGGGGTGATTTTGATTACCGCTCAACTGACCAAGGAATTACATTCTTCAAATGGAAGGACAACAAGTGTGTCCATCTATTATCAAATTATCATGGCACTGAAGCAACTACATTGAGTCGTCAAGATCGAGATGGGACAAAGAAAGATGTTGCAGCACCTATGATAGTCAAAGACTACAACTCATCAATCGGGGGAGTGAACAAGGCAGATATGCTCCGCTCATTGTATGACAGGGACAGAAAATTAAAGAAATGGTGGCACAGATTGTCTTTGCGATGCTTGAAATGTCATTTGTCAATGCCTATGTCATTTATAAAGAAATTCACGGAGAAATTTCCTTATTGGAGTTTCGGAGAAATTTGGCAGTGGGGCTCATAGCCCAAGGAAGTGGACCAGGAAAGAAGAGAGGTCGCCCTGCAGTTAGCCCCACACCTGAACCACCGAAGAAGAGAAGAAAAAGTAACTTTTCTGTGCCCAAAGATATTAGAAACCAAAATCTTGGAGCTCATTGGCCTACATTTGTTTCAACAGAGAGGGAGATATGTTCAATTAGAAAAGTACAATCCAAACCTCATTCAAAATGTTCATTTTGTAACATATTTCTCTGCTGCAATGAAAAAAAGAATTGCTTTCATGATCATCTTAAATAGTTTAAATAAAAATATGTGTGATTAAAATTTTCTGTTCTTCTATATTACCTATATTCCTGACGGTACTTCTAAGTACCAGCTGCATAATTAACCACTAAAACACTGTAAAAATTATTTTCCTCTTTCCTATGGTTATTCCCCACTAAAACGTATCTAATGATGCAAAAATTCAATTAAAAAGTTGATGGTAAGTTAATTCAGGATATAAAGGGTTAAGAACTATGAGGTTACTATTTCCGATCAAGTGATGAAGTCTTTTAAAAAATATGCAATTAGAAAAGCTATCTACGGATGAAGTTACTGGTAGAGAGATTATGATTTAAGTACAGATCAGAAATACTTGTAAAACATATGTCAAGTGGTATTAACGGGTGAGTGCTCCCTTGAAGTGGAGAATAGAAATCCTGGAAATATATCCATGGCTAGGTGGTTGACAACTGCAAACCGAATTTTACGTCTTTATATTGTAACACTTGATCCCAGTCTCCAGCTAGTAAAACTAGCTGAATACGTATGTTATGAAAGTTTATGCTCCCTCTTGTTCCCTATAAAGTTTCATCCAAAAATCCTTCATGCCTCACAAAACTTTTTTAAAATTGTGCAACGCATAAGGTACTTAGACAATGATCTAAAGGATGTGGTTAAATCTACCTTACAAAGAAATGCCTTTATGGTACATCCAGATCATCTTCTTTTAGGAATGTTATTTGATCCTCGAAAAAACATTAGATCTATGGCAAATAAAAAAAATACAGGAAGCTCGAGAAAGAGATTCCCAAGGAAAAAGGGTTTTTAAACCCCATCAAGTAAATTTCGAAGCGGGTGATTTTGTAGACATCATAAACTGGCAATCTATGACTGTAACTGAACCACCACTTCTAAATAACTAAGTAAAGAAGAAATCGAGCTAATAGTTAAAACTGGAATGAGTGATAGAAAGGAGTTTAAATTCCTTCTCACACCCAAGTAGTGGAAAAAATTGTGAAGGAAGTCACTGAAGCTTCCCTTCGTGTTTGTGGGTTCAAAAATCGCGATGGATTCATCAAATCCAGGTTATTGGATAGAAAATTCCTTCCCAAGTTCGAAACAAAACTGGATTTTTCAGGAGCTTCTTCAGAAACAAAGGAATAATAAATTCCTTTGAAAAGTATAAATCCTTAAAGATTTGTTTTTAGACATTACGTGTATAAAAAACTATTTTTTATTCGTAAAGCCTGATATTTCTAAGCGTAAGTATGTCTTATTATATTATATTAAGTTAAGCTTTTCATATTTATCAAAACTTTTCTCTGGGGAATTTGTAATGAACCATCTTTAAAAATGGAGTTGCAAAACTCAATCCAGTCCTCTCCGTAATCACACACAGATGATGGCGATTTTTTTAGACAAAGAACAGAAAAATACTCTTCAAATTCAAGAAGCAGAGAAGAAAAAACCTTCGTCTAAAGCTAAACTATTCACTTCTCATATTACTGATGCTTTAGATCGTAACAAAAAATCTGATAGAGAAGCTATGTGGTTGATTATTCCAATTGTATCAGCTTTGGGACAAGATGCTGCTAGACCTATTTCAAGGAGCACCATTACCAAGATCAAGAAAAAATGCAAGAAAAGAATTTGCTGTGTCAGTAATAAGTGATTTTAAACCAGACTGTCCTCTAATCCTCCACTGGGAAGGCAAACTTTTATCTGGATGTTTTGGATTAGGAAAAGTGGAACGGTTACAGTGTTTGTTTCGGGAGCTGGTATCGAAAAGCTTCTTGGTGTGCCTAAGGTGATGGATAGTGGTACTGCCGAAAATTAACTAATTTCATTATTATCCTGCAAAAATGGATAGTAAAGGTAAATATTCAGGGTCTCAGCTTTGATACTACTAACCAGTGTAAACACTGGTTGTGTGAAAGGAACTTGTTCGTTTGGGGGGGGGAATGGTCGTGAATCAATGTGGCTTGCATGCCGTCACCATATAATGGAATTAATCCTGGCAAAGGTTTGTGATCTATGCTTTGGATCTTCCAATTCTTCACAAATTCCACTCTTTAACAAATTTAAGGATGTTTGGGGAAAAAATGAGAAAACAAAGTTCCGTGGATTGGTGTTAAAAAGGGTACAGAAAATTTTAAGGATTCAACAGTTGCTTGACTTTCATCTCTAGATAAATCATTGGCCATAAGAGATGACTACAAGAAATTTATTGAGTTGACACTTGTGGTTTTAGTACTTTTCTCTAAAGTAAAGCATGGATAGAACTAGAAGTCCCACTTGCTGCAGAAGCGTCTTCTAATGGCCTAAAATTATGGAAAGACCTGAAAAATTATGAAATAATTGCCCCTGATGTTGGGGTTGGTAGCTCGCAAAATCTTGGAAAATCACATCTGATACCTATCAGATGAGCTAGTTTGTCTTGGTCTATTTTCGGATAGAGTAACCCCAAAGGGAGAAACAAATATCACTACAGGAACGAGCAAAGAAACGTTCAAGAAATATAAGGGATAAGGAGATAATCAAATATACTTAAAGATAATTCCAGCCTTGGAGACTTTGCAACAAAAAGGAATGCTGAAGGTTTTTCTCTTATGAATATAAATGACACTTTTCTTAATCTTCCGCAGAAGTATGGGTTAATAATACTGCCTATGAGAATCGAAAGAGTTATGCAAAATAATTGAGGGTAATAAATGATACAGCTGATAGAGGTGTTCAGCTGGTACATGATTTTAATAAACTCATAACTAATGATGAAGAAGATAAGCAGTTTCTATTACAAGTTCTTCATGCAAACAGAAAACTTGTTGCTTCGGAGTCAACAAAAGCATCACTTGTCAATATTGTTTCTAAACATTATTACATAAGCGAGATTGGAGACGGAGTGCCTAAAGAGATCGGAGGCTGGGTGCCTATAGCGAGGTCGACGGCGGAGTGCCTGGTGAGAGCGACGGCGGTGATCCTGGTTGGATCGGTGGCGGACTTCACAAGCTTCATGAACCTCACTGAAATCACGTTTAACTTTTATCCCACTAACCCATGTTGTTACAATAAATGTTTGTTTTTTACGTTAGTGGTCATCTTTGAGTCGTCAGGCATCGTACATCTGCTGGCTAGGATCTCAGTCATCTTACTAAAAAATGCATTTTTAAAGGACGTTGAGCACCCTCTTAAAATGGGAGTAGGAAGTTGAAACTTTGCCAGAATAATACTATAGGTAGATGTAAAAAAAATGAGAGGGTGACGTTGTGCCCAGGAGAAAGTTTATTTTTTTCCCATAGGAATGTGGACCACCCTACTCTTCATACACATGGGTTCTTTCCACACAATGATGGCGTATTTTAAAGCATTATAGGGAAGTTTATCGACGAGTGTGAATTAACTCACATGATGGTGGAAAGCAATTTATTGGCGAGTGGATCAGTAAACGGCTTTATTAGTGGAAAACATTTTAATCGGTGTAAACGATTGCATCCATTGGATTCACTAGGATTACAAGTTTTACTAGTTGAAATATTTCTTAAGAACTATGAGGTTACTATTTCCGATCAAGTGATGAAGTCTTTTAAAAAATATGCAATTAGAAAAGCTATCTACGGATGAAGTTACTGGTAGAGAGATGTTGAAAATAATTGAAAAGTATACAGAATTTAAACAAGAAATATTAAATGGAATGCATGGGGAAAAACATCTCAGTATTATGTCATGTATATTGAATTTGTTGATTATTTAATGTTTACTAGAAGCATTCGCGTTGGAGACTTCGATCTGTACAAATTCATAATCCCTAAGTTAAGCAATTTTTTATTTACATTTAACCAAAGCAATTATGCTCATTCGCTTTTAAAATACCATGATGATTTGTTACAAGTTGAACAAAAGCATCCACAACTTGCCGACGAATTCAAAAGAGGCATGTTTGGAATTAAAAGAACATATAATTCTTTCTCGCGCTCGCCAGTAGATTTAACACTAGAACAAACCATAAATGCTGATGTGGCGAAAAGATTGACGGGGGTAACTCATTTTACCAATTCCATATGTGCCCGACAGCGATGGGCAAAAATGAATGAAAAATAGTTTCATGTTTAAATTATAATAAAGTACTAATATAATAAATCTCCACGTTAATTTTACAACCAATTCGCTATCTTCTACGCTGTCAGAACACCATCAATCAACATCTATCCCAGTTGTTTCCGAATAGGACGGTGGATGCGATTAAAGCAAAACGGAGGTTGGTTGGTTAATTAACTTTTTTATGGCGCAAGGCCCAAAGTAGGACATATTGCGCCAGACACAACACATACATACATCGGTACGTAAAATCTGTTAAAATATCATGTAAATAAATTATGTCGTGGAATAAAAGCGATGAGACAAATATAGTTAAAACTTATCAACAGCAAAACGGAGGGCTTCCGCTTATCCTTCAACGGTCGAGATTAAGGTTACCTGAATTTATTAGTAACCCTCTTCCTCCGGTTTCGTAAATGTCACCCAGACCACCACTGATACAGACAACGGCAGAAAATCTTAAAAAAGAGCTTGAAGAAATACTTTCAGATTTCGGGCCTTTAAAAACAGCCTCCATCTACTCTGGAACAACAGATAACGCATTAAGCGTGGTGAAGACGGTTGAAATGATAAATACAGAAGTGAATTCACCGGAGCAGGAGGATGAATGTTTCCTCGGGACATTTAATTTAATTTTTTCTGATTTGCAATAATGAACAATGAAGTTAAAAGCGAAAGTGACCCCGAAGATTATGATATGGAAGATATATAGATGCTACTTTATCAAAATCTACTTTCTACTTTATCTTAAAAAAAAACTCCGCTGAAAAGAAAAAGATTTTGTGTGTGGAAAGCTTTATGCTCAAAGAAAATGGGTATGGATAATGCGAGATGTGCTGCGCAGATTTGGCAGTTGGCAATAAAGGACAACCTAAAAATATATCACAACACTTATAAAATATAGAAGCCTCTGCAAAATGTTGCGCCTTAAAACCTTAGCCTCTGAACTAAAAAAATATGGTAGTAGCAAAAGTAGTAGCAAAAAAAATTACTAGTCCTAACATTTGCAAGAATTCTAAAATCTTATCAAAATTTGAATGGGCAAAAGTAGAAGAACTGCGAAACACTTGAGCCGGCAAGCATTGCAACAAAATTTTACAACAAGAGCAACTTACGATTGGAGACTTTTACGGATCGTAGCTAGATTTGTAAATTGAAGATAATGAAAAAAATGCAAAATGATTTCGCAAACAAATAGTGAAATCGATTAATATTATAGAAGAACCGCTCCTTTCCACACTTAGTGCGGGAGCATTGCACAAAGATTCTGCAATTCCGGCTACCAGTCTGAAATTTGGCACACTTGTTCCTTATGGTATAAGGGTCAGAAAAACACCGGGACCCAAGTTGGGCAACCACCTGGGGGGGAGGAATTCAAGATGGCGTCCAATATGGCGCCGGCATCAAATTCGTCCAATTGCGCGTAATTTAAGTCAATTTTGGGGTTTCCGGCTATGCTAAACTCAAAAATATTAATATAACACAAGTTTTATGACTTCTTGGAGGGGAGGAATTCAAGATGGCGCCCAAAATGGCGCCGAAATCAAATTCGTCCATTTGCGCGTAATTTAAGTATATTTTGGGGTTTTCGGCTATGCTGAATTCTAAAATATTAATCTGACACAAGTAATGAAACTACCTCAGGAGAGTAGGAATTCAAGATGGCGTCCAAAATGGCGCTAAAATCGAATTCTTCCATTTGCGAGTAATTAAAGTCCATTTTGGGGTTTTTGACTATGCTAAATTCAAAAATATTAATCTTAAAGCTCTAAAATCTTACCCTTTTAAAATTATTCTAAAGGAATTCAAGATGGTGTCCAAAATGGTGCCAAAATCGAATTCGTCCATTTGCGCGAAAATTAAGTCATTTTTGGGGTTTTTGACTATGCTAAATTCAAAAATATTAATCTTAAAGCTCTATAAATTACCCTTTTAAACTTATGCACTTTTTTTCATCATAAAAGAAATAATTCATGATGGGGGCCGAAATCGCAATTGACAATTACTCCCGCAGTTTTATTCTATTTTTACGGTTCAAACCACATCAAATCTTGAGAAAATGCCTAAAAATTTTACAAACTTACCTTTTTAGTGCAAAAGTCAATATGGCATGCTGATTCTAGAAAAAAGTCCTCACAAAAACACTAGCAGTTGAGAAAATCTATTGAATTACCTTATTTTCATTATTGTTTCAATTTAAAGGGGCGCCGATTTTTAAAAATTACAGGTGTCGCAAACTATGCCAATAAAACAATTAAAAAGAGCCTTATACTCATAAAAATTATGATGAATATGCAGTTTAAGAGGTGTCAATACGGACTAGTACAATGGTTTCATGAACTGTTATTTATAAACCAATTTTATTCAATAAAAATCTTGCATTTTTGTGCAGATCTAAGAAAATAGATTGACAGAAAGAGTTGAAGAAAAATATCTGACATCGGCGCCCCTTTAATTCAGTACTTTGAGAATAACTGATTGATTGATTGAACTCAAGCTATTAGACTAAAAAAAACCAAAGATTATTAGAAAAAGCTAATTTTATTCCTTTACACTTAATGTTTTTTACACAACCGTTCATCAGCACCACAACAAAAATGCAACTGACTGACCTCTACAAATACAAAGTGTCCACAGCCATCGAAAGTCACGTGGGATGGGGTGTCGAATAGGACGCCAAAAATCGAAAAAAGAAACAATTAAGGGGTCATAAAACGATTTGAGACTGAAATGTCGGATTTCCTACAATTTACGACCAGCATCAAGTACCGCTTTGACAGGGGCCGAAGTCGGATAATCGGCATCTTCGACAAGAAAACGATGGACCACCACCCAAGGAGTTGTGATAAGAAACAAAAGGAGGCACATTTCGAATGGCTCCATTTCCAAGCCCAGCCCCAACCATGGGTGGGCGCGCTAATGACCACTTGACGCCTCCTGTGGACCGGGATGCTTTGAGAACCGGACACTTCGGTGGCCAGGAAAGTCCACGCATAGAGAACGACTTCCAATACATTCCCTTCTTTCTTTTATGAAAAAATAATTATGTTATACATACCTAGAAAATATCCAAACGCCTCAGTAGGTTTTTCTCAATTCTTGGAAGTCATTGTGAAACTATTGGTTTTTAAATAAAAAAAAACATTGGGGGATTAGCTTTTCTGCCAACATTGGGGGGCTCAAGCACCCTCAAATCCTACGGAGTCGTATTAATAACTGGTAGTGAAATAAACCGGATGACAATATAATACTTACCTTCTTTCATAAGTTCTTAAAAATAGTTTTAAAAAACGCAGAAAGTTTGTGTTGGAGGCATCTGCTAGAACAGAGCTATCGAACTAAGAATGCTGATCCAACTTAAAATTTCAAGGAAGTTATCAGAACAGATATAGGTAAATAGTCGCATAACTCGGCCTCCCTCGAAAATCTCTTTTCTCGCTAGGGACCGCGGCTTATGCTAAAATATGCATATTTATAATTCATCTGAGATAAAAAAAAAGGAAATGCAATAATTTTAATACTGCAATTTTGCAATACTATTTGAGTTTTCTATGGATAGGTTTGGTTTATAATATAGAAATACTTTGAAATAGGCGTGATAAAGGACGTTTTTGATTTCGAACACCATCTTGAGATACTTCTTTTGAAATAAAAAAGAAATAGGGTATAACTTTAAAAGGTTAAGATTTTAGAGTTTTCAGATTAATATTTTTAAATTTAGCATAGCCGAAAACCCCAAAATCGACTTAAATTACGCGCAAATGGAAGAATACGATTTTGGCACCATTTTGGACGCCATCTTGAATTCCTTTAGAATAACTTTAAAAGGGTAAAATTTTAGAGCTTTCAGATTAATATTTTTGAATTTAGCATAGCCGAAAACCCCAAAATATGTTTAAATTACGCGCAAATGGACGAATTTGATTTCGGCGCCATTTTGGACGCCATCTTGAATTCTTTTAGAATAACTTTAAAAAGGTAAGATTTTAGAGCTTTAAGATTAATATTTTTGAATTTAGCATAAAAATAAAAACCCCAAAATGGACTTGAATTACTCGCAAATGGAATAATTCGATTTTGGCGCCATTTTAGACGCCATCTTGAATTCCTACTCCCCTGAGGTGGTTTCATTACTTGTGTCAGATTAATATTTTTGAATTTAGCATAGCCGAAAACCCCAAAATATACTTAAATTACGCGCAAATGGACGAATTTGATTTCGGCGCCATTTTGGGCGCCATCTTGAATTCCTCTTCTCCAAGAAGTCACAAAACTTGTGTTATATTAATATTTTTGAGTTTAGCATAGCCGGAAACCCCAAAATTGACTTAAATTACGCGCAATTGGACGAATTTGATGCCGGCGCCATCTTGGACGCCATCTTGAATTCCTCCCCCCCAGGTGGTTGCCCAACTTGGGTCCCGGTGTTTTTCTGACCCTTATACCATAAGGAACAAGTGTGCCAAATTTCAGACTGGTAGCCGGAATTGCAGAATCTTTATAGATTCTTGTGCGTTGCACCCGCACTACTGGCATTTTCCGCAGCAATATATCTTGATCCATGGTACAAAATTCTCCTGGATGACTAGAAGACGGACACAGCAAAAAATCATCCATAAGGACTGTAGTGCAGGCTCCATCTTTGTAGCATTATGATTTCTCTCCGCCAAATAGGCTTCATATTGGAAAAAGTTGGGACAATGCCTCGAATTTCTAGGGACACAAACATATTGGAATTTTGGGGGAATAAAAATAATTTAGTTTTCCTAATATATATTTGCTATTCTCTATACCTTAATATACTTGTAATGTATTTTCTTGATTAATTTGAGAATGTATTGGGATCATTCATAGACCTTCATTGCATCATTTCAGTCAATTTATCTTATATTTGTTGAGCAATTTATTATCGAAGTTTTTAATATTACTTATGTGTTGAACGATCTTTCATACCTACGGCAAGTGCTGTCAATTTTACGGTATCCCTTATCACCACAACTCATTAAAGACATTCTACTAATCAGATGTAACAGTTATTTTAATATTCAGCAACAGTATTTTTAAACCGCCAAGAAGTCAGTAAGCCAGCCCCATTCACATGATGAAGAAAAACATTTTGTCAGTGGCAATTATCGTTAACTTAACACCATTATACAAGTTGGTTGACTTTTTATGGCGCAAGGCCCATAGCAGGACATATTGCGCCAGGCCCACCATTATACAGAACCAGACAGGTATTCCATAAAATATATCCAGGACCTTACCTTCGGTGCCCTCCCAGCAGATGCTAGAACATTGCTGCACACGCCCTCATCAATTCCTACAACACCAATATCACCTGGAGAGTATCACCATATTAGAATTTAAAATAATTAACTCGGCTTTTAAAAAATTCTACAGAAGTACAAAATGTACAGATTCTAGTAAACATTGATGGGCTACCTGTTTTCAAAAGTTGTTCATCTCAATTCTGGCCAATTTTAGGCACGGTGATTAATGTAGATCATTTGAAATCTGTTGTTTTTCCTATATTGCAGTGTACTGTGGTCCAGCGAAACCTGATAACTGTTTCCAGTTTCTCAAAGAATTTGTTGAAGAATGTATATTTCTATTGCAAAATGATTTCAAGAATCAAGGAAGCGAGATATCATTCACTTTAAAAGGATTTGTGTGCGATGCCCCAGCAAAAGCATATCTCCTAGCAGTCAAAGGGCACACGGGCTACAGCTCATGTACCAAGTGTTGGCAAACTGGAATATGGACTGGCTGGAAAGTGATCTTTCCTGACTATGATTCTAGGAAAAGAACCCACGAGTCAATCCTTAATCAAGAAGATGAAGACTTTCACTTAACGACATGCTGTCTATCTTCAATTCCAGGACTAAACTATATGAATGATTTTCCTTTGGATTATATGCATTTAATTTGTCTGGGGTTGTTAGAACTCTTAACTATATCTGGAATTTTGGACCAGTCCCAAAACAAATGCCTGCTCGAGTAATAAACGATATTTCTAGGGAACTGATTTGTTTAAGAAATTTCATGCCTGTAGAATTTAATAGAAAGCCTAGGTCTTTTGAAGATCTGAGAAGGTGGAAAGCCACTGAATTCAGACAATTTTTGCTTTACACTGGACCAGTAGTTTTAAAAAAAATATTTCGAAGGGAATACTTGCCACTCTACAATCATTTTTAAGCCTTTCCATTTCCATTGCAATTTTACGATCCAATGTTAGCCACTCCAGAATATTTATCATATGCCTCTCAATTATTGAAATGTTTTATATCAACCACTCAACAATTATATGGCTCAGAATACTTAACTCACAACTTCCACAACCTTATCTATTTGGCGGACAATCTGAACTCTTTCGAATCTCTTAATATAGCCAGCTCATTTGGATATGAAAACTATCTCAGTAGTTTGAAAAGGTTTGTCAGGAAAGGGAACAAACCTCTGCAACAGGTCGTTAAAAGAATTTATGAATTGAATTCCGTTGAGTGTCCTGTAAATAATTGGGAAAATCAATCAGGGAATAATCAGGGAAAATTGTTACTATCAAGAACATTTATAACGTAATCCAATGTAAATAAAATAGTTTATGCAGAGTTTAGGCATGTTCAAGACTTTTACGAGGACCCTTTTATCAAAAGTTCTTCTTTAAATTGTTTTGCTGTGTCCAAGCTTTCAGATGAACTGCATGAAGAAGATTCTGATAATATTAAAGGGAAAAAGGTATGTTTGCCATACGAAGATAAAATAAAAATTGTATTTGTAGATGGTTGGTGGGGTTTTATGGCGCAAGGGCCCTATTCGGCCATTCCGCGCCAGACACAAGGTTTTATGATTACAATTTGACAATTATATGCGTTTTATTAAATTTATATCGAGGTATTTGTAGATGATTCTCTTTCGCGGCCGCTCTTTTTATTGAAATTAACTCGTGTTTTTCAGTTGCCTCTTTGTCGGCTCCTCTCTTTTCGACCTCCACCAGAGCATATCTGTACATACACCGGTGAGGGTCCGAAATGTACAAGAATGTAATGAAATATTCGTTCTTTCACCGACGTATTTGGTGTTAGTTGACATTCACCAATTTCGGTCTTTCACGGTAATATGTGTTACATTAACTATGTAATATTGTTAAAATGTCAACATTTAAAAAATTTAATGAAATACAAGTTGGGTATCTAGGCAAACAGTACCTAGAAAACACAGTAATTGTTTTAAATCACAGAAATCATATAGGAAGCAGTAATTCTTCAATTCAAAAAACCTCACTCTATATCATAAGGACCAATTCCAACATTCCGAACAAGTTGACTTGAAGTGGTCATCCCCATAATTTCTAGATTACATGGAAGAGTTGAATGTCATACATAATATGAAAAAATATCGAAAAAAAAACCTAAAAAAGAGTTGTACGAATTAAGTTTACACTTATTTGAAGGTCGTAAAGATAAATGACATTTTATGTTCATCAATTTTTCTTTTCAAAATTAATGGTTCAGAATATGGTTAAAATGACTAATGCAAATGTCAAAAATAATACATCCCCGTAATCAAAAAGTTAAAGATTGTATCATACATAAGTTTTTCAACCTTGAGGTCAAATCGCAGGGAGTCGGAGAGTAGACCCTGTGGCTGAGAGCGCTCCTAAATTTCTGAATCGGGGGAGAGGACCCAAAGTTATTTCTAAGCCCCCTCCCATGCATTTTTAATCGAATTGTGGTAAACGCTGCAGGACGAAAGTGCCGTCTGAAGGATCTGCAGTATGAAGTTTTACCAACTGATGTGGCGTCACCCTTAACACCGGGTTTATGTATTTTCCAAAGAGGCATAAATCTTCCCTTTCGCCTTTTTACTTGCTTTAATAAGAAGAACTTAATTTAAGAACTTTAATATCTTCAGATATTATATTTCACTAAATCGTGTGGTCTACGATTCACATGATTGGCTCATTATAAATGCAGGTGAATTTGGTGCTTCTGGAACACTGTCGAAGTGAAGAGTTAGTAAATAATTTAAAAGAATGGGAACATTTCATGTGGCAGATATTAGCAAAACAAATTACATTTGCAAAAATCATTTGTCATTAATGCGTTTGCAATAGACCCTCTTGAAAGAGAAAAACGGAATGACCTGCTTCCAACTTTAGAAACTAATATCGTAAGTAATGCAGAACTAGAGAAATGTACGATTGAGATGAGAATGCCAAATAGACAATTAGCCTGCTTTTTCAGTTACTGGAATAAGTTCTCAAAGGCTACCCTGCCCGACCACCACCTATCCTCTCTTCTCCCAACAATCTTCCTGTTAGATTCGGACCCACTGCTGGCTCTGCGGTATTTTAAATATTTTTAAAAAACTAATATTCAAATTGCATATTTTTCATTTGTTAAAGCTACTTTATATTGTATCAAACTAATTCTGTATTAATTATCTGGGTAGAGAGGGAAATAAAATAGTACTGCAATAAAATGAGCACCAAGCTCGCTTGGGGAATCAACTGGGGGTCCAGCGTCGGGCTAGCCACTTGTCCTGGACACAAGCTAAGTAATTAGCACCCCAGGCTCAAAGGCTAATGAAACGGAGATGAGCACCGCCTGTTGGCCCACTAGGCCTTGGCAGAGTTTGATTTTTTTGATTGAATCAGTTTAGTAATTAATTACTAGTTTCTTCTTCGAAAGATAAAAGTACTAAGCTAGTTCCTAAGTTAATTGTCCGGAATTGGCAAAGCATCAGCTGATGCTGTTTTCAAGCTCTTACAATCATGGAAATGTGAATCTGAAGTAATTGCCATGCGTTTTGATACAACAGCAACAAAATAGTGGAAGATTAAACAGAGCATATACTCTTCTTGAACAAAACATGTGCAGAAATATTTTGTGGTTAGCATGTCGGCATCACATGTTTGAGGTTCTTTCTGATGCATTCAGACTGTGCTTTGGACAATCTACTGGCCCTGAAACCATTTTATTTAGGAGATTCAGAGAAAATTGGTCTAAGCTCAACCACCATGAACCAAAAAAACATCTGACAGCTTGAAGGTTTTTATTTCTGATAAACTGAAAATTGCTACTAAGTTACTAAGGGATGATTACAGAAAACTATTAAATCTGGCATCAGTAATGATTGGTTTAGACGTGCAATTTACCTAGCTCTCTGGATGGCCAAAGCAATATATTCCTTGCAAATGGAATTATTATTCAATGGTAATAAAGAAAAAATGACATTTAATGAAAACGAAATACAAAGTTTAAAACGATTTAATCGAATCGTTGCTTGTGTATATTGTATATTTGCAATCTTGGTTTACTTGCCGATCTGCTGTTGATACTCCTTTAAATGATGATTTGTTAATACGAAGTAAAGGTTTAAAAATGATGGTAAGACATTCATGGTACTTGAGTGGAGAACTTGCAACTCTTACCTTATTTTCAGATCTTGTTTCTGATGAAGCTAGTAATGAAAATGGAAAAAGAAGGAACTCTCATCTATTAGAAGTACTTCCGCACAAATTGGATGACTTATGTGCTTCTTAGGGTTTTTTTTTAAACGGCTAATATTGAAGACAGTTTTCTTAATATACCAGTCAAAGATTGGCCAGAAACTCCCTCTTATCAAGCTATCAGACAAAGCTTACTAAAAACTTGGCTTGTGTCAATGATGTTGAGCGTAATTACGGGCAAATTGATAAGGAATCGTTAGGGGTTGTTTTTGGAGTAAAACGGTCCCATCATTTTCTGTTTGGTCATAAATCTTTATATATAAAATGAAGAAATCCGTCTGCTGTTTTGATAAAGCATCTGATTGGCCGAAAAATCCGTTGTTCAATAAAAAAAAAGAAACCTCGCGGAAGCGACTGAATATAAGGATAAAGTAAAAAAAGAAACAAGCTGATATATTATTGAGAGAAGGAGTGATTCATTTTGAAACACATTCTTGATAACGCTCTTCAGAATAAAAAAAAACATACAAATGTCAATCTTTGAATTAATGAGCTAAGAGCAGGCACTGAGCTGTGCCTTTAAATCACTCTGGCTTTTTATACATTTACTGACTTTTGTTTAATTCTTCGATTATATTCCTTTTACTGTTTGAATCCATTTTTATGGACGCTAATGCAGCGGGCCTCTTTGTGTTGCAGTCTGGGTACTCTACTAAATCTGTTGCACCATAAGTTTAAATATTTTTTAACAAATATGACTTCTCAACTATTTCAAAGTGTATGAGATTCTGTCCGAGGAACTTAGTACGGGACACTAGACATCACGCCAAAGATCGCGAGATGGGCATTAGAATTGGAGGAATTCGATTACGAAATCAGCCATAGGATGGGACAGCAGATGAGACATGTGGATGCCCTAAGTCGAAACAAAGTACTGTCAATAACATGCTCGGAGGACGAACTAACCCCTAGAATAGTTTTAGCTCAGGAACAAGACGATCGTGTCAGGGATATAATAACCACAGTGAGAAAGGGGGAAGATATGAATTATGTCTTAAAAAATGAAGTCTTGTATAAAATTTAAAAGGGTAGAGAACTCATAGTTGTACCGGAGGTCTTGCAGAACGAAATTATAGCAGGGATTCACAAAAAGGGACACTTCGCCTGTGAAAAAACTGTCAAGATAATTGAACAAGAATTTTTCATTCCAGACTTGAGGAGTAAGGTTGATAAGGTAATAAGCAATTGCATTCAGTACATATTATACAATCGGAAGAGTGGAAAAGGAGAGGGACTATTAAACCCCATACCTAAAGAAAATGTCCCATTGAGTACGTACCACATCGATTTTATTGGGCCTATGCCGTCAACAAGTAAGAAATATCAACACATATTTACGGAAACGGATGCATTTACCATGATTTTCACATTAACTGTTCGTAATAAATGTTTTTGATGGAGCTGGTCTTTTTCCTGTTGTCACGAATACCATCGACCACATGAATTAGGGTGTAAATTTTCTACATATTACAAATCGGAGGTTTAATACATCAACATCTTTTTTATAGTAAATTACAAGATATTTTTTTAATTAAGAAAAGAAAATCTCCATATTTCTCTTTGTTGTGACCGTTGGAAGCTGGGAATGACTCAACCCTAGAATTTTCCAGTTGAAAACAGTGTGGTACATTTTATCCAAAACTGTATAGTGTGTAGCATTTTTAATTGTAATCTGCCGCTTCCCAAAATTTTGCTGCCCTGTGCTTTAGCACATGTTGCACGTGCCTAAATACGGCCCTGCTGATGTGCTAAAAATGTGCAACATGAGATTCATTCAAGACTCCAAATGTGCACAAATCTCCTGGCAAAATTAGCCATGCCAGATGGTTCACTCATGCTAATCGCATTGTACGTTTCAAAGGAATCTCCATGAGAAAAGTTACTTTGTCTTGACACCTATGTTGTAAAAGTTTTTGCTATAAAATTGCATCCTTCCTGTAAAATTGATTGAAGCATGACACCTTTTCAAAGTAATTGCAGCTTCTAGATATTTACCCCCAGAGCAGAAGGCCATAATAGATTCTTCTACAAGAGTATTAGTTAGTAGAGACAAGTTTATGTCCCAACTTAATTTGCTATAAAATTGCATCCTTCCTGTAAAATTGATTGAAGCATGACACCTTTTCAAAGTAATTGCAGCTTCTAGATATTTACCCCCAGAGCTGAAGGCCATAATAGATTCTTCTACAAGAGTATGGGCTGAAATTACTACATCATATTGATGAGCCTCAATGAGGAAATGATCAATGTGATAGAGAAGCCCCTCATGCTCTCACACACATTGTGTGTGATGCTGCACAGCTTACTTAAATTTAAGATTGTTTGGTTGGTTGGTTTATTAGGGTTTTATGGTGCAAGGTCCAAAAATGGACAAAAAGCACCATCTAAAATTCAGGGTAAAATATCACAAATGCCTTGGAGTTAGAGGAAGTTTACTGCACAAGGGTGGTGTCAAAGAATCGTAAGTCTCTGTAATTGAAATCAATGATACAAACCTCAAGTGTAAAAACCAGAAAAGTAAGAATATCATTCAGTAGCAGTCACTAAGACTGGGTTAAAAATGTGGCAGTACTTTTGCATTAGACAAGGAAAAGAACCTATTCGCACAAAAATTTTCACTGAAAATGAAGTCATAGAACAAGTATCACACTTCTCCTACCTAGGATGTGATCTCACTTATGAATACGAGAACAAGATACAACAGAAACTGCACAAATTCCAACATATCTGTGGAACCTTGAGAAAAACCCTCAAGAAGAGAACACGAAAAAAAAAAACTTAAATTCCATAAGGTCATGGCCACACCTGTCTTGCTCTATGGTTCAGAGACTCCAAGCAACAGAAATGAGACATTTAAGATCAATAAAAGGCTGCACAATCGCCGACAAGATCCAGAATGAAGATATTAGGAAAGAACTGAAGATATTTAACTTGTGTGATAGAGTACAAGTATACCATACTAAATGGAAAGATCATGTGCAGCGCATGCCATACCCCAAAGGCCGAAGAGATCGAGGACGACTGAGAAAACGGTGGACCGACCAATGAAGCCGGAACAGGCATTCTGCCTACTCCTTGAAGCTGATGATGATGACAAGGAAAAGGATAGAGCAATACTTCAAAACTTGGAAAATTTTTTGATAAATCAAGAATACAGACAAGATATCGTGGTTGTCTGTATATTGAAATGACTAACGACTACTAACTGTTAACCCACAAATGAATATAAAACCAGAATTACCAACAATGGCAATGTAACAAAATGATTGTGTTTTGTTGTGATCGTGTACTTAATTAAAAATGTGTCAATATTTCTGAGTTATGCTTACTATGAATCCACACCACCTCAAGTTTAACAAAATGGAACAAATTAGCATCTATTGCAACAGATGGTGCCATGACCATTTCGGTACGGTAATAAAAAAGTTAACAGACCTTGGTCTTCCAGAAATTACATTTGTGCATTGCATAATTCACAGAGAACAGCTGTGCTCAAAAACTTTGCCCTTCGATGCCCTCTTCAAAGTTGTTGTAAAGACTGTCAATTTTATTAGAGTTAGCGCCCTAAATCATAGAGAATTTCGTCTACTTCTCGAAGATTTAAATTCCGAGTATGATGACATTCCTCTGTACAGCAAAGTTTGATGGTTAAGCCGTGGTAAAACACTGAATTGATTCATTCAGTTACGCCAAATCATTAAAGACTTCATAAAACAAAAAGAGTTTCATGTCCCCGAATTTGAAGACAATGCTTTGTGGCAAGAGCTAGGTTTCATGACAGATATTTGCAGTTTCTTGATTAACTTAAACATGAAAAAAAAGCGCGTTTAGTCACTCAACTCGGAGACAAAGTCAAAATTTTCACCAAAAAATTGCAATTATTTCGAATAGATATTACAAAAAAGAACATTAAAAACTTTCTAAATCTGAGAATTTTCTGTGATGATGTTACACCATGTCATACCGGCAAGCGCTAGGTTAAAAGGCTGAAGAAGAAACACACAACACCAGACGCAAGATGAGTGGAGGTTTTAAAAAGAGGAAAAGTGAGATGGGTTATGAAAGAAAAACGACAATAGGAAGATGAATTAAACGGGTTTTTTAGTATAAAAAATTTTATTTTTGTCTAAATTATTTTTATATACATGGCTAACCTTAATTACGATAAAAGAAACACGCATTCAGCTCAAGGCTGACACACCAGAACTCAGAGAAAAGTTAATTAGCTCCATCCATGTCCTCTCAGAAGAGTTCAGTAAAAGATTTCAGGATTTTGAGACTTTGGCCCCAAAATTCCGACTCTTTACTTCCGCTTATACAGCAGATCCTATGTGTCGAGACTACACCAGCGACTTCGCCCAAGAACTCATCAAACTACAATACAATTCATCATTAGATGATACTAAAACTAGTGCCGATTGAAGAGTTTTGGAAAGTAGTAGCCAATACAAAAAGTTTCCCTCTTCTATGTCAATTTGCTGCAGAAGTATTTTGCATGTTCGGTACCACCTACGATTGCGAGGCTTCTTTTTCAATTATGAAAATAACTAAAACGAGGCATAGAGCTCGTTGTCGAACGAGCACTTATCATCGGCTCTCAGAATTATAACTGCAGAGAATATTTCCATGGATATTGATGAGATTGTAATGAAAAAACAATGTCAAATGTCACCAAACCAGTGTAGATATGTCTAATCCGGGACTTTTTTTGTGATTTCATTTATGATGGCTATTCTTATAGTAATTAGAGACCTAATTTGTATTTTTTATTCTTATAATTTAATTTTGTTCACTGTATGGTAGCAACGACCATTACTTTTATCGGCTTATCTTTCTTAAGCCTCAAGAAAAATCATGCCAAAAACCTATAAGTTTTATTAATGGCTTCAGCCCTTTTTAAACCTGTACATCCATTTTACTCCACAAATTCATTTTCCTACCCCACCTTCCACATACAGGATGTTCATAAAATAACGATCCAATTTTAAAATATCTACAATACTATTAGTCAAAAAATTTTAAATTAAAGACAGCATTTTGTAGGAATGGGAATTTTGAAACAACAAAAAGAGAATTTGCCCATTTGTGAATGATGCCTCGGTATTCAGACCATCCCTATTAGTCTTAAAGGTAAATGTTTATTCAAACTGGTCACGCAAGAGTGACCTCTCTGTGTGTTTGTATTTTCATTATGCAAATTTTATGTTTACCTAAGATGCCCCTAGGGCAGATATGTATATATTCAACTGTATCTGCCTGTTTCAATTATTATGAATAATGTGATCTGTTTATTACGAAGCGAGATGCTGTATATTTTTAGTTCCAATAAGCCGCTGTGATCATATCTATAAAATGTTTAAAAAAAACTAGATGTCGGGTGTTTTTTAATCTGAGACATTTAGTGATTGATTAAAAGAAGATTAAGATCTGTGTGAATGAAGTATTACCGAGAGAAGACGACAACCATCGTGAATCCCGCACACGCCTGACGGCGCATGCGTCACCACGTGATGCTTGTTATCTTAAAACTTGTGTTTGGTTCAGCTGGGTTAGGAGCTTTTAACCTGTATCATTTTATACGTTTTATTAAATAGCTTTACCTTTTACCCAATAGTGTGGTCTCCTTTAGTTAGTTACTGGCTTCTATTCTATAAAGTGGGAGCTTGCCCTCCTGAATTCAGCCCTCTGAAATCCAAAGCATTGAAACCCCTAGATGCCGACTTTCATTATTGAAGACTAGCCGATTGATGCCCGTAGATTGAAGATCTGGATGAAGTTGATGTGATCGAGTATTGAAATAGTGCGGAAGATTGAAGGTTGTCTGATGCCATGAAGAAGTGAAGATCGTGACAAAACTTCAATCGATATTTCAAACGATCATCCATTTACCACTTAAAAGCATGAAACAGTGAACCTCAAATCTCATTTAAACTTGCCTGCTAATGTCGGTGATGTAACATTTTCAAACGGCAGATGGGATTGGGGAAATCAATATGTCATTCAAGACAGCCGATACATGCTAACAAACTTCGCTGATCGAAATAAAAACTAACGTGCAGTATTCACGTCTAATAATGTTTCATCCGTACTAATTTTACATCTTTTTCAACTGAAAACATAAAAGTAGTGACTATATCCCTCTTGATAGTCTTGATACTTATGATTTGCAAGTATCAACAGCCACTGATATTGGGGGGAAAACCAGACCTCAGACAATCTGCTGGTTTTGTAAACAAACGCCACGCATAAGTGTATTATATGTATAAAAATAACAGATGCTAGGGAAACTAAAATAATTACCGCCTTTCAAATAGATAAAAAATAAATATTATTACAGCGCCACGCTCCTAAAACTCGGGGAGAACTCACAGCATACTTTTCAAATAACGCGCTCGTTTGATTCCGGGAAGTTTCGGAAGGATTCGGATATCCATCCGAGAGAATGACTGGCTCTGTTGCCATCGCTTGGATCTGATGTGAGTCAGAGTTCAACACACCTGTTCTACACAATGGAAGTAGAGGCTTAACAGAAATGCATAGTCAATCAAAGATCATATTTGCTTCGTTTAATATCATACATGTGATTCTTCCGCCGATTGGCGGAAATCCGCCAATCCTCTCTTGGCAAAATTAAAATCCGACAATTCGCTCTGCGTACGTTTATTAAATAGCTTTACCTTTTACCCAATAGTGTGGTCTCCTTTAGTTAGTTACTGGCTTCTATTCTATAAAGTGGGAGCTTGCCCTCCTGAATTCAGCCCTCTGAAATCCAAAGCATTGAAACCCCTAGATGCCGACTTTCATTATTGAAGACTAGCCGATTGATGCCCGTAGATTGAAGATCTGGATGAAGTTGATGTGATCGAGTATTGAAGTAGTGCGGAAGATTGAAGGTTGTCTGATGCCATGAAGAAGTGAAGATCGTGACAAAACTTCAATTGATATTTCAAACGATCATCCATTTACCACTTAAAAGCATGAAACAGTGAACCTCAAATCTCATTTAAACTTGCCTGCTAATGTCGGTGATGTAACATTTTCAAACGGCAGATGGGATTGGGGAAATCAATATGTCATTCAAGACAGCCGATACATGCTAACAAACTTCGCTGATCGAAATAAAAACTAACGTGCAGTATTCACGTCTAATAATGTTTCATCCGTACTAATTTTACATCTTTTTCAACTGAAAACATAAAAGTAGTGACTATATCCCTCTTGATAGTCTTGATACTTATGATTTGCAAATATCAACAGCCACTGATATTGGGGGGAAAACCAGACCTCAGACAATCTGCTGGTTTTGTAAACAAACACCACGCATAAGTGTATTATATGTATAAAAATAACAGATGCTAGGGAAACTAAAATAATTACCGCCTTTCAAATAGATAAAAAATAAATATTATTACAGCGCCACGCTCCTAAAACTCGGGGAGAACTCACAGCATACTTTTCAAATAACGCGCTCGTTTGATTCCGGGAAGTTTCGGAAGGGTTCGGATATCCATCCGAGAGAATGACTGGCTCTGTTGCCATCGCTTGGATCTGATGTGAGTCAGAGTTCAACACACCTGTTCTACACAATGGAAGTAGAGGCTTAACAGAAATGCATAGTCAATCAAAGATCATATTTGCTTCGTTTAATATCATACATGTGATTCTTCCGCCGATTGGCGGAAATCCGCCAATCCTCTCTTGGCAAAATTAAAATCCGACAATTCGCTCTGCAAAATTAAAATTCCGCCATAAAATTTCTTTCCGATAGCCAAAATTTCCCGGCCATACTTCAGCCAACGATGATGAGTCATCACCACGCCGATGTTTTCTCTGGCTTTCTCTTCCCCATCGGCTGCTTACCGCACATGCGCTTTATGCGTAATGCTCACTCGCAGCGCTGTTTAGAATTGGTACCTAGTTTCGTTTTGGTGAGCTTGTGGTAGTGTGCCCGTGCTTTAATCGTTTCTTTTCACTATTTTGGTGCGAATATCGTTCAATGAAAGGTCTGGTCGTAAATTAGGTTAGTTATTAGCGTTTCCTGGCAAAGAACAACGGCTACATAAGAAAAAGTTGCGAAGTAATTCATTATGTGAAAAGAAAGCATTTAATATGTAATCTAAATATTGGACTCAGAACTTTTGTGATCGTATCTCGGGATGTAGAAATTAATGGACAATTTCTACGTGAAGAAACTAAAAATTGAGATGCTTTAGAAAAAGTGCAATTATGTCTGTAATTGAAAAGTCCAATGTTGTGAAAGCGCGTGACATGGATAAGGGTGTTAAAAACAAATTCCGTTGGGATTGGCTGGAGAAAAAAGTAAAATTATCTTTAAAAAGTGGGGAAGTTTCTGTTACTTTGTTTGAATGCATAAAAAAAATTGATTGGCCAGGGAAAGCAAAATGCATGTTTTGCGATGAAATTATTGATTATGGGGGAAGAGGAGGTAGTACTTTAACTGTACAAAATGTATCCAGAATATGAGTTCTTCATCTAAGAGATATAGAGAAGAAAAGGCTGAGTCACCTAAAAAGAAACTGAAAACTGGAAGAAAAAAAATGGACAGAACTTAATTAAAAAATCTCAATCTTCTGCTCTTGAAAAGTTTCAGAAGCAGAGAAAAAATAAGATGAAAATGGTAAAAGATCAATTAAAAAGGAAGGTTCAAGCAAAGAAAAAAAATGAATAAGAGTCAAAATAATACACAGGCTGTTAATGAAGTCACAGCTTCTGCTGCAACAACAACTTCTGCTGAAGTTAAAAATGTTTCTGCTGTCAAAAATCAAAAAGAATTGTGGAAAACATTTTTTAATGCAGCAGCACCTAAAAAAAAAACATAAATCTTTCTGGTTCTTTATATGTTTATTATGTAATTTTTGTAATTCTTCTCTTTCTCCTTTTTTACCACCAATAAGGATTCAAATTATATATTTTGTATTTATTTCATAAAGGAGCCCCTTTCTTCTTTGAGGGATAAATTCTACACAGTAAATTCAACATGTCTGGTGCTTCCACAACCTTCAACGAAATCTCAGTAGATAGTCAACAAACATCCCTCTATTTGTAATAAAATAAATTTATTTTAAAATAATTGCTCTTAGCAAAATTTGGAAGATTTAGAAAATAGACATCTAAAGCTATTGAATGTTTGCATTGCACTTATACATAAAGATTCAATAAAATAAAGAATACTCTTGCCATCAAGAAACATTTATCCAAAAAGGCTTTAAAATGTTTCTGTCATTAGAGCTTTTCTTCGATGTCTTGCTTAAGTAGAATCTGCAAAGATATTTAAAAATTAATAATCTTGACTACTGGAAATATTGCTATTAGGATAAATTACCATGAATTCAACTGTTAATTTAATAATGCAGACACCAATGTGCCATTTAATATCAGAACCGATGGTGTCTCAATATCAATCTTGCGTAGTCACTATTTGAGTCAAGAAAATAATTTTAAAAAATAAAATGATGTTTATAAGAAAATTCATGAACAAGATGTATTTGGGAGAGCACATTTCCTTATTATTTAGATTATTTTCCTTTAAGATTAGTTAGCAAGGTTTTATGGAACAACGCCCTCATTTTGCAATTCTATGATAAACACAAGATTTGTTGCAATTTGCTTATGAATCAATAATGCCAAGATAAGATTTATAACAATGTGTTAGAATCACCACTAACAGTACTTAAAAATATTTTCACTCCATTTAATTACATTAAATTTCTCATAACGCTAGGAAATCAACCATCATCTAACTTTTTTATGCGAAAAATAGTAGAGCTATTATTAATAAGAATTCAAATTGTCCATGAATATACATTATACAAGCATTTATTAAATTTTTTCCCACAAATGACCTTAGATTAGTAAAATAACAACCTGTTGACGCCTCCCTTATTAGTAATTTCTGCCACTGGAGCGCTTCAGTTGTTCTAAATTTCGTTTCCCCTCCGGCGTGCTCTGTTGGATTTTTTCTCCTTCCGCTTTTTTTGTTTTTCGGTTTCAGTTTCGGTTCGTAATTCGGTTCTTCTTCGTCTTTGTGTGTGTGTGATGTCTTGTCTCGTTAAGTTTGTTTCTAGATTAAAATTATATTTAAATCGACGGATCGTCTTGTTCTATTTCGTATACAGTCCTACAAATTTTGGTCCGTCGAGCCGGAGGTGAAAAATCAGCTACCTTGGAGACTTTTCGGAACTTTTGTCGTACCTTTCGTTATCGCATCGCCTTGAACTTTCGCTTTGTTTGAACTTGGAACTTTTAGTTTTCGTAATGATAGAAACTTCAGAAAAGGACGTTATTAAAACCTTGAATCGGCAGCGAGGAGCGCTCAAATCTAAAATTAAGAAGATCGTCGACTTTATTGAAGATGGAAAAATTCCTAAAGATGACCCGCTGGTCTTGGACTTGAAATTAGCTATCGTTGAACAAGTGAAACAGAAAGTTGAAACCCTTCGAATGGAATATTTTGATAATATCAGTGATGAAGAACTTCCAAACGTGGAAGAAACGCTGTCTTCTATGGAGAACGAAATTGAAAATATTGAGGTGAGCCTCTTAAGGTTTAAAACCTCAATTATGCAATTGCCTTTGAATGTTAGTAGTGATAATTCGAATGTTACTAATGGTAATTTGAGTCACAATAGTGATAATTTGAGTCATGATAATAGTAATCTTAATCGTAAAGTTTCTATAAAATTACCTGAAATTCCCTTGCCTAAGTTTTCGGGCAGTTTTGAAGATTGGCGTAGTTTTAAAACTCAATTCGATTCCTTAATTACTTCGAGCACCCAGCTCGAGGAATCTCAAAAATTGTTCTATTTGAAGTCAGTTTTGGTTGGATCTGCTAAGCAAGTCCAAACTACTGAGGACACATTTGATTCCCTCTTTAAAGCATTAGAGGAACGTTATGATAACAAAAGATTACTTGTGAATGCTTACATAAATGATATATTAAATCTTGATAAAATATTTCATGAATCAGCAGTTGATTTGAGAGCTTTAGTTGATAAATTAATTAAAAATGTTCGTGCTCTTAAATCCTTAAAACTTGAAATGGATAAATTGAGTGAAAATATAATAGTTAATATTGTGCTTCAAAAAGTTGATAAGGAAACTAGGAAGCTTTATGAATTGTCTTTAGAAGGTTCAGAATTGCCTCAGTGGGAAAATTTAATTGAATTTCTTAAAAAACGTTGCCAGTATTTGGAAAATTTGGGAAATACTGGGCAGATGAAATCCAAATCTGTAAACAAGGTAAAAAGTCTTCTTGTTGACTCAAATGGGAAATCTTCTTGCATTATTTGCAAAACTGGTTCTCACCCTGTTTATAAATGCTTTGAATTTTTAAAGGCTAGTGTAAGGGAGAGATTTAATCTTGTAAAGAGGTATAACCTATGTTTAAAATGTTTCTCATCCTCTCATAAGGTTGGGCAGTGTAATTCTAGATTTAATTGTAATGTTTGTGATAAATTGCATAACTCTCTTTTACATATTTCTCCCAAACCTGAATATAATAGAAAGAAAGATGATGGTTTTGAATCACCTGATTCTATAGTGAATTCAGGAAAAATTAATGATACAAACACAGGGAACCAAGTGGAACCCCTTGAATCAGTTTGTGCTAGTGCAAATTGTTTGGATAAAACTCAGGTTGTGCTTGCTACAGCAATAGTTTATGTACGGGACGCTTGTGGGAATAAACAACCCTTACGTTTCTTATGTGATTCTGGGAGCATGATAAATGCTTTAAGTAAAGATGCAGTTAATTTGTTGCAAGTGAAAGAGCATAAGTTAGATATGACAATATCGGGATTAAATAATGCTCAGATTCCTGTAAAATCTAAAGTTTGTGTAGAAGTTTCAAATTTTGCTTGTGATTTCGTTAGGGTTTCAGAGTTTGTAGTAGTTTCTAAGATAACTAATATCACTCCTGCAAAAAGATTAGCCATAAATCTACAAAATTTCAGTCCAAATATTAAATTTGCTGATCCTGAATTCTTTAGGCCAGGGAAGGTAGATGGTTTAATTGGCGTAGAACTCTTCTTTGATATGTTAAGAACTAGGAAAATTTATGTTAAAAATTCCCATTTGGTTCTGCAAGAAAGTGCATTTGGTTTTTTGGTTAGTGGTTCAACTACTGTTAAGGGTCCGAATCAGGAATTCTATTGTGGCTTTTTAAGCGAGTCAATAAGTTTGGACAATACCTTGAGGCAATTCTGGGAAATTGAGTCCACAGATGAGACTAAGATTAATTTAAGTAATGAGGAACTGGAATGTGAAAAGCATTTCTTAGAAACACATTCTAGAACGCCTAATGGCAGATACATAGTAAAAATGCCTTTGAAATCAGATATTGAATTAGGAGAATCAAAAACTAGGGCATCTAAACAGTTAGCCTCTCTTCATAAAAGACTAGCTCGTGACTCCAATATGCAATCCTTATATGCAGACTTTGTTAGGGAATATGAAAACCTAGGACACATGGAAAAAGTCTGTGAGGAGCAGGAGCCAGAAAGTTGTTATTATTTGCCCCATCATGGTGTCTACCGTCCAGAAAAGACTTCGACCAAATTGAGAGTCGTTTTTAATGGCTCAGCCAATACTTCAAATGGTACATCCTTAAACCAACTTCAAAAGCTTGGTAAAATACCTCAACAAGATTTATTTTCCATTATGCTTCGTTTTCGAAAATATCAGTATGCCTTCACTGCTGATGTTTCGAAAATGTATAGACAGATCCTCATTCATCCCTCCCAAAGGGATCTTCTCAGGATTTTGTGGAGGGACAATGCTGAACAACCTATGCAAATTTATAGGTTGAATACAGTGACATATGGCACTGCGAGTGCTCCATATTTAGCCACTCGCACTCTTAAGCAGCTAGCCCTTGATGAATCTTCTAACTATCCCCTTGCAGCATCAGTGACTTTGAGTGACTTTTATATCGATGATGTACTGTCTGGTGAATCAACCTTGGATGAAGCTAAAATCCTTCAACAACAATTGATCGCTTTGTTGGGTCGTGGAGGTATGGAACTTCATAAATGGTGTGCAAACCATCCAGATTTGCTTCGGGTTTCCGACTGCATTAACCCGGACTTAGAATTCAACTTTGCATCTCAGCTAGAGACTACCCCAATGAAAACTCTTGGTGTGTTATGGAACACTCAGAATGACTGTTTTAATTTTAAGATAGACATGCCCATTTGTGACTCTTACACTAAACGAGATGTATTGTCTCACATTTCGCGAATATTTGACCCCTTGGGACTGATAGGCCCAGTTATCTCTAAGGCAAAGATTTTTATGCAAAGTCTGTGGCTATCCAAGCTAAATTGGGATGAAGTACTCTCGGAATGCCTATCTAAAGAGTGGAATAATTTCGTTTCCACCCTTCCAGAATTGGAGTCTCTTGAGATTCCAAGACTTGCTCTTCGAGAACCATGCATCATTATTCATGGCTTTGCTGATGCTTCCAATTCGGCTTATGGTGCGGTTGTTTATGCTCAATCCGTACCCACATCTGGATCTCCTACAGTGAGGCTTCTGTGCAGCAAATCTCGTGTTGCACCTATCAAGTGCCTCTCAGTTCCTCGACTTGAACTAAGTGCCTGTCTTCTACTCTCCAAACTATTGCATAAGGTTCTACAAGCTCTTGACACTATCCCAAAGAACATTGTGCTATGGTCAGATTCGACTATAGTTCTTGCATGGCTTAGAAAATCTCCCCATGAACTAAAAACTTTTGTAGCCAACAGAGTAATGAAGATTCAAGAACTGACCAAGGACTTTGAATGGAGACATATAGGTTCTAGCCAAAACCCTGCTGATCTCGTCTCCAGAGGTCTCTTTCCAAATCAGATGAAGGACCAGGTTTTGTGGTGGTATGGTCCCACCTTTCTAACTCAATCCATTGCCTTTCAGGAAGCTGATGTTCCAGAATCTGTATCTAATCGTGATGACTTTGACATTGAACTCAAAAAGCCAGTGGAAATTAGTTTAACTTCTTGTATTGAAAATTCAGTGTTTTCTTATATAATTTCCATTACCAATAATTATGCAAAACTAATTCGAATTTTGAGTTTTGTTTACAGGTTTTTTGATAACTGTAAGAAAAAAGGTTTAAATGGCCCTATAACAACTGTTGAACTTGAAAGGGCACAAAATGCTTTGTTAAGATGGGTTCAACAAACTGAATTTAAAGTTGAATATAAGTGTCTAAAAATGTGTAAAGCACTTCCAACTAATAGTGTTTTGAAATCTTTAAATCCCTTTTGTGATAGTAATGATATTATAAGAGTGGGTGGACGTTTGCAAAATTCAAATGTGAACTATGATAAAAAACATCAAATAGTTTTGCCACCCAAGAGTAAAATTACTTGTTTAATATTAGAAAATCTTCATACAAGGTATCTACATGTTGGACCACAAACTCTGTTATATTATGCCAGACAACAATTTTGGCCATTAGGTGGAAGAAATCTGGCTAGGAAAATTGTACATAATTGTATTGTTTGTGTTAAGAACAACCCCTTAGTAGTGGACCAATTAATGGGTAGTCCCCCTTCCGAAAGAGTTAATGTCAGCTCTCCATTTTTAAATACTGGAGTTGATTATGCTGGACCCTTTTTCATTAAATATAAAAACCAGCGAAAGGGTCCACTGCACAAGGTATATGTTTCAATTTTCGTATGCATGGCTACTAAAGCCATTCACATTGAATTAGTTAGTGATTTGACATCAGAAGCTTTCGTAGCAACACTAAAAAGGTTTTTTGCCAGACGTGGTAAATGTAATACTCTATTCAGTGACAATTCTAAAACTTTTGTGGGAGCCCACTTAGAGTTAAAGAAGCTCCACAAATTAGTTTCGCACCCAGATGAAAGGTTGGGAGCTTTTCTGGCATCGGAAAATATTAACTGGAAATTTATACCACCAAGGGCACCTAATTTTGGTGGCCTCTGGGAGGCCGGGGTGAAGTCGTTCAAACATCATTTTAGAAGGGCTGCTGGTAATTCTCACTTTAACTATGAGGAGTTTCTAACTATAATACATGAAATAGAAGCTATTCTAAATTCCAGACCTTTAACCCCCATGTCTTCCCACATAAACGACCTAGAAGCCCTTACACCTGGGCACTTTCTAATTGGTAGAGCTATTAATTCCATAGCAACACAGGAGATAACTCAAGTTCCTGACAACCGTCTTTCTAGATGGAAAAGAGTTGAGAAAGTCACTCAACTCTTATGGAAGCGTTGGAGATTAGATTATTTGAACCATTTCCAACAACGTCAAAAATGGCAATTTGTAAAAGGTAATGTCAAAACAAATGACATGGTCATTCTTAAGGAAGATAATCTTCCAAAGGGAAAGTGGATTCTTGGTAGAATCACGGATGTAATTTTAGGTAAAGATGGTTGTGCTCGAGTTGTAAATGTTCGTACAGCCTTTGGATTATATACTAGATCAATATCTAAAATCTGTGTTCTTCCTATAAGTACGAATTGAAATGTTAATTTTGTATTGATCATTTTTCTTGTAACTATTGTCTCAATATTTGTATTTGGTGTTTAATGGGTATAGTTAATTTTTTGTTTATTGGACTATTATTCTTAATTGTATTTCTGCATCGTCATTAACTTGCTTAGTTGTGCTTAATTAATGTAGCAGTTACTTGATTATTATTAGACGATTAATTTGTTGAATGTTCAAGGAGAGACCATTCAACGGGGGCCGGGATGTTGACGCCTCCCTTATTAGTAATTTCTGCCACTGGAGCGCTTCAGTTGTTCTAAATTTCGTTTCCCCTCCGGCGTGCTCTGTTGGATTTTTTCTCCTTCCGCTTTTTTTGTTTTTCGGTTTCAGTTTCGGTTCGTAATTCGGTTCTTCTTCGTCTTTGTGTGTGTGTGATGTCTTGTCTCGTTAAGTTTGTTTCTAGATTAAAATTATATTTAAATCGACGGATCGTCTTGTTCTATTTCGTATACAGTCCTACACAACCTACTAATTAAAGGTTTTAATATTGTCAATTTCACTTACCATGAATCATTGTCTTTAGCAATGAAATCTATGAGGATCAAGAAACTTTTATAGAAAAGGCCCAATTTGGTGATTTGTCATTCACAGTATCGCATCTTGCAGCATTTAAGCCTGTAAATTAAACACTTGTTAGTCTATGTTAGAATTATGGGCAACTTTTGATTGGTTAGTTATTTGGGGTTTTATGGCACAAGGCCTCTGTTAGGACATTCTGTACTAAACAAGATAAAATAACAAAATTCAGGCGTATAAGCCATTGTCAAATGCAATCTATTGAGTAATTTTAAAAACATAACATTACAATTAAAGAGACTAAGACACAAATAAAATTTTGCAATGATTACATAAATTATAAATAGATGTATGGTGAATGAATTGAATTTAAACTGCATTATTATTTATTCCAAAGTGATAAAAATTGCATTAAAAAGTTTTAAAATATCAAAAAATAAAGAATCCCCAAAATGCTCTAATATTGCATAATTCACTTTTCAAATTTTATAATTGTTTCCTTCTTTATCTCTACTTTGAATCTACTCCTTTCCAACCCCAGGTTAGAATAGCCATAAAAACACATCCATGGAAAATGGATGTCTACTCAAAATTTATCAGAGTTGGAAGCACAAGCCTCCTGTTTTTCAGGTACTTTATTGCATTCCATATCATTTTACACAACTTGAATTCTAGTTAAATCATTGAATAGAGTAAAAATCATCTATATGGCATGTAATACTTATGTGGGTCTATTTTTATAAGAATCATCTTATCAAAGTGTTTCTTTTCTTTAATTTACATTGAAAACATTTATTTTGATTACAAAAATCTGAAATGTGACTTAAAGAAACAATAACCTTTCTCAATAGTTTCAGACTTGATCTCAGCAAAACTATGATTATAAGGATCCTCTATAAGTAGCATCAATTTCTGTACTAAACTGTAGTCTTCATTTTCAGCTAGCTGTATAGCTTCCTCTGCTATATGATTCCGTAAAATAAACCTAAAAAAAGTAAGTTTTTTAGTTTCTGACTATATTAGTCAAAATAACAAATAAAAGGAATATAAATAAGAGTATACATTATTAGGTTTAACATTGTAAACAATACCTGCATTTGCAGCAAAATTGGGAATAGAAAAGATAATCTTTTTCATTGTTCTAACTACTATATAAAAAGAATGGACCCGATTAGTCATTGACACCAATGTTAGGAGCTATTTTTAGATTTCAAAGTCAACTGCCTCAAAAAATAAAGCATTAGAAAAGATCCTAACATTCTGAACTACATCAAAATAAAGAAAAAGTTTAGGGTATATCTGTAAAAAAGGTTATATCTTTCTTCACTTCTATCTAAAAGAAAAGAATAAAGAAGTAAGTTATGGTAAAGAAGTATTGTGTGGGGTAATATTTAGGATGAATGCTGACATTTACCCATGAATGTTGCCATACACCAAAAATATTGATAAAAGACTGAATGTTAGGTAATATCCTTATAAATTTGTATTCACACCAGAGAATGTCAACAATCAACAATATATTGCAACTACATGGAAAGCAATTGCCCTAGATAAAAACGTATTATTTAAAAACATAAGATAATCTCAACTCAAATATATAATACTGTGCAAAACAATTACTGTTAACAAAGTAAAATGTCTGAAATGACTAGAACAAGCATCAAAAAGACCATTAAGACTGGGCTAAAACATTACAAAGTATCACTGTAAAAACTAACCTAGGATTGTTGTTGCTCATGGTTCTGATCCTTTCCTCATGATAAGTAGCATGAGTTCCATTGAAACCTTCAAGATCTCTTTTGATCCTGTCCACATACTTGTTACACCAAGCATTCCACAGATCAATGTCCTTTTGAGTTTTGCTCTCATCTGTCATCTCCTACAAGAAAGTCACATATGCAGTTTCCTATAAGTAAAACTGACAAAATAAAATAATTAAATTTACATTGTAAAAGTGAGTTGTCTATTGCACAGGAGGCAAAAAACTATATTTTATTTTTTCGTTTGGTTAATGAGTTTTTTAAGGCGCCAGGCCTAAACATGAGCATTTATTTATTTATTTATTTTATTTATTTATTTATTTAACTGTCAAACAGAAAATATCCAATTAAATGACAGTACAAAGGACAATATAATACAGTATAAAGGACAATATACACAATACATACAACATAAAAAGACAAACATTTAAATAGAACTAAGCATATTTAGAAATAATAATGGATTTAAAAAAAGAGAATTTATGAAAAAATAAATCACAATCTGGTAAAGTATTTAAAAAATTTATGAACTCTACCATGGGTTGATGTTTTAAGTAATTTTTCGTAAATAGAGGAGCTTTAAATACAAATTTAGTACGTGAGTTGTATATGGGAACATGAAAATTAAATTCTTGAAGTAAAACAGGACAATCAATTTTGTTATTAAATAGGTTATAAAAAAATTTAAAAAGGGATATTGTTCTATTGCATTCTAAAGAGCATAAATTAAAATTCTGCCTGGCAAAAGCGTTTGATGGATATTCAGTATTATTTGATTTGTAATGAATATAGCGTAGAAATCTGTTTTGAATTTTTTCAATAGCATACTTGAGATTATTCGTAGAAGGATTCCAAATGACACAATTGTATTCAAGCATAGAACGAATTAAAGTATTAAATAGACAAATAAGTACAGACACATTATAAAATTGCATAGTAGTTCTTTTGAGCAAACCCAATTTTTTGTGAGCGTTTTTGGATATCTGAAGGATATGTAAATTAAAACTGAAATCACTATCATAAATAATACCCAGATCTTTGATGCTATTTTTCCGAATGAGAGGCTTATTATCAATACTATAATTTCTAATGAGAGGATTTAGTTTTCTAGTAAAGGAAACAATAAAGCACTTGTCAATATTTAGATAAAGCCTATTTTTGGTACACCATTCATACAAATTTTCAAGTTCAATCTGTAAAATTTCACAATCATGTTCAGTAGAGATACAACGGTATATTTTTAGATCATCAGCAAGCGCCAGATTTTTTTTAGGATTTAGGACGCCAGATTTAGATTTAGCGCCAGAAAAGACAAAAGACCTTGAGTAAAAGTAGACAAGACGCCTTTGTCAAACACTCAGGGGTAATCGGGCTGTGAAGGTTCCCTGATGACATCAAAGTTCTGTTTACCTCTGATTTTGTTTATTCAATCACATTATACTCATTTTAATGTTTTCTCAATGTAATCTCAACCAGTTCATGGTACTCAAAAACTTCACTGAGCAATTCTAGTAAATTGCCCAACCATCAAACTCAGAGGAATATAAGGTTGAAAAAGTGTTGCTTCCAAAAGAACTATATGGAGGATGCCTGGGGCTAGTCAAGATACATTTTCTGCACCCACAGATGACAATATATAGGAAGAATAGAAATCATAAGTAATTGCAAAGTTTAACCAACAAACGACAACAGGTTGGTCATACTTTACGAAATAGAAGAAAATAGCAATTGTCATTGAAAAGCAGCTGTTAGAAACTTTCACAATTGTGGGTATGACAAGAAAACATTTTCACAATTTCTAGAAAAAAGTTCACTTGCTAAAGTAAATAAGCCCAACATTGCTACACGCAGTAGAAACTTTGGTTTCTGCAGACACTTTGCAGATCCAGGCATTAAAATTCGAACCTAAATTCGATAAGGACTTTATTATTAACACTTATCAGACTGATAAATTATTAGATACTTTCAAAGTCATAACTGCTATATTATCCTGATTTCCATACAGTACTCTTTAATTTTTGGTGATTTATCTTCCAATGATGGCAATACAAGTGTGTTTACAATAGAACCCTTGCAGAAAAAGGAGTACAACTATCTTTGACTAAAGGCATAACATGAATAAAGGTATGTACGCATATACCACATAATATTCAATCACTTTGTCAGGGAAAATACTGCCCCAAGTATTTGTTTGCAAGAAGCAACAAGAACATATGGCCCACTAGTTACAAAAAATGGTTAATGAATAGGCACAAAATATACAAATGCTGTAATAGCATTCTCCAAATCTGGAAAATTAACAAAATTGTACATAAATTATTTGAACACTTGAGGGCCTCATGTGGGAAGAGAGAAGTTTCTCTCAATTATAATGGCTCTTGGGTTGGACAAACAAGGCATGAATTATGATGAAATTTTTCAAGATTACTCATCTAAGTTGGTGATTTTTAGTTAATTAATTCCATTGAAATGCATTCCTCTTGTTCAACATCTTGATGTGTACACTTGAATTGCCAAGTAATAAACCCGATAAAGTGCATGGAAAATAGTATTTCTGATTGAAAATGGTGGAGAAATAAATTCTAAAGAGGATTGCATAAAGATCCTATCAATAGTGAATCATCAACTGTCCCCCCCCCATCACCAATTTTTAATAAAATGATTCAATATGTTTAGTACACTTCAAAGCTTTCTAATAGTACAGAAGTTTTTATGAACACCAAAAACAGAAATTTTACAGTAAAAAACTGTTTTATCAATTTTAAAAGATGTCAAAATACTTTTTGTTTTTTTAGATGAACAATTTTAAATAGTATTTTTGTTAAGTTTGTTACAATTCTTACTTATGTATGCAATTAGCTTAGCCTGCATTTGTTATCCCTCTAAAACTTAATATTGCAATTAAAAATCAGAAAAACTCACTTCAAACATGCCAGCTTTTAACAAATGATGAATAAAAGGAAAATACTCTTGAACTCGCTCCATGTCTAAGTTTTCAGAGGATTCACCTGATTGAATACCTTTTACGATAATAGCATTGTACAAATGTCTCATTGGGTAACTGCAAAAGAAAAGTAGTACTAACTTAATTCAATTTCTAGATCTTGGAATGCTTTAAATACTAACATTATATAGTGCACATAAATCCATTATAAATAAATATATTAAGTAATTATTAGATTTCTTTATAATCAATTATTTATTTATATTCTACTAAGCATACTAAGTTTTACTGAGGTCTTGGTACAATTTAACAGCATGAGAACAAATGCATCTTTATCTTATTTATGAGAAATTTTACATCAACATGTTTTGAAAACTATACAATGTTATAAAGTCATTAAATCCTGTTCAAAGAAATTGCAATAATATGAAGCAATCACCTGATTGAGGTCAAACTTTCTGAATAGGTTATGGTAGACTTCATATAAATGATTAAAAATTTATACTGAGCAAGTCAGGGTTTAAAGAAGAATGTGCAATTTGTAAAATTATATTATTAAACAGAACTGTTGAAATATTTCACAGAATTTAGAAACAACAAAATAAATGTGCCCTTCAGAACTAAGAACAATGAATGTGGATTTTTAATTTAAAATACAGAAGCACAACAAAATGTAAACTATGGACATAAAATGGAAACAAATAAGTATAGAAAACCATGTATAAAAATTATTCATATCAAAATTAAAAGCTTACTTAGATGGCAAAAATGCTGAATAGTGTTTTATTAGTTCATCTCTTGTATAACAGCTTTCCAAGAGCTTTTCTTTCATCTTCGGAATGGATTTTTCAATTTTGTTAGAATCATGAGTGTCCAAAAGTAAAAGACACAAAAATGTGTTTGTGAAATCAGCTCCAGTATTTTCCATAGTGTTAAAAAGTTCTTCTATTAATTCTCTACAATATTAATAACATTTGAAATAATAAAAACTTCAGATCACATAAATATTCATATAACAAATAAAGCTTGCCACAAAATCAACAACTTGCAAAAGAACAATTAGAACTAAAATTAAATTAATACAAACATAAGTTATTTAGCAGAAGTTATGATTTCTCTTCACTTAACTCTAGATATGCCAAGTGGGTCACTTTGACCCAAAACCAGATGTTTTTGCACATTTTTTCATGGAATAATATTTTATTTTAAAGAATATTTACCTTTTAATGAAACATTAATTTGAATATAACAGTAAAGAAGTAAATAGCTGTCAATACGTTGAAATAATACATTTTTGCATTACAAGTATGTCAAGGTCAGATTCAGTTCTATTCAGTCAAAGATTGTCTAATCAAAAGCCTGACTGAATTCTTATTGCTCATGGTCATAGTATGCTTACTATTTAAAAATATTAAAGATAAACATGTATCTGTTATTGGTTGATTATAGGAATTTAATATTCCTGTGTATGTAGTTTGTGCTTAACTTTAAATTCATGAAAAATCCAACAAGTATCAAAGAATCATTTTGCACAAACATTAATTAATGGTATACTCTTAATGAAAAAAACTAGAAAAAAAGTTATAAACTGCATAGCATATAAAACAATTAACAATTAATTTTCAATCCCTTGAAGTACTTACTTGTCTTTAGGACACTCTGATGCTATTATCCCAAGCTGAAAAATAATACTTAGATTTATCATTCACTTTTCACAGTATCCAAAACAAATATTTGTGCAACACAATGATCAACAAATATTATCTAGCAAGCTGGACCTTCTTGTGGCACATAATACGCTAATATGTACTAAAATATGTAAATATCACATAGCTAACCTTTGCATACATCTTTTTCATGTAAGTCTTTTCAAATTCCTCCTGATATAATGCCAGCAATGAAGTGGACACATCTAAAGGTAAAGCATCTTGAATTGCTTCAGCAAGCTTCTTCAAGTTCCATTGGCAAATTTCTGGTTGTTTTTTAAAAGAATAACGATGTCCTGTGTCTAAAAGAAATATTGAGGGAAGAAATATTGAGAAATTAATTGTTCCGTAATTGTAAGGTGTTTTATATATATGTTACAGGCAATGTGATAAATCCAGGCATTTTTAATAATGCCCACATATTTCGGGCCTATCGAGTCATAATGTGATAAATGCCATTGAATTTATCACATTGCCACTAAAAACAAAAATGTTAAGCCAAAGCCATTTAAGTATGACATTAAAACTGACAGTCGACGGGATAATAGGCAAGAACCAAAAACATTAGTACAGGTAATTTTTGAAGATAACTACAACACAAATAAAACACAGACATATACTCACAAGGAGAGGATCCCAACGTGTCATCACCAATTTGGTTCATTTTTGGTGTGGAAGTAGTGCATGACTAGGACATCAATTTGTGAAAATATTAAGAAGCAACTTTCAGAAATTTTGGAGAAAATCGCGATTAAAAATCTTAACATGTACTTATATCTGATAAGATTCTCGTCTTGCAAGCGGATCGTGGTGTAGCGGTAAGAGCTGTGATTCCCAACCCATAGGTCCGGGGATCGAGTCTCGCTGCATACCATATTTTTTAGATTAATTTTCCACACAATTAAGAGCACAGATATGAAATAAACATATACTAATATTTAATTATAAATTTTAAAATATTTTTTCTTGTGCGTAAAAAAATTTTTGGTAAATACATAATACATACAATAGGATCATAAAAAATTGGATTTAATAATTTATATTTTTGGGAAACAAGGAATGGAAAGATTTAAAAAATAATAAAAAAAAAAAAATAATAATAATAATAATTTATATTTTTATATATGAAGTTTTACCTTAATTTATCCCTAACTATCCGAAAGAAAGTACGCAATTTTGTTATGCTAAAAGGATTTGTTATGTCTCTGATTTGATAGTTAAAATAAACATTTTTGTAGGTAAACATATATTATTTACAATAGGATCATAAAAATTGGATTTAATAACTATTTTTTTGGGAAACAAGGAATGAAAAGACTTCAAAAACAAAACAAAAAATTAAAAAATGTTTCAAAATTGATAATTATAAATATAAATATGTACTACTTTATTTCATATCTGTGCTCTTATTGCGTGGAAAACAAAAATAAAAATTATGGTATGCAGCGAGACTCGATCCCGGGACCTTTGGGTTGGGAATCACAGCTCTTACATCTACACCACGATCCGCTTGCAAGACTAGAATCTTATCAAATATATAAGTACATGTTAAGATTTTTAATTGCGATTTTCTCCAAAATTTCTGAAAGTTGCTTCTTAATACTTTCACAAATTGATGTCCTAGTCTTGCACTACTTCCACACCAAAAATGAACCAAATCGGTGATGACACGTTGGGATCCTCTCCTTGTCAGTTACAAACAAAGAAAAGAGAAACACCATGATACACTTCTAAAGTTTTTTTAAGCTTTGTTAAGACTAAATACAAGATACTCACCAGAGGCATTACATACATGATTTGGGTCATAAACGTCCAAAAATCCAAAAGGCCCATAGTCTAGTGTCAATCCAACAATACTCATATTATCAGTGTTCAACACACTGAAAAGAAGCTAAACATTAAAACCCCTTACTCAATACTCCACACTTAAGCACGGTAACAAAACAATATTGTCATTAACTTAATTTGTTAGAAAGATGGAATGCGAATTCTGGATATTATTTACAGTGATCTACACATAAACTATATAAGCATACATTAGCTACATAAGCTATGTTAAATTTTATAAATGCTCCAGTTGAAAAATTAAAGACTTAATGATTAAATGAGTCAAATTATCACACAAGTCTTCATAGAGATAAATGTTTAAAAATTTAATATTTTTTTGGAAAGATTAGTTAAACAGAGTGTGTGTAGTATACTATTTCTTTATCAAGATAAACTTTCTAAAATAATGAGCTTTAAAGTTGTTTCCTAATCTCTTTATCACAAATGTAATAAACTCAAAACAACTAAATGAAACTAGAAAAATGTAAACAAAGCACATTTTTGAAAAAATGTACTAATATTTACCCATGGCAAAATCCTACTGTCTGCCATAAAGCAACTAAATTTGCAGTTCTAGTGACCACTTCTTTATAAAAGGCTGCATACTTTTCAACTTCACTCAGTGAACTTTCATGCACCTATTAGACGAGTTGAATCTATTTAGAGAGGTTAAATAAATATTTAACTCATAAAAAATTTAAACAAATATTTTAGATCTACAAGGATTTTCATAAAATTACTACTTATTATCATGGAGAATGTTTTGAACATGCATTAAACATCATAGATTTTTCTGTTATTTAATTAGGTATTTTTAATTTCTCTCAATGTCACGAATAGGCAATAGTTAATTTTGATACATTTTTTGACCTGTGAAATTGGCCACAGATCTAGTGAATCTTAAGAAATATAATAGTGAAAATAGAAATGTATAAATGGTTAAGGTTCAAAACATACCAGCACTACACCAAAAACCACATCATGAAACAAAACTTACTGCCACATTCTATGCTTTCTGCCAGGTCAAATCAACAAATGTTAATCAAGCTCATGTTTTCTTTATTTGGAATTCTGAGCACTATGATGAACTAACCAACATTTGAATGCCGCCAGAGCTGACAGTAAAAAATGGTCTATCGCTAACAACCACAAAATCTCGCGTAACAATAACATCTTACGTATTTCTCTATTCTTTGTAGATCCAATTCAGATCTGAATTAAATTGGCAAATAATAATTAATTGAATTCTAATTAAATTTTTTTCTGACTTTGCAGCTGAATCGCTTTTAACCTGTGTTGATAAAATGAACACAGTAATGAGATCACTTAACACCAATGAAGGGAAAGGGCTAATTGATGATACAAATATAAAACTTCAAGCAGCTGAATGCTCTTTAATGTTAGCCTAACAAGAGGAAGCCATTTTTTTCTCCTCTATGCCAGCAAAGCTGACGTCAAAACCTTTGCTTTAATTCCCAATTCTCATTGGTAGTTGGACCTTAATAGCTGGTCTCTTCATCAGTTTAACAAACAAAAATTTCTTAATCACCGTTGTCAAAGGTGCTACAGAATACCCTAACCTTCAACGATTATTAGAAGTTTACCAGAGGTTCAGAATACGACTGTTAGTATTTCTTGCTTTTAAACTCAGACCGCCTGAGATTTCCATTAAATGCTATAAAAAATTTGATGCTGTCAGGACTGAATAAAGGTATAAAAAATAAACACTTTAACCCTTTTAACTAGAAACAATATACATGCAAAGGATAAAATCATACTTCAGGATAAAATGTCTCTATCACATAATCAAGAAGTGTATGCAAAATGTCCTTTCTTCCAACACTAGGTCCAATCTTTCTAGTAATTGGATTCAGTGTCCTAAAGATTTCAAATGAGCCAAACCTAAAACAAAAACATTTTGAAAAAAAACTTTCACATTTTACATAAAGGTTAATTCCAAGTTTGATCATACATCAATACCTACTAATCAAATCATACAAAGGTTTTTTTATATCAAGGGTTTCCTAACTTATCCAGATCATGACATCCTTGAGATAATTATAATTTCTTGTGGCAGCCCTTATCATACATTATTAATATCTATCTTGTGTAATTAATAACTTTACGCAATATATATGGTTGCATAGAAAAACATTTTCCAAATAACTTGTGTTTCTTTGAAGAACTTGCTTAAAATTTTTAAGTGTTCAGAAGCCTTTTTTTTAGAACATTTTACTGTAGTACTAATTGAATTAATATGTTTCCTACTTTTATGTCTTATGCCCGAGTTTAGTAGGTTGTTATCTTTTAATTGAAAGAGTACTATTTTGTGTTGTTTTGAAACCTTTAGTTTAAGAAGCACATTAAAACTAAACTAAAATTTCAATTACTTTCTTATACAGATAACAAAATTATAAATATACTTATTATGCAAAAAAAAAAAATTACACTTCTAATATCCCAAGAGAATGACTAACGTTTGAAATTTCTATAAATTTGATATAAGGTAGGTTATGTGATTTTGTGTTTTATATAGCACAAGGCCTATATTAGGGCAATATGCACCAATTCAAGTTAAGAATTAGTCTTTTTTGTAATATTGATAAATAAATGATTATTTGTACCCCACTTCCACTTTTCAACAACTTAATAGTTAAACAAGCTAGTATTAGTCAAGGGTATGATTAAACACAATGCTTCGAATAAAATTAAATTGTGCTAAGCTTTTGTCAATAATGCTAAATTTTCTGTTAAGTGTTCCGATCACGATAGAAAATTTCAGTCATACAAGTTGATGGACTGGAAAAACACATGTAGATATATTAAATGGAAGATGAGAAAATATTGATAATTTTCAAAATCAATCAGAAATTTATCAATTACATAAAAATGGAAAAAAGTTGAATTAAATGTTCCATAACTGTACCACTGAATGTGACAATACAGGATAATACGTAAGTATCAAAAGGTTTCTTTTGAAATGTATTCAGAGTTTTTTTTCACAAACCCTTTTATTAGACAAGTGTGAAGATTTGGATGATGTAAAATTCATCAAAATGCAGATTGATAAAAACTGTATACTGTAAAAGATCTTTAAAAATAAGATGACCATAACCATGTAATAAAAAGTTAAAAGTGCAACTATTACCTATACTTAATACACACATAAATAAATTAAATTTATACCTAATAAAAGTTGGTGCAATTCGAAGTACAACAGAACATTGTTCTTCCTTTGGATGGCCATCATAAAATTGGTCTCTTACCACTGTTGAGTCAGAGGTGATACAAGTACCAGCTCTAGAAGTTGCAATTCCAAGGAAATGCATAGCCTAAGGAGTAAACGAACATTTAATATAACTTTAATGCAATCTTAAAAATCATCCAATTTTTAAAATAAAAAGTCAATATTCTTAGCGACTACATAAACGGGAGTAGTATTGAGATACCTATTTAATTTAGAGTTTTATGTTTTTTTGTACTTTAAATTAGGTCTTTGTGCTAAAGAGTTCCTATAAACACTTAAAGACCAAACTTCATCCATTATCCAAAACAGGTTTTTAAAGAAAAAATCTGCAAAAATTCTTTAAAAAGCTTTTGCTTAATTAGAATAAGGAAACAATGAAACTTTATTATGACTTTTTTTTATCATCTATTATAATTTTGTAAAAATAAAGTTGTTTTCCTCCGTACTTTCAACTAAATAAATAGTAAATACAAACATAAATCAGTTGATAATGCAACATATGTAATTTGTAAGCTGTAGACAAAAATGTTTGACCATGTTTGCCCTCAGAAAAAGTTTGATACTTTTTGATTATCCACAGGCTAATCTTTTTAATCAGACTTTATTTAAGATAATTTACAAATTGCAGTAAAAAAATACCACTCCATTTCATACTACTCCCCCACTACTACTATATTTTGAATGTTTTTATTTTTAATATGGAATTTATATAAAAATGTTTAGAACACATGGCATGCTTGGTCAATCAAAAAGTTAACATAAATGCTTTATGAAAAAATAGCCTTTCTTACTTCACTGCATAAAAATTCCCGTAAGCTAGACCTCAATACTTTTCTTCCATCAGCAGTTCTAGAATAAGGTGTCAAACCAGCTCCTTTCAATTGTATTTCCCATCTTTCATTATTACTATTCACCACTTCACCAAGGTACCTAAAATATACAAAAATCAAAATGGTGAGTTAGATTTATCGCTTCTTAGGAAACTTAATATATTAACAGTCCCGAAAGTAGAAATATGATGAACCATGCAAGGCAGTGGTCTGTTTAGAAGAAATTTGGGTCCGTTTTCGGACCCTTCACAATATATTTAATTGCGAAAACAGACCCTTCACAAAACATTTTACCTTAAAAACGGACTCTTCACGAAGTGTTTTTGCCTTTTAACAGACCCTTTTTTTCATAATACTTCAAACAGGGTTGTTGCGTTTAAAACACTTTGTTTAAAACACTTGTTTTAAACACGTTTAAAACAAAGCAAAAAAAACATTGTTTAAAACACATGTACTTTTTTAGTAATTCTTTTTTCTATGAACAGATGGCATTAGTATATAAAACTTAGTATTTACTTTCAACTGTTTTATTTGATTTTTTTCTAGGAAGTTATTTAATGAAAAAATACAAATAAACTTGTTTAAAAATCATATTTTTTTATAATTGACCTGTTTTTTATGTTTTATTTTAATATTTTACATGATCAATGCTGCTAATGTCATCAAAATACCCAATGAACTGAAAAGGACTGAAATGAATATGAATATAATAACTTATAAATGTTTAGCTCGTTTACCTTTTAGCAAAATATTTCCAAAACAATCATTTTACTTCAGCCAAGCTCAAAGAAACGGGTGCTTAAAAGCTCAAGATGCCATTTGATGTCAGGGGTAGCTTTGTTAATCCATTTTCAATTTTAAAAACTTAATTTAATTTTTTTTAAATAATGGTGGGGTTTTTTTTTAGAATTTCTGTGTCGTGGATAAAAAAACAAATAAAACACGTTTTTTGTTGTTGTCTCTCTATATTAAAAAAAAGTAACAGTGACCGCCGCCGCGGCCGCCGCCGCCGCCGCCGCTGCCGCTGCCGCTGCTTTTGAAAATTTTATTTTTGAACACTTTGAACTCTCACTACGCAAAAACTATTCCACGGAAATTTGTGAAATTTTAAACATTTCTATTCAAGTGTATGAGGATTGTTTTCGTTCTAAAAGCTAATAGATGAGATAATTAGTTCTAGAGTTATTTAATGTCAAAGTCGAAAATTATTTTTTTCTGCTGCGAGTTCGCCCCCAGCAAAATCTATTAGCAGCAGAAATATGATTTTTTGCAGACACATACTCTTAGATGTGCAGTTTTGCACCACGTCGCCCTTTTTTCGAATTTCGAATTAGTTTTGGAGTAATTAAGTTTTAAAGTTTCGAAAATTTTGAAGATTTTTCTGTTTTTTCGTTATAAAAGCAAAACTAATCACAGTAGAACTATGATATTTTAAAGACACATAGAAATAATTTTTATAAAAATATTGGCTTTTTGTTTTTTCAAAAATTCTAATTAGTTTTAGAATTATTAAGATTCAAAGTTTCAATTTTTTCTTCTCTTTCTCCCCGTTCACTAGAGAAACAGACGAGTTTTATGCGTGTTTTATTGATGAGTCTGATTTCTTTTATTTTCAACAATGCTTTTTTCTACAAAGTGGTTGATGGTTATTAGTAGACTTGCTGAATATTTTTTTAACATTTCAATTAAATTATTCGGAGAAAAGGCTTCTGCTGGATTGTTGAGATGAACAAGCGAGCTCTGCTCGCTAAGATCGCGAAGCGATCTGAGAAGAACTGCGAAGCAGTTCAGAGGGTTGGTGAGCGATAGCTCACTATGTGTGATTTCTTTTATTTTCAATTTAAGTTAGGAAAGTAATATTTCAGCAATAGTTTTTTCGGGATGATTTGGATTAAATTATTTATCAGCAAGAGTAATAAGTAGTTTCGGTTGTAAAGGAGCATTAATTAAGCCGACCAGCGGGGTGATTGGTAAGATGGAACAAGCGAGCTTTGCTCGCTGAGATCGCGAAGCGATCTAAAAAGAACTGCGAAGTAGTTCCGGGGGTTGGTGAGCGATAGCGAGCAGGGGGCAGGCCCCCTAGTTTTTGAAAAAAAAACATGTTTTTTCCAACCCTGACTTCAAATATTGGACCTTATTTTCACAAAAACAGGCTCCTGGCTGAAAAAACTAATTTACGCTAACTTCAAATTCACAAAATTATAAGTAGATTATCACAATTTTAACAAAAAACGGACCCTTCACAAAAAGTCTGGAATGACCCCTGCAAGGGTTCAATTCCGTTAACAGTATCTCTAAATACCACCACCACCAAGCTCAACTTTTGAACGCCTTATATATTGAAATATCGATAAATGTTCATGATTTTTTTTATTGATAAACTGAACAGTTATTGATATAACTATCTATGAATTATATTTATCTATGAATTTGAAATTATATAGCAATATTTTAAATTTTTAGTGTCCAAAAGAGCATGGCAGTATTTAGCTGGACTGTTAACGGAATTGAACCCACGGAAGTTTAAGACTCCAGGAGAAAAGATTAACCAGTTTATTTCAGGTAGCATTTTAGTTCATCCAGGTTGTTACCCTCTGAAAATTAAATCTTTTGACGATCCAACTCCTAATTCCCAAGTTCTATAACAGTCGTCTGTCCAGGTCAATTTTAATAGTTTTGCAGTATACCTTACCTTCACAAATTCAGTTTTAGGAAAAAGTACAGGTACCTTCCCAAAATAGTATTTTTAAAAGAAAGTTTTCTAGTAAGCTATATTCTCTTAAAAGTTAAATTATTAGTCATTCAGACCAGTGTTTCACAACGTGGGGTGCACGCCCCACCGGGGGGCAATATGATTTTCTAGGGGTTGCAATTTGAAAATTTTCAACCAAAATTAGGCAGTATAATACTAGATCATCTGAAACTTTAGAAGTAGTATCAATCTTTCCCAAGGACATAAAAGCACTTTTTCTTCAAAAGATGTCTTTTTGAATTTTTGGTACTTATGTACTAAGCCGTCAACCGTGTCGCTAAATTTAAAAACGTTGCCAAAGTCCAGGGCATTTAGCAGCTCGGTACTTAAAAAAAAGGGACTTAGGGACCAAAATTTTTTAAAAAAGGGACTTTAGGGACCAACTTTTAAAAAATGTTTTCTTTTGATAAAACTAAATAATGAACAGTGAATTTCAATTTTTAGCTGCAACAATTTGATGACTAGAAATGCTTTTCAGTAATTCAAACGTGACAAATTACTTAATTCTCAGTTGGCTAGTTTAATGTATTGTAAATATATTAATTATTGGTAACACATAAAAATCAAATCTAAAAATAAATTAAAAACTTAAAAAATATACACATATTAGAGCAATATTTTAATCCGAAACCAACGTTATACATTTTTAATTATACAAACAATACAAAATTTCCATTTATGAAGGTTAAAACAAGGGAGGGTTTAGACCAGATTTTCGGGGGGGGGGGCATATTGGAGGGTTTGTAATACCTTCCAAATTTTCAGGGCCCTTAGAAAATTTTCAGAATTTTAGCATTTCCAAGAGTGTTTTTAAGCAGCTTTTTAGGGGTTTATAGTAACTTAAAATATTACACTGTAACCTTTATTAGTTTCCTATTTCAGTGAGTATATCCAGGGACGTGCCAACGTTTTAGAAAAAAAAAGTGGGGGTGTAACATTTTTGTAGGGCCATAACCAGACTTTTGTTTCGAGAGGCTTGACTTTTAAACAAACTTTTCTTTCAGGTAATGCTTGCTCTAAAGCAATAGGGGGGGTCCTCCCCCAGGAAATTGTGAAATTTGGCTCTCCCAAGAGAAAAACAGAATATATAGTAAAGAGTAACCATGAGATTTTCGGAGGGTGGGATGAACCCCCTTTTGGGGGCTTAGATTTGACCCTACCCCTTTTAAGTACAGTCCACCAAGACCTCAACTTTTGTTTCGGGGGGAGGATGACTCAACGTTAATTTACTTCTAAACGTACTCTTAAGTTTTAGATCTCTTAAAGTACCATCGAATTATTTTACACATAATATCAAGATTTTACAATTTGAGCTGCAAGTAAAAATTGGGGGGAAGGGGGTCCACTCCCACAGAAAAATTTTGAAAATTTTTCTCTAAAAGTATATTTTAGCTCATTTTGAGGAATTGTAAACTACAGAATCTTGAAGGAAAAAAACTTTAAAATAGACACCAAATTTTAGAGGGGGCTGGGGGTCCTTCCCCATGGAAATATTTTAAATTATACCCTTTTAAACTAGTTATTTGTCTATTTTGAAACACTTTGGGGAACACCCAAAAGAGGAACTTTTCTTCTAAGCAGCAGAACTTTCAAGGGGAAAACACAATAACACAGGTTTCAACAATTTAGAGGGGGGGGGTTGGGGGTTCACCCCCAGAAATTTTTGAATTTTAGTCTTGAAAAGTGTTTTTTTTAAGCTATTTGCAAGGGTTTCTCAGAGGGGCATCTCCATTTTTGCATTTGATACAAAAAAGGTACTTTAGGGACCAAAAGCTAAAAAAAGGGACTTTTAGGGGCCTAAAAAAGTTTTAGGGACTTAGGGACCGACTCTAAACGCCTTGAAAGTCACCAAAAAGTGGCTGTAACGCCAATATTAGAAGACGGTGACGCATCGACCTTAGAACACAGATAGACGGAGCATGCGCGCGCATCCTCATAGCGGTATGCCGGTGCCTGGGATGAAAGATCTCCCGCTCGAGAGTCATGTGGGGTAGGCCTCACTCTACTTCTCTCCCATTGAAAACGAGGAGAGGAGCAATCTGCTGGGTCACGTGGGTTTGGCCTGGCGGAACGGCCAAACATGTTTCATCCCCGGCCTTGCGCACTTGCTCCTTCTATCAGTCTTCTAGGTCTATGCAGTAACGTCATAAGTCAATGAACAGCGAAGGTTATTGCCAGACGTAGTTTCCCAAAAACAAAACAACCAAATAAACGAGTTTTTATTTATTTAAAATAGCTGTAAATCAAAAACTGGAATAATTAATATATTATAATTTTAATATTAATGTATAATAATATAGTATAATTTTAATTCACAATAATTTGTGACTTTGATTATAGCAATTTTATGTCTAAATAAGTTCTATTTTAAATTAATTTGTTTGATCAATAAAGTAAATTTGATATTCCGATGTTGGCAATGCCTAGTGTTCTTTTTGGCGACGTTTTCAATCCAGTTAGCGAGCTTTGGCGATGTTTTCAAATTCAGCGGCACGGTCGACGGCGTAGTACGTGAGTACCGAATTTTTAATAAACATTGACAACATAGCTGTAATCACTCCATTGAAACATGTTTCTGTGTTTAATGTTATGCAGCTTTTTCTAAATCTATTCAGTACCTACACCCTTTAGAAAAAGTCCTCTAGTCGCTAGCTGTACCCAGAGCAACATACCTACTGAAGTGAACACTTCTGAATGTTGCTAACAACAGTATCAGACATGGAAGATCTAATGTAACATTAGATTTCTAACAATAATCTACAAATAACAATTATTTTAACTTCGTGGCTGTCGGTCATAATTTGAGCTGTAAGTAAACATGGCAGCTGGAGGACTTTTTCTAAAACTGTACTGTCTATTTTTATGTGTGTTTTTTCAGTTTTCTTTTGCATAATTAATGTATTTATTTCTATCAAGCCTGAATGGAATTTTTTGCATTTCCCTTTGGCATACCATCAATTTTTCTGTAATTATTTTAATTTTTACATGTTTGTTTATATGCAAGATTATTATAAAATTAAATAACCTTACATGGCTGCTCCATCCCCTAGCTGTCCAGCAAAAGCTCCAAATTGATGACCGCAGTAGCAGTGAGCAGCTGGTTCAGAGCCTGGCAACAACTTGTTCCCAGAAAAGTACTCCATAAGCTCATTTCTCTCCAGTTCTTTCTCTTCCAAGTCAAGTAAAGCCATGGCTTTCGGTGACAAACCAACCAGCCGAGGATTTTCGACCGGAGTAGGCTTAACTTTCGAGAAACAGGCTCCCGCAACGCTTCTTACATAATTCTTCTCTTCGGGATCAATGGGGAGTCTTTTTAGTGCTACGTTATCGAAGTGCAACGTTTCCAGCGTAGACATTTGTGGCGTTATTTGGAGGTAGGCAAACACAGAAGGAACTAACTTACACAACCTATAGTTGAGGGCGGAGAAACGGGGTTTCATGTGACAACTTCTCTTTTCGTTCGAAATTCGAACACAATATTGTTTGTTTGTAAATAAAATATATTTTACTGTTGCCAGATTTCGGATTACGTAGTAGTTACGGTGGTTACAGTTAATTATTATAACTACTTTCAGCTAATTTTGCTGGATTCTTTTAAACTTGAGCTAATTTTATTGTTTTCTAACTTTTAACAAAAATAGACTATTTGTGTTTTATTTTTGTAAATTTTTTATGGCACAAAAGAACTGGGCTAGAGGTCTTGACTACAGTAAGCCTGATAAAGATGAACCCGTCAAGTGGCGGAGCGAGATGGAAAATATGGCACTAAATATAAAAGAAAATCTCACGTCACGTTAAATGTACGTTTTTTCTTTAATATTTTTTAGCACAAGTTTAGAAGAAATGCTCGGATTCAGGGGCGTCATTTCAGTTTTTGGTTGGGGGGCAAGGATTTTTTTTAAGTGGGGCTGGGCCACACCGTACCCAGACTTCTTTTTTGGTGGGGTTGACTCAACGTCATGATCTCTAAGTAAAAATGGGGGGGGGTCAGGGGGTCACCCCCAGAAAAATTTTGAAATTTTGCCTCATTTTTACAACATTTAAGTTACATCCGAAGAGAACAGTTCCTTGTAAACCACAGAATTTTCTAGAGAAAAAAGTTACAAATAAACGTCAAAGTTTGAAGGGGAGCCGGAGGTCTTCCCTCAGAAATTTTTTTCAAAACGCAAGTTCATACTTGCGCACAGAGAAATATCCTAACAGAGGGTCCACGAGGCTGTTTTCAAATGGGTTACTGATGTTGTTGATTCTTATTTTCATTTGCAAAATTCTGCAGCATATGTTGCAGGCTACATTGAAAAAGTAGTTTTGAGCAAATATGTGCGTGAGACATGCAAAACCTGCAAAAAAAAAAAACTGTCGAGAAAGAATGGACTCTAACCGCCTATCTGGTTCGAGACTTCACGGAACCAACACGTGACCTACAACTGAGCTTGCAATGGACTCTAACCGTCTGACGTCACACGGAACCAACACGTGACCTACTGAGCTTGCGATTGGTTACCACAGATACTACACTAGTAGATCTACTAGTGTAGTATCTGTGGTAACCAATCGCAAGCTCAGTTGTAGGTCACGTGTTGGTTCCGTGAAGTCTCGAACCAGATAGGCGGTTAGAGTCCATTGGTTACCACAGATACTACACTAGTAGATCTACTAGTGTAGTATCTGTGGTAACCAATCGCAAGCTCAGTAGGTCACGTGTTGGTTCCGTGTGACGTCAGACGGTTAGAGTCCATTGAGTCGGACCAATCTTTTTCTGTACTTTTAAGATTTATATTTTGTTAAAGAAGGATAGGCCACATTTCTAAGTGTTTGTCCATTGTTAATCATGACTGGTTACTTTGTAACAGTCATGAAAATAATGTTTGGTCCTACATTGTCAATTTATGCGTCAAACTATCAAACTAATTTTTCAAATTAATCTTTTCTAAATGTAAAATGGTCACGGAAGAAGCTTAAAAATTGTCTTAATTGTTTTTCAATTTCTTTTAAATAATTTCAAATTTTGATAACTTTTAAAATACTAATTCATTCCTCTCCAAAAAATTTTCTAGTTTAGGCATAGGCATTTCATGGTGTCATTTTATTATTTCTTGGTATTTTGTATCTATTCAATTCCTATTTTATTATAAGTATACATAAGTACAGGGATATGATTCTTCCCCCAATCTGCAGTTTTCTACCTTGTTTAAGAATTTTCTTTCATTGATAAGTTATGTAATTCCCGGAATTATATTCCTATTTTGAAAATTGGGATTGTTTAAGTAAAGTTCATAAATTCCATGAACTGGAATTCTCAGACTACTCTGTGAAATTCAAATATTTATCAAAATAATTTATATTAAATCAGTTTTATTTTTAAAACCCTGTATAAAAATATTGCTAACCTTAATAACTATAGCGAGCAGGGGCAGAGCCCCCTAGTCTAGTAAAATAAAATAAAAACTTTTTAAGAAATTTTTTTTTTAAAATGGACTAAAAAGTATAAGGTTATGCAAAAATATGTATTCTGGACGTATGAATATGGACGTAGAAATAGAAAGAAATAATCCATCACTTGGTTTATTGGATAATGAAAAACTATTTGATGGAGGACCACCACAGCACATGCAAACTGATGAAGATCCAGTAATTATACAGGAAATCTCAACACCACCACCACATTATGATCGATATAGAAGCTGACATTGACAGCGAAATCATTGATGACCCGACCCGACATGGATTCCAGAAGAAAGTTCAAATGAGGAAACTCGACTGATTTCAATTTCATCTGAAGAGAAACTTTTAGCAGCTCCCAGAATCAACAACTGAAGGACTCATTAAAAGAAGACGGATTGCTATAAAAAAAGATGACTGGCATGACTTCAAAAATAAAAAAAAAATAAGGGAGAAAGGTAAATCTTAAATAGGATGGACTAAAACCAAACGGTATACCAGGGAAACGAGAAAACTCCGGGATAGAGATTGTGTAAGAATAGACGAATCAAAAAGAAGGGAATTGTTTCTATCATTTTCGGATAACATGAATTGGGATCAAAGAAAAGTTTACATTTCATCTCTCCTCACCCTAACAAACGTTGATAGGAGTTCTAAAGCTTCAGAAAGTGATATGCGGAGAAAAAATACATTCTTGTACTCAAAAATTGTTTTTGTCCACGTTTGAACTAGACTGTGAGAACTTCAACTGGGTTGAGTTTCAACTGGGTTGAAAAGAGTTCCAAAAACTATAAAATATCCAACAACAACAACAGAAATGAGAAACAGATGTAAGAAAAAAAAATGAAATATCTAATGCCAAGTACTGTGCTTAAGTCTTTTTAGATAAATTTTTGGATGGATTACCCAAACTTCCATCCCACTATAGTCGGTCATCTTCCAAAATGTACTTATATGAGTTCAGTTTATGCTGAGTATTGCCGAAATTGGATCGAATCCGGTGGTATGAATGGAGTTAAGCCCCTTAGCAAGTTCACTTTTAATTCAATTGTAAAGCAAAAAGCATTGCATTTCAACCCCCAAGAAGGATATGTGTCTATATATGTCTGATATGTTTGTCTGTCTTATAAGGCAGGTAATACAGCAGAAGATATTTATGCAATTCATCAATGAACCTAGGTACATCCACGGTTCCCATTGTCATCGACTCCGATGGTTGCGGATACAGAATAGAAATACAAATTTATCAAAAGCATTGATAAATTATATATTCAAAAAAATGTAACTGTCTATCAGAAATACCTTCAAAAAGAACACACTCAGATGGAAGTTGATTCCACGCACTCTCTAATAGAAAAAAAAAATTGAAAAACTCCCCATTTATCACCCAAGTGAGTACATTAATAAAGTAACGCAAAATTCTAGAAAACCACCTTACGAACTAACAGACGTACACCACCACATGATCAAAGATTTTTTCAAACCTATCCTCTATAAATCCATCAGGCCCGGAAAAAATTCCTCTGATCCGCAGGTAAACGATATTTAAGTTTTAAAATACACTCCTGATGGTGTCATACAAGCCAAAAAAGACTTTGATGTTCCTTTTTTGAACATACCAATAGCCAGAAACCATTCACAAGCAATTAAAACTGTAAACGACTTTCCGAAATTCCATGTCAGTTCAAATACTGGTACACTGTGTTTAAGTTAGAATCTCTACCTTTTCTTTATATCTACAGTATAAGAGCTGACGACTTTGAAAAGTATATCCTGTCACTAAAACTTCTCTGCCCATGGATGTTTTTTTACAGATAATATTCACTATGCCAGATGGATGCCTATTTTCATTAGAACTTAGGATTCTTGGATGCGTCGGACTTTCCAAAGAGGACTTAACATATGACCCTCTCATGGTCATTGACTTTTTGGCGGTCAACAACTTGATGGAGTTGATCTGACAAATGTAAGATATTTTTAAAGGGTAAGCAACAACAACAACAACAGTTAAGCACTCAACATCCATCAGTTTACCAGGAATTTAAGGAAGGAGGATTTGTTGGGTCTAAAAGTGGTCGAATTTTCACATCGATATCACATGATCATATGCACGAACAGTGTAATAAGGATGTAAAAGGTGATGAAGGTGCTGTAGGCTTACTTGATAATACAGGAGCTTAATTAAAATGGTTTCTCTCTGGACCAGTAATTATGAACCTTGTTATCATATGTTCGAGAAGGGGAGTGGATCTTGTAGTGACTCTCATGAAGACATCAGAATCCACCATGATGATACATCGGCTACTAATAAGAGATTTTTGCAAGATGTTAAGAAATTAATGGCAGCATTCCGGGAAGGTGAGGGGAACCCGTTTAAACAAGAAGGCAATGTCCTCTTTTCCGTATCGACTGGCAACCGTTGCTAATGAAGAATCAGTTCGTTGGCTAATCAATGCTGAAATCCAAGGTCAACATCAATATCATAATTATGTCAACGAACGACTTATAGAAAACTAGAAAACATAAAGTCTGTTTATGAAAAGATTCCTAGAAATAACCAACTTCCTTTCATTCGACTAGAACGAACAATAACAAAAGAGCAACAGAAAATGAAAATTTAAAAAAATGACTGGGTTTTATTTAGTCGTCTATTTATTGCTTGCTAGACTCGGGAGAGTGATCTCCTCGATTTCTTCTCCCATGAAAACTTAAGACTTTCCACTATCGCTTTCAGCAGACGAAACCCTGCAAAAGGGAACAAAATCGGATATTGTAACAAGTTTAGAAAATTATGGAGTTTATCAACATGTAGAACCAATTGCTACATGCAAAATTGTGGATGGAGCAGTAGCTGTTCACGTGTTGAAACCATTTCCTTGTCAGACATTTAAGGAGTACAGATACAGAAGCTGAAGCATCGTATTTTATCCATACATAACAGCTATGCTAGCAAAATTTCAAAGGATCGATGTCATATTCGACATTTATTTAAAACAGAGCTTTAAAAAATAGTGAACGAAAGACTAGAGGTACTGGTCCCCGAGTAAAAATGAATGGATCTCTGCGAATACCAAAAAATAATTGGCATGTCTTTCTGCATAACGATGAAAATAAAACTGACCTTTTTACTTTTCTTGCGTCCGGATTAAACGAAATTAAAATACCATGTGGTAAAATATAATTTTTTCGAATATTTTTGAAGTTTCTTCCATAAATTATCCAGGCTCCGTCTCCAACCAGCCAAGAAGAAGCAGACACAAGAATGCTTCTTCATGCCAAACATGCTTCAGACGATGGTCATAAATCTGTAATTATACGACTCGGATATTGTAGTTATAGCTAGCTATATTCATGCATTTAAAGAACTCTCTCTGGATGGAGTACGGCACAGGAAAAAACCATAGATTTCTCCCAGGGTTTGGATTTCTCCCAATTCACATAATTACACAAAATCTAAGAAGAGATATATGCACTGCTCTGCTATTTTTCCACGCCTTCACTGGTTGTGACACTACCTCAGCGTTTGCAAGTCGTGGGAAAAAGACCGCATGGGATGTTTTTAACAAAAATAGACATTGTAGAAGTATTTCAAAATCTTTCCTGTCGACCATCAAATATTTACCATGGGCCAGAGGCGCATAAAGGGGTTAATGGGGTATTAGTGATAATAGCTATTAGTTTTGACGATTTGCCTAAAGTGTTAATGAGCAGTGATTTTGTTCGGAATATCAATGTCAAGGTGACTATTAGTGATAACAGCTATTAGTTTTGACAATTTGCCTTAAGTGTTAATGAGCAGTGATTTTGTTCGGAATATCAACGTCAAGGTGACTATTAGTGATAACAGCTATTAGTTTTGACAATTTGCCTAAAGTGTTAATGAACAGTGATTTTGTTCGGAATATCAACGTCAAGGTGACTATTAGTGATAACAGCTATTAGTTTTCACTATTTGCCTAAAGTGTTAATGAGCAGTGATTTTGTTCGGAATATCAACGTCAAGGTGACTATTAGTGATAACAGCTATTAGTTTTGACAATTTGCCTAAAGTGTTAATGAACAGTGATTTTGTTCGGAATATCAACGTCAAGGTGACTATTAGTGATAACAGCTATTAGTTTTCACTATTTGCCTAAAGTGTTAATGAGCAGTGATTTTGTTCGGAATATCAACGTCAAAGTATCCAGGTAATCTCTGTCGTGATCTGTAGTTTACGTTTATCACGTCCAAGGCCTACCTACTAAACACGTGTATTAATAGAGATTGTATTTAGAATATCGCGTTTCATTGATTTAACTTCTATAGATTAATTTAAAATGATCTATCAATTATGATCAGTACAGTAGCTGTGTTTTTCTTGATCTATCAAGTAGGTAACTAAACGTTCCGATATTTGCCTCTGTCCCGCTTTTCTTATAGGTTAAACCATCATCCAACCGAAGTATATATGGTTCATTTCTATTATCTGTCCGCCCGTTTTTTAAAATTAATGTGCCCCCTTCTCCCCTTTTTTTAAGCTTATTAGATATCAGTTTTAAGTCTGAAAACAGCTTAACAACTAGTTTTCAAGATGTTACTTAAAAAAAATTATCTCCCACAGGGTTGAGACCTACTGTAAATTGAATATTCCATCTAACCGCCCCCACCCACAAAATTGCATTAATCCGTCACTGTTTCCTCGAATCATTTCGACTCACAGATATTGGTGTATTTGTGGATCATCAACATATATTACATTACAATAGTTCCATTCGAAGCACGCAAACGTGTTTTCAAAAATACCAATCTTTATTCCCGAATTTAATCGGTGTTTTAAAGATCATACTATTATAAAACAGCGGTTCTACGATGCAGACATAAATAATTTCGGAATTTATTCAAATACCATCAGTGTATTTGAAGTTCGTGATTTGGAAAGCTTACTTGGGCAGCTGGCTTACTGATTCGTCCATAATTTGATCAAATTGGAGATTTTCACTCGTTTTCAGAAAAACAGTTGGAGGTATTTATTTATACGCGAGTCTTACCTGGGAAACTTTGTGAAACGTTAACGTCGATGAGGTTGGTTGGTTGTTTTGGGTTTTATGGCGCAAGCAGGTCCCTATAGTTAACGTCGATGAGAAATTCCATAAATCGGAATGTCATTCAAGCTCTTGTTATTTTTTTATTCAAATTACGAACCGGAAATTCAAATGCAGTAATATCTTCCGTTTTTGGTTTATCTCGGGATCAAATGGTTTCTGACTACTGTGGTTGGTTGGTTTTTGATTTTTTAGCGCAAAGCCCATGACAGGACATAGAGCGCCAAACACAAGACATAAAAAATTCTGACTACTGTGATGAAGTAATGTCCTAAGATGTTTTGCCTCAGTATTTCAGAATCGAAGCTATCAGTAGGGAGACATTTCACTAATACGTCACACACACACAAATGCTGCTACAAAAATTGAATCAAGTAAAAGATGACCAGTTGATATTCATTTGCGATGGAACATATTATATTCGCCATCAAAAAAGTGCAAATAACGAATACGAGAGGAAATCATATTATTCTGGTAAAAAAAAAATTTCTCTGTGGAGTGCAAACCATTCACGATATGCACTACAAATGGTTTCGTGTTATGGACATGCTTGGGCCATATAAAGCTAAAATGAACGATGCTGAAATTATGAGAATCGTCTTAAATGATCCCAATGGTCATCATATATTATTTATCTCACGCTCGATATTAGGCAAAAAGTTTAAAACCTGCTGAAATACTTAGTCGTCAGTTTATTGATGAAAAAGTTAGTGTCGTTGTAAATGAAATAAAAATCATAAAACTGATACGCGAGAACGCGCGCAGGGCCTGCGAGGCCCTGGCGCTTGAATATAAACCTTCATAGAAACTCTAATTTTTAATCAAAAACGCTGAAATCCAGTGTATCTGCCTAAAAGGTTTCCACCTATCACCTTCTAAAGTTTAAATAGAGAGGGTATGTAATTTTCCGAGTTAGGTTGTTGTTTTTATTGAAATGCTTCGAAAACTAAGAGGATTCGTGTGAGTTATAACCAAAGAGGAGTCCAAAAGTAACTAGAATCTATAATTTTTCTTGCAAAAAAGGAAATTTAAGGTTAACAGCACTAAATCAACTGCCGAAATCGGCCCCTCTTTGAAGATAAGATAATCTCGGACACTTCCTCCTGAGGGCTGGTGCTTTTCAAAATAGTCTAATATTATATATTAATAAAAAAAAGTCAACTTAAAAATTAGTTATTATGCACTTTGAACGATTAAATTACATATTTAAAGTTTCCGTGATAAAATTTTTGGATTCACTGAACGTTTAGAACGGAAAACGGTGTGCAGGGCCTGAGAGGCCCTGCGCGCGTCCCCGTGTAACAGAAAGTAGCGCGCGTCCTCCCGGGTTAATTTCTGGATCAGAATTCTGAAAATGCCTGACAATAGATTAACAAAAATTGTATATTTACACTATTTTTAAAATCAATCAGATTTATTAAAATTTTTAATTGGTCCCTTAAGATTAGATATTTAATTGATAACTCGGGGTTCTCCGTTGTCTTGCTATCCCAAGACTCAGAGGTTGCTGAAGAATTTTTACCTAAAATTATTCAAAGTTATATCAACCAGAACACACAACTAGATCTTATAAGTATGAATAATATTACCCATAATCTGCAATATAAACATATTACATGCAATTCGTTCATTGAAGATTATATGGTTTCCATAATAGATATTTCAGCTAAAAAAATCTCATTTCAACTCAGATTAAACCAAGAACTCTTGTTTTTTGAAGGTGAAATATTTAAAATACACCCTCACCAAAGTTATAGGTTTTGTAATTTAAAAAAAAATATGAATCTTGGGAACACGTATTTTTTGAATGTAGAGCATACGATTTTTATAAAGTTAAATACCTAACATCATTGATCCATTACCGTAGAATTTTTTATAATTTTCTATCGTGTAATCACGGCAAATATCTATTAATTTCATAACACAGGTTTTTGAATTATCTATGAATTTCCGCAAAAAGATCGCAAGACTGATGGGCAGAAAACTTTACCTAAACAATAAAAAACGCCTGTTTTAACTTTTACAAAACTATGTACTTTTTACAGTTCTCAACCACATCTCAATTGATATGAACCAATGAAACTCATTTCCCTTAGCATATAAACATTCTTTTCATTTGATTCAAGAAACAATGGAAAGATAGACACCTCATAACCATTTACTCGGCTATTAAAGAGCAATAATATAATCGTCTATTGTTTTACATTGCAAATATTAGCATTCTGCTTGATTTATTGGTTTGTATTACCGACACGCGTTTAAGAAACAATGTTAGTTATGTCAAAATAGTCTGGGTTCTAAGAATATATGGAGTGTGAGATTTCCACGAAACTATTAAAAATACTATACTGGCACGGAAACTTACTTAAACGGTTATTTGTCTGCAATAAAATCATCTTTCGTAACCATAGGTGATTTCCATCGATATTATTCAACAGAAAATTTTGAAAAAAGATAGAGAAATGCATTCCCTCCATTAAATTTACGATTTTGAGAAAGTATCTTTTAACTCATTCTAATCCAGGGTTAGACAACTTTTATTGGTTGGTTGATTGACTTTTTAAGGCGCAAGGCCTTTAGTAGAACATATTGCACCAGACACAAGGTGCAATTTTTAATTTTAATGTTAATTTTATTCGTCTTAGTCTTTCTATCTCTCACTTTGTGAACTAAGCAGGAATATAATTTAATTGTCAATTTTAGTGGTTTTTAAGATTTTTGTTCAGCTGAAATTTCATAAGGTTGAAGAAGGGAATAAGTCCATCCTCTTTTTTAACTGTAAAGCATTTTTAAATACAGTTATAATTTTTTCGATGATTGTTCTGTATTCTTAACAGTGTCATGAATATTCTGTAAAAATTTGGTGGCTATAGGATAAAAATTACATTACTTATACAGTTTTTTTTTCTTTTTCGATTTTCTCAAAACTTCGTTTTTGGACTTATTATTCCCTTCTTCTAACTGACGGTTCATTTCTAGGAACCTTGAATAGGAGATAAGTCAAAATGTTACACAAAACATGTTAAATGTTAAAAAATAAATTTGAACAAACGGCAGAATATACTATCATATCCAAATTAAGGATTTATTTTACGAAAAGTTCACTATTTTCAATAGCTCTATAAACTAATTCCAATCGAAAGTTCAACTTCGGTGTAACATATACGAGAATGAAGAGAGGGACGAAAATCCTTACGGATAGCATATCTAGAGCTTATGTGTCATTATTATTAGGAACTTAAACTTAACAGCTATGTGTTAGTTTATAGCCTATTTATTGCACTGAACTCTTCTCGGAAGCGCGGTCTGTTTGAAATCTCGGTTGTGTAACAGGAATTTTTCCCTCTTCTCGCGAATTTCTAAAGATAACCGAAATTAAAAATAATGTAAACGCAGACTCCCTCTTAACCGTATCTAGGTTTAACCGGCGTCATTAAATAGTTCTGTTGTAGATTTATGGTCTAAAACTATGGGGCCATGCTAACAAGACAAAGCCTGATACTTTCCCGTAATTTATTCCACTTAAAAACGCCAAGTAGTATATCATTATTATGATTAAAAATATTGCCAAAATGTGTTAAGTCACCAATTAAATTATACAGTTAGTTGATTTGGTGAGGTTTTATGGTGCAAGGGAAATATAGTTATATTTATGATACAATTATTATACATACTGATACATATATTCAGCGTTCGAAATTGAGGTGTTTTGCTGGTCCGGGACAACTAAAAAATAGCTCGGACCAGTTGAATCAGAAAATCACTGGTCCGACGGACCAGTGATTTTCCCCGACAGAACCCGATAGATATGTGGCGATATGGGATAGGGGAGCCCCCAGCGAAAAAGATAAAAACATTATTAATTTTTATTTAATATTATTTTATATTTAATATGTATTAATTTTTAACATTACTATTTGGTACTCACACTCAGTGCAATAGTTACTACTTTATAATAATATTTAAACCGGTCCTTTTTCAACTTGTTGGCCCAGTGATTTTTGTTGCGGACCAGTAAAATTGGCAAAGCACTGGTCCGCAGGACCAGTGGTTTTTTTCCCCGATTTCTAACGCTGCATATATTGATACAAACAAAAGAATTGGTGATATTTGAATAAATGGGTGTTTGAAACAGCTTGGTAATTTTTCACGGGATGCATAACGGAATCGTATTAATGTCTCGTATGTATGAATATAGGATAACCAAACTTAATTTTTGACATTTTGCTCTCGTGATATGAACTAAGTTGGTGGACCAGTGCTAATACATACTCTATGCTAATACTTGAAATATTCTTGGGGACCATTCTTAACAATTATGAATCGTTTGATAGGAAATAATGCTGGTTGGAACTTCTGTGGGTATACCTCAATATTTAAATATAGGAATTTCCGGACCAATTCATCACTTCGATGAAACTGCTTTTACCATCACTCTTAAAAACCATTTTACAGCCAGGGGCATTGCCTAAAGCTCCTGGTTGGTTGGGTTTTATGGCGCAAGGGCCATATTCGGTCATTCTGAGCGAGACACAAGACCATTTGCGCCAGACACAAGACCATTATATGTTACGGGCCATGTGATAAATCCGGGCATTATTAATAATGCCCGCATATTTCGGGCAAAATGATAAGTATTTATTGACAAATGCCATTGAATTCCATTGAGCAGTTTGTTTATATTCTCGGTTTATAATTGCTCTTTTCTCACTTCGGAAACTTCTAAAGAACCCCAAACCCATAAAAAAAACCATAACTGTTTAACCTGCAATTGTTTTTCGGCGTATCCTTTGTTTGTTTTTGACGTCATTCGCTACTGGAACTGTGTGCATTTCAAATTTTGAATTTGCGAAAGTCGACTGTTCTCTCTTTCCTGTTTAAAGTGAGCTCAATTACGAGTGATTATGAAGAGAGGTAGTTATTTTAACTTACATTGTTTTTATAGTAAAAACTATCGGGTTTTATGCAATATCTACGTTTTTCGTTTTACCTGGAGTTGGAGAAAATAATTTACTATTTTTTAGTCCATTTTAAAAACGTGCTTTCTTTAATTCAGATGGCCTTTGAAAGATTTCTTAAAACACTTGTAATGAAATGAGAATAAGACAAAGTTTAAAGAATATTAGTTTTTCAGTATTTTGGTGACAAACTTAACATCTAAACAAATTATGTTCCTTAGATGACAAAGAGACAAAACTTGCATAAAATATTAATTTTATTCTTACATATTTTCATTTTAATAATCTCTATATTCTAAAAAAGATTTTGGTGAACGGATTCCAGGTAAACACTTTATAATTACTGAGCGAATGACACATTTCTGGTATCAAAAATGTCCGGATTTTTTTCGAGGATTTGCAGTAAGCTGTTGGATTTTTTTAAATTCTCAATTTGAAAATATTTCCATTTTTTTTTTAGATTAAGGATAAGGTCTCAGTTACAAAGAAAGTACTATCAAACAATTTATTATGCAACCAATCAAAACAACCAAATGACTCCATACTTTATGATGAAATAATTTTTATCAAGTTTTAAAATTACTTTCTAAATTAAATATCATTCAAAGACTGATAAAAGTATTCTAAAAACTTACAGAAATGCTATTTCATACTAAATTTTCACACTTTTTGTCTGAAATTTACAATTTTTACTCTGATAATCGAAATTATTTGTAAACATTGAGTGACATGTAAGTTTTGTCTCTTATTATTTCCAATGGCTTAAAAGGTATTGTCTAATAAGCATGGGTTTAAACAAAAATATGAATGATAAAACACTAGGTATACTAACGAGTTACTAGGTGGTACAATATTGAATTTAAAAGATTCATTGGTGTACTTGGTGTACATTTGTTTTAGAATGTTGATTAACAATAGTGATTAATAGTGTTGGATAATTTATAAGGAAAACAGTTTGATTAAATTATTGATTAGAGTTAAAAAATATTCAAACGTTTAGTGTTATTCATAGAGCATTCGCACATGACGTCACTTGGAGGACAAAAACAACGTTGCTAAGGCTGTTGTTCGGGCGGGAACTAGAAGCATCCAATAGAGGCATTCGCACATGATGTCACTGGAGGAGAAAAACAACGTTGCTAAGGCCGTTGTCATGTCAAGTCATGTGATTGAAAATGCTCTATAGAGATGACGTATGTTTGGAAAGTTGGTTGACGTTTCTTCTGCTTTTTTTTATTGTTTCATAAAGTGAGTTAAGTTCAGTGAGCTGGGTTTTGTGAGGATTGCGAAGCAATCCAAAGCTCCTCCGTACAGTGGCGCAGCCAGAAATTCCTTCTGGGGGGGGACCAGTCAAAAATAATTTGGGTTTCTTAGTTTTTCAAAAACGATGGAAGCTTTATGTAGAATTTATTAAGATGAACGCGAAAAATTTCTTTGTTGCTGAACTTCTATTAATTAATAAATTTATTAGTACCTCCTAATTATTATAGTAAAAAATTTAAGTAAATAGTAAGAATGTATTAGAACCTAACTCAGTTCTACTGTTACAATTTAGTTTATCTATGACTATAAGAGCATTTTCTGTCGCGCAAAGAGAAGTACTAGCAAGTAGCAAGTGTGAATCTTGGAACTTTTACTTAAGAGGCTTCTTTGATGTGAAAACTGGCAGTGTTATTCCTAGGACTTTTTTTTGGAGGAGTAAAAGTACTCCTTGACTTTTTTAGGAGGAGTGAAATTCAATTATGAGGAGTGAGATACGGAAATAACATAAACTACAGAAACAGAGACAAAATTTCGATTAAAAATGCTTACTTTTTAATAGACAAAATGAAATTGAAAAAAAAAATGAGGATGCTATTTTGGGTTATTTGGGCTATTTTGGGCCTGTGTACATTTGTTCTACTTTTATAACACTATTAGTATAATTTTTTTATATTATTATTTTAAATATTATTTGTATATTGTATAACAAGATGATTATGGGCATTAAAACCTTACAACGAAAGGAGGTTTAAACAAAGAATTTGAAAGATCATTTCTCTAAAAAGAAACATTAAACAATTGATGAATTTAACTCCAGTAGTTGTCACAAGAAAGGCTTGCTATATATTGCTCTTGTTATTAAAAAAGTTTACAGTAAGCAATTCCGATAAGATAAATTACTGTTCATTAAGTTTTAAGATTTCAAATCCTAATTCTTCTTACTCAACTTCTTTCTTTATCTCTGACTAACAATTAATATTTAGAGCTTAATCACTTATAGACTAATTTATACTTCATTCTCGTTTCTTCTACGTTCTTTGTAAGGCTGTGGGCCCAGAGCCTGATTTCTGGGAGGGCATTTAGGGCCCAGGGCCTCACTAAAAAGTTTTGAAAATGTGAGTGTGTAAAATAATAAATATATTTTAATTTACACATTTTTTAAAACTGGGATTAAAGATGATTGATTTTGTTATTTTGAGTCCAATGAATTAAGTTTTATTTTAAGAAATGCCGAGGGTCACAAATAGGTCTTTTGCCCTGGGCCCCCTAACTTGTAAATCGGGCCCTGTCTGGCCCTTGATACATAAATTGGTTAAAAACTCTTGAAAAATTTATTGCAATATCCAAATACGCTTGAGAAAAAGAATAAAAGAATGTTAGAGGAAATCTAGTTGTTCCGATTCGGACCCTCTAGTTCCACTAAACAAATTAACAAATAACAAAAACAGGTGCTCGTGCACACACACACACCACAGGAGGTCAGACTCCAGTGGAGAGCTCTCCAGTTCTGGACAGGAAATTGCTCCTCTTCGTCACGCCCTCCCCTAGGTGTACTTATCTCTCCATCCCTAGAATGCGCACTGGAGAGTAGAATAACATCAGACACAAACAAATTTTTAACTTGAAAAAGTTTAAATTAATTAAAAAATAATTTTAAAAAAAATCAATTCGCTAAGAAATGAAAAAAAAAATTTCGGAAAGAGATTCGAACATTTTTTGATTTTTTTTTACGAATACTGGAAATTCCTTATAACATCAGGTGACCTCTCGGTCCCTGGGGGGGGTTTGGTCCCCTTGGTCCCCCCCCGTCGCTGCGCCCCTGCCTCCGTATGCAGTTTATGGGGGTTGGTGAGCGATAGCGAGCAGGGAGCGATGGCTCCCTAGTGTTTTAAATAACCCTTTTAAAGCTTTCTTAATTATAGAGAGGTAAAATCTGCATAACAATGATTTTTAACCAAGTAGCATTTGAGTGGAGAAAAAATCTTGAGAGAATATTCTGAATGGAATTCTGCTGACTTTTTATTGCTGCTGGTGATTATTCCTGTGTTTTCTTTCCTTTTGTAAAGTCAAGGCAAGTTAAGACAAAAAATGGGCCGAACCCGGACATTCAATATAACAAGCTGAAAATTGGTGGAAATGTTGAGGCTAGTATCCTTATCGATATCCCGAAATTTCCAAAAAATCAATCCTTGCCGGCTTTCATATACTGATGTCATAAATGGGCGCAGTACCATCATGGCAGGGCGCTGCTTGGAAGAACTGTGGGAAACGGTATATATGTTATCGCTAAAGTGGAAAATTAGTTATTCTACAGAATATCTAAAGGTAATCTATAGATTAACTGATTTCCATTGTTTTTTCGCATTTTACCTAGGGAATCTGCACCATAACGGCCTCTTGATAGTCAAAGTTCAAAAGTTTGTTTCTCTTAATTCTTTCTTTAAAAATTGTGAGGTGCTGCCACTGCGTCATGCGCCTGCCCCTGCGCAGTCGGATTTCAATACGTAGCATAGCTATTAACATAACATAACACAAAAAGGCGTTCCCTCGGTCCGACATCCCCGTTCCAAGGAAAAGATAGCTTAGGCAGTATTGCCCATTGCTCTATCTAGCATAGCTAAGTTTTGTCGTATTTTTTGTTTTGATTTCAAATCTATATAGTGCTTGCAGAGGTGTTGTATTTTGATTGAAATTTGGTGGCGTAATCTGAGACACGGATTTTGTTTATTTATGTGCTTCCTGTTCCTATTTATCTGATTCTTTCTATCGATCTCTTGTACTTATACCTATATTCTTTTTCTGCTTTTCAATCTTTAAACCTATTTTATTTTTATTTTGCGTTTACAGTTCAGGCAATTTAAAGTGCAAAAAATTGATGTCTTCAGCCTAAAGTAAAGGCAATTTAATATAAGTTGATGTTCACAACTCAAGAAGAGTTAATGCATATCTAATTTTACGAACCTTGAAGACAAGGATAATCTTTTTTACTTTGTTTGAAACCACAAGGCAAGAGACTTCCAAGTTTAATAAAGAACAACAAACTTTCTACAGAGGCGTGAATGTAAACCTCAAAATGGGGGAACCTACAACGCCCGTAGGTAATGAATCCTCAAGGAAAATGGAAATAAACGATTAATTAATTTACCTGATGACAAACCTAAACGGGAATGAGCAACTAGATATTGCAGCCTGTAAAGGAATTTCGAAATTCCCCATCGTATGTAAACCAATCACAGAAAAGATCCCACGATCATATCCGAAACCACTGAAAGAAAGGAAAGTTTCGAACCTGAAAAAAGTTGAGGAAATAATTCACACCAGGAATGGTAGCATCTTAATATAATACTCCACCAAGATGGTAAGTGGTCATTTCTATGCTCGAGCTGTCCGCGCACCTATTCTGACGCAGTTGTCCTTGGCGATCTTGATCATTCAGGACACTTTCCTCAGTGATCGCTTGAAACAATCACACTCAGACATTCTCTCTGGAACGACTTCTGTGAAGAAAGTTTTGTCGTCGGAGTTCATCGCCAAGATTTGTTTGACCCAAGGCTGAAAAACCTCGTTTCCTCTGGACGGCGAACTGCGAAGCTATGGGTGTGATACAGAGATAGTAGTAGGAATCATGCGTCTGTTTGTCAGAGCTGAGCGTTCTGGATATTGGACTTTTCATTTGCTTTCTGTCAAAAGAATGATACCGTATTTCCACTCTCCGGGGCATCTCAACTATGCAAAAATTTACTCGCATATCTACCTGAATCAAATGCTGAAACTCGAGGAAGTCATGACTCCCTTGGAATTTAGTCAATTTGTGAAAGAAGGCGGCTTTACTGTTAGGAGATAAGAAAAATTTTGGTCAGGCATATGGACAGATATGACCATTGAACAAGTTTTGATGCAGAATATGAAGACGGCGGGTGGGCGCACGCGGATACTAGATGGATTATCTGCAAATATAGTATTTGACGCCGTTGAAAAGTTCTGTGGTGTCTTAGACGAAACCACCAACCAACATGTTAACGAGCTTAGTGGGTCTCATAAAGTGAGAGATGAAGCAGACGTTCGAAATATGGTAGACTGGCTCAAATCACACCTTGTCCTTATCTACCGGTGTAGTTGCTGACGATACAGTTAACTGCGAGGAGGCTCTCTAAAGTGATTTGCAAACAATGAAATCAATCACAGGTCTACATTTCAGCAACATTCACTTCAAACGAAACAACAAAGCCACCACTTTTGCCTCTTCGTCTACTAAAAGGATCAAGATAAAAAAGACACTGCCGTCGAAACAACCCTAACCAACTTTTTCATCGATTGTTGTGAGTTGTACATGACGATGAGGACCTCAAAGAGTACCCGAAGTATGGACTGGCACTAGCGCTGTTTGAAGGGATGTTGATGCGGAAAGGCAGTAAGTCTGGATTCATCAACGTTTTAGAAGAAATAGCTCCTCTAAAAAGAAAATTTCCAATGAATGCAGAATTTACAGTCGATGGTGGGTTCCTCTTGCACCGAGTTCTTTTGAGCGTCCAGCGAATTTAGGCCAAATCTGTCTCCAGTATGTGAGGTACATAAAAAATAATTTTGGCCCGAATACTACCGTGGTCTTTGATGGTTAGACATATCCTAGCACCAAGGACGAAGACCACACTAAAAGAAATGCCAGAGGAGCGTTGGCAGAGGCTTTAATTAACGATGTTAATACCACAATTTCACCACAAGAAGCATTTTTAGCAAATGTTAAAATAAAGTACGATTCATCACTTTGTTCACCTCTTTTGGAAGCTGGATTCAATATCATTCAAATCCCGGGTGATGCGGATGACTGCAGTGCAAGCTGCTAATAATAATGTGGTGCGGTATCTGTGATAGTAGGCGAGGACTGATACACTCGTCCTGATGGGAGCAACATCCAGCCCAGAAACCAACGTTCAAATGTTGATGCCCGGAAGAGCGAATTCAGAATCTCAGTATCTTTAGTAGTGGACAGCTAATAGCAACTCTTGTAGATCTCCATAATTACCTCCTGTTTTTCCATGCAGCAACCGGATGTGATGCCACTTCCTCTTTAGGCAAAAAGGATCCCTCAAGAGGTTTTTAAGCGAAACACTTACTTATGAGAGACAGTGTCAGTTTTCACCTCATCGGATGCTACACACCAGGATATTTCAGCTTCATGCGAACGTTTCCTTCTTGCATTACGCCGGCGCAGACGCCACACTGGTCCTGAAGCCTGATTCAGGGTAGAAGAAGACAACTCATCGGAGGCTGGATCACGGAAATTTCTACGTGTTCCTTGAACAACGGCACTTCAAGCATGGGATCACCAGGATCTCCACATGCTCTTACGGGAGATGGGCATTCACCTTCCGGGTTTTCCACCCCCCTCCCAAGGTGAACCCCTGCATCAATATGAAGCCTGAACCTACTTATGATTATTTGGTTGAAACCGAAGTCTGGAATTGAAGTTTTATAGTGCCCTGTAAATTTTAGGTACAACCCAGGCGACTCAAAACCAAGAAACAATGAACAAAATCCAAAGTGCACAAGCATAAATGTTTAGTTCCACTTTGAAAGAAATTCAATTTTCAATAATACAGCAAGTAACGGAATTATAGCTCCAAACGATGCGCAATAGATTTTTAAGCTAGCCTCAACTACAGTAGGAAAAATACAAGCAATTCGCCGGTCTCTGAGGATGCGCGTAGAGCGTAACTATGGTTACGCTTCTAGCGTGGGGGGAAGAACTATTTTCCAGGTGCCCATTCAAAATTAATAGAGTATAATAAGTCATTCTAAGGATCAAGAAACAGTCAAAGAGGGTAGCCCAGAGCAAAGAAAAAGGAGAGGATGGAAAACTTCTCAAAAATATGTTAAAGAAACACTAATTCGTCCATCTAGCATAATATTTCAAGACCATATATAGCTATACTGATTAAATCACTAATACGAAAGGAAACTATCACCCAGGAGTAGCTACAGACATGCAACTAGCCTTGTTATTACAAGAACAAGAACCATCTACCTTAACATTCAACCAATTTATTCGGAAACTTCATCCAAACTCAGTATTTTCAACTTTCAACATAATTCAATGGAATTGTATAAGTACGAGTAAGTATATCAAATAAAACTTATTTTTCGAAAGCTTCAGTCCTCTTTTTTCAAGAGACTTTCTTAAAACCAAAATCAAATTCCCACATCGCATCAAAGAAAGTTTAGAGAGAAGATAGAACCGGTTCAAATAGCTTTGGATGAATAGCAATTGCTAAAACAATAATTTGACCTCGCAAAAAATTGAACTGAAACAGACACTACAAATTGATTACCATGGCTCAACATTAACTCTAGTTAGCATCTACTCGCCTAGAGGAGTTTTCACTTAAAATTGGGATACCACCTCACATTTGAACTGCCTAAACTCTCTATTCTTAATGTTAGGAAATTTTAACGTCCATCATAGATGCTGGAGAGCCATTGGGAAGAGCTGATATTTTACAGGAAATTATATTTGTAACCTAAATCAATCTATTCATTTAGCATACAATGAGAAATGTCAGCACTTGTCATTCACACTAATAGATCTTACATTATCTTCTTCAAATATTTATCCTCACCTATCCTAAGAGGTTTGTTCCGACTCGTTTCCCAATTTGCATATCGTGCAACTGTTGGAACACTTCCTCGAATGCCCTTATATATAGATATCAATGGGAGAACATCAAAAGATTTATTTGAGCAGTTTGTAGCAAGATGCGAGCCACGGGGAGATACCGATCCGAAGGTCCTACGACTAAAAATTATACTTCGGACTTCGGAGTTATATTCGCTTCAGTCGGTAATTTAGGTTATTGAAAATTCTCCCTATTTAAATTCTTTTCCTTTATAGAATTTGTCTTAACTAATTTAGTAATCCAAATTTCAATGAAATGAATCAATGAAATCTATACCGTCCCAATGCCAAAGAAGTCTATTTTCCGTAGGAGTTTTTCTTTTTTAGCACCTAAATTTTATAATTCCTTAACCAATCAAATTAAAAACTGCCCATATAAGTACTTAATTTAAAAAAAAAAAACTTAGAGAATACTTATTTTCGACTGAAAACATTAAAAAGCCTTTTTCTTTAGTGTATAATTATCAATATTTGTATTTTATTATTTTTTATGTTGTGACTGAGACGCTGGTCAATCTTAGGATAGCTTACATTGATGATCATTGATCATTCCTTTTTCATTGGCTCATAGTTTGTTGATATTGATCTGTTTTTGCTTTGCTTGTGGCGCACATAGTTCCGTTGTTGTATAAAATAAGGAAATATCAATTAAATCCTCTCCAGCTTTAGTTAAAAACTTTAAATCAAATTTCGAAATGGTTTATTGTTAATGGGGTTGTCCAATGGCAGTATCAAACTTATTCATTTTTAAAAACCAAACTATCTTTTTTATATTATTATTATTAAAGTAGTTAATTTTTAAGAAGACAATTCATATAGTAAAGCAATAGGAGATAAAAAAAATGTTTCTTCAACACTTAATACATATTTAAATAGAGTTCATATGTGCCTAGAAAAGTACCCGAGTTTCAATTGCCTTCAAAGGTCCTTAAAATAATAAATAGTACTTGGGTTTTTTTATGTATTTTTATCTAGAATTCTCTAAAGATGAGTTGGGCCAATTTATATATGGTTCAAAAATGCTCATGAATCAAAAGTTTATAATGTAGCATATTTGTAGTTGATAGCATGAATAGTTATTCAAAATACTTACACATCTTAAGTGATACCATTTATATTTATTTATTATATTATTGTCTAAGACAAGTTTATATGAAATATTGCGATTTAATAAGGTCTATGCTCTAACACAGGGGTGGCCAACCAGGGTGGCTATACAATTTATATTTAGTAGGTGCTATGCACATTTTTCTGCAATCCCGACTGGTCTTCGGGTAGTCTAAAGTTGGACCATGAATTTGGAATCAGTCTAAATTTAAATTTTATGGTTGATGGTGAGCTGGTTATTTGGTTTCCTATGGCACTAAGTCCTAACATATGATTTTTGTTTTTTCTAGTTTAGTTTAAAGCGCAAGAATCAAGATTTCTGAAACAGTTACTTACTGGATCAGTCTAATGTCCATTTAACGTCAATTCTAAGTACGTGTGTTGTTCAATAAGAAGCCAATAAGAAGAATCAAGAAATTTTAAAAATAGTTTCGGGAATTTACTGCTATTCTAAGAAAGTGTGTTGTTTGTAGAAAGGCCAATCAAACATTAAGGTGTGCCACGAGAGATCAATGCAAAGTAATTTTGGACATTCTCTCTTAAAATGATCTATTAATAGTTATCTTCCCAAAAGTATCATATCACAATTTTAAGTAGAACCACAAATAACAACAACTCCATGCTAATATTATTTATTCTTGAATAACATAAATTTGACCTTTCAAGTCATCACTTCATATACTAGAATATGGTATCATTATACAGCCCATATTATAGATGTGTGCAGTATAGAGCTTCAATTCTTCTGACATACTCTCTAATAAGGAAACACAGAATTAATGCACAAATAGACAAGGTAAAAAAATTAACAACCAATTTTCAAAGTACAATCTTTTTACAAAAATTCCAAAGATTGGCAAAAGGGGCGATTAAATATTACGTAAGCACCTAAGAGGCTAATATTGAAAAAATAAATCCTTTTAGTAAGAAAATTCTAGTTTAAAGTACTTTTATTTGCAGAGGATTTTTATTGCTGGGATACAACTTGATTTCATTTCCTAAATTCAATTTAATTTCTAAATTTGTTCCTTTAATGTTGTGTGTGATCGCTTATGTTTTAAAATAGTCTTTTCATTAATCTATTAAAAATCGTGACTTGGCCTTTTTCTCTGCGTGAAAATCGGGTGAATATCAAATCCACTTGAATTTTATATCCATCCTTTCATACAAGGCCTATAAAGTATCAAAATTTTCTGGTTGATTACTTCGGATTTTATATATAAAAGCCTATAATTAGGTTTGCTCGACCGGAAAAAGATGCGTGGCCAGCGAAATTGACGTCACTTATATCTTTTTTCTCACAAAGTTTTATTAAGATCAACATCCCTAGTGGCACAGCTCATACCAAACATGTAAAGTTTAAGTAACTGCAACGAGAAGTAAACGAAATTTGGCCCTACACGACAAAATTGGACGAATTTTTAACGTTTGTGCTGCTTAGGATATTGGATAACCTGGGTGGTCTCACAAGGTGTCAGATGGCTTGCTGAGGTTTTATGGCGAAAAGGCCATATCCAGTCATTCTGCGTCGAATCCAAGGCTACTGCACTTCATACTATTTTTGATAAATGTTTCGAATTGATGTCCTGTGGTAATCATCTCCAAGGAGATCAACCAATAAAACATGTACGAAATTAAATCTCCGTCTCCTTACAATTTTAAATCCAGGGCACTCAGACAATATATTATGTTTCACAAAAATAACAATATTGCAGAGGAGCCGGATGAGCAGACCTTGTTACTTTATAGACCTTGATTTAAGACAAGATTATTTTGGGAGACTATTTTCCCGAAGGTCGGACACCTCAGTTTTCAAAGCAGTGTTGCAATCTAAAAATACTAAACAGTTTGGCCATACCACTATATCATTTGAGCATTTCAATCCTTCTTTGCAAGGTGGACCATCTACATATGCTCCCTGTTTTCCCTTTTTATCAGAGCAAGGCTGACCTGTTCATACGAAAATAGAATTTTTGAATGTAATAGAAGAAAGAATGTAATGAAAGAATAGAATAGAATAAATCATAAAAAACTCAATTTCTTTCCTTCTACATGAACAATTATAACACTAGGGAGCTACCGCTCACCAACCCCCGTAAACTGCTTAAGGACCTTCCGGATTGCTTCGCAATCGTCACAAAACCCAGCTAGCTGCACTTACTTTATGCTGCACGCTTATGCTTTATGCTGCATGCTTATGCTTCTAGCTGCACTTATATCCGAAAAAAAAACAATATTTAATATTTATAACTTAAATAATTGTGAGAGCACATGCTATCAGATGTAATAGAGCATTTTCAATCACATGACTCGGACCTAGCAACGGCCTTAGGAACAGAAGGTTACAGTTACAGAAAATGACTAGCCGTGGAATTCTTCTATTGGAGCATTTACAATCACGTGATCCCATACCTAAAAACTGCCTTAGCAACAGATAGACAACGGCCTTAGCAACAGTTAAAGCCCTACCATAGATATACATACATCTGCTTCACTCACTGTTGTAAGTGAGATGAAAACCTCAAAACTAATTTTTAAAGGGAAAAATCCTAAAAATGTCTATTAAAAACAATTTTCAGTTATGAAAACGCCAAAATAAATAATAAATAGTAATTGTTTTAACATTATTTTCCTTTATAAGATTTTTTTCTTTAAAATTAAAATATATATATGGAAAAGTGAAAATTTCATAAATACAAGGAACACTGGGATAGGAAAGGTTACCGGAATTACCGGGACAGGAAATGTATCTGAAACACCGGGATTAGGTTAAATATCTTAAAAATCTGTGTAGGAAAAATTTCCGGGAAAACAGGAATAGGAAAGATATCGAACACCAAGGAATAGGTAAAATATCGTAAAAACCGAGAAATGAAAAATTACTGGGAGCACCGGAATATGAAAAAGGCGCCTGGGATACCGGGAGGATATTGGTAAATGCTGATATACAAAATTAGAAATGTATTTTGAGAAAACTTTTTTAAAAAATTTTTATTTACTCCACCGGTGCAAGGCTGGAAAAGGTGGCAAAAGTGGCTACATAATTTTTATTGAATTTCTCTTTCCCATCGGTTCCTTCTCTATAAATGTAATATTAAAGTATGCATCGTGAAAACTAGAATTAAAACTTAACTCGCAGCAACGCATCGGGTTGCTGTTCAGCTAGCCCTAGCAACAGTTAAAAGCCCTACCTTAGATATACATACTAGCGTAACGTAGCGTAGTATTTATATCTATGAGCCCTACAGAATGTTAACAAATAACTGGTCATGACGTCACCTGAAAACGCTCTATTTATATTTCATACCAGACTAGAGACCCTTTATAGTATAGCAATACCTTACCCTTTAGTACAATATCTTTTAAGCCATTTAAAATAATAGGAGACAAAACTTTCAATACACTCAATATTTACAAACAATTGATTTTGGTGTGTGAAATTTTATATTAAGTAGTATACTTGTAAGTTTCTAGAACGCTCTTTTCAATCTTTGAAATATATTTTATTTAAATATTAGTATTAGTATTTTGAAGTGCATTTTTGAAACGTGAAAGGAATTTGTTTTATTATAAAGTATGGCGTCAATTGGTCTTGGTGATTGGATGAATTTTTGACAGTTGCTTGGTATTAACTGCAACCTTACCCATAATCTAGAAAAAGGGAAATATTTATCATCTATATACTATACCGTCATCGATTGAACATCAATTTTACCCTACTACACTATCTACCAATAAGTATTTTGGACACCTATGTAAATGACTATCTGCGGTCCTGAGATTGGGACCCTTGGTGGTCCCCATTCATGGTAATCTCAACGCCGATGCCTACTACACTATTTTGGATGACAATGTGCTTCCTACGGTTTGGCAGTTTTACGGGGTGGACCGCTGTTACTTCCAGAACGACAATGCCAACTGTCACGTTGCGAGGGTCACCAAGGCTTGGCATGGTGCCATTGGGTTTAATTGAATGGACTGACCTGCCCAGAGCCCAGACCTGAACCCTATCGAGAACCTCTGGGACGAGTTGGATCGCTGAATTAGGGGTTGCACTACCTGTCCAAAATCGGTGAGGAACTTGCATGTCTTTCCCAACCCAAGTGGAAGAAAATACCATTAGCCGTCACACAAAAACTTGTGGAAAGTATGCCCCAGATGGTTCATGCTGTAGTTGCCTCTTGTAGAGGTTCTACCAACTATTGATTATAAATATAGTTCGTTTTTCTTTTCTATCACAGGTGTCCAAATACTTATTGGTAGATAGTGTATAACAATTTAGCGGATTTTTAAACACTCTGTACACTCAAACCCATTAAAGTCCGCTATATGAACCGCATTGGAAAAATTTAATTTTTTGTGTGTTTTGAGATTCAATAAGTGTGTTTCTATTCAGTTTATTTTTTCAAAAAAATCTCCATTTGGATCGGAGGTAGGAGCTTTGGCGTAAAGTGGGCGTAACACATATTTCTCCTCCACAGTGTTACGAGTTGAAAGTTTAATGTCCATAGCTTGCTAAATAATGGCGCAAAGAATTTACCAAACTATTTTCACATGATTAATAAAGTAATTTTGCGGATTATAAATTTCGATAACTTGAAATTTCCGAATTGTTTTTCAAAACAAATGACTTTTTATCCCTTTTTTTGTTTGTTTGTCCTATAAGAATCATTTAGCTTGAATACTTTTTCATTTTTGGATTTTTAATATTGTTATGTTGGTTCTGAATTTTGTTCAGGTCATTTTAATCGCTATAGAAAGAATTCTATGTTAGACTCCGCCTTCTCTTTTTTATGAAATATTCTTTCATGAAATGTAGGTGGTTTCTCCGTTCTAAATTAAGTTAGTCCTCACAAAATTCACACATATTCTCTGATTTTACTAAGATTTGGTTTCACACATGAAATACCGAGTTCATCTGCGGAGAATTCCTGGGAATCTAATACTTTTCTTACAGTCTATAACTTGTAGCGCAGCTAAAAACGTCAAATGTATAATTCCATTCAAATGAAGATAAAGAAAATTCTTCATGCTCACTTCTGGACGTTCAGTTTTTAATGCAGAAAAAGAATTCATCACACATTCCCAATGCATTCTTCAAAAGATAGGAGTGGCACCATGACTAATTTAACGATTTCTAGGTAATACACGTCAATACGGGAAGCGCGAGACGAATTTGCTCCCATTTTAAATAAACAGCTGTAAAATCCTTCTAAACTATTTTTTCGACCCCTGTTTGTTACCTCGCGGTCGCCTAAACCTGTTACTTTAATGCGTTCCCTTCAAGAGAAAAAGTTTACGCTACAAAACCACACAGGAATTGTAACTGAACGAATCCACTTTCAGTGCGATAAACATGATCTCAAAATCTTTACCTTCATTAGCGAAGGGTACACAACGTCGAAAAGTACCAACAAAACGAACGCAAGCCTCATTCGCAGGACATGCACCAGGAGTACAAGCACAATGAACCTAAAAGTATAATTAATGAACATTTAAATGCAATCAGATATTTTGAATCTAACACATGCATAGACTGCGTTTAAACTTATTGTCCAGTAGGCTGGGTCGAAAAAAACAAATTTTCGAAATTCAAAAACATAGGGGTCTCAAAAGTTGCGTCTTGGCTCGCTGATAGCTGGAAAAATAATCAAAAAATTCCTGAAAATATCCCTGAAGAGCGCATCGGGCCTAAAGTTTGAGAAAACTGACAAAAAACACCTTGCAATGGAAAAATTCCCCAAATTTAAAAATTACGTTTAAAAACTTCAAACTAGGTGGAAGTATATCCTTTTAGATGCTTAAAGTGAAATAAAATTATTTTAAAAGTCTTACATTATTTTTATAATACGGGGCTGTAGGCCCAAACTTGTAGAATTTCTCTAGAAAATCGAAGATTTTGGCATTCACTAAAGAAAGGCAATATTGAATTCAAAGTCTTACAAATGCCTTTTTATTGATGAACGTCCTTCATACATTACTTATCTTTCATTTGTATTGTTATTATAAGCATATTTTAAAAAAAATTAGAATTTTATAAAAACTAAGTAATACTAAAGAAATTATGTTAAGTTATGCTTTGTTTCTCTATATTTTATATAATAGTTACAAAAATTACTGTCTTATAATTCTGTTAATCAGCCTTGAAGTGAAAATTATTCTTAGAGTCAAAATTTGGCCCGGAAGATCTTGACAATAATGTTGCATATCCTTCCCTATTATCCTTGCCACATACTTTATTAGCAGACTCAGTCACGAGCTTTACACATCGTTCGACAGCTTGGGCGTGGCAAAGGATAGTTAAGAAAATCAAATTGTGGTACATTAATTTGTTCATATTACATGATATTTCCTCAGTAGTTAAGTTTTCCGAGATGGGTGGGGGAGAGAGTATGCCGTTCCACTGAATGACATCAACATAGTCAGTAGCATCAAAATTAATGGCAGGAGGTATTAAAGTACGAACCTCCTTTGATTCATTCTTCTTATTTTTAGCTTCTATAGTATTCTTTTATAACCTAACTCTCTAATTTCCTGTGTCTCTCATCCACTATCATTGCTAATAACAAATTTTCTGGATGACAAAAATAAGCATTTCTCTGTATCACAGGATCAACAAAGGTTTTAACTTTTTTCGGTAAATATCCCGTTTTTTTATGACTTCAAACACTTGCTTTGGACCATACTTAACAGAGCTATACATTATAATGTTAAACCCCACAGGAGCATATGTGTTTAAAATATAATTTACGAGCATTTTTAGATTTTCTGGGTGTACTTTGAGAAACGTATAACCTCAAAATGCGGTTTTGGCACATGTTAGCCATCGCGGGTGTCTTAAAGGACCAAATGTCTTCACCATGTAGAGAAGGTACTTATGATCTTTGCTGAAATCACTTTTTGATACTCGGATTTCTACATTCCTAATTAATTGCTTTGAAATTTATAACAGGTAACTTTTCACATCCAAGTATGTAGTTGTTTGCCAATTTCCCCCGTGAATGATGATGGACCATCCATCTTGGAAAACTTAACTACTGAGGACATATCATTTAATATGAACCAAATTAATGTACCACAATTTGATTTTCTTAACTATCCTTGCCACATCCAAGCTGTCGAACGATATGTAAAGCTCGTGACTGAGTCTGCTAATAAATTATGTGGCAAGGATAATAGGGAAGGATATGCAACATTATTGTCAAGATCTTTCGGGCTAAATTTTGACTCTAAGACTAATTTTCACTTCAAGGAGAATTCTAATTTTCACTTCAGAATTATAAGACAGTAATTTTTGTAACAATTGTATAAAATATAGAAAAACAAAGCATAACTTAACATAATTTCTTTAGTATACTTAGTTTTTATAAAATTCTAATTTTTTTTTAAATATGCTTATAATAACAATACAAATGAAAGATAAGTAATGTATGAAGGACGTTCATCAATAAAAAGGCATTTGTAAGACTTTGAATTCAATATTGCCTATCTTTAGTGAATGCCAAAATCTTCGATTTTCTAGAGAAATTCTACAAGTTTGGGCCTACAGCCCCGGATTATAAAAATAATGTAAGACTTTTAAAATAATTTTATTTCACTTTAAGCATCTAAAAGGATATACTTCCACCTAGTTTGAAGTTTTTAAACGTAATTTTTAAATTTGGGGAATTTTTCCATTGCAAGGTGTTTTTTGTCAGTTTTCTCAAACTTTAGGCCCGATGCGCTCTTCAGGGATATTTTTAGGAATTTTTTGATTATTTTTCCAGTTATCAGCGAGCCAAGACGCAACTTTTGAGACCCCTATGTTTTTGAATTTCGAAAATTTGTTTTTTTCGACCCAGCCTATTGTCCAGGCAATGTGTGGCTAATTTTTTTGGCTTAAAAATCGACCTTTTAAAAAAATGTTAAATACGTTGGAGGCATTTGAGTCATTTTTCCCCATAAATATTATTGTTATATACAAGATGTTTCAGAAGGGGGCGGAGATGCACCGTTAAATATAGCTAGGTCGTAATGTAGTACAAAGGGGGGGAAACGTTTGAAAAAACAAAACATAATTAAGTGAAAAGATTAATTGTATAACGTGCAGCAGTATTCCAGCTACCTTCACCATAAATGTTATCAGAATTGAAATACTTGTCAAACCATGAGACGAGTTAAAAGTGCAAAAAAAACCAGTTTAGCCAAAGAGTGGAATTGTCTATTTGTGTTCCAAAATGATTAAGACACTAATTTTCTTAGTTGCAAATACAGGTGGAAATCACTATAACAAAGATCTAGTCTTAAGTGTGGAATGCCCTAGCGAATGGTAATTATCTACTGCCAGATGTTTCCCTAGAACTTTGGCTGAATTCTCAAAATTTCAATTTTTTAACTCATTCTGCGGTTTTACAATAAACATTTCAATTTTGATCAAATGTATGTCGAAAGTAGCTGACATACTGTAACTTTTAATCTTTTCACTCAATTATGTACTGTTTTCTAAAACCGGTCGTCAAGAAACTTACTAGTACTATATAAAAGGTGTTCAACATAAAAACCCATTTATTATGGTCAATAAGGAATGTAGGTTTAATTGATTATTTGAATTTACGGAGTATACATAGGCTAAAATGTGTACATACTTATATTTTATTACAAATAAATATACACTCTATTTGAGATTTAATGAAAAAATACTAATAACACTGGGCAACAGTGAAAATGTAAAAATGATGAAAATGTCAAAATATATGTAATTCCAACCTACTAAACACGAATATGGCAATAAAAATTCGATCTTGGTTCCAGTTTTTTCGTTAGGTTGAGATTTTACTTATGATAAAAACACAAGAATATGAATTTATCTAAGGTTGGTTGGTTGGTTGGTGGGGTTTTATGGCGCAAGGGCCATTCCGCGCCAGACACAAGAATTTATCTAAGAAACGTCCAACAGTTGTCCGCAGCTACAATCAGAGCCTAGAAGACGTTTTAATGATTACTGTGCTAAATCTCAGTTATATACTCTTGGAAATTACTCCCCAGACTTGTTCCTAAATTATTTAGCTATAGAAATTTGGCTTTAAAGATATTTTACCATCTCAATCTCTGATAATAATCGAATAAATAAATTCCTGGTGAAAGTACCAGTTCAATACCCCTTTTACGAGAGTAGACACTCAAATCCTATTTCATAAACTAGAGACAGTTTAAGAACAACGGGAATGGAAAGTATCTTATATGGCTATTGCGAAGCAAAATCATTATTACACTTAATTTTGACGGGTTTTTTTGCAAAGATACAACTTGTTTACATCGTTTGAGTATCTAAGCGAAACACAAAGCTATAAATTCCATCAAAATAACGATAAAAATTAGAAGGAAAGCGACGAAATATTTGTATTATTACATGTTTTATCCATGGGCTGCATGCTTGAAGACATTCTATAGAAATATTACTAACTTTCATGCCTAAATTATAAGGAAGTATCTATTTGGACGGCAAAAACGGCAGTTGGCCCATGCGCCGTAGGTTTCGTGGTCACGTAGCAGTCCCGGCGCTCCAATCAGAACCGTTGCCGTGGAAATAAGAGTAGAGTTTAGTTGTATATTTACCGTCCAAATGGACAGTGCCAAATTATAAATTTATTCTGAGTAATGTTTTAAAAATTGCGATATTTTAGCACTAAGCACAGTATAAAATGACCCCTCTGTATATCTAAATCAGGGATGGCCAACCCAAATGATCTTGAGGGCCACTTTGGTAAACCACAATACTCCCGCGGGCCGCATATAAAATTTTAAGGTGTGAGCTGCTCAGAATGACACTGACATAAGTTGAAAAGTATAAAATGGGTATTTAGATTAGGGAGTTTAGGAATTAAACAGGTGCCTTTAAAAAAACATTCTGCGAAACTAAGTTAGGTGGATACGCACTACTGTCATTTTAATAATCTCTCAAGTCTGAAGACGAAGTCCAAAAACAAAAATTTTTAGTGAAAAATAAAAACAAATTTATTGATTCTTATTTCTTCGTCTAAATTACTACATTTATGAATGCAATTAAGGTATTGAATATGTATTGATGAGATCAGTGGCTTATGTAAAAATATGTTTCGGGAGGGGCCCAAAATTACTCCTCAAGCCTCATGCATTTTTAATAGGTCCAATGTAACTTTTTAATAAATTTTTACGTAGAATTTGCATCCTAAACAACTAAATGTTAGAAAAAAGTTGTGAGCAATAAAGGTACAAGTACCAAAGGGGGGTCTGGGGGTCCTCCCCCAGAAGAGTTTTGGAAATTTGACTAAAAAAGACAAGATTTTAACTAGCTTTGGTACACCTAGTCCGAATTTTGGAAATACATTTGAGGTGGGCAATAATGGGGCATTTTTGCAACTAAACATTGTTCTTAAAGGAAAATTATAGCTCGAAGAGTAAAGTTTTTTTTAAACTTACGAAAATTCCCGCGGGCCGCAAAATTACATCCAGCGGGCCGCATGCGGCCCGCGGGCCGCGGGTTGGCCATGCCTGATCTAAATCAAGAACCAAACCAGAATTTTTATGGTGATACACGTGTTTAGCAGGTTATAATCGATAATAAATGGCTAGTTTTATTATTTTTACACCAACTTCGTCAAAAATGTGTAATTATTTCAAAATGCTTGGCAGGATACGGGTTAAATAATGGACGTTCGGGCAAGAAGTGCCTTAGCATAGGCGGCGATTTGGTTCAGCTTATAGGCAACAGATTTTTAAATTAAAAGTATACATACGCTTCCGAGGATGATGAGAAGTACGCAAACTTTCACTGCAAGCATGTTTGGTTTTCTCTTCCGATATTGGTCTGGAGAGGGTTAGAGTTATCAGCAGAGGTGGAGCACTTAGTTTTTCACGGACGCTGTACTGCTTATATTCTGGACTTTTTACTGTCTTTGTGACTAATAAGAATCATATAAAAACACTTAAACTTTAAAAACAAAGTAAATGTTCCGACGCTCGGGTATACTGACCATTGTTTTGGGAGTGCTTTTGAAGTTTTTTACGTCCTTTATTGCTTAACTATTGAAATTCGAGAAAGTCAACTGTCAAAATTTATTGTTCCGCTTCTCGTTACAGCCATTTAAAGAGTTACTAGTTAGATAGTTGATTATTTTAAACCAATCATTGCCATTTTATTTTTTTTCAAATTAGTACATAATACATATATAGGCTTTTTTCTACACAGTATTTACCTTTTATATCGGATATTATCTTAATAAATACATTTTTGTTTCATCTTAAAATAGATGTAGGGGGAAACGGGGCAATTCGATACAAAAGGGGCGCACTGTTACATTTTATATCTCAAAAACTATCAAGGTAATTTAGATCGCATATAGCAGGGGCGGAGGGGGCGACCGCCCCCCCCCCGAGAAAAATCCCCCTAAAAGTTGTTTCATAACACTTTTTGGGATGCTAAAATTCAAAAATTTCCCGGGGGAGGACCCCCCTCTTCTTTCTTTGCCTATAGAGTAGTTTAAGTTGTTTTCTATGATGATAAGATAGAAGTTCTAATTCAGATCCGAGGGGGGTTCCCTGGTCCGGACCCCCCATTGGACCTGACCTTAACTTTTTGGACCCTACTTTAGGTGTTATAATTATGATTAACCACTCAACAGAGGACGTCTATACCCCTCAAACGTGTCTGAAAAACACTTTGGTGCTTGTTAAACTTTAAAAAATTTAGGAGAGGAGATCCCCAATACCATGCCATGGGCCAGAGGCGTACTTAAGGGGGGTTAAAGGGGCCCAGCCTCTCCTTCAAAAGTCGGACTAAGGGGATAAAAACGAGTTAAAATGCTGTTTTTAAGGGGCAAATTTCCAAAAATTTTCTGGGGGAGGACCCCCCACTTTTGCTTGCAATTCTATACTGCCCACCAAATTTTTTACGTACAAATTTTTTAAAATTAATGTACCCCATTCTCCACTATTTTTTAACTTATTTATATCAGTTTAAAAAGTTTCAAAACAGCTTAACAGTATAGATTTAAAAATATTATTTAAAAAAAAATTATATACCAGGGAGGGTCTACTGTAAATTGAATATTCGATCTAACCGCCCCCACCCACAAAATTGCATTAATCCGCCACTGGCATATAGTCTAAAAAATCTAAAGTGCCTTTTTTATGCAGTAGCATTACATATGAAACCGCTCTGCAGTAAGTCTAAAAATTTTAATGAAAGAAACTAACATGTGTTCCTCGAACATTTCCATAAGTTAATTATTAAGTAAAATGTAAAATCTATCTGACGCTATTCTACTTTGAATAAATAGGTCTATAAATAATTCCAAAAGCAAGCTTATCCTTGCTGACAATAGGGGATAGACATAAATTTTAAATATAATATATTATGTTAACATAAATTTTAAATATATAATATTAGTTTTTTTTCTAAAAAACAACCACTGGGGCAAATTAATACATATCAAAGTGGTCATATTCTACCTTTGGAGGAGAATATCTCACATATTATGTTAACATAAATTTTAAATATATAATAAAAGGTTTTTTTTCTAAAAAAACAACCACTGGGGCAAATTAATACATATCAAAGTGGTCATATTCTACCTTTGGAGGAGAATATCTCACATATTATGTTAACATAAATTTTAAATATATAATGAAAGGTTTTTTTCTAAAAAAACAACCACTGGGGCAAATTAATACATATCAAAGTGGTCATATTCTACCTTTGGAGGAGAATATCTCACATATTATGTTAACATAAATTTTAAATATATAATAAAAGGTTTTTTTCTAAAAAACAACCACTGGGGCAAATTAATACATATCAAAGTGGTCATATTCTACCTTTGGAGGAGAATATCTCACATATTATGTTAACATAAATTTTAAATATATAATAAAAGGTTTTTTTCTAAAAAAACAACCACTGGGGCAAATTAATACATATCAAAGTGGTCATATTCTACCTTTGGAGGAGAATATCTCACAGCAACTTTTAAAATTCAATTAGGAGTAAGATCTGCGTGAAGGATATTTTTGTGACTGAGTTGCAAATTTTGGAATCATTGGGTCTAGTCAATTGTTTGACATAAGAAGTAGCTTGTATCACGTAACTATGTGTAGTTCTAAATTTCAAAAGAAATAAAGGATTGCTAGAAGTTAATCTCCAATTGTCGTCGAAACAACCATAATCAACTTTTCATCGATTGTTGTATGTTGTACTACATGACGATGAGGACTTCAAAGTGTACCCGAAGTATGGACTGGCAAGCGCTGTTTGATGGGATGTTGATGCGGAAAGGCAGTAAATCTGGATTCATCACCGTTTTAGAAGAAATAGCTTTTTCTCTAAAAAGAAAATTTTCAATGAATGCAGAATTTACAGTCGATGGTGGGTTCCTTTTGCACAGAGTTCTTTGGGAGGGTCCAGTGAATTTAGGCCAAATCTGAGGCCAGTATGTGAGGCACATAAAAAATAATTTTGGCCAGAATACTACCGTGGTCTTTGATGGTTAGAAATCTCGTAGTACCAAGGATGAAGAACACATTAAAAGAAACGCCAGGAGAGGCTTTAATTGACGATGTTTCGACCTCAACTTCACCACAAGAAGCATTTATAGCAAATGTTAAGAACTAGGTCCGATTCATCACCGTTTGGAAGCTGGATTCAATATCATTCATTAAAGCCAAGGTGATGCAGATACTGTTATATTACAGACTGCAGTGTAAGCTACTAATAATAATGGTGCGGTGATAGTAGGCTAGGACATTGATATCGTCGGCTTACAGTCGAACGGAAGTCACTTTTTGCTCAACTACTCCGTACGAGGTCATGCCAAATTTGGCGATCATTTTACCGTTGCCATTCTAGTTATGGAGTATGAAAAATAAAATATTTTATAAAACCTTTGAGAAAAATCGAATTATAAAATATTTTATAATCCCTAAAATAACTCAATTACATGATAAAATAGTTCCAATTTAATAAATTATTAATCGCGAACCAACATTTAAGCTTTTTACTGTATGAATTCTTTCTGATTTAAAACAAACCAACCATGCTAGGTTACTAGCTTTTCAGTTTGACGAGATTTTAGACATGCGCCAAACACATTCCACCGCTTTCAAAAATATCTTCCAAAACTGACAAAGTGCCTTTCGACTGTAAGCCGACGATATACTCGTCCTGATGACAGCAACATCCAGCCCAGAAACCAACGTTCAAATGCTGATGCCCGGAATAAATAATTCGTAATTACCTCCTGTTTTTCCTAAAGCCCTGGATAGCAAAGCTTAAGTAGCGACATCCTTTGATCTTGCCGTTTTCAATTTTGATTGGACGTTCACAGTCACGCATGTAAACAGCCGCCATCTTGGGGGCCAGTGCGATAGATTTTCATAAGACACCTTTGATTGCAAATGACCACTGCAAAGTGTGTGTGGTAAATTTAAAATCATTTAGTTATATTTATTCTAATCCAGTTTTATGGTATTCTATTAGTAATGTTGCGCAAGTTATGTATTCCATTTATAAGAGCATTTTCAATCACATAACTCGGACCTAACAACGGCCTTAGCAATAGAAGGTTACAGTTTTTTGCCCTACAGAAGGTTAACAGTTACAGATAATGACTGACAGTGGAATTCTTCTATTGGAGCATTTGCAATCACGTGACCCCATACCTAAAAACCGCCTTAACAACAGATACCTCGTTACCTAGCAACCGCCTTAGCAACAGTTAAAAGCCCTCCAAAAGGTTAAGAGTAAAAAGAAAATAGCTGGTCGTGAGGTCACGTGAAAACACTCTACTATGCTCACGTGTTAAATTAATCATCCCGTATTGATTTTGTAAAGTGATCAGGTCATTATAAAAAACAACAGTTTTCATTACTCATTTTTGATTATTTTTTAACACTATGTAGCAGATTTAAATTGCATGTCGTGGCCTCAAAAAACTAATTCAAAATATCTTTAAAAAACATTTAACAATAATATTCATCCAGTATCTTAAAATCGTTTTCCATAATAGAGTTAACTCTTACAATCTCAATAATTGCAGCGGCAAAACAAAATTCATACCGAGTTTACCACCAGGTCAGAAGCGACGCTCGGTTCAGTCGCTGTAGTCCAGTAACCAGGTGTCAAAAAAGGGGTGTTTCAGGAAAAAAAATCCGGAAGTTTTTTTCTCAACGGTTTTATATGTTTTCGAGGGTGCTGAATCCGAATCTGAACTTTGCATACAAAATTTCGAATGGCATTTTTTTAACTTCTTTATTTTCTATAATTGACATTTTCATGAGAAACCCATACTTTCCGTTCTACAAGTAGAAAATCAAAAAATGGGGTGAAATTTTAGGGTTTTTTCGAATTTTCTCCAAAATGCCATTCGAAATTTTGTATGCAAAGTTCAGATTCGGATTCAGCACCCTCGAAAACATACAAAACCGTTGAGAAAAAAAACTTCCGGATTTTTTTCCTGAAAAAACTACCTGGTTACTGGACTACTGTGCTTAAAAATTGCGAGTCCAAGATGACGGCGGTTTTTTTAAAATGGCGGATTTTCCCAAAAATAGATGTTTTGGGATATTGATCAGGATACTATCCTCAACATTTCTACAAAATTTCAACTTGATATTTTGAATTTCTACCTACATTTCAACCCAGCAAATCATTAATTTTATAAAAATTAATTATAATTAAATTAACTTTTTTAATTCGTTTTTTTACGTTGTCTCTTAAAAAACACATTGTTAAACAATTTGGGATTCAGTCTTGGTTCAGTGCTTAAAAAACACAATTCCCTTCAATTTTCCCCCTGATAGAATTTATGGGAATTTAAGGATATCAATCAGAACACCACCCATTTCAGCTTGTTATATGTCCGTGCCAATGCCTAATTTGCCTGGACTAATAAATTTATATTTAGTTTAATATTTAGAGTGAACTTTTGCATAAACTATATGTAAATTAGAATAAACTTTTGAGTTAATTAACTTAACTGAGAAAGAAGAACATGAGTTTTGGACTAGTTCCACATTTTATTTTTATTTTTTTATTCTATTCAGCTTTTCGAAAAACCCCTAAAACCGAGATATTTTTTCATTCTGATAATTATTTATTTTTTTATTGCAACTCAAAGTTCGCGTTCTGAAAAGCGCGCGAAAAACGGCGCTTCAGGTTCGTGACGTCACTCGGCCCAAACTCGGTCTACTACGACTTGCAGACGTCATTTGCAAAACGACGCCATGATTTAGATTTTTTGACTTGTTAACACTGAATAAGGAACATTCGTGTTTTTGTTATTAACATTAATGTTACGATATGAAAACAAACGCCTTGATGTTAATTTTTAATGGCTATCTCTATTCAAATCACAGTTTAATAAGTAGAAATATGAAATAAGCATAAAGCATCAAAAATGTCTTTTAATTTAACAAAATTGATACAACAATAAACAAAAACGTGATGCCAGCGGCAAAAAATGTAAAAATACATACCAAAAGAATTAATGCTTGATTCTCATCAGTTTAATTTTATAATAAATTAAAGAATTTAATGTAGTTAAATATAAATTATTTACTGTTGGAAGAATTCGAATATTCAACGATTTGTTTTGATTTATAATTGATTTTACGTTTTTATTTTACTAGTGATTTTAGGTTCGTGACGTCACTCGGCCCCGATGGCTTCACAACCATTTCACAACTCGGGCGATTGCGTCATTTGTTGACGACTTTTATTTCCTTAATATCTAAGTAAATAAATTTTTTAGATAAATTTCGATTGTAGATTTCAATTTGACACAACATATGCTGTAATAATAAACAAAAAAATCGAAAGTTTGAAAAATATGGAACTACCTCATTGTGATCCAGTTAAGTTACAGTTGATCAGCTGATATTTCGTCATGAATCTGTGCTCGAGAATTCATTATTTTTATTTCTCCCCCCATAACCACCTAAAAAAAGGAACTCAACACCTGTATAATAGATTAACACGATATCCAAGAATCAAATTCACTAACAACGGTCCATTATAATTGACCGTTATTATCAATAACGAAAAACATATATACTTTGGTTTACAAATTCTTCAAATTGAGAAGTTATGTGGAGTGGACACTAACTTCCTTTTGCAAATTGATAAGATAACTTCTCAGTTCCTTCTGTATGTAACATTCCAATGATCTGGAGGAATTGGCAGCAGAGTTATCAATTAAGGGAATAAATTGTCTAGAAATAAAACGTTTTACGAGAAAGGTTAAAAACGTAATCAATCCGACAGAAACAGTCAAGTGCATGATATGGAAAACAACTCTCTTTATTGACAATCCCCGCCAGTGTGGAAGATGTCACAAATTCAACCAATGATCAAAAAATTGCAAATCCAGCGTTCTGTGGTGTGTTAAAAGTGGAGGGGATCATGACTCCCAGAATTGCTCTATCAACGTAATAAAATGCTGAAACTGCAGAGGGAACCACAGAGCAGATTTCAAATCGTCTCCCGCAAGAAAAGAGGCACACACACACACACACACACACACACACACACACACACACACACACACACACACACACACACACACACACACACACACACACACACACACACACACACACACACACACACACACACACACACACACACACACACACACACACACACACACACACACACACACACACACACACACACACACAATAGATTACTCTTTACCGAAGCAAGAAGACAATACAATAAAAACAAACTCGTCACACAAGAATCCTCCTTCTCCATTACCGAATCTAGGACAGTAACAGAAAAGTGCATAACTGATGAAAAATTGCATTCAATCCTTGTAAACCCAGGCGGCTCAAAACCAAGAAACAATATCCGAAGTAGGGATTGTCGTTTTAGAGCATTTTGGTCATCCCGGGATTTCGGGATAAAATTCGACATCATCCCGGGATCCCGGGAAATCCCGAAAATTTAATTAATGCCAGAATTTCAAGGAAAAATTTTTTTTGGGCTGTAAAATCAAAAACTTGCATAAAGACTAAATTAGAAAAAAAAATATGGGGAGAAATTATTAATTTTTAATGTTACAATTTTTCAGTTCTAGGCTTTAAAATTTCTTATATGATATTAAAATATTTTTTTGCAATTTTATATTGACTCATTATAATAGTACACACATATCGCATAAAAAAAACCTTATGAAATGACACGAACTTAATATTTTAAATTTGTTTTAAAAATACTCTAGTTAAAAGTGTACTTACCCTAAAAATGCTTTTGAATTCGCTTATAGATATGTAGATAGCAGAGGAAACCCTATGAATGTTTGTTTTTTAAATGTCGGAGCAAACCACTCGTAGAACCTCCTTTACACTTAATTATCAAAGAACACTTTTTGCATTTTGCTTCAGAGTTCGGTCTTTTTATGAAGTGCTCCATACAAATGTACTAGCCTTTTCTGCCATAATACAAAATCAGAATATTCTCAGCCCGATCTTCAAAACGTGTAATCTCTTTAAAAGCTGACGACTTAGTGAGATCACGAGTACTGTATTCATTCGGAAATAAAGTTCAAACTATCCTCATAAATAATTATTCATCACATAAATAAAGATTATGAGTTTCTAACATATATGCTAGAATTACGATCAATGCTTTGTGGTTGAAAATGGCCTCGTGCTGGGAGTTATTACGATTTGTATCTCTTATCACTAACATACTAAAGAATGAAAAAAGTTGATGAGTAACGAAGTTTCACCATTTATGTCAACATGCGAGCATTGTATGTACTATTATACAAATCGGCGAGTTCCTTGTTTATTGCTTTTTAGCTGTAAAGTTCTAAGGAGTGGGAGATAATTTAATTCAGCAGTGATTGTGTGTGTGGTGTGTGTGACTTAAACTTAAACCACCTCATTTACACTAATTTACAAGTATTTTCCAAGGGAAGGAAACAAGCGTTTGTAGCAGCGTCAAAGAAATTTAAAATTTTGAGGGAATCCCGGGACGGACTGAGAAATCCCGGGACGTGTCCCGGCCTTAAAATTCTACGGGATCCCGGGATCCCGGGAAACAATCCCTAATCCGAAGTGCACAAGCATAAATGTTTAGTTCCGCTTTGAAAGAGACTCTATCTTCAATAATACAGCAAATTACGGAATTAATAAGAGCCTCTAATGATCAAGAAACAGTCGACAAGGGTAGCACAGAACAAAGAAAAGGAAAGAACGGAAAACTTCTCAAAAATATGCTAAGGAAACAGTAATTCGTCCATCTAGCACAGTGGTTCCCAAAGTGGGCGCCAGCGCCCCCTGGGGTGCGCTGGAGATTTGTAGGGGGGCGTTGGGAAACTCAGAGAAAATTGGAAAATTTTCCTTCCCGGCTTTGAAAAAAATATATTGTGTACTTTCCTTTTTTCTAGTTCCACTTCTTTTTTATTCCCCGATAGATGACGCTTTGCAAATGCAACCGCGACCTCTCCATTGCAGTTTTATCTGTACTTTACCCCACGGGGTCCTTTTCGTCCCATTTTGGCGTCCCTTATAGCTTTTCTTCCGTCGCTAGGTGATTGAAAACTGGTTTTCTCTGCTTTCTACAATGGTATCTCTGCCGCCCAGCAAGAGGCTTTGTGGTTAAATCATTTTAAAAATATAAAATATAACTCAAGTTCCTTCAAGAATATAGGCTTTTAGTATTAAAAATGCAATTAATTTTATTCATAAATATTTTATGTCAATGGCACATTTTGTTTGTGGAATAATTATAGTGAGAGTAATATAAGTCAGCTATTAGTAATGAGATATAAATATTAGCAATGTGATAATTTTTTATTTGGGATTTAAATGAAGTTAGTTGTTAAATCATTTCAAAAATTTAAATACAATATATTTTAACTCAAATTAATTTAAAAGTATAAATATAGTATTAATTATTAAATATTAGTGTTAAAGTATTAATATATATTTATATAGAGTTCATATGGGCCTTGAAAAGTACTCGAATTTCTATGGACTTTAACTACTAGTGTAGTATCTGTGGCAACCAATTGTAAGCTCAGTAGGTCACGTGTTGGTTCCGTGTGAAGTCTCGAACCAGATAGGCGGTTAAAGTCCATTGCCTTCAAAGGTCCTTAAATAACTAATAGTACTTGTGGTTTTTTTTATATACTAGAAGGCCTGCCCCCTGCTCGCTCACCAACTCCCGAAACTGCTTCGCAGTTCTTTTAAGATCGCTTCGCGATCTCAGCGAGCAAAGCTCGCTTGTTCCATCTTACCAATCCAGCACACCCCGCTGGTCGGCTTAATTAATGCTCCTTTACAACCACATGATGATACATAGTGAGCTTTCGATCACCAACCCCCGTAACTGCTTCGCAGTTCTTTTCGGATCGCTTCGCTATCTTAGCGAGCAGAGCTCGCTTGTTCATCTCAACAATCCAGCAGAACCCTTTTCTCGGCTTAATTAAGCCTCTTGTAATAGAGCATTTTCAATCACATGACTCGGCCTAACAACGGCCTTAGCAACGTTGTTTTTGCCCGCCAGTGACATCATGTGCGAATGCTTCTATTGGATGCTTCTAGTTCCCGCCCCTAACAACAGCCTTAGCAACGTTGTTTTTGTCCTCCAAGTGACGTCATGTGCGAATGCTCTATACCGAAAATACATCTCTCTTCCTTATCAATAATTTAATTGAAATGTTAAAAAAATATTCAGCAAGTCTACTAATAACCATCAACCACATTGTAGAAAAAAAGCAATGTTGAAAATAAAATAAATCAGGATCAGATCAGATCAGAAAATATGAAATATTGCGATTTAATAAGGTATATGCTCTAACACAGGGATGGCCGGTTCTATGGTCATTTCGCCTACTCTGAAATTTCCTACCCCCACTTGTTAGTCTTGCAGAACACAAATCCCTAAAGGGAAGATTAAACAGAAACCGGGGGGTAGGAAATTTCAGAGTAGCCGAAACGTCCGTGACACCGGATGGGCCAACCAGGGTGATGGCTATACAATTTATATTTAGTAGGTACTATGCACGTTTTTCTGCAATTCCGATTGGTCTTCGGGTAGTCTAAAGTTGGACCATGAATTTGGAATCAGTCTAAATTTGAGTTTTATGGTTGAGTCCAAACATAACACTAATAATCTGGGTGTACAACTCATACATATACTCTCTCATAACTTCTAGTGTTGCTTAATTACACCTAGTCCGACAAAATTTCTCTCTATCAAATTCTCGGAAACGAGGCTTTCCCTCTCCCATTTTTTGGAAAGTCGTCAATTTGGTAGTGTTCACAAAATTCATAGATACCTACTCTAGTGTCATAAAATGTAATAGCAAGAAAAATTCATGAATATCGCGTGAAAAATGTAGGTACGTTGCGGCTGTCCCCCAATTGAAACATGTTAAAATAACGATACCGGAAAATTTATTGATAACCAGCTAATGTTTTGGAAAATGCTTGGGAAAAATGTGTAGTCATATGCCGATAGATTTTCCGATTTTCCGGTCCGACACGCGTAAATGTTCGTTCTCACGAGAATATAAAATTTATTAATTACAGTTTATAATTTCGATTTTTAGTTTCTACATAAAGTGTAGAATATGAGAAATAAGTTGTCCGACAGTATAATATACCGTATAAGTAAAAAATGAACAAAAACTTCAGATATTTACTAAGGTTTACGGTGTATGCGTTTGTGAGTGTATATACGCCCCATTTTCTAATAACCGGCTGTTTTTT